>CM076400.1:27670764-28270764 GCA_038363315.1 Mugilogobius chulae
AACTCAGCCGCACAATCTCAGCCCGCATACAGCTGAAACTCAGCCGCATCTCAGCCGCATTCAGCCGCATCTCAGCCCAGCCGATCTCAGCCGGATCTCAGCCGATCTCAGCCGGATCTCAGCCGATCTCAGCCGCATCTCAGCCGGATCTCAGCCGCATCTCAGCCGGATCTCAGCCGGATCTCAGCCGGATCTCAGCCGCATCTCAGCCGGATCTCAGCCGCATCTCAGCCGCATCTCAGCCGCATCTCAGCCGATCTCAGCCGCATCTCAGCCGATCTCAGCCGCATCTCAGCCGCATCTCAGCCGCATCTCAGCCGCATCTCAGCCGCATCTCAGCCGCATCTCAGCCGCATCTCAGCCGCATCAGCCGGATCTCAGCCGCATCTCAGCCGCATCAGCCGGATCTCAGCCGCATCTCAGCCGATCTCAGCCGATCTCAGCCGCATCTCAGCCGCATCTCAGCCGCATCTCAGCCGGATCTCAGCCGCATCTCAGCCGCATCTCAGCCGCATCTCAGCCGGATCTCAGCCGGATCTCAGCCGCATCTCAGCCGCATCTCAGCCGGATCTCAGCCGGATCTCAGCCGCATCTCAGCCGGATCTCAGCCGCATCGATCTCAGCCGCATCTCAGCCGCATCAGCCGATCTCAGCCGGCATCTCAGCCGCATCTCAGCCGATCTCAGCCGATCTAGCCGATCTCAGCCGCATCTCAGCCGGATCTCAGCCGCATCTCAGCCGGATCTCAGCCGGATCTCAGCCGGATCTCAGCCGGATCTCAGCCGCATCTCAGCCGGATCTCAGCCGCATCTCAGCCGCATCTCAGCCGCATCTCAGCGCATCTCAGCCCATCTCAGCCGCACACCGGATCTCAGCCAGCATCTCAGCCGCTCAGCCGCAACTCAGCGCGATCCAACCTAGCATCTCAGCCGCATCTTGTCAGCGCATCTCAAGCCGCATCTCAGCTCGACATAAGCCGGATAATCACGCATCTACAGCCGGCATCAAGCCGGATCTCCGACGCAACTCCAAGCCGCATCTCACCTGCAATCTCAGTCGCACTCAGCCGGCATCTGAGCCGCATCTCAGCAGCATCTCAGCCGGATCTCAGCCGCATCTCAGCCGCATCTCAGACCGGATCTCCGCATCTCAGCCGCTTGAATCTCAGCCGCACTCAGCCGCAATCTCAGCCGCCTCATAACGAAACTCAGCCGGATTATCAGCCGCATCTCAAGCCGCATCTCAGCCGATCTCAGCCGCATTCAGTCCGCATCTTCAGCCGCAATCAGCCGGATCTCAGCCGCATCTCAGCCGATCTCAGCCGCATCTCAGCCGCATCAGCCGGATCTCAGCCGCATCTCAGCCGCATCTCAGCCGCATCAGCCGATCTCAGCCGGATCTCAGCCGCATCTCAGCCGGATCTCAGCCGGATCTCAGCCGCATCTCAGCCGGATCTCAGCCGCATCTCAGCCGATCTCAGCCGCATCTCAGCCGATCACCGGATCTCAGCCGCATCTCAAGCCGCATCTCAGCCCACTCCATCCAGGATCTCAGCCGCATCTCACCGCAATCAGCCGATCTCGCCGATCTCAGCCGATCTCAGCCGGATCTCAGCCGCATCTCAGCCGGATCTCAGCCGCATCTCAGCTCATCACTTGCATCTCAGCCGCATCTCAGCGACTCAGCCGGATCTCAGCCGCATCTCTACGCATCTCAGCCGCATCAGCCGCATCTCAGCCGCATCAGCGATCTCAGCCGGCATCTCAGACCGGATCTCAGCCGGATCTCAGCCGGACTCAGCCGATCTCAAGCCGCATCTCAGCCGAATCAGCCGGATTCAGCCGCAATCACAGCCGCTCTTCAGCCCGCTCTGCGAGCAACTCAGTCCAAGGAATCTCAGCCGGATCTCAGCCGGATCTCAGCCGCATCTCAGCCGGATCTCAGCCGCATCTCAGCCGCATCTCAGCCGCATCTCAGCCGCATCTCAGCCGCATCTCAGCCGATCTCAGCCGACTCAGCCGGATCTCAGCCGCATCTCAGCCGATCCGCATCTCAGCCGGATCTCAGCCGATCTCAGCCGCATCTCAGCCGCATCTCAGCCGATCTCAGCCGCATCTCAGCCGCATCTCAGCCGCATCTCAGCCGCATCTCAGCCGCATCTCAGCCGCATCTCAGCCGCATCTCAGCCGCATCAGCCGGATCTCAGCCGCATCTCAGCCGCATCTCAGCCGCATCTCCGCATCTCAGCCGCATCTCAGTACCGCAACTCAGCCCGCATCTAGTCCTCGCACTCAGCGCATCTCAAGCCGCTATCTCAGCCGCATAGCCGGATCTAAGCCCGCATCCTTCTATACCGAAACTATCCCGGATACTCAGCCGCAATGCTCATACCGAAACTCATCACCGGATCTCAAGCCGCATCTCAGCCGCATCTCAGCCGATCTCAGCCGCATCCGATCCGCATCTCAGCCGCATCTCAGCCGCATCAGCCATCTCAGCCGCATCTCAGCCGCATCTCAGCCGCATCAGCCGGATCTCAGCCGATCTCAGCCGATCTCAGCCGCATCTCAGCCGCATCTCAGCCGCATCTCAGCCGCATCTCAGCCGGATCTCAGCCGATCTCAGCCGATCTCAGCCGCATCTCAGCCGGATCTCAGCCGGATCTCAGCCGCATCTCAGCCGCATCTCAGCCGCATCTCAGCCGGATCTCAGCCGCATCTCAGCCGCACTCAGCCGGATCTCACCGGATCTCAAGCCGGCATCTCAGCCGCATCTCAGCCGCATCAGCCGGATCTCAGCCGCATCTCAGCCGCATGATTCAGCCGATCTCAGCCGATCTCAGCCGCATCTCAGCCGGATCTCAGCCGCACTCTCAGCCGCATACATCGCCCGTGCAATCTGCCGCAACTGCAGTACCGCATACTCAGCACGCATCATCAATCCGAAACTCAGACCGATCTCAAGCCGCATCTCAGGCCGCATCTAGCCCGCACTCAGCCCGCATCTAGCCGCATCCGCAGCCGCATCAGCCGGACCAGCCGATCTCACAGCAGCATCCTATCTCAGCCGCATCTCAGCCGCATCAGCCGAATCTCAAGCCGCATCAGCCTCGATCTCAAGCCGCATCTCAGCCGCATCTCAGCGCATCTGCCGCATGCTCAGCCGCAACTCAGCCCGCATCTCAGCCGCATCAAGCTTGAAACCTGCAGCCGCATTCAGGCCACATTTCAGCCGCATCCAGCCGCATCTCAGCCGATCTCAGCCGGATCTCAGCCAGGAACTCAGCCGGATATCTCACCGAGCATCTCAGCCGCATCAGCCGGATCTGCAAGCCGCATCTGCCAGCAACTCAGCCGGATATCTCAGCCGGATCTCAGCAGCATTCTCAGCCGGATTTTCAGCGCGCATGCTCAGCGCATTCAGCGCATCTAGCCGCATCTCAGGCCGCATCTCATCCCGAAACTGCATTGCCGGATCTCAAGCCCGCATCTCGACCGCATCTCAGCCGAAACTCAGTCCGCAAACTCAGAACCGCATCTCAGCCGCATACTAGCAGCCGCATCAGCCGGATCTCAGCCCGCATCTTCAAGGGCCAGCATCAGCCGGATCTCAGCCGAGATCATCAGCCTGGATGCTCAGTCCGTAAAAAGACATCTCAAGGCCGCATCTCAAGTCCGGCATCTCAGCCGCACTCAGCGATTCAGCCGCATCTCAGCAGCATCTCAGCCGGATCTCAGCCGGATCTCAGGCCGCATCTCAGCCGCATCTCAGCCGCATCAGCCGATCTCAGCCGCATCTCAGCCGCAATCTCAGCCAGGCAATCTCACGATCTCAGCCGCATCTCAGCCGCATACAGCCCGATCTCAGCCGGATTCTCCAGCGCGGATCTCAGCCGGATCTCAGCCGATGCTCAGCCGATCTTCAGCCGCATCTGCCAGAACTCAGCGGATCTCAGCGCATTCAGCCCGGATCTCAGCCGGAATCTCAGCCGGCACTCAGCGTATCAGCCGAATCCAGCCGATCAGCCGCATCTCAGCCCGCATCTCAGCCGCACTCAGCCGCATCTCAGCCGCATCTCAGCCGCATCTCAGCCGCATCAGCCGATCTCCAGCCGCATCTCAGCCGCATCTCCAGCCGCATCTCAGCCGCACTCAGCGCACGGCATCTCAGCCGCATCTCAGCCGCATCGCGACTCAGCCGCAATCAGCCGCATCTCACCTGCATCTCAGCCGCATCTCAGTCCGCATCTCAGACCGCATCTCAGCCGCATCTCAGCCGCATTCAGCCGGATCTCAGCCGCATCATCAGCCGCATCTCGCCCATCTCAGCCGACATCTCAGCCGCATCTCAGCCGCATCTCAGCCGCATCTCAGCCGCATCTCAGCCGCATCTCAGCCGCATCAGCCGGATCTCAGCCGCATCTCAGCCGCATCTCAGCCGCATCTCAGCCGCATCTCAGCCGCATCTCAGCGCATCTCAGCCGGATCTCAGCCGCATCTCAGCCGGATCTCAGCCGCATCTCAGCCGCATCAGCCGGATCTCAGCCGCATCTCAGCCGCATCTCAGCCGCATCTCAGCCGCATCTCAGCCGCATCTCAGCCGCATCAGCGATCTCAGCCGCATCTCAGCCGCATCTCAGCCGATCTCAGCCGCATCTCAGCCGGATCTCAGCCGGATCTCAGCCGCATCTCAGCCGGATCTCAGCCGCATCTCAGCCGCATCTCAGCCGCATCTCAGCCGCATCTCAGCCGGATCTAGCCGCATCTCAGCCGCATCTCAAGCCGCACTCAGCGCATCTCAGCGTCTCTCCTGAGCCGCATCAGCCGAATTACTGCGAGTAACAGTTACGAAGCTCCACGAGGCCCCGTATTTATCAAGCAGGCATCTCAAGCATACTCTCGTATACTCTTCTGCATATGGCGTGCTAAGACGCCGTGAGAGTATCACGAGCCGGCATCTCAGTTACTGTCAAATCCTATGACATCATTCTTTACTAACGTTGCTCGCGACATTCTCTATCGGATAAAAATGTCAGTACGCAGCAGATTCCATGCTGCAATCTCAGACTCTCATCTCAGCCGCAACTCAGCGCATCATCACAGCCTCGTCTAATCTTACTGCTCTCGGAATCTCAGTGGGCTGACAGCTAGTACGAGGTCCACGCGCACTTTCAGCCGGTATCTAAGATCCAGCAAACTCTCAGCACCTCTGGTATACCCTCTATCTTGGACTCATGGCAGTCTCAGAGAGTTACCGGAGTATCACGAGGCCTCTGGTACTCAAGTCACACTGCATCTCAGCCCGACACGTCTACTCTATGTCACTCTGCTAGTTTAGACACGTGCAAACTGTCAGAAGCCTTTATCAATCCGCGAGACATTCTCACTGTTACGATCTTGCCATAACCGTGAGAATCTGTCTAGCAGACGAAGATCTCCAGCGGGCCTTATATTACAGGATCAGCACCAGCATCATTTTTAGCATCTCTACGTCGGCGGTGAGACAATCGCTTCTCAAGGCACGTCGCATGGTCACGATCTTATAATCAGACAATTTTTACTGCATCTCTGCATATGGCTACCGAAAACTGATATAATGAGCAGTCAGCCGCATTCTCAGTAACCGAGGACATCTATATGCAGCAGCATAATATTCTGTACGACAATCTTCTCAGGCACTGAATTGGTCATCACAGACCGCTGAATTGAGTCAGGGCCGCTATTATACATTCGTCACCGCGAACATTATTTACTTCTGGGTAAAGTTAGAGTCCAGGCCTTTATCATAGGACATATTTGACTTCTGCATTATGGGTAAAAGTTAGAGTCAGGGCCTTAAAACTTCTAGTCACGCGCGAAGTCACAGCCCTATCTATATTCTCAAAGCCGCATCTAAGCCGCAACTCAGATTCTGGGCTACAGCATGCTCTCACGGTCACGCACTCCACGTTACCTAGCAATTCCATGAGCACACGCATTCACTCTTCAGCTCACGCCTATCGTCTCATGACTCGGATGTGATGAGAAGGCTATATCTTCACGAGACCGTATCCATTGCGAGCCGTCATTTATGAGCACTGCATCTTCAGCGCATCTCAGCCGCATCTCAGCCCGAGCAATCCGACTAGTTGATTCATCCTCTCCACTGCATCCGAGCATCGCTCAGCCGCATCAGCCGAATCTCAGCCGCAGGGGTAAGTTAGATGTCAGGCCTTTATATCTGATTCAGACCATTCATCCTCGATACTCTGCAAATTATGGGTAGCAGAGAGCTCATGTAGCCAGGATCTTAAGGCGGCACTCTAATTCCGCATAAAATCAGACAATACTTTCAGTAACTCCTCTGGGACTCATATCTGGGTAACTAGCCGCATCTAAGGCCTTAGAGTCGAGCATGCAATGGTCCGGATTACTCAGCCGCTATCTCAGAGCACGAGCTATTACTTTCACAGCTCCGTCTATGCACCATATTGGCTAAATCACGTTCAGCCTAGGCAAGTGTCACAGCGCGGGCATTCCTCTATGCTCGCACATATCTATCTACAGCCGCATCACTCAGAGCCTTCTCAGCCTATCTGCTGCTAAGCTCACATCTCGCACGAGTCACACGGCGCACTTTTCTTACAATCAGGATCCTCAAGCCAAGCATCTTCTTACGCCGTCTATAATCGACGATATGGGTAACCGAGCTATCTATCAGAGTCCGGACCTATTCTTATAATCCAGGCCAGCACTCACTTCAGTTTCCAGCTATTCTCTGCACACCAGTCACTCGTGTCATAAGGCGATAGACACGCTCACTCACCTCCTTGAGTGAATTTCAGCAAGCATAATTCTCAGCCCTCATCTCTGCATATCGGGTAAAGTTAGAGCCTCAGGCCGCATTCTCATTACAGTCAGACCGACATTACTCAGTTACTTCTCGCCAATATAGCTGGTGGATACGTTCAGACGCACGGTGCCATCCACCCGGTATTCATTCAAGCCAGGATTCCTCCGAGCAGAGTGACTATACTCAGCCTGGATCTCAGCCCGCATTCTCTCAGCATATGCGCGCATCTCAGGCTGCAAAAGTGTTATGCAGAGTCGCAGTCTGCCCCTTGTCAACATCACAGAAGTCCTCTATCACAGTGAATTTTTACCAATCGTCGCACATGGCGTCAAACACTACAGCCGCATATCGCTCATCAGCAGTCACGCTGCCTTAGCCGTGAGTGACATCTCCAATGACCAGATATATATCTTCTCAGACTGTCTGGCCGTATCGTGGAGAGACAGTGTCAGCATAAGCTGCGTCGCTCGCCCTTGTGAGAGACTCCACACGTACAGCACTTGTAGCATCTTCCTGGTCACGTGAAATGCAGTCTACGGTCCCTCTGTGCATATAAGCAATCTCGTCCAGAACATATTTACTTTGGCATAAATCTGGTAACAATGTACCGAGGGTCATCGTGCCGTGCTCGTGCATATACTCAGCCAGGACCATACTTAAGTTCCTAGGTATATCTGCAGATATGGGTAACCAGGATTATGCATCATGACCGGGCCCCATTTCTCAGCTAGCATTTCAGCACCGCTATACCTCTCATATGACCGTCTATTACCAGCTGCAACATGGTCGAGTCAAGCATCTCAGGGTACGTAGGTCACGCGCCGTTTATACTATATCAGACATCTAGACCTCTGCTATCCTTCGTCCGTGAATTTGGCGCTAGACCGCAGTTAGAATCAGGCCTTTAAATCAGATCATTTACTTCTGGACTTGGGTAAAATTAGGTCAGGCCTTGTTAATAACTACAATTTAACTTCTGGTAAGTTAGAGTCAGGCCCTTTTATAATCAGAACATATTTACTTCTGCATTATGGGTAAAGTTAGAGTCAAGGCCTTTATAATCAGACATAATTTACTTCTGCAATAATGGGTAAGTTAGAGTCAGGCCTTTATATATCAGACATATTTACTTCTGCATATGGTAAAGGTTAGAAGTCAAGTAGGCCTTTATAAATAGACACATTTACTTCTGGACTTGGTAATACGTTAGAGTCAGGCCTTTATAAATCAACATATTTACATTCTGCATATGGGTAAAGTTAGAGTCAGGCCTTGGTTATAATAGACACATTTAACTTCTGGGTAACAGTTAGAGTCAGGCCTTTATAAATCGAGACATATTTACGTTCTGCATAATGGGATAAAGTTAGAGTCCCGGCCTTTATAATCAGACACATTTACTTCTGGGTAAAGTTAAGAGTCAGGCCTTGTATAATCAGACATAATTTACTATCTGCATATGGGTAAAGTTAGAGTAGCCTTTTATAATCAGACATATATTACTTCTGCATAATGGGTAAAGTTAGAGTCCAGGCATATTATAATCAGACATATATTTAACTTCTGCATGATGGGTACACAGTTTAGAGTCAGGCCTTTATAATCTAGACATTTTGACTTCTTTGCATATGGAGTAAAGTTAGAGGTCAGGCCTTTAATCAGACAATATTTTTTACTTCTGTCACATGGGTAAAGGTTAGAGTCAGGCTTTAATAATCAGACATTACTTCTGCACATGGGTAAAGTTAGAGTCCAGGCCTTTTATAATTCAGACATATTTACTTCTGCATATGGGTAAAGTTAGAGTCAGGCCTTTATAATCAGACATATTTACTTCTGCATATGGGTTAAAGTTAGAGTCAGGCCTTTATAATAGACCATATTTACTTCTGCATATGGGTAAAGTTAGAGTCAGGCCTTTATAATCAGACACATTTTACTTCTGGACTTGGGTAAGTTAGAGTCAGGCCTTTCTAATCAGACACATTTACTTCTGGTAAAGTTAGAAGTTCCAGGCCTTTATAATCAGACATATTTACTTCTGCATATGGGTTAAAGTTAGAGTCAGGCCTTTATAAATCAGACAACATTTACTTTGGTAAAGTTAGAAGTCAGGCCCTTTATAATCAGACATATTTACTTCTGCATAGGGTAAAGTTAGAGTCAGGCTTTATAATCAGACATATTAACTTTCTGCATATGGGTAAAGTTAGAGTCAGGGCCTTTATAATCAGACATATTTACTCTGGCATATGGGTAAAGTTAGAGTCAGGCCCTTATAATCAGACAATTTAACTTCTGCATATGGGTAAAGTTAGAGTCAGGCCTTTAAATAATCAACATATTACTTCTGCATATGGGTAAAGTTAGAGTCAGGCCTTTAATAATCAGACACATTACTTCTGCATATGGGTAAGTTAGAGTCAAGGCCCTTTATAATCAGACATATTTACTTCTGCAATGGTAAAGTTTAGAGTCAGGCCTTTATAATCAGACACATTTAACTACTGCCATATGGGGTAAAGTTAAGGTCAGCTTTATATTCAGAACATATTACTTCTGCATATGGGTAAAGTTGAGTCTGACTGACCAGAAGGACCCGTAGAGATGATAAAAGACAAAAACATAGTGTGACCAGCTTTAAGTTTCAAGTAGGATGTTGTTCTATGAGCTGTATCTGCTGTGGACGCCTCAACAGAGACACAGAGACTTCTCTCCTCTCTTTCACGTGTGTTTCTCAACTACGCTCTGCTCCGCCAAACGACTCACTCTTCGTAATCTCTCACCGAGGACGCAGCCTCTAGCTCACAGACGTGTGGTCTGAGTTTGGGGCTCAACAAGGAACCTTAAGAACCTTAAGAAGCCTTAAGAACCTAAGAACCTTAAAGATCCTTAGAACGCTTAAAGAATCGCTTAAGAACCTCGAGAAACTCTGGGCCAATCAGAGTCCAATACATACACAATATCTCTGTCCAGGTTAGTCCCAGGTTTAATGCCAGGTTAGACCAGGTTTTAGACGCAGGTTTAGAGATCCAGGTACTAGATCCTAGTTTAGTCCATGGTTTAACCACGGTTTAGACCAGGTTTTAGTCCAGGTCTAGTCCAGGTTTGAGTCCAGTGTATTAGACCAGTGTTTAGTCCAGGTTTACGTTCAGGTTTGACCTAGGTTTAGTTCAGGTATTAAGACCAGGTTTAGACAGGTTTTAGAACCAGGTTTAGACCAAAGGTATTAGACAGTTTAGTCCAGGTCTACGTCCAGGTACTAGTCCAGTTTAGCCAGGATTAGTCCAGGTTTAGTCCGGTTTAGTCCAGGTTTAGTCCAGGTCTAGTCAGGTTTAGTCCGGTTTAGACCAGTTTAGTCCAGGTTTAGTCCAGGTTATGTACAGGTTTAGTCCAGGTTTAGTCGCAGGTCTAGTCCAGGTTTAGTCCAGGTTAGACCAGGGTTTAGTCCAGGTCTAGTCCAAGGTTTAGTCGCAGGTTTAGTTCAGGTTTAGTCAGGTTTTAATCCAGGTTTAGACGCAGGTTTGACCAGGGTTTAGTCCAAGGTCTAGTCCAGGTTTAGTCCAGGTTTAGAACCAGGTTTAGTCCATGGTTTAGTTCAGGTTTAGACAGGTTAGTTCATCAGGTTTAGACCAGGTTTAGACCAGGTTTAGACAGGTTTAGAACCAGGTTTTAGTCCGATGTAGTCTAGTCCAGGTCTAAGTCCAGTTTAGACCAGGTTTAGTCCAGGTTTAGTCCAGGTTTTAGTCCAGGTTAGTCCAGGTCCTAAGTCCAGAGTTAGTCCAGTTTAGACCAAGGTTAGTCCAGGTTTTAGTCAGGTCTAGTCCAGGTTTAGTCCAGGGTTGTAGTCCACAGGTCTAGTCCAGTTTTAGTCCAGTTTACCAGGGTTTAGTCAGGTCTTAGTCCAGAGTGTTAGTCCAGGTTTAGTCCAGGATTTTAGTCCAGGTTTAGTCCAGGTTTTAGGTTTAGTCCAGGTTTAGTCCAAGGTTTAGTCCTAGCCCAGGTTTAGTCCAGGTTTCAGGTTTAGTCAGGTTTAGTCCAGGTTTAGTCTATTAGTCCAGGTCTAGCCCAGGTCAGGTTTAGTCCAGGTTTAGTCCAGGTCTAGTCCAGGTTTAGTCCAGGTTTAGTCCAGGTCTAGTCCAGGTGAGCTGTTACTGAGCTGGGGGTGGGGCCTCTGACTCCATTCCTGTTTGGGCGTGTTCTCTGGTCCAATCAGAGCGTCCGGGTCGATGTTGAGGTCCCTGGATGGACTCGTAGATGTGAGACGAGTTTTCGTGTGGGCGGGGCTCGTGATGTGGCGGGCTGATCGTTGTGGCGGGGCTCTGGCGGCTGTGGGCGGGTCTGCGCTCGTGTGGGCGGGGCTCTGGCAGGGCTCCAGGCTCCTCCTCTTCACTCTCACTGGGCTCCTCAGGCAAGCTCTTCTGATTCGTCGTCTGCTGCTGCGGTTTGGACCTGAAGAGGTAAAACACACGACAGAGACACATGAAGGGTTAAATCAGACCTGAAGTGGTAAAAACACGACAGAGACACGTGAAGGGTTAAATCAGACCTGAAGTGGCAAAAACACGTTAGAGACACGTGAAGGGTTAAATCAGTGGTTCCCAAAGTGTGGGTCGGGACCCCTCAGTGGGTCACGAAGCAAAATCTGGGGGTCGCGAGAAAATGTCAAGATGTAATTTACAATAATGACAGTTTTTTTATCTGTTTGTGTAACTTGAGCATCCAGGTTTGACAGGATTTGGGTCATATAAAGCATTAAACTACAAAGTAAAAGCATTTTAGCCCAGTTTCAATAGTTTTATAACAGACATGTCTAAAAATCCTTTTTATTGCTGTGAGGGTCGTGAGTTGGTTAAATCCTTATTTGTGGGTCCTGGTCTGGGTTTAAATCAGCCGCTTTATTCTGAACGTTTGAATCATATTAGTTAAATATAAAACATGGAGCTTTGAGAGCTGCAGACGTCACTGAGGCTCCGAACAAACTGTTTCAGCTGGAAAGAATTCTGCTTCAGCTTCAACGTCAGATTTGTGCTGGTCTGCGTCACAAACATTTACATTTGTGTGACATGAGCAGCGTCTACAACAGTCCAGGGTTAGAGGTTAGAAGATCATCTGTTCTTTAAAATGTTACATCAGAGTCTCTCATGAGTTTACCTAAAGTCGTACTTGGACTGGTTCCTGCAGTTTGATCATTTTGTCTTGTCCTGCTGCTGATGCTCCAAGTGTCTTCACCTACCCCCTAGCCCGCCCCCATAGCCCGCCTACCCGCCACTTCTCTGTGTTTAACTTCTGAATTGCTCAACATTCAGATTCTGAGTGAAACATTTACACTTGTCATGTAAACACTTTCCAAAAACAAAACTACGACTTATTAAAGTTACATTTCATAAAAAGGGGCGGGGCTTATCAGTTTAAACAGGAAGTCACTGGACCTGCTCAGTTTTGTGTTTTACAGAAACTAAATGTGAATGATTCATCTGCAGATGTCACAGTTTCTTCCTAAATCAACAGGAGTTCACACTAGTTGCAGGGGTGCCCAAAGTGGGCCGGGGCCAAACTCGGCCCTCCAAGAAGTTTCATTTGGCCGGCGGTGCTGAGATTTGTTTTGAATGTTTGTCTGATTAATTTTAAGTCAAAAAGATTGTCAAATGTACTGAAACAGTTTTATTCTGCTAAAACATGTTCATAAAATACAATTTAATCACTTTCTTTTTGGTAAATACACTTAATAAATGCAACAGAATTAGTTTGACCTCAGCACGCTGCAAAATCAGTTATATTGGCCCTTCGAGGAAAATATCTATAATTTTGGCCGGCTGAGGGAAAAGGTTTGGCCCTGCTCTAACTTGGCTCCGCCCACGTCTGGACTTATGACATCATCAACATTAAAGTCTTTGAACATCTCTGTTTCAGGCCCAAACACTAGGCTCCTCCCCCTCAGAGCCGGCTCGTTATATAGGCAGTATAGGCAAATGCTAAGGGCGCAGAGAGAGGAGGGGCGCCGGCCGATGCTCTGATGCTGAACTGACGTCTGATACATGTGTCTGATACATGTGTCTGATCATGTGTCTGCATTCACAGCACTAACGCTGTAGAATCAAAGACCCTGGATACAGTTTGGAGAGAACACTATCATACTATCACGCTCTCTCTCTCTCTCTCTGAACAACGGCGAAAAAAGCGAATGTTGAACGTGGCTTTTAAAGATTTTATTTTTGCATGAATGTGACATAAAACACACACTGACCTGATAAAAGTGTGTACAACAGCAGCAGCAGCAGCGGTGTTTTCTCTGCTCTGACCACAGAGCTGCCTCGCGTCTTTTTTATTAAAGTAAAATTACATCACATATTAAAAATATTACATCTAAACAAAAATGCAGGAAATTGTACAGAATTTTAAAAATTCTGCTGGGGGAGAATTCCCCCCGACCCCCTGAATGAATCAAAACTTGTTATCAGTGACATTTATTTGTATTTAAGGGTCTGTTTGTCTTTTGGAAAGGGGAAGTAGAGGGCTGTTTGGAATCTCGCTAAGGGCGCCAAAAGGGCTAGAGCCGCACTCCTCCCCCCTCCACACTCACCTGAGCCGCTGCTCCTGATTGGCCGTTTCCGGGAGACGGTGAGAGTGGGCGGGCTCGGGGCGTCTCCACGGGGATTGGCTGGTGACGAGAGACGTGGGCGTGGCTTATCCCAGATCTGCTCGGAGCCCGGCGGCCATGTTTGTAGTCCCGTTTGTAGTCCTGGGCGTCGCCACGGTAACGTCGCCCTCACAGGAACCCGAACGTCGACATCCTGTTCTCCGCCGATGAGAACCATTCAGGACGCAACCGGATAGTCCTGAACCAGACCAGAGTTTTAGACTGGTTTTAGACCTGGTCTGGACCTGGTTTAGACCCTGGTTTAGACCTGGTTTAGTCTAGTTTAGTCCTGGTTTTAGTCTGGTTTAGTCTGGTTTAGACCTGGTTTAGTCTGAGTTTAGTCCTGGTTTAGTACTGGTTTAGGTCTGGTTTAGTCTGGTTTAGTCTGGTTAGTCCGGTTTAGACCTTGGTTTAGTCCTGACCTGTTTAGACCTGGTTTTAGTCCTGGTTTAGACCTGTTTAGTCCTGTTTAGTCCCTGGTTTAGTCCTGGTTTTAGTCCTGGTTTAGGTCTGGTTTAGTCTGTCCTGGTTTAGTCCTGGTTTAGTCCTGGTTTAGTCCTGTTTAGTCTGGTTTAGTGTTTAGTCATGGTTTTAGTCCTGTTAGTCCTGTTAGTCTGGTTTAGTCTGGTTAGACCTAGACCTGGTTTAGTCCTGGTTAGTCTGGTTTAGTCCTGTTAGTCTGGTTTAGTCTGGTTTAGTCCTGGTCTGGACCTGGTTTAGACCTGGTTTTAGTCCTGGTTGGTTTAGACTGGTTTAGTCTAGTTTAGTCTGGTTTAGATCCGAGGGTTTGCGCGGCGGCTCCTCCAGGCTCTTGGGGAGGCTGGGCACTGGCGGCGACGGGGGCGGTGCTTGTGTTGGCTGTGGGCGGGGCTGCTGTGCGTGTGGGGTGCTTCCGTGCGTGTGGGCGGTGCTGCCGTGCGTGTGGCGGTGCTGCCGTGCGGGGGCGTGGTCTCGGGGCAGAGGGCGGGCACAGGGGGCAGCTCTCTCACGTATTTGGCCGGATGTAGAAGGCGCGCTCTCCGATTCGCCGACGCACCTGCCACCAGTGAGCGTTGGTCTTACTCAGGAGCTCGTAGCGCTCGTCGGGACGGATCCGGACCAAGACCCGTCCGGCCCTCGTACTCGTACTCGAACTCCACCAGGACCAGACCCAGACCTGAGGAGAGAGAGACCGGGGTTAGACCAGAGACCGCCGACACCAGACAGAGACCTGAGGAGAGACCGGACTTAGCCTTTAGACCAGAGTTAGACAGACCAGACCTGAGGAGAGACCAGAGTTAGACCAGAGACCAGACTGAGACCAGGACCAGACCTGAGGAGAGACCAGAGTTAGACCAGAGACCAGACCCGACCTGAGCCGCGGAGTTAGACTGGACCAGCCCCAGAGCTGTGGAGAGACCAGAGTTAGACCAGAGACCAGACCAGGAACCAGACCCAGAGCTGAGGAGAGACCAGAGTTAGACCAGACCAGAGACCAGACCAGAGACCAGCCCCAGACTGAGGAGAGACCGGGGTTAGACCTGAGGAGAGACCGGGGTTAGACCAGTCCAGACTTAGACCTGAGGAGAGACCGGTTAGACCAGGTCCAGACTTAGGCCTGAGGAGAGACCGGGTTAGACCAGGTCCAGACTTAGGCCTGGGGAGAACACTGACCTGGGTCCGGCAGCGCTGGCGTCGTTTCCATGGCGACAGGGCAGCTCAGGCCCCGCCCCTCTGAAGGTCACCAGCAGGTCGGAGGTCAAAGGTCAAGTGTCAGAACTGAAAACAACAAACAAACAAATAAATAAAAGTGAGAAAGTCTGGCTGTGATTGGTCAATACAGCTGTCACTCACTCAGCAGACCGACCAATCAGAAACAGTCTGGGTTGAACAGAGAAAGACCCATTCAGGAACTAAACCTGGACCAAACCAGGACTAAAAACAGGTCTACTAAAGCGGCTAAAGCTGGACTAAAACAGGACTAAAACAGGAACTAAAACAGGACTAAAGAGGACCTAAAACAGAACTAAAAAGACTAAAGCAGGACTAAACCAGGACTAAAACAGGATAAACCAAAAAGCAGGACTAAAACAGGACTAAAGCTGGACTAAAACAGGACTACAAGGACTAAAAACCAGACTAAACTGGACTAAAGCAGGACTAAAACCAGGACTAAAAGGACTAAAACAGGACTCTAAACACGGACTAAAACAGGTAAAAACAGGTCTAAAACAGGACTAAAACAGGACTAAAGCAGGACTAAAGCAGGTCTAAAGCAGGACTAACCTGGGACTAAAACAGGACTAAACCAGGACTAAAACAGGACTAAACTGGAAAGCAGGACTAAACCTGGACTAAAACAGGACTAAACCTGGACCAAGCAGGACTAAAACAGGACTAAAGCAGGACTAAACCTGACCAAAGCAGGACTACGCGACTACCAGTGTAAACCCACACGAGGGAACCAGTAGCAGAAGTGTAGTAGTGGGGGATAAACTCACTCCTCAGGTAAAAGAACCAACACAAACTGGGGCTCAGTTTGTCCCGGGTTCGACTCATACCAGTAACACCTGGACCAAAGCGGCCCACCAGGACTAAACAAACATATAAATAAATTAAAGCCGCAAGCGGCATTCCAACGGCCCTCGCGGGCCGTGCTTCCAACTACTCGGGCCTGCTCATATCTAAGGATGGCGCTGACGCGCCCTTAGTCAGTGTGTGATATGGTGTTAGTGGCTCATAAGAGCCTCGTGACAATACAGAGTAGACCAGAAGAGCAGCGCTTACGCGCTGCGTCGTCACGGCAACAGCGTGCAAATACAGCTTCGGACCATTGGACTTTTTTGTTCGGGGTGTCATGAAGAGTCACTGTGCAAATTTCACAAACTTTGGTGAAACTAATCAAATTTTATGGAGAAAACAAAATTGGTAAAAATGCTCATTTGGATAACATGGGGATTTGAGCGCATTTGGCTGATTTTGGGCAGAATTTGCGGCTTCGCCGCACCTAAACCGAAAGACATATGAAATAATTTGGATAACTTAAGCTCTCCCACTTGTGAAGTTCATGTGCACCGAATTGGAGGCCTGTGGGCCAAACGCTTAGGAGGAGTTCGACAAAATGGACGTGAAGGAAATGTGAAAATGCCATTGGAATAACATGGGCGCTTGCGCGCCTTCCTGCGACGACGCGGCTAAAAAAACTACATGCTTCCCATTGGCTTTTTTGATCGAGAGGACCCAAAGGAATTTTGGGTAAAATTTCATGCATTTCGGAAAAAGTAAATTTTTGACCCCCCATGTTAACCTTTGCGAAATGTAATTTCATTCTGTAGGGGGCGCTATCGCGCCGATTCAAATTTTTTCACAACCAGTGGGTCAAGGCCATAAAATGTAACAAACGCATAATTGGTTCCATTCCAATCGGACCAACTATGTGGAAACGGTAGGCAAATTAGTTTTTCACGTTGCGCAAAATGCTCACTAAAATGTGCAGTTGCGCCACACTTAAACCGCGTGACGTAAAATAGAAATTTGGATAACTTAAGATGCCCCACTTGTGTAGTTGATGTACACCGATTTTCGGGTCAGTAGGCGAAACGCCCTAGGAGGAGTTCGTCAAAGTACGACGTGCGCGAAAACGCTGACTCAGCGCTTCGGTACTTCTAATCCAATATGGCTGTCAAACGGTACGTCAGGGGGCGTGGCTATGATTGGCTTTTATGCTTGGCTTCCTTAGAAGAATGTGTGTAGCGAATTTCGTGGCCGTACGTTGAAATTTGTGTCTGTCCGACTCCCATAGGCCCAATGTAAATCGATTTTTGTAGGTGGCGCTGTCGCGCCATTTTTTTATGGGTGAAAACAAAACCTTAAAAAACAAAATTTTTCGCCGGTTCTGAATTTTGGGCAAAGTTCGGTTAGTTTTTGAATGTGTTCAGGGGGTCAAATTAGAGTTCAAAAGCAGAACAAAGAATAATAATAATAATAATAAATAAAAAGCAAAAACAATATATCCGTTGCCACGGCAACAACATAATATACGTTTTCGGAAAGCTCTCGGCCTTGCGCACGTCCCCGTGGGGTGGAAAGTGACTGACGAGCGCTCACGCGCTCGTCAGTCACCGTCGAAGTCGGGCTTGTCACCGACTCCCCATTGATTTCTATGTATTTTAGCAGAAACAAGGAGAACTCATGCCTGCGCCATGAGTTACTGAGTAGGGCTCGATGCCAGGAGTTCAGATTTAGGGGTTGTGCGCTTCGCGCTGCTGTCGTCAACAATGAGTGCATGGCCTTAGCAGAAGTAAGTAAAGGACGTTTAACATGTTTTTGTCAAGGATTTGAGTTCATTTACTCCATGAAACAACAATCGATATGTCGCCCAGCCATCATGATCAGCAAGAGTGTTGACAACGATGATGCCTGGGCTTCGCCCAGGCATCATCGTTGCAGAACCAATAGGCCTACGCCCTGCTGGGGGCTCGGGCCTAATAATTAAAGCCGCAAGCGGCGTTGATCGGCCTCGCGGGCCGCTCCACGCCGCTGCCGCCCCGCATCGCAACAGGGGGCGCTTCGAGCCCATTTTCCCTCTTTATATTACACTTACTGCCAAATGTATTTTCTTTTTCTCTCTAGATAATATTGTTTGCTGTAAATGTCTTACTTTTGACAAAATGTGCGGCTTCACCTCAAAGAGACCATAGAATATTGTTGCCCCACTCCTCATGATGATCGACACTAATTTTCAGCTTGTTCGGGCCTACGCTCAAAGAGAAATAGGTGAAAATGTGAGTAGATAAGCCAAAGAAGCGTGTGAGTGGCCTGAGACTGCAGCCTCCAGCTGTATAGATTTATACTGCCACTTAAATAAAATTAGTAAATATATAAATATATAAAATAGTAAATCCAGAAATATATTGTTGTTTCTTCAGTCAAATATGAAAAAAACATGCAGAAGTCTCTCAGATTTTACAGTGACTAACAAGTTAGTCTTGAAAGTCATGCAGAGATGTAAATGAGCCATGAATTGACCAAACATACTGTCTTTTTACAGTTTTGATATTGTTTCCAACCTCCATTTTTGTGTGTTTCAGTTTGTAATTTTGAAAATCTGGTCACCCTAGTCAACCAACAATTTATGTCTGAGTAAAATTGACCAAAAAATGTACATTTGCTGACTTCAGTAGGTCTAATCCTGGTTTAGTCCGGATTGAGAACTGCTTTAGTTCTAGTATAAACATACAAAGATTTTATTTGTTGTTTAGACCTGATCTAGACCTGGTTCAGACCTGATCCAAAGTGTTTCTGTGCTGGGATCAACCAGAAAGCTCTGAGTTGAAGGAGCCAGTCAGCTTGCTCCTCTGTTGAGCTGCGGGAAATTTGAATGATCTGTTGCTGGGCAGCACAGAAGCTGTTGCTATGCAACAGCAGCAGGATACAATGACCCTGCACCTGCAGTGGACCAATCAGCTGCTACCATGTCCTGTGGGCGGGCACAGTATATAAACCCCTGGCAGAGCAGCAAGACTTTGAAAGCCTTGAGTGTTCTACCTGAATCCTTGAGACTTTCTCTGCGACTTGAGCAAGTTTCTTCTTTTAGAGCTCGCCAAGAAGCATTCTCTAATCCTCTGTGGATTATCTGTCATTGGATTTTAATCTTGAATTCATCTTTTGAAGACACTCAAGACTCAAAGGTAAGACAAGATTTTTTTTTCTGTACAGCTAGATTACATAGTAAAACTGGACATTGTGTTTTTGTCTAACATTAGCAGATTACTAGAAGCTAAATGTGCTGCTGTTCATTGTGTTGAAGGTTAAAAAAAGAGGTCTGTATTTTCTGTATTTGGAATAAATGTTGTCCTGCCAAAGATTTGGATAAAATGTTCCTTTGTCTTGTCTCCTCTGATTAAATCTGGTTTATGCTTTAATAAACCTGGTTAAGTCCTGCTTTAGTCAAGTTACTTAATTATTTTTTTAGACCTGTTTAAGATTTTCCTAACTCTGCCTTAAACCTGCTCTAGTCTGGGTTTGCTTTTGTTCTATTTTGACCTGTCATGAATTAGTCCTGCTATGGTCCTGGTTTAATCCTGCTTTGGTCCTAGTTTTGACTTGACTTTAGTTTAGACCAGATCTAGACCTGGTTCAGTTCTAGATTAGACCTGTGAGTGTGTGTGTGTGTGTTTCTGTGTGTAGCCAATGAGAGAGCTCGGTGATTTAAAGGAGCCAATCAGCTTGCTCCGCTGTTGAGCAGGGGGAGTTTTGAATTCCTTGTTGCTATGTCAGACAGTGCAGCAGCAGGGCAGTCCTCTTGTCATTAAGGTCACAGGTTTAGACTTAATTTTACACTTAGTTTAAATGTTTTCCACATGTAGTCCTGGTGTAGACCTAGTTTAGACCTGGTGTAATCCTGGTTTTTGCTTCAGAATGTATTTAGTGAAGCAGGTCTGTTGTAAACTTGTTTCTTTTTCGCTGCTTTGTGTTTGCTTTAGTTGTAGATGTAGTCCTGATTTAAACCTGTCTCTGTCTTGCTTTAGCCCTGGTTTTGTCCTGCTTCAGTCCTTAGTCCTGGTTTTGATCTGCTTTGGTCTTGGTTTTGACTTAACTTTAAGTCTAGACCAGATCTAGACCTGGTTCAGTTCTAGATTAGACGTGTGTGGGTGTGTGTGTGTGAGTGTGTGTTTCTGTGTGTAGCCAATGAGAGGGCACAGTGATTTGAAGGAGCCAATCAGCTTGCTCCTCTGTCGAGCAGGGGGAGTTTTTAATGCTCTGTTGCCATGCTGTTGGAATGTCAGGCAGAGCAGCTGGACAGTGCGTCTGTCATTAAGGCCACAGGTTTAGACTTAGACTTAAAGTGATTATGACAGGTTAGACTACATTTTAGTAAAACTGGTCCTGGTGTGAGTCTGGGTCTGGTCCTGGGTCTTAGTCTGGTTCTGGTCCTGGGTCTTAGTCTGGGTCTGGTCCTGGGTCTTAGTCTGGGTCTGGTCCTGGGTCTGGTCCTGGGTCTGAGTCTGGGTTGGTCCTGGGTCTGAGTCTGGGTTTGGTCCTGGGTCTGAGTCTGGGTTTGGTCCTGGGTCTGAGTCTGGGTTTGGTCCTGGGTCTGGGCCTGGGTCTGGGTTTGGTCCTGGGTCTGAGTCTGGGTTTGGTCCTGGGTCTGAGTCTGGGTCTGGTCCTGGTCTGAGTCTGGGTCTGGTCCTGGTCTGGGTTGGTCCTGGGTCTGGTCCTGGGTCTGGTCCTGGTCTGGTCCTGGGTCTGGTCCTGGGTCTGGGTCTGGTCTGGGTCTGGTCCTGGTCTGGTCCTGGTCTGGTCTGGTCTGGTCCTGGTCTGGTCCTGGTCTGGTCCTGGTCTGGTCTGGGTCTGGTCCTGGGTCTTAGTCTGGTTTGGTCCTGGGTCTTAGTCTGGGTCTGGTCTGGGTCTTAGTCTGGGTCTGGTCTGGGTCTTAGTCTGGGTCTGGTCCTGGTCTGGTCCTGGGTCTGGGTTTGGTCTGGTCCTGGGTCTGAGTCTGGGTCTGGTCCTGGTCTGGGTCTGGTCCTGGGTCTGGTCCTGGGTCTTAGTCTGGTTCTGGTCCTGGGTCTTAGTCTGGGTCTGGTCCTGGGTCTTAGTCTGGGTCTGGTCCTGGGTCTTAGTCTGGGTCTGGTCCTGGTCTGGTCCTGGGTCTGGGTTTGGTCTGGTCCTGGGTCTGAGTCTGGGTCTGGTCCTGGGTCTGGGTCTGGTCCTGGGTCTGGTCCTGGGTCTGGGTCTGGTCCTGGGTCTGAGTCTGGGTCTGGTCCTGGGTCTGGTCCTGGGTCTGGTCCTGGGTCTGGGTCTGGGTCTGGGTCTGGGTCTGGTCCTAGTCTGAGTGTGGTCTGGGTCTGGTCCTGGTCTGAGTCTGAGTCTGGGTCTGGTCTGGGTTTTGCTCTGAAATCAAAAGGACTAAAACATTCTTTTAAGCAAGTTTATTGTTGGTCAAATAGTTTCACAGTGCACCTTTAACATTTAATGCATGTTTTCAGATGCCGCGTCCAAAGGGTTGGAAAAGGTCTTTGGCCGCTCACCAGCGAAGGGCAGACCAGCTCGTGGTCGGCTGTCTCCCTCGCAGCTCTGAGTGTCCTCCACCTGCCAAGGGTATGTTCATCTAATTATATTATTGTCTTTTTCTTTACATTTACTTGTTTTTGTTCATCTCATTGATTTGTATTACTTTTCAGTCTTTGGTACTGGTTGGAGGCACTCTGCTAGTAAGCAGAACTGGCCAGTTTCCCCCTACACGGGGAAGCCTAACAAATTGGTCATTCCTCCCGAGTGTCCCGGCAAGAAGGTATGTATTGTAAATTGTATGTATTGCAAAAAAACTTTTCATTTGCATTAATAATTTGTATTTTGTTTCTAGTTTGTTTTTGTTGTCGGACACTCACATCTACGCGCCATTGTAGATGGGTTCGTGCCGATGCCAGAAGGATGCCTCTCCTTTGGCTTCAGCTCGACGCCAGGAGGTTCTGCTCGTGACCTCCACAGGGAGCTGGCCGAGACCACACTGACCAGAGGTGAGCTCTTAACTAAAGCACAGTTTCTGACATAATGTTTTTAGAAAGTTTACTTAACAATGCTAACTTTTACCAGAGCCCGACCTTGCTCTCCTTCTGGCTCCCTGTAACAACTTGAAGGCCAGCCCAACCGTCACTGCGGCGGGAAAAGAATTTGGCCGACTCCTGTCTTACCTTTTGGGCCGTTTTCAGAAGGTAAAAATGTATTCAATGATTTCAATGCCAATTTTTTGTTCCATATGTTAACATAATCATTTTTATAGGTTTGCGTTATGGACTTCCCCACACGTCTCGCTGACAATCTGGAAGTCCAAACCTTTCTGAGGCAGGAGTTTCATCGTGTCTCAGCCAGCATGGGTATGTAAACAGTATGATTTTTATTATGAATAAAATGCAAAAAAAGGCAGTTTTAGTCTGACTTTAGTCAGAGTTTAGTTTTAAATTATGATTTACTTTGTTTTAGCAGTTTTTTCCAGACAAGAGAAAGATGTATTGACTAATCATGTGGTTTTGTATTCAAAGGCGTCTGCTATTTCCCTGTGGCTGAGCACTTTCCATGGATCGTCTGGAGCTGTGGAGCAAGGATGGTGTAAGTACAATGTTATTTTATCTCTGAATCTGTGTTTTGAGATTGTTGTGGCAGGACTGACTGTGTCAAATCCTAAAATTACACAATCTGAAATGACATGTGAACTGTCTTTTTCTGCCTGTTTTGTTTCTTATTCAAGGGCCAGTGGAAGATCAATGCACTTTGTCTAAACATATTCATTTTAACTTTTAGGTCCATCTGTCAGACGACCATGGGATGGGGATCCTTGCGCAGCTCATGTGGCAGGCTAGCTACATGCAGCTGGAGACACCCGTTCCCACCCCCACGGTGTCTCATCCCCCAACGCGTCCCTCCACCAGAAGGGTTAAGCCAATACTGGTGGTGACTGGACCTGTTCCCAGGTCACCTCCACCCCCTTCTGAGTGGACGCCTGCTGAACAGGGCAAAAAGGTAGGACACCTAAACCAACTTATGAAGGTCAATTTCCTCCGAGACACACTGTGTAAAACACTTCATTAAAGCAATAAAGCAATTAAAGCATTTTTTTTTAATGTGCAGACAGTTTTACAGTGATATTTTATGAACACAACTCTTTATTAGGTCTGAATATGTTTTTTTAATGTGATTTGTGTATGTTTGTTACAGAAGAACCAGCAAAGGACCCCAAGAGCTCGCCTGGGGGACTCAAGTCATTGCTGGTTCAACCGGAGGTGAGCTTAACACATGGTCCCAGTCACAAACAATAAAAGAATGCACACATACCACATAAATAAGATTATATACATTATATATCATTATGAATGTTGAAGTGACAGGCGCACCTATTGTAAGTTAAGTGACTTACTTAGCTTAAAGTGCAGTTTGGTAGTTAAACTTCTGCTCTAAAAAAGTGAAGTTGTGTTGATACGTTTGAGTTCATACATAATATTGTTAACAATGTTTTACCAAAAGTACTTGATTTATAATTTTTTATGGTAAATGATTGCATCTGATTCCATAGGTGGAGACCGTCTTCTCCATTCCCTCTCGCCCAAGACGTTCAGCCCCGCCATGTTGATTGAGATGGACAAGATCTCTCCATCTCACCTTGGCTCCTTTCCTAAGGGAAAGAAGGTATTTTTGTTATGCTGACATATGTCTAGTATATAAAGAATTTTATTTAGATTGCATTTTAAAATATATCTATATTTATTTTTTAAAGGCGCCACAGACACGGCGTCGCAGAGCTATTGCCCGCAAGAACCCACCCAGGGATGCGGTTGAGGCAACGGCTGTGGTGGTGAGACCCACTATCTCACCTGCCAGCCCCACACCTGGGCCGGAGGAGCACAAGGTGAGTGTGAGTTTACACATTTACATGTCTGACATGGACATGTTTATACCTGAGTTGCTTGTTCTGTAGCCTGTGGAGGTGAGACCCCGCCGCTCACTGACACGCTCCTCTCCCCAGTTTGGAGGTGAGACCCTGCCTCACCTGCCAGCACCCCACCCGCACAGGAGGAGGACCAGGTCAGTGTCTCTGTGCTAATGCACATGCATAAATATGTGATGTTTTCATGTTCATATACTTGTGAAGGCGGTTGTGGAGGTGAGAAGCCGCTCACCTCAGCGCCCCTCCTATGCAGACGTGGTGAAAGGCCTGTCACCCGTCCCCTCCGCATCTGGGATGGCAGTGAAACGCTCTTCACCTGCCAGCTCCACATCCGGGATGGAGGAGGAAGTCTCTCGCGAGACTATAAAACCCGCTGCACCCAAGAGACGTCGCTTCCGGCGACAAGTGAGCTTTTTTTTTTCTTTTAACCTGAGTATTGTTAAACTTGATAACTAATAACATTTTTCTTTTATTAGACTGGGGCAGCACCTGTGCTGGAGGTGAGACCTGGCTCACCTGCCAGCTCCTTGTCAGAGATGGAAGTAGACGAGGTAAGAAGTTGATCTTTTAATTGTTTTAAATGAGTGCTTTGTAAACTTCAGGTATAGGGTCTTTAAACAAATATCAGAAAATCTTAGATGGCTCCAAAAGTGGATTAGAGAGGAAATCTCTAAGCAAATATATTCTAGTTAACCTAATCTTCAGCATAAAGGTGGACAGGCATAGTCACAAATGTCAGTAGTGTCAGGTTTTTGTTTCCCATAACCTATTCTGCATATAAGGAAATCTTGATAAATGAGATCTTAGGTGTTGTGGTTTACACAGACAGTTGAAGTTGTGCATATTTATTTTGTGGAAAATGTTATATATGCATTTTCCAATAGTAAATTTCTCCATCTCTTTTACTTTATACTCCCAAGTCAGGACACGGATTGATCAAAAATCCCTACATGTAAAGTTTTGCTCTTCGTGTTGTTTACATATTTATTTTCCTAGGTGGGGCCAGGCATAGATTTGATGACACCAACTGGTTCTGACTTGGGCAGTCTCCCTGAGAAGGACCAGGTTAGTTTATTGTTTATGTGACGCAAGGTTAAATATTTTTTTACATCTTTAATTACTTATTCAATGTATCTTATTTTAACAGACGAAGAGTCCGCCACCCCAGCAGAGTCCATCTCAACATGGCGCCAAGAAGCCTGTGCCTGAAGTACCACGCAATATCAGGGGGTCTTTTCACCAAGTCAACGGGCCTTTTTAAGTATCCAGGTCTCCAGTGCATGGCAGTAGCATGGTTAGTCTAGCAAAGCATTCTCTTTGCAATGTGACATCATGGCAGAGGAAGGATTTGGACAGGTCTCTCATTCTGGGTGATGAGCTTTATGCTTATTGTAGAGAGAATAAAAAAATAACCAAAGGGTCTAATTTGTTGCTGGTCCCAAACTTGCCAAAGAAATGGGTAGTTGAAGGTAAAACATTCAACTTTAACTATGGTCCTTGTGTTTCTGGTGTGATTGGTCTTGATAGTGGGGAGTTGGATTGATAATGATGTTGTTGTTAGTTTAAAAAACAGGCTTGGAGACAACATTGGCAGAGTATGGCACTTGTTTATTCACAACCTGTGGTACTACATGTGCCGTTATTCATGAGAATGGTGTGTATGCTGTAGTTGACTCACATTCTCGTAGTGAGACTGGGATGTTGTTGGAGGAAAATGGCAAAAGTGTTGTTGTGTATTTAAAGTCTCTCCGCGAGCTTCATAGCCACTTTTGTCATTTGGCTGACACTCTCACTTGGTGGAAATAAGTTTTTTGAAATTAATGGTGTAAAGGTATCAATGGTGTGTAATGAGTTGACTGTCAGAAAGTGGCAAGGTCAAAAGATGGCAGTGTTCTTAAGGTTGAGGCCAAGTCTCCAAGCTTCAAAGACATCCACAAATCCAAGAAACAGAAAACAGCCAACTCTGAACGACATGATGAGGTAAGATTCACTAGTTCCAACAAGGTAAGCTACATTTCAGACCCATTAGCAAAACATTTGCCTGTCCTTGTGTGGAAAATTAAAAATAGAATGTGAGCAGTGTAATGTGCTGCAAATTACAACAGAGTATCCTTTAGGTCCACCATGCAAAAATGTTCCCATTGATGCCGACGGTAATTGTTTTTTCCGTGCCGTTTCATTTGCTGTAAGTGGTACTCAGAAAAATCATCGAAAAGTTCGTCTGTCCATAGTAAAGAACTCGAGCTAAATGGTTTTAGATATAAGTCTTATTGCGTCATGGTTATTCATCAGTAACAGAGTATATTGAAAAAAATAGAATGAAATATATCAATACTTGGGCTACAGAAGTAGAAATTCAAGTAGCAGCAGACTTTTTGGGAGTAAGTATATACACATTTTTAAATGGAAATTGGCTTGAGTACAAGTGTAAGAACAAAGTGCTATCAAGCCAATCTATATACTTAGAAAACAATAGAAATCATTATGAAGTTGTCACATGTGTTAAAAATTCAGAGGGGCAAAGTTGTAGTGGCCTTTGTAACACGGTTTCTAATAACACTGGGTACAGTTTTAGATGTCGTGTAATCTCTCCTTCACACACTGAACAAGATAAAAATGGAAATGGTATTTAGACATAATAAGTAGAGCAAATACATTTGTCGCGAGAGTGAAGGAATATTATAGAAAACAATAAAGCAGGGTCGCGAGACTGAAACGACATATGACATCAAGATGAGCATAGACAGAAAATAAAGAAATAGAAGCAGTTACTGGAAGAGACTAACTCATAGGTTAAGAAAAAAAGTATAGAAATTATAAAGGAAAATGAACTGCATAGAAATAAAGGAACTGAATAAGATAAGTCCCACCACAAGCATAGTAAAGAAAAACATAAAGATAGCTCATAGATGAGTAAAGAAAAATACAGAAAGATAAGTCCACAGAAAGATAAAGCATTAAACAAAAATACATAGAAGCAGTACAGACGAAGTAAATAACTAACATCAAACTTGTAAAGAAAAAAAGACTCCATAAGAAAGAATGTATAGAAAATGCAACTAAAGAAAATAGAACTCACAAAATAACAGAAAAAAAGTTCGTAAAGCTACAATAGTTAAGCCCACCTGAAAAAAGATTATTGGACGGTTAGTATATATGCCTATAAGATTGTAAACACAAGGAAACCAGGAATTTATCGCTGTGTCCCTAATAAAAAGATTCTGTGATACCAGAGTTGTAAACCATAGGATCGAACTGACAGGAACCTAAGTGGAGGTGTTAAAAGTAGTAAAAATGGTATATTGTACACATAATTGCATAAATGTAGCCATGAATGTATCCGCCCATGCCCACATTGCAGAGTAAACTCTGGATCTGTACACTCTTGTCACCGAAAGATTAAAAGAGGTAGTACCCCAGCTGAAAGTGCAATTAATAATTTAGAACTTGATCCCATTCCAGAAGAATTAGCTTGTCTAAACAGTGTAGAAGAACTTTTAATATCCCCTAATGTTACATTAATGAAGATGGTAGCTCTACCTAAAGGAGGTCAGCGAGGTATTCACGGCCCAGTTACCTGCGTCCCATCGAACCTCACAGAAACTGCCAAACTTTTGCCACGCTCGGACTTAGGTGGTGTATTGTTGCCAGTAAAGCTAAAACGTAAACTTACTTACAAAGGCCACTATGACTTTCAATTTGTTGATACAATGCGCATAAAGCATGCTATTCAGTGTTTAAAAAGGATAAATAGATTTTTTATTGACATAGAGTTTGATGAAGCATGGATTAATGAATTTTCTGCAGAAGAAATTGACAGTTATTTTGAGATGAAATGGGAGAATTTGGTGAGGGGGAGAAAGGTAGACGAATTTTTCGATGAAAGAAAAGATGACACACTTAATTCTGCTCACGAGAATGAAAAAGTGATGATGAAGATTTTAATGATGAACTCTTGCATGATCAACAGCGATATTGCGTTTTTCATGATACATGTTCTTTGCCCCTTGATTTAGGTCAAGAAACATTAGATCAATATGTGGATGGCATTCTAAATCTACTCCAACAGAGGTAACAACCCAGTCAAGTTGCTGTCAGATCATGATAATGAAGCCAAGAGTTTTCCTACTCTTTTCCGCTCCTTGGCCGCTATAACTTTTCATGATAAAAGACCAATTCGGATCAATTGTATATTTAAACAATAGAATAATTCATGCTGTGGGCGATTTTCACGTAGCATACTTTATATATTTTATGCCTATATATATATCAGTTCCAACAAGTGATTCCAGTGTTTCCATTGCACTTCGAAAAGGTGATGCAGGTAAACAACGCAACGCACCAATAATTCAAGCTTAAAAGACACTTTAAAGGATTTATTGGAGCAAGATGCTGGATATCGTTCTTAAGCCAATTAGAGAAAGTCCAGCATACTGGCAGACTGCTTCAAGCGACTTGATAGCCATGTTGCTCCAGTTAGGCGTCCCGACCTGGTTCTGTTCATTTTCCAGCGCTGATATGCGCTGGAAAAAAATTGATTAATACTATTTTAAGACAGGAAGGCCGACTACAAACCCTAGTAATGACCTAGATGTGATCCTGACTACTCTGTGAAACTTTTAAAAGTAACCAGTTACAGCGGCCAGGATGTTTGACTATCGCTGGCTATGAATTTCTAAAAGAGGTACTACTGTGCTCCGTACATCCCATATGGCGAAATATGTTTGATCATTTTTTTAGAAATTAGAGTTCCAGCAGAGAGGCTCTCCAACGTCACTGCCTGTTTTTGGGTCAGGGATGCTCCCAGGCTGCACGTAAACACAGATGAAGAGGTAGCTCGCATTATATAGATAAATATGTCACCTGTGAGCTGCCAGATAAGGATGACCCTTGTATGAATTGTTATGTCTGTGCAGCAACATTCAAAAGACATTCAAAATCTTGTAAAAAAATCAAACAGAATGTCGATTAATTTCCCTCGTCCTATATCTTCCCGCACTTATAAAAAATGTGAGCCCAAACCAAATGCCCCAAATGCCACCCAGCAGCAAACGATCCATTAATGATGAAGTTCAGTGTATTTGTCATACATTGATGACCACTGAGCGTGCGGTTGAGATTATCACCAAGGTTAAAAAATTCTGCTTAAGTGATGACTGCCCTTATGATAGTGCTGACAGTGTATTTAATGCCCTTGGGATTACTCAGGAACTATATGAAAAAGCCTATAATTGTTTGGGAGGTCGCCACATATCGTTTTAAAAGAAACATTTCTGTCTATTTGGATTAATCAACATAGTAGAATACTTCTTTTAATTGGAATGCAAATTTGGACATTCAGTATGTTGTAGACCCATATGCATGTATTGTTTATATTATTTCGTACATTTCCAAATCTGAAGGGAAATGGGATTATTGCTTAGAATGGCCCAAAAAGAAGCCCGTAAAGGCAACTTAGATGCAAAGCGGCTCTAAAAAAGATTGGTTCTGTTTTCCTTCATATAGAGAAGTGTCTGCTCAGGAAGCAGTTTATTTACTCACACACATGCATTTAAAGGAATGCTCTAGAAATGTAGTTTTTATTCCCACAGGAGAAAACATAATTAGAATGAGCAGACCTTTAAATATTATTGAGGAAACAGACAGAGAGGAAGACATTTGGCAGCTTAATATCATAGATAGATACAAGAACCGCCCCAACAATAGCACTTTTAATGATATGTGTATGGCGACATTTGCATCAGAGTATCGGATTTTATCATCAGGTGAACATCTAAAAGGCAATAAAACTTCAAAATGATCACGGATCAATTTTAAAGCGGTCAAGAACCGAAGCAGCAATAATTCGTTATGCCCGTTTTTTCAAAAACAAAAAGCCAAGCTGTATTGTAGAAGTAGGATTGAACTCTTTGTGCCCTAACCGTGAAAATTAAAGCCAGATGATTGTGAGTCCTTTGTACAGCACTATAATAATGGCAGTGTTCATTTTTCAGATGGCTCCATGCATAGTGTACGATCAATAATCAAACTAAATAGAAGTAAATTGAAAAAGTTCAAGAAGATTTAGAGGAACTCCAAAAACAAGCTGAGCTAAATAAAGATGTTGAAAATGCTTGGTCAAATTTATGCCCCGAACAAGAGTCAGACAGGATAGAATGTGTACAGGAATTGGAACAACAAAAAAATGTTAAACCCAGATGAAGAGCCAGTGTACATCCCTGAATTAGCTGTGCATCATGAAGAAATAGCCCATCTAGAAAAACGAAACAATATATTGTGTAGACAAGAAGGTTTAGAATTAGTTAGATCTTTAAATCAGGAACAGCTAGCTGTTTTTTATAAAATTAGAGCATGGTGTTTAAACAAAATAGCTGGTAATAACCCTGAACCATTACATGTATTCATTACAGGTGGGCGGGAACGGGGAAAAGTCACCTGATAAAAGCAATCCAGTATGAGGCTATGAGGTTGCTGGCACCTCTGTGCCGGAATCCTGATAGCCTTAGTGTCCTGTTAACTGCACCAACTGGGATAGCAGCGTACAATTTAAAAGCTGCTACTATTCATGCTACTTTCCACATAGGAACCTTTCTGAGTATGCCATATTCCCCTTTAGGTGAAGAGAAGTTAAATTCTCTACGTATAAAGTATTGTGATTTACAAATTTTGATAATTGATGAAATATCCATGGTAAACCACAAATTACTGGCATATATACATGGTAGATTGAGACAAATAAAGCAAACAGGTGACTTTTCCCCGTTCGGTAATGTATGTGTAATTGCTGTAGGGGACTTTTACCAGTTATCCCCTGTTCAAGGTAAAGCCCTTTACAAAGACGTTGATGAATTTAACTTCTGGACCAATTTATTTTCGTTGTAGAACTAAGAACAATTGTGCGTCAAAAAGATGAAGTATTTGCCCATTTGTTAAACAGGTTGAGAACTCGTTCTCGAACCACACCCATATCAAACTCTGATGTTAGGATTTTAAAACATTGTGAAACTGGAGAAGAATCTGAAGCCCTACATATTTTTCCAACAAATGATCAAGTAGCGCTGTACAATACTAAAAAACTTGCACGCACTTGCCCCGATCATGTAACAATAAATGCCCAAGACTTTAGTCTTAACAAAAAGACTGGAAAGTTAGAACCCAGAATTATTCCTCATAATGACACAGCTTATACATCCCTGCCAGAGCAATTATTATTAGGTAATGGCGCCCGCGTTATGCTATGTAAAAACATTGATGTGAATGACGGCCTAGTCAATGGTTTATGTGGCACAGTTAAACATATAGTATTGTCTGATAAAAACCTACCCGTTTCTGTTTATGTTTTATTTGATGATATTAGTGCTGGTACCCAAAAGAGAAAACAATACTTACCCCCCACTCCAGATCTAGCAGGGTGTACACGCATTGCTCAGGAAGAAGAACGAGCGAATAAATTAGGTGGTATTCGCCGTCAGTTTCCTCTAAAACTTGCTTGGGCTTGTACTGTTCACAAGGTGCAAGGTATTTCTGTTGATAGCGCCGTTGTGTCCCTTGAAAAAATCTTTGCTGCTGGGCAGGCATATGTTGCCTTGAGTAGAGTAAGAACATTATCTGGACTCATTATACAGAACTTTGATCAAAATGCTATTTATTGCAATGATAATGTTAAATTTGCACTCTCATACATGCCACCCTTCATGACTGAAAATGTATTTAGGCCCATCTGCAGTGACCCGGATTTCACATTGTTTTTGATGAATGTACATGGATTAGGCAGACATGTGTCCGATTTGGTAACGAGCATACAGCCTTGGCAACCTAATTGCATTGCTGTAACAGAGACATGGCTAAGTGCTGACTCTTGTTTAGATACTGTTCAAATTGATGGATTTGCATTTCATAGTCGTCCCCGTAGTGATAGTTATAAAAACAGTATCATCCCAGCACTTGTGGAATTACGTAGTCAACAACATGGGGGAGTCGGTGTGTACTGTGACGTAAATAAAGCTTATGAGGTCACACTACCAGATGTTGATTTAGAATGTGTAGCATACAATTATTTGGCTTACAATATTTTAGTTGTTGTAATTTATCGTCCCCCATCTTATGCAATGTCTCTGTTAATTAAAAACATGAAAAGGTTATTTAAATGGCTAGATTCAAAAAGTGAAACCATAGTTATTGTGGGAGACTTTAATGAGAACATACTGAAAGCTTCAAAATGGTCTAAATTTATGTTTGATGCAGGTTATATTCAGTGTGTTGAGTCTCCTACAACTGAGAGAGGGACGCTAATTGACCATGTATTTATCAAAACATCAATGTTTGAAGTTCACTCTGTGGTTGTACCAACATACTTCTCTGATCATGAAGGGATTGGGTGTTCTTTTAGGTATTTAAATGGTTAAATTACGGATCGCTGTTGAACATGCAAGATGTTTCCATGCAAATCTCCAAAAAAACAAAAACATACATGATCATGCATATGCCTTTGAAGCTTGGTACTTCCCTTAATCTTAAGTTAAAAGGATATTTGATAAATTTTGAGAACCAATCACCGCGGCATGGGTGATGTTACTCTTGACAAGGGTGACATGATCCTTGCTGAGTGACTTGGTATTCAGAAATTATCAAATGTACCTTAGTTCAGTTTGATACTTAGTTTAGCGTAGTTTTGTCCTGTCTTTAGTCCCGTCTAAGACCTGGCGTAGTTTAGGTTTGCCTTTTGTCCTGTTTAAGACCTAGAGTAGTTTAGTTCAGCCTCAGACCTGAGTAGTTTAGTCCTGCTTGAAACCTGAGTAGTTTAGTCCTGCCTGAGACCTGAGTAGTTTAGTCCTGCCTGAGACCTGAGTAGTTTGGTCCTGCCTGAAACCTGAGTAGTTTAGTCCTGCCTGAGACCTGAGTAGATTAGTCCTGCCTGAGACCTGAGTAGTTTAGTCCTGCCTGAAACCTGAGTAGTTTAGTCCTGCCTGAGACAGGAGTAGAATAGTCCTGCCTGAGACCTGAGTAGTTTAGTCCTGCCTGAGACCTGAGTAGTTTAGTTCTGCTGAGACCTGGAGTAGTTTAGTCCTGGCTTAGATCTGCAGTGGTTCAGTCCTGCCTGAGACCTGGAGTAGTTTAGTCCTGGCTTAGATCTGCAGTGGTTCAGTCCTGCCTGAGACCTGGAGTAGTTTAGTCCCGGCTTAGATCTGCAGTGGTTCAGTCCTGCCTGAGACCTGGAGTAGTTTAGTCTTGGCTTAGATCTGGAGAGGTTTAGTCCTGGCTTAAGTCCTAGCTGAGAACTGGAGAGGTTTAGTCCTGGCTTTAGTCCTGACTGAGTCCTGGAGTTGTTCAATCCTGCCTTAAGTCCTGGCTTAGATCTGGAGTGGTTTAGTCCTGGCCTAGATCTGGAGTGGTTTAGTCCTGACTTAGATCTGGAGTGGTTTAGTCCTGGCTTTAGTCCTGGATGAGATCTGGAGAGGTTTAGTGATGGCTTAAGTCCTAGCTGAGAACTGGAGAGGTTTAGTCCTGGCTTTAGTCCTGACTGAGTCCTGGAGTTGTTCAATCCTGCCTTAAAGTGCGTATGGCAGGTTGGAGTACATTTTTGGTAAAATATAGCAAACATGATTATGATTAAGATTTGACTAAACATTTAGCTGGTTTTTACCCAATTTGGTTGCTTTTAGGAAGTTTATTATTGTCTTTTGTCCAGTAAGTATGACATAAGTGGAGGGGAATCTACAAATGTTACTTAGCAACCACATTGCAAATCTGGGCCAAAATCAACATAACTAACCCAGAAGTGACAATGTGACAAAGTAGTATAACTTATAAAACTTAAACTGTGTTAAATTATCGCTTAAACTCCCAGTAAAAAGTATTAATTATGTGTATAATGTCTTTGCATTTTGTTGCTTTTTGATGACATATGTGGAGGGATTCTGTTATAGAACTCAGATTACTTCCTCTAATTTTTACCTTCTGTTTGTCAATTTCTTCATAAATTGCAACTTAACTGCTGTAAAACTATGATCAATATTTACCACAAAGACTATCACACCAAATTAAGTCAAAATTGGAAAAAATTTTTAATCTGTCATACGCACTTTAAATCCTGGCTTAGATTTGGAGTCGTTTAGGTTAACCACTGTCTATACTCTCTAACTCACATGAACTGATTCACTTACTCACACACTGACTCTCTCTCTCTCTCTCACTCACTCACTCACTCACTCACTCACTCACTCACTCACTCACTCACTCACTCACTCACTCACTCACTCTCACACTCTCACACTCACACACACAGTCGAGACAGACGGCCACCCTTGAGCCTGGGTCTGTCCGAGGTTTCTGACCTCTAAAGGAAGTTTTTCCTCGCCACTGTTGCTCAAGGTTAGCATAGATTAAAAAAAAAAAAAATCTTTAATCGAAGCATCTTTTAATTTGATATAATTTACTTTAATTTTCAATCTTAATGAATAGTTATAATAAATTCGTTTTCAAAAAGTTTGCATTTATTATTATTATTATTATTATTATTATTATTATTATTATTATTATTATTATTATTATCATCATCAATAAATTAATTTTTTTGTCCTGAAAAGTTTTATTGCTGTAAGACAATCAAATATGTAAATAGTTCAAGATTATTCTTATCAAGATTATTATGTTCACAAAATCATTTATTTTGATATTTAGCATGTTAATTTCAAAATGAAAGTGTCAACTTAATCTTTTACTAATTCAACAATAATATATCTTCCAATAAATGCTGTTGCATTAAATCATATTTACCATTAAAATACTTTCTAATCTTCCACACTGTGTTTTGTCTTTGTGCTTTATTAAATATTGCATCCAGAATAGAAGTGAACCTTGTTCAGTTAAGAAAGCTCAATTATTCAATGTTATCTGTTAATCTAAATAAATGTAGCTGTTCGACTGTAGCATGTTTTACTGTTTTGCATAAGATTATTAATATTATTCTAATTACATTAAATATTTTTCCTAAAAATGCAACAGTTGTGTTTTGTCCTTTTCATTAAATATTGCATCTATACTTGAAATGTAAACCTTGTTCCACTAGACATGTTCATTTTTCCAATTCATGATCTGAATATATTTGTATACTGTTTTGCATTAGACAACATAATTAAAAATGTTTTAAGTATGCAAGATGTGCTTTGTCCATTGGTTTCAGTTAAGATAGCCATTTTTTATGTATAGAATAAAATTATTGTAATGCCATATTTATAATTATCACTGTGTTTTATTGTACGTAAATAAAATAATTCTAATTATAAAATTGTGTCTGTTTGAAATGTATCTTACATGGCATGACGCAATGTGGGGTTGTATAGATTTTCTTTTCAGGTGACTGTTAAAGTTTTTTCAGAAGCTCACACAGATTCATTCAGTTTTCCTAATCAACATTTCAAGCAAATTAAGTTCTAGATTGTAAACCTAAATTATCTCCTCGGAGGAAGGTTTTATCACCTAAATTGTTAAAGATGTGTTTATGAACTATATTAAAATGTTGGACTTTTTAAAAAAAAAATTTACCTGAGGGCCAAATTCAAACTCAGTAAAGTGGTGAAGGGCTGTGCAAAGCAAATTTGCATTATTGCAATAAAAGCCATGTACTAATAAAGGCTTTTTAATCATTACCGTCAAGAGTGCCTTTTCCATCATTTTGGCATTTTCTATCTGGAGTAGTTTAGTCCTGCCTCAGACCTGAATTAGTTTAGTCCTGGCTGAGTCCTGAAGTGGGTTAGTCCTGGCTTTAGTCCTGGCTGAGATCTGGAGTGGCTTAGTCCTGCCTTAGGTCCTGGATGAGATCTGGAATGGCTTAGTCCAGCCTTAGATCCTGGCTGAGATCTGGTGTGGCTTAGGTTTTTTTGTTTTTTTCTAACTTGTCTCTTATACTTTGTCATACATTTCTGTTTTTCAAACACATGCCAGGCTAACACTACATTCGAATAGCGCAAATTGGCACCATAGGTAAAGGTGCACTGTGTAACTTTTTTGGCCTAAAGACATGTAAATAAAATATGTTTTTCTCATTTAGATTTCTTGCATTAAATTAATGATAAAATTCTGCATCTTTCTTTAAAAAGGCTTGCATGACAGTAAAATGGACTGCTATTTGACCTGTAGGAAGGATGGATTTCTTTGTTTCTATAGAAAGTAGTTACTGTAGCTGTATTTTTTAATGTATTTATGTATTTATTTATTTATTTATTTATTTGTCTTACTTTATGGCATACAATGTATTAAACCCATTCAGAAAGTAAGGTTTCTAGAGTAAGGTTTTAACATTTTAATTCTTGTGAATCTCCAGAAAGTCACACAGTGCATCTTTAAGCCAAATCAAGATGTGAGTCACCTCCCACCGTGATAAGTAATGTCCAAATAGTGCAGAGGTACGAGATAGGAGTTAGGAGTCTGCATGCTTCCTATCTTAATTCCTTTAGCATAGGAACTTCGGATGCTAACTTAGGAGCTAGGAGACATCCCACAATCCACTGCAAAGACAAATCTGTATGAACATTTATGAAACATATGATCTTTGAAAGAGGAGTTTGTAATGAATGAGCCATGGCTTTGTTCTGTGTGCAAAATTTAATTTGTGTACAAAAAAGTAAACATTTTTTTGCTCCATACATATTCCTTGAGGGCGCTGACACGCATAGTTAAAAGGTTGAATTTCTAATTCTATTCAGGGCCAGGGTGTCAACTAACAACTGATGTATAATTGGCCTAATTATGTACATTTTATGGCTTATCAAAAGTGCATGGCGAGCCACAAAAACACACAAAACACAAAATTTGCTGTGTTGCCACAGCAACACTGTGTAAAATGAAAATAAAATATTTATTAACTTTTATTTCCTACTTGTCTAGATGTTGTAGAGTGATTCTGGTGAAGATGCGTGGAACCCCCTGAGATAGGTTCATTAAAGTATGAGGACAGTAGTTTGCACCTTTGGTGCCACTTTGCATGTTTGATCCAACATGAACTTTGAACTTTGACTTTATTAGATCCCCGGAGGGCAATTCATTTGCAGCAGCAGTACAAAACACATACACACAGCTGACATATAAAACAACATAGGTTAGAATAAAAATGGGGGGTTTAAATAAATAAATAAATAAATAAATAAGTGCAATACACATCATCATCATAGTGCAACCATGATCAAAGAAATGCAGAGAAAGTATAGATATAGATGTCCCTTAAAATTTGTTTAAATAACCGATTACAGAGGGGACAAAATGGTCGTCTTCCTGTTTGTTGCTTAGCAATTCTGAATGAATTGACCTATCAACTGCCTAAATTTCATTATTCTACAAAACACTTTATTTTTAATTGACACAATGTTTTTTGATTTTCAAGAGGGGCGCTGTTGCGCTGCTTTTCATAATTTGAAGTCCTCATAGACGACTGTTGTTGTGATTTTGGGCTATACAAAAATAAATTGATTTGATTTGATAATTTGTTCCTCCCTGTGGTCTAATTTTGTGCAAAATTTTGTGATTATTTTATCAGCGGCCCTTGCCGCAATTTGCGAAAATGAGCCTAATCAGTCAATATTGTTACCTGGAAATGTGTTACTATTTTGTTGTTTTGCTGCACAGGGACCACAGAATTTTCTTGCCCCACTCGTCGTGATGATCTTCACCAAATTTCAGCTTATTCAGGCTTACGCCCGAAAAGGAATAATGAAAATGTGAGTTGATAAGCTAAAAAAGCATGTAACTGCAGGCCTCAGACTGCAGGCCTCAGACTGCAGCCTCCGGCTGTATAAATCTATACTGCCATTTAAATCAAATGAAGGATTTAAAGTGTCGCTGTCGTGACACCATAAGAGATAGACATAGGGTTCCATTGACTTTTTTGTTCGGAATACTTAAAAGGATTTTTGTGCAAAATTTCAAATGTTTTGGAAAAACTAAATTTCAAATTTCCATTTTAATTGTGAAAAAATCGCAAATCTTTGACAATCTTTGCGCCTTTGCCGCACAGAGACCATACAACCTATGCAAAAAATTTTGATAACTTTTGATGCCCCACTCCTTAAGATGATTCTCATTAATTTTGATGTTGCTCGGGCTTATGCCCGAGGAGGAGATAGTAAAAGTATAACTTGTTGTAAACCTGCTATTTTCAGAGATTTGGCAATTTTCCCAATAGGATAACATTGGGGGTTACAGCTTTGCTACGCTTACGCTGTAACATTTACGAGATAGGTCTGATTGACTTTTTTGATTAGTGTCATGGTATTAATATGTGTGCCAAATTTCACTGGTCTACAACAAAGTAAAATTTTACTCTCCCATACAACCTATGTAGGGGGCGCTATCGCGCCCATTGAAATTTTTCTTTTTTAATTCTACTTAGGGCTGGAATGTCAATTAACGATTAATGTTTGAGTGAGATCGGCCTAATTATGTACATTTTATGGCTTATCGAAAGTGCATGGCGTGCGACAAAAACGAACACAAAATTTGGGACGTTGCCACGGCAAAACCGTTTAACATTAAGACATTTTTTGGATAACTTTTAATGTCCTATTTGTCTAGATTATGTAGAGTGATTCCTCTGACGCTGGGTCACACGGCCTGAGAGGAGATAGTTAAAGTACGAGGAGTGGAAATAGCGCCTTCGGCGCCGCTTCGCGTGTTTGACCCAATATGGTTGTCTTCCTGTTGGTTGCCTAGCAACCACATAATATATTTTTTTGTTCAGAACAAATTGAGCAATCAACCACTGGAATTTCGTTCGGCTACAGAAAACTTTATTTTTCGGGTATGGTCATTGGCGCAATGTGTTTTCATTTTTGAGGGGGCGCTATCGCGCCCCTTTTATTTTTTTTTTCGAAAGGTTACAATTTGCATGTGTATCGCAGTGATCTTTAATTTTGGGCAAAGTTTGGTGAGTTTTCATGGGTGACTTTTTTTTTTATTTGCCAAAAACATGGTATAGGAAAAAAATAATAATAATAAGAATAAGAAAAACCCTACCAATTTCAATATACCGCCACTTTTGGCCACGCATATATATATCATTACAAAGTACTCACGTCCAGTAACGCAACCATGAGGTCCATTGTCAATGACGAGCACGTTGTGCTCGTCATTGACCTGTTCGTTTACCCCATGCCCCCTGGGGCATTTTTGGGGGGTTACAGGGGTAACCAATAACAAATATGCCGCTTCGCGGCACTGGACTCTTTCACTGTCCATTACTGAACATCACAGGGGTCAATATAAGTGTTCAATAAAGGGAGGAGCGCTTCGCGCTCTTATTTAGTGTGCGCACTTCACATCGTGCACTTCGTGCACGATGTGAAGTGCGCACCTAGAGTTTTGAGTGTAAATTTGGGGTAAACAACTACAATTATGCCGCTTTCGCGGCACTGTGACATACCAGGACATGTCACCGGTAACTACTGGCGGTTATGAGTGTGACTGTTACTATTTTGTAAAGAGGGGAGCGCTTCGCGCTCTTATTTAGTGTGCACACTTCACATCGTGCACTTCGTGCACGATGTGAAGTGTGCACCTGGACTTTTGGGTGTAAATTTGGGGTGAACAATTACAATTTTGCCGCTTGCGCGGCACTGTGTCACACCAGGACATGTCACCGGTAACTACTGGGGACTAAGAGTGTTATTGTTACTGTTTGGTAAGGGGAGGAGCGCTTCGCGCTCTTATTTAGTGTGCACACTTCACATCGTGCACTTCGTGCACGATGTGAAGTGTGCACCTTGGTTTAGCCTTTAACAAATACAATTATGCCGCTTCGCGGCACTTGCGTGTACCGCTGTCGCGGCATTACTGGTTTACGTGACTGTGCTGGGTAAGGGGACAGCGCTTCGCGCTGTTATTGCGTGCGCTGCGCGCACGCCTCTCTTGAGTGCCCTTCGGGCACTTCGCCGCAGTGCTTCGCACTGCTGACCAAACACAAGAGGCCCTACGCCACTGCTTGGCGCTCGGGCCTAATAATAATATTTTAGCAAAAACAATATAGCCGTTGCCACGGCAACAACATATTATACGTTTTCCGAAAGCTCTCGACAGCGCGCACGTCCCCGTGGGGTGGAAAGTGACTGACGAGCGCTTACGCGCTCGTCAGTCACTTTCAAAGTCGGCTCCCCCATTGACTCCCCATTGATTTCCATGCATTTTAGCAGAAACAAGGAGAACTCATGCCTGCGGCATGAGTTACTGAGTAGTGCTTGATGCCAGGAGTTCAGTTTTAGGGGTTATGCGCTTCGCGCTGCTTTTGTCAACAATGAGTGCATGGCCTTCGGCCATGCACTCATTGTTGACTATTTTTGTGTTAGCAGAAGTAAGTATACACATCCCATGCCTTCGGCATGGGCTCATTTTGTAGTTCTCGCAGGGGGCGGGTAGTGGCTGATCATGATGGCTGGGCTTGGCCTTCGGCCAAGCCCAGCCATCATGATCAGCAAGAGTGTTAACAACGATGATGCCTGGGCTTCGCCCAGGCATCATCGTTGCAGAACCAATAGGCCCTACGCCCTGCTGGGGGCTCGGGCCTAATGAAAGGAGTCATAAAGTTTCAATTAAAAAGACTTCACGAAATTTGTGTTCAGCTTACTAGGCTGTTCCATGTTAACCTTTGAGAAAGTTTTTGCTGATGTATCTCTATGAACTGTCGATAAGGCCCAACACTGCATAATTTATATATAAAAAATCTTTTGATTTGGTCATGCTTCAATTAAGGCTATAAAGTAGAATCTATTGGTTGTTTTCATTGTTCTAGAATTTGAGGTCAGATGGGATCAAGAGATTTCTGGTATAATATTGTACCTATCTAAAAAAAAAATAAAAAGGATTCATGTTGAATCTGATTATATATATATATATATATATATATTATATATATATATATAATATATATATATATATATATATATATATATATATATATATATATATATATATATATATATATATAATATGACCTGAGAGTTACCATACTTTTAGCACATTAAGAGCCCATCTTTATTATATTAAATAGGCCTACGTTGTGATGTCATTTTTAAACCCAGCAATTCATAGTCTAAGTTATTTCAAAGGAGCGTTTCAACTGTCACAGCCATATGTGATGTGCAGGGTAGAGCCATAAATCTGAGATCACAAAATGTTCAGAGAGTTTGGCATCAGCGTGTTGAGAAATACTGCAACTGAGATTCAGAACAGACCCGATTACCACAAACCAACTTGAAATGTTAGATATTTGTTATAAAATCAAGTTTTCTGAGTCTAGGGTGAAACACATAAGGGGTAATTATTGCATAGTAAAATGTAATGGTGCTTAATTTAGAGGTGGCAGCTCTTTTACTCTTCATTTAATTGAGGAATCCTATGGGACCCTGTGAAATGCATCAGTTAGGATCAACATCCTTATGTCCTTGTGAAGTATTTGACTGTCTCACAATTTAAACGGAATTAATAATATGGTAAAAAGAGCTGCAAGCTACATAATTTAACAAACAGCATAAGAAAAGTGAAGATACTCAAATAAATTCTACAATAACATAGGCTACATTCACACTGCAGGGTCTGATTCTAAATTCCGATTTTTTTCATTAATTCAGATTTTTTCATGTGGTTGTTTAAATTACACAAAACATGCAACTCCAACTTGTCTCTAGGGAGATTGGGATGCGGCCCAAAAGTGACCCGCATGCGCAGTAAGGAGAATCACGTGCATCAGTGTAATTACACAGTCAATAAACGTTTGTGTCTACTTCAGCCTGTTTTGTGTGAAACCGGAGCCGAAAGGACCAATTACTATCACTGAAAAGTTGTGCTAACAAGCTAGTTAGTTTGTTCGTTTTCCTGTCCAAAATAAAATCAGTAATTTTGAGAAGCCCAAAGAGTTGAAAACATTCAGAACATTATACTCGTATAAGTCCAAGCTGTTATTGTCATGTGTAAAATCTTCTGCAGTGTCACAGAGAAATGCTTTTAATGCTCAGAAAGTTGTCGACATTGACAGGAAGTAGTCCAGTAATGTTAGAATAACTTGACCAAACCTTACAATGCATCATGAAAAACATGAGAAAACTAAACAAGGATTGTTTCGCACTTTTTTTTTTTTTTTTTTGCAAACAACACTTCTAAACTTTATGTCACTGATTTGTGATGAATTGATAAAAGAACCTGGATGACAGCGCTACAGTTTAATGTTCTAACTTTACAGAGGTGAGTGAGTGATTCTACTGATGCTCTATTGCAGTAGTTGTGATAACCGTGGTTACCAAACAGGCTGTGTATGATTTAGTTTAGCTTCGTCTCTTGTCTGGCTCATGTGGAGTTTGTAAATCGAGTTTACAGAACGGTGCAGGGGGCTTTAGAAGATGCAGGTGCAGACTTTAGGATGCCTTCTCCTTCAGTGACAGTTTTCTGTTTCTTCTGCCGCTGTTTCTGCATGGACTTGTTGAGTTGTGACGTAAATGTCGGATGAATGCGTCATGAGCATTCAGACTGCAGTCGCATTTGAAAAGATCAGATTTATTTTCACATATGAAAGTGACGCGTGTCGCATTTGAAAAAAATCTGAATTGTGCTGGTCATACTGCCATGAAAAAATCGGTTACAGGTCACATATGAGCAAAAAAAATCAGAATTAACCTGCAGTGTAAACATAGCCATATATAGCATCATATTTTCTTGCAACCACTTGTAAAAATCAAACGTCCTTTTAGCTGTATGCTTTGAGTTCATTTGTCAATCACTCTAAAGATTACTAAATCAGCTACTTTGGACGTACATCCAAAGCTGACAGAAAAACACAATGTGCAAGCCACTGGAGTCTGGACCTCGGCGCTGTCAAAGGGCGAGCAACAATAGAAAGATATACAAAGCCACTGAAAGAGAGAGAGACTAGTAGATAAAGGCAGTCTGTGTCTATAAATAGCCGAGAGAGAGAGTGTGCCAGTCAGGAACAAAGCACTACACCAGCCGTTTTGACAAGAGGTCCCTGAGTGTTTCATGTATGACAAAAATGTACAAGTCCGCTGTGTTTCCTCGCCTCCCTATAGACAACTCAAACTTATCCCAAAATGTTTAATTAGCATCTGTGCTTTATCTAGACAATTATTTTGAACCAAGTGCCTCGTTATCTCCCCTCGACTTCCTCTTAAAATCTCCTCGGCTCGGTACGCTTGGCTCTCCTCTGCCTTCGTTACATTTTCCAGGTCTTATTTTTAAGTCTTTAAAACCACGTGAGGCACACATTTGGACAGACTACTTCACTATGTCTAAGATTTCTTTTTTTTTTTTTCACCCATATCTTTCCCATGACACACTTTCTCTAGTGTCAGGTCAGGTCTATAGAAATCTTGTTTTTATTTTAATGAGGATAAATTGTATGAAAATGCAACTTCTTTGTGGGATCTTGTCTGAAATTACAATATAATTTTGAGATATTGTCTTAAGCCAATTACAGATTGACCAATATGGGATTTGAGTGACCAAGACTATTTTCATAATTGTTCCATCATGATATATAATGTATTAAGTGGTTGGTCTTTTCTTTAAGCATATTGGTAGGGCCATACCAAAGACACAGCAAAAACTATCTAAAGTTGATCAAAACTACTTGGATTCAAAACTTTTATCTGTATTTTAAGTTGTTTTAACAAGATTTAATTGCTTGTGTAAACTATTTCACTGGTTTCAAGGTGTTTATAATTTGTCTAAAAAAAGAACAACAATTTGGGTAAAATTATTTTAACTCATTTAACTCATTTAATTTTGCTCGAAGTAAAAAGTAATATCTTGAAATAAGTTTGAAACAGTTTGAAAGAAGGAAAAGAATCTAGGTTTCTACAATAAATAGAGCTTTAATGTGTCAAAATGTCTGAAACTATGATTCAAATCCTAGAACCAATAATTGTCTTAAAATTTTGTCTTTTGCAGTGTAGAAATCTGTGACACCACCACCATGCAGCTCCACAATAGCAAGCATGAACAGCAAACATTGGTTAGCCTGTGTGTTGCCATGATTTGGTCAGTAAATAAACCAACTTTAAATGAGATGATGGAGAAATAACTGTGTATACAGTTTAGTGCTTTGCTAAAAAGACAACTGGGGCAAAAACATGAGCATTTCAGCCAGAAGCTACTGTATATGTTTCATCACTCTCTAAGTCCTATAGATTCAAACCGTGCTTATCTCTCACCTCCAGGACTCTCCCACTAATGTATCTGCTGCAGGTCTCACATTTCACCCCGAACTGGGCGTGGTAGTCCGCTTCACAGTACGGCACTCCATCCCTGCAACAGACCCAAGCACAATACAAGGTCGGATAATACATCTCAATACCAAACTAACATAGAACTTAAGGCTCTCTCAGTAACAGACTTTTATGTGGAAACAAAGCAATTGTCCAATCTGACCCAAAATATGTTTATTATTCATCCATAAAGTTCCATTTCTTTTTCTTTACAAGGTTGTCTATATCTTCCATTAAAGTAGCTCCTAAACACACAAAACTTTACATTTTGGGACTGAACAAGATTTTGAAGACTTTTACGGAAGGAATTATTAATATCTAATTCAAAGCGTGATTTGTTAAACGTTTAGGTCTCAAAACTGTGCATACTGTATCAACAAAATGTATTAAACTCTCTATACATTTTTCTGTTTATGCTGACGTTTTCAGCACAATTTTTCATAATATTTTGATATAAAAGATGACACGATAAAAAAAGTGTAATCATTTTTTGTTTTACATTTATGTGAGCAAACTACAACACAAGTTTTACATTCGTAGCAATACAGTGTTTCCTGTTCATAAAATAGGCTAGGGTAACCCCCATAGTCTAAATTTTGCCACTATGGTCTAAAAATAAACAATGAACAATAATTGTGTTATAGAAATCTTCCCTTGTGGTTAAGGAATTTCCATTCTGTATAAAGTAATTTTACTTGAGCCACTATAGTCTGCTACAGCATCTTAAAGGTTGGGTAATCCTTTGACACATGGTTAAATTTGACATGTATTTATTTTTGTTGCAATGAGGTTGCAATTATTCTATTTTTACAAACTGCAAAGTGAAGCTGGAGTGGACCACCAAAGCTCAGCCAATCAGAGCACTGCATTCGGCTCTTGATTAAAACTCAAATTTGTTATTCAATTTAGACAGTACACAGTGGTTTTGTTTTTTTCACAAAGTGCTGCATTATCCACATATTTTTTAGTAGAAAACACAAAGCTTAATTTTATAACTAAAGGGTTAGGTACCATAGTATTTACTTATTCCCATTTACAAAAGACTGTATTGATGGTCGTACTTGCTGATGTATTCTCCGGTGAGCACCATGCTGCAAGTCCGGCAACGGAAGCAGCTGACGTGCCACTGCTTCTCCAGAGCCAAAAGCGACTGGCCCTGCTTGATCTCGCCTCCACATCCAGCGCACTCTGCAGAGGAATCACACAAGTGTCAGAGCGTAAGATGAAAACAGATAATGGTATAGCAATGTAGCATCACAGTCGCATAAAAAGTATTTGTAACACTTTTCTTTTTATAAATTCTAAACCACTTGCTGCTGCTGTTGTGCTTGAAAGTATATATGACAGGCTCTAATGTTTTTCCGATCATGTCATGATGTGATAGTCCCTGTGGTAAAAATGTATCATAGTTTTATAATAGTTCAGTTACAATTTGTAAAGAAAAAATGACAAAAACAAGGAAATTTGTAAGACCTGAGATCTAAACCCAACTTATGGTCAAAAAGTGATGTTCCATCACAATTCACATGTAAATGACACATTTAACAAAAAAGACAAGTTTCATTATTTGTCAAATCATAACTGCTACACAGCCACACATGGATTTAACAGGTTAAAAAGCAAAAAAATAAAAAGCGGTTTCTATAGCAAATTTCTATGTTGAACTTGCTGTAGTTGTTCCCTCCCACCATTTATGAGAGACTTCAGTCTAAGCAGCGAGAGCGAGGGAGAAAGGCAATGTCATGTGCATGCTGAGGAGACGAAACTTTGTCCAGCGAGGCAAAGAAAAGGAGACTTTGCAGGTACAATAGGAAATAGGCTGAAACATACTCATGGGTACGACGAGAGGAGGGAGTCACTAAAAGAGCTGTGCAGTCTGCGTAAAACTTCCCATCATTTAAAACAACACGATACACGCAAAGCCCATAAAAAAAAAACGTCTTGACATCAAGAAACTTCTAAATCAATGCAAACTTTTTCTTAAGACCAAAACTGTCACCTGTTCTAAAAATGTCTGAAAAAATAGGATATTTTTCTTTAAATTGGCTATTTATCTATTATTTAAATTTTCAAATGGCGTAATATTTGTATATGATCAAACAATAGTTTATTATAGATAAATTATATCATTTGTCGAGTTTGGCCACCATGCCGCACCAAATCTTTTCTATTTCTACGAGTTTTTGAGTTGTAACTCTAGTTCCAATACCAATTTTGATCATTTGACTTTAAGTAATTGTCGCTCGACATTGACCAATACCAGTGTAGGGACTGAAAAAAGCTTTTTTAAAGTCTCAAAACTAGGTTAATTTGTTTGAAAATTGGTCATCCATTGCTTTGTAGCTGTTATTTGGTGTGCAAATAAGTTAAAAACTTTATGTGACTAACATTTTCAAACCTAATGACACCAACATCAGTCAGTAAAAGTCTAATTATGTCCAATTAAACATCTGAACCGATATCATGGGACCGATAACCAATGATACAGGATTATTTCATATCCAGTATCTAGAATGGGATTGTTTTATCACTACTTCCAAATACTATAACAAAGTAAAAGCTCTTCCATTGTACTGTAGTGTATGCTCCTGCTGAAATAACCCACATTAGTTTGACGGGTGATATAATTGTCAGGTCTGCTCTGCCTCTCTCCCTGAGCTAACATTACATCTGTCACTCAGATTCAGACGTCTCTCTAAACACTGGGAGCAGCAGCACAAATCAGGTCCCTTCAGCGCCGCGTGATGGATGCTGGATCATTTGTTAAGCACAGCAACAGCTCTTAGGCTCCACGTAACTGCCCTCTACAGACGGCTCCGTTCAGAGGAATAAGAGTCTACGGCTCCCTGGGCTCGTGTTCATCTCAGCTCGTGAACAGGCGGGATATGAGACGGGACACAGTGCACCCACAAAATGTAACAACGCCATTTTTACTCCGTGTTCTCTTTTGTCAAATAAAACTAATCTATGAGGTACAGGTGGTGCTGCAAACACACATGGAGGCAGCTAGCTAGTCTTTGTCCACAATATGTCTATAATAAACGTTGAAGATGTATTAAAGGATTAATTATGTTGCTTTCCTTGCATTGTAATTGACAATAGGTGCCATTAATTTGACATAATACAAAAATGTTTAAAACAAGACTTTATATCATCATATGTTTCTCATGTCAAGAATTTTTGGATGTAAAGGGGAATTATATATGGGCGATAAATAAACCTATAGATGACCTCCACATGCTAATAAAAGCATGGTGTTGTAATGAATGTTTTAAGGTGTTTACTGTGGGTTTCTTTGGTGCACCGAGTAACTTTCACAATTCAATACAAATAATAAGATAAAATCATTCCTCAGAAGATTCTTATTGGGGTAAATAAGTGTTATGCCATAATGTGAGAAAATATAACTAAAGGAGCTGCTTTTCCATGGAAAAAAAAAAACAGCAGAAGGCCCTGCTAAGAAGACATCTCAACAAGGAAAGCATTCTTTCATCCAAGTTTATTTTTTGGCCAAAAAGTTACACAGTGGAAGTGTACCTTTAAAGCTAAGAGGCACAAGTTCATTAGTACTGTCACAAGTTCTAACTCAACATAGGCTTGATAATTAACACCAATTTTGATCGCAAAGCACTTTATGAGATAATACCTTCTTTTTGTTATTGTGTTATATACCAGTTTGGATAAATGAATGAATGAATGAATGAATGAATGAATCAATCAATCAATCAATCAATCAATTAACCAATACATCAAAAGTACATTTCAGGGCTACTTGAGGAACAAACATAAAGATTTTTTTTTTCTGATTACATTGATTGATCTTGATTTTCGGTTTTATTTTCTTTAGCATTTTCAAAAACAAATTAAAATGTTTTTGGAAATGATTTCTGGATTGTAAACTAAATAAACAGACCTCTAATCTAAGAAAATGTCAAACTTTATCCTGACTGTTTTTTGAGTTATCAAGACAGACAGACAGAACTTTTCTACATTTGTGCACACTGTGGCAATAGTAGAAGTCTTCAAAGATGACTACCGTACTTTGAAGACTTTACTATGGATCACTCCTGGATATGAGGACACCGTCACACTGTGGCAATTTATCTTAAAGACTGTTTGTCTTGTCCCACCACACGGTCAAATTAAAACATTTTCAGAGCCAAATAATAAGTAAAAAGTAAAGTAAAAGTATCAGTATTTTGGCAGAGAAACTACAAGCCACTGTTCAGCATATTTGATTCTGCAGTCCAACTGTAAAAGTAAATGAATGCCTGTGACAAATCTGGATAGTGATCTATGTCCTGGACTGAAACATATTCAATAATCTTGATGTATGAACTCTTATGGCCATGAATTTACAAAAAATACAACATTTGTCAAGTCTCAAATTTAATCAAGCTCCACTCCACGGGTTAAAAGTTTAATGTCAAGCCTCAAATCAAATTTTTCATTACCGAGGGCTTTTAAGGCAAAACAAGAATGACTAATGTTGAGTCATTTGAAAAACAGCAGCGAGGTTTTGGCCAAAACTATTGACACAGTCCTATCCATCACTGCTTAATGTCACTCAGGATTTGTGTGGACAGCAGAACAAGACAGACTACACTGCGGTTTTCAAGTGCAGAAAACTGTTAGTCTTTGCTGACAGGAGACAGGAGCAGGGCGCGGAGGTCCCTGGTGACACCGCAGGGTCACAAAATGTTAAGTTAAGCCAAACCTCGGTCAAATAGAAACAAATGGTGTGTTGACCTTTACAGTGTTTGGACACAGTTATACAGTAAATGTCTATAGGCTATGTATCTATTTGAAGGTGGATTTAAAGGGCAAATATTACATTCATTGTCCTGGTATTATTTTTTAGACAATTTGAAATACCTCTACTGTAAGCAGAGGGAATAATATAGGAAAGATAGACAAACATAGCTTACTGACATGCTAGTGCAGGCTTGCAGTTTTAATTAATATTTTTGGAGGCAGAAATGCTCAAAACGATTCTGGCAACGAACTTTGGATCTAAAACTTCTGCAGATGATCTTAAAGGTTCTGTACTCGATATTTGCTTCCTTAAAATGCAAACAGACTGAAATAATTAATTTTACATTTTCCACATCAGTCCACATGTTTTACTCACTTGTGTAATGCATTCTGAGCCTATAAATTGTTCATCATGATGTGTTTTAGCTTTTATTGCAGCTGTTAGGAGCGAGGTGTGTCAGTATGCTAATGGCAGTTAGCCACAATGCTAACAACAACAACAGACAAACTTAGACATTATTGGACGGAGTCAGAACATTGCTGACTATTTTCCACCTGAATAGATTCATTAACAAGATATCTGTGCTAGGGAAAAAGTGACATAAGTTTTGTATTGGAAAAAAAAAAAGCTCAATGTATGTATTAGAAAAAATCATAGACTTTTCACTCTTTTTACAGTTAATATTTATGTCTGCTTTTGTTTTTGCCTATTTGTTATGGTTTTAGATTATTCAGAGAGTTTAGATGATCTGAGAAAGTGGAAATATAGAAGCTACAACTATTTCATGAATCTGGTGAACAGGTCACACCAATGTCAGTGCAGTTTGGGGCAGAGTGCAGAGGGTAATAGAACGTGGACTTACGACTGGGCCATGGATCTTGATTGGCTCATTTGGTTTAACGAGTCGGACGGAGCACTGCTGGCACACACAGTCCTTCCCACTGAACGTCACTCTGTCCCGATTGGAAACGGCTTACTGTGGAGACAAGAGAGAGGGAATTAGTGAATGAATGGTAGAAATATTTTTGTTGACTGGTACTTATATTTGGGATTACACTTCTCTCAACCAAAAAGGATTCATGTGAGCTTTGAGGCACGTTAAAATGTTGTTACCTTGTCAAAAACAACAGATATTTGAATTTAAGTGCACTATCAACCACTAGAATAACCTTAAGATGTCACCTTTTTTGCAATATATTGTAATTTTTGGACTAGTAGTAATAGTAAGCTTTATTTGCATAGCGCTTTTCACAAACACATAGTCACAAAACACTTCACAGTGAGATGCAGTTTGGAACTCTGCAGTTTATACGTTTATGAGGTCAATTATAAATAAGTGAGGCCTCTATATGTGCCGCCTTTTTTAAAATCTAACTGGTGTTGTTTATTTTCTAAGACTGCAGTCGATCAAAGAAATTCTTGATCAACTAACGACATGTCCCATCCACTGATTAATTGACTAAAAGGTCTTAAATAATTTGATCCAAATTGTGTTTGAAAAAAGCTGTGCAGTTTATGCAAAAACAGATTCTTATATAGAATATTAATGAGAAACAGTGTGTTTATTTATTACAAGGCAGTTTAGACCAATGATTTGGTCAAAATCTTCACTTGATTCATTTGTTTTTGTTGCTGTTCAGTACAAATCAAAATAAAACAACAGATTTACTGAAATAATTTTGGTCCACTCCAGTGACATCAGCTCTATTCAGCTCTATTTTTTCATTAAGACAGATACTGTAGAAAGATAGATATGTTTGTCACACGTCTGTAAGAAGTGGAGCAGTTTAAACAAGGCTAAAACAATAGCTGTATATCTTGAAAGATGGGCTGTTTCAGGGCTGTAAATGTGTGAATTTAATTTATTAAAAACATTGGAGCATTTTATGTGCTATCACTTAATGATATCACAAGGTGGAAAAAGGCTTTTCAGTTCAAGAAAAGAACAATCTAAATATGCAATATTTGAGTAATGAGTATATGTGCATGGAACAAAACACTTTATATATGAACAAACATCACTGATTTATTCTCCTGCATTATCAACTGTTGGACTTCTTTTTATTTGTCTTTTGTGATGCTTTTTCATAAATTGTGCTTTAAAATAAAATCACCTTCCCTCATGCACTGCAGCAGCTACACGTCCAAGCAATAACTGAAAACACAGCGAATGTGCAAGATTTACTGTGACATAATGTGAGTGGATAATAAATAAATTGTTGCTCAGCGTTAATGGAGAACCGGGCGATCAGCCAACACCTGCAGGACTTCTGTATGTTTGCATTGCATGTCTTTGTACATTCAGAAAGACTGTTTTTCTTGCAGAGACACGATTGGGTAAGAGATGTGGTTCTGATGCTGCTGACAAACATTTCCCGACATGCTCCGTGAAGCTGAGGATTCATATTTAAACAGTGACGATGGCTTAATGGGACTGGGACTTCTGCTGTGATTAAAGAGTCCATAATGCACCGCTGCCAAAGACTTCTGAAAGAAAAGCTGGCTCTGGCCCTGAGAACGAAACTTATTAAGGAGGCAGCGCAGAGTGCATAGTGCATACTGATGCTAACTTTTACTTTGGTCACCATTGTGTGCGTGCTTTCTCTGACTTCTTATTTTCTGTGATAAATCTTGACTTACTTAGTTCCACTAGAGCTGGCAATATGGCATTGAAATTGAATGAGAGAATTATGAGCTTACCCATGTGGGATCTGATTGGGGAAATGATAGATAGCACATATTTTTGTTTTTTTAATTTAATTTAATTTGTGATAAAAAAAAAACTTTATTTAGCTTCCACAATATCATGTTATTACAGTTTTAGTCTAAATTACTTGACACCCCTGCTCTAGAGATTAACTTAAACAAGAAATTTAAAGTTTGAGTAAATTCATCATTTGCTTACCTAGATTTGTATTTGGCGTGATCCATGCACGTTAAAATGATTCTATTCTGACTCTTGAGCAGCTTTCACCCACACTCTCAGCTTTTTACTTCCAATTATTTGAAAACTTAAAACTCAAGGTCTTACACAAATGTATTGTATGATTTTCAGAATTATAAACACAGAGAAAGAAAACTTGTTGCTGGCTACTGCCTCTCATTACTTCAGTTTGAATCACGGTTTAACAAACCCATTTCATTTACTTTATTCTGTCCCGCCCACTTTTCTTGGCACTGCACTTCCTGTTTAGCTTTGTTAAGGTTCTTTATCTTGTTTGTCTTGTGGGTCACTCTCAAACTGAGATGCGACAGATAAAATAAACCCAGCGACTGAATTCTACAGGCTAAACTGGAAGTACGATACCAAAAAAGGTAGGCGAGGCAGAATAAGTTGAATAGGGTATTTCAGATAACAGTAAACTTACAATAAAAGTGTAAAGTCAAGTATTCTTGATAAGAAGCAAGTGAATTTAAGCTGAAAATATAGATAGCTTTGGGAGATATGAATTCAATTTTCTTCCCTTTTTTGATGTCATAAATAGCTCCCTTAAATTCAAGTAATAAGTTCAAAGTGACAAGATTATATATTTTCTTACTAATAGGACCAATAACTATGTAGAAACCCACATTTTAAACTTGGACAGCTTTTCTGCCTTGCATACTTGCGTTGTTACCATCGAAAGAAGCTGCAAAATATTTGATGTAAATTGCAACATTTTTGTTTGAGGTAGACATTTTTGTAAAGATTGGAGGGTATTAGATCTTCTGTGACCCATTTATTACATTTCTGAACTGTTTCATGTAAATTGAAGGTGATAATAAGTGACCTTACGCACAACAGAGTAAACTTGACAGTCAAAAACCTAAGTATGAAATTATGCTGACCACGCTACGCTACAACGCTTGTCTCTGTGAAGGGGGGAGACACATTGATTTCTTAATAACGGTGGAGAGTGTGAAAGTGAGCTAAAAGGCTTAGAGAAGGCTGTTTAAAAGACATAGACGGCAATAATCCTTTTCCTCCCCATCGCGGCCTGCAGACAGAGCCCAGACCCAGAGGGAGTCTCTCGTCTCCAGCCGAGCTCACAGTCAGCAGAAGAGAGCAGAGATATGGAGGTGTGAGAGGTAGACACATTCACCTCTACAATAACAAAAAAAAAAACAAGGAGAATGCACAGAAGAGGAGGGAACTGCATTGGGACAACAGAGGAGGTGGTGTAAAAATCTGAAGAAATGCTGTTTGGATGCATTTTCCATTTCAGTGACTGTTGATGATGGTTTAAGTCTATTGTCTAATGATCGTTATTGTGAACACAGCTTTGTGCACAAACAAAAACACATTTACCCGCTTTAAAGCACTTAATTTACAAAACGTCTCATTTTGGACATTTGCACAATTGGATTTAGAAGAATCAAAGTCAGCCAGCTTGAAAATTGAACTCATGTGACAATAATTGCTTCACACATTTGGTTTGCGTTTGTTCAGCTTAGTTCAAAAAGGTTCACAGACCTTTTGATGTTGAGGCAGCAGGAATTGTATTGCATAATGAAAGGCCTGCTGTCTATTCAACAAAAATTTAAAGGCACAAATGAGGATTTCAGAAGTCGAAACATGACTGTAAATTCTATTGGATCATGTCAAGGATTGGTTCTTGCTCATATTATACAGATCCTACATGTACAGGTTAGAAAGTCCTAACACAACATGGACTAGTGTGACTTGCTTTTCTCTTGTTTAGGGATTTTCTTGTCTATCTATGAGTACAGATAATGGCTAAAAAATGCAAAAATACAGGAAACAAACATAGGTGCAGCGGCTGAAATCGTCAAATATGTGTTTCACTTTCCACTTAAAATATCCATTAAAGTGCCTATGACAAGTTTAGCCACTCATTTCACTAGGACATAGTTAAAATCATTATATTTAAGATTTGACTAAATATTTTACAAATTTCATTCCAGTTTAGCCATTTTTAGAATAAAAGATTTACTTCCTGTTCATAAACAATGACATCATGCTAGGTAGTTGAGTAGTAACCATGTCATAAGTCGGACCAAAACTCCTCTAAAGTAACAAACTTTTTAAACTTGAGACATAAAAACACACTAGAATGTAGTCTTTTTGTTAAATCATGTTAACAGAGTCATCAAAATGTGTTTTGGGTGAGAACATTTACAATGTCCTGGTATAGTGTGATGTCATCAGCTTAGAACTCTGCACTACTTCCTGTTATTTTCAACATATTTTCAAACTTTTCTTCTTAAACATGTTCTTGATTTGTGTAAAACTGTAATTTCTATGGACAGCAGGTATTAATCTACCAAATAAAGTTAAAATTAGAAAATCATAAAAACCTGTCATATGCACTTTAAAACTCCTCATTAACAAAAACCCTTCACACTAGTTCAAATAGAGTTGCTTTGTTGAGATGAACTACTAAAAGAACTTTTGTCATTCACAGGTCGACAAGTTAAACAATTTACATTTCACAGTTTACACTGCTGAGCGGCTCCATTTGGCCTGTTGCTAAATGAAACTACTTTCTCAATGAAAAGGACTGTTTCCAACTGTTAAACTCTGCAACAGACTAAACACTGTATGTGCCAAGAAAAAACAGACTCGCCTAAGAAAAGCTTGGTTTGTTTTTATTAGAAACGTGATGTTCTTTTAAAGCTTCTCATTGTTCCTATTTTTGTGCACTGAGATTATAATGGTGCAAATAGTTTTCAGATGAATAATTACATTTCACACAATTTGTGAAGAGAATGTATTAGATAATACAACCAGTAACAAAGTGAGATGTTTGAGTTTTGGATTGGCCACCATATTCTCCTTTATTAATTGGAGAAACTGTTACATGTTCTCTATTACGTCACAAACTAAACAATTTGAAAAAACAATAATAAATAATAAATGGTACTTCAAAATTAGTGATTCCATGTTTCAGAATCAGCAAGCAAAGTCAGCTGTTAGTGGAAAAGTCATTAGTTGAGCTTAGAATTTGAAATATTATGACATTAATTTCCGTACTATAGCAGCTAGGGCTGGGCGATATATAGATATAAATCGTATATCGAAATATTTAAGATATGAATTTGGCCATATCGTTAATATCAAGATATTGTAATTCTGTGTAAAAACAACTCATGACATTGATGAAAGCAGTTACAGCTACAGAAAAAAGTGACAAAGAGAAAGATAAGATCAATTACATTTTATTTAATTTAACAAATTTATTTGTTGTAATAGTCAAATTAAAATTGTGTTTTATAGATAGAACTTAGTTTTTTTTGTTTTATTTTGCGAAAGGCATCACCAACTTTAATTTATTCAAAGTAAATTCACATTTCTACTTTCTATTAAGCAGACTGTAGGCTTAGACAAAAATGATTTCACCTAAAAATGGCATTTCAAAGATCGAGATATACAGTATATTGCGTATCAAGATATAAAATATATATATCGAGATATACATTTTTCTCCATATCGCCCAGCCCTAACAGCCGCTACTCTACGCTAGAGGGTTAAATTAAAGATTGCCATTGTCATACTAAATATGTACCTTTTATTTATTGATTGATTTGGTGTGGCTGCTTATAATGATGTGATGCATAGTGCAAATGTACGGCAATTACATTTTTTTAAACGAGATATAAGCTAATTTTACTTTGTCCAGCCTCAATTGAAGCAAAAGCACTTGCCAGATAATTTTCATCTGACCTTGGCATTACTGCGTAGTCAGCCTTAATACACCTAAAAATCTTACTACGTTTAAATATTTAATGCATTTTGGATAACGGACAAGCCTCAGAGTAAAGCTATTTTTAGCCCTTAGCCCAGTCCCTCTATCACCAGCACCTCTTTGATCACCTCCTCATTTTGGAAACATCAGCAGGAAAAGGGAATCTCATCAGGACTGAGGCGGCCATGACAGAGACCAAAGATGGAGACAAGGAATGATGATGTGGATAAGGAGGAGGATTATATGAGTTTAATGATGGGAAAAAGGAGATTTCTGAAATGTAAAATTAAAGACAGTGAGCAAACTGTAATGTCTCCTCCAGATCACAGTCATTATGGATTATGTGCTTTTAGACCTGAGATCACTACTGCGTATAGATGTATCTTTTTTTAAATCAAATTTATAGAGAATAATTGCACTTCGGGACTGCTTTGTTACAGTTTATTGTTTTCTATCCAAAAATAAGTGATATAATGTTTTAGGAAGAACAGTGCATGCAAAACTCTGAAAACTTCTTCAGATGCAGCAAGCTGCCCACTAAAGCAGCTCCCACACAAACCAAACTTTACATTGTTCTTACAATTGTCCACAAGATTTTGAAAGTCTTTACAGCAAAAGTCTGATTTGCTAACATTTAGGTCTAAAAAAAAATGTTTATCATTTGTATTGTTGGAACGCTACCAGTAGTTTACTCAAAAACTTACACAAAAGACCCTTTTTAGACCTAAATGCTAACATTTAGGTCTAAAAAATGTTTATCATTTGTATTGTTGGACCTGCCAGTATAGTTTACATAAAAACTCCACGATAAATTGTACCTAAAATTTCCTCTGTAAATATTTTTGGTCAATAAAAATAATGAAATATTTTTATTTACAAGAAAGGTGTGAAAATACTACAACAGAAGTTTCACATTGATAACTTTAAATGTAATGTTTTCCTCTTCACCAGCAGTGTGTCATCTCAAGCGTTGATTTGGGTTAAATGCTTTGACCACAAAAGTGAGCTAATTGTTTTGTTTATTTTCCTTTTATTAAGTCTAGTAAAAATAATAAGCAGTGTAGCTTTTAGTTTACTTGACTTTTACTTTTCTCACAGGAAAACAAAACTTTCACTCAGTTCTATATGTTGAAAGTTGCCAACGCCAACGACATCCATTCCATTTCCCATTGCTTTCAACAGTCTTTAATCCAATTACAGCCCCTTCACTATTTGGACATCACGATTGATTGGTGCTTAATTGATCTATTCTACTGAAGACTCTGTTACATCAGCAAACTGCCCTGTGTTATAACTTAGTTTAAAGGCCTGGATTTCTACGTGATCAAAGATCATTATGGTCTTTGTAATCACTAAAAAGGCTCTAACACAAGAGAGAGAAATACAGTGGCAATATATAGTCTGTGTTCTTTTAAGCAATAGTACACTTTATTTATAGAAGCCTTAAGTCATCATTGTTCAACCTCTACCTAATCAATGATTAAAACAACAAAACGGCACGAGAGCAGCTGTTTCGATCAGGTCTGAACTAGGGATGCACTGATCCGATACCTGGATCGGATATCGGTGCCGATCCAGGACATTTTGCTGGATCGGGTATCGACTCAATTATATCAGTTCAGCCGATATTGTGGCAGTGCCTTTAATTGGACATAATGAGACTAATTTACAGGCTGGTGTTGATCCATAGCAATTCATAATATTGGGCATTTTATTCAGATTAAGTTGTTAAATTGTGACTTACACTATAAACAACAGTTACATAACACAAAATGACCAAATGTATTAAGTTTTTAAAAGAAAAAGAAGCAATTTTAGTCCTTTCACTAGTATCGGTTGATATCGGGTATCGGCAAATAGTTAAAACCAAATATTGGGATCGATATCGGAACAGAAAAAGCTGGATCGGTGCATCCCTAGTCTGAACCAGTATGACAGACGTCTGTCTCCTGAAGCTTGAGACAGAGTTTTTCTCACAGTTTTTTCATTCACCTGAATGTAACTTTTAAGGGTCGCAGGTCCAAATTTCATTCACAAATGTTGATTTAGCAGCAAAACCTTTCTTTTCGTACAGTGATAAACTCTTGTAGTTAGCTGACAACAGCGCTGGCTCAAGTTGTTGCCACAGCTTGTGTCAATCAGTGGCAGCTCTTTTTGCATACTGGGTGCACGCGCATGTCCCGTGTTGATAAACAAGTAATCCCTCTATATTAAGACTCACAATAGCATTTATCTTTAAATATAGTTGAAAATAAAATTTTAAAATGTAATTATCACTAATTAGTTGACTACAAAATAAAATTTCAATCTCGATTTTGAACCAAGAAAAAAAAAAAAGTTCTTTTAAAAAACAGTGTATCCACTTCTACATAACTGGTACTAACAGGTTCTGTCTGTTGGAGTAATCTTGCATTGTCCTGTAACAGATCTATAGGTGCTCAGAAATTTTCTGTTTTCACCTACCACATATCTCTGCCCACTTGTCTGTGTTTATACCCCAAAAATCTATTTCAGGGCGTCGTTTTGCCGTCCCTTATGCAAAAACAAACAGGCATTCTAAATCTCTTATTCCTACTTCTATTTGTCTTTTAAGTGTAAGTTTTAAGGAATAAAGTACATTGTATTTTTACTGTAACGACCTCAAAGCTACTCTTTGTTCAGGTTGCTCTATTATGTGTTGTGTTTTTTGTAGTCTGGATGTACTTTTTTTTTACCGCTCGAACTAATTGCCCTCGTGGGATTAATAAAGTCGTCGAATCTGAAACTGGATAAATAAATCAAACAGTTTTACAGTGAAACTACAGTTGAAATTTAAGTTAAACAGTTAAACAATAAGGAGACAGAGCTTATCAGGTCCTTATGGGTTAAAAACAGGAAGTTAATGGACAGATTTATACTATTTCTAAGCTGTTGTTGAATGCATTTGATTTACTGATCTCTCATACTATTTTCAAATAGAACGCAAATGTCTCTTAATATTATAGTTTTAGTTTGTTTAAGTATGAATTTGTATTTGGACATTTATTTTTGACAACACTGTTAGAATATGCATAGCCACTGTATCCACTCACCAGAAAAGACTTTTGCAAGCAGCTAAATAAAAATGGAAATGCAGGGTCACTGGGGGAGTCTTAGTTTGTTGAGCAAAGCTTTAAACATGAGCTTGTGGGGGTCAGAGGAGAGATGGCCTAGTTTTCCACAGTCTAACAGCGTGAAACTCCTCGCTGCAGCAAACAAAACTATAATATGTAATCAGGTAACATTAATGAACGAAGATGAGTCAGACAGACACTTGTTATTTTATGTGGGTACAAAGTGAAAAGCTTTTATCTCTCACTGAAAGTTATTGCGTCATTTTGTGGCACAGTCATGAGGCAGAGACATGACTCGCAGCACTTAAATACAAAACAAGATATTCTTTCATTCACATGCACAGTTAATGCCTTTTCTCAACAGTCGTCTTTATTTGAACTACTGCGAATGAATTAGATAAGTTACTGTTAAAGAGAACACAGCTGAAGGCGTCTACAAGGAACAAAGTGTAGAAAATAAAGCACAAACATGTTTTTGTCAAAATCACTGAATCACTGCAGATAAAATGCCAAATGAACTGTTCACCTGCTTCCTAAATGATGCCGCACTCAACAAAGAGCAGAGTCATTTTAAAGTATTTCACAAAAATCACAAATCGCAATAATTGTTTAAAAAATCATAATTAGAATTTTTCCCCAAATCATGCAACCCTAAATTTGAATGCATTGTAAGGGTGTGCTGTATTTTGGGATTTACCTGCAGACACTGCAGACGAAGCACTTGGGTGGTAGGTGCGTCCCAGAGCAGACACAACCTCTCCGGTGATGAAGGAGTCACAGCGGTCACAGCGAGTACCGTAGAGGCGCTGATAGTCTGCCGTGCAAATGTACTCGCCTTTCTTTTGGAAGAACCCCGAGCGCGCCAAGTCACAGTTACACACTGTGGACAGACAGAGACAACAGGGCAGGAACTGTTAAAACTGTGTACTGACAAGAAAAAGGAAGTAATTCAGAATATACTGTACAACAAAAAGAAAATAAGAACAGGATCTTGTTTCATAAGGTCTTTCACAATTATCATAAGATTAGGCATGTACAAAAGTTGCATAGATCCAAAAAAACAATTTCATAAATTAGGGCTGGGCAATGTGGCAAAAAAAATTCTATAACAAATTTCTTGGAGCTAGATCACAATTTCAATTTTATCACGCTTCAGCCGTTTTTTTGTTTTGTTTTGTTTTTTTGAGGGAAAAACAAGTATCAGATTTTTCTGAAAGTTGCACTTCACTGGCTGAATCTAGCAATCAAAGGCTTTCTTGTTGCCAGATTTTCAGCGAGAAACAAGTGGCCAAGTCTTTGAAAATAAATCCCAAACAAAGCAACCTCAGCCCTTCAAAAAAGCTTTTTAAAAAAATGTATTAACTGATTGGTGTTGATTTTGGTGCATTTTAATAGTTTTTTGTAACATTAACAACAACTTTTAAGCATGAAAATATGCTGAGAATCCATGCTTCAGTTCAGAATGAATCTATTTTTGTAAATCAAACCTGAAAAGTGGCTAAGTTCATCTTTTTATGACTTGAATGTGTAGTCTTCTTGAGAAAACTGTGACTCATACTACACTGTATTTTTAAGTGTAAGAATGTTAAGTAAGTGTTTTTTCATAGTAGCACAAAATGCTAAACCATATTTTCGGGGTAAAAGTTAACGAAAATGATTTGTTCTTGTTTTTAGTAGAAAAACTATCCCACCTGTGAAAAATTATGTAAGGCATGAAAAGAAATGCAAACTCAACATAATGACACAATGACAAGAAAGACAATTGGTAGTTACTTGACATGTAAGACAAAAAGTAACTGTACACTCTCATGCATTTAGAGTAAACCAAATTAAGTACTGGCTATTGAAATGAATATGCATTTTTAAACTTGTATTTCCTATGTGAAAGGTTTACATGTGTTCTTCACACATGGCTGTAAGACAAGGCATCGGCTCAGTACAGTGGTGAAGCCAATTTGCACTGATGGGAAAATAATGACATAATCAGTAGAAAACTCATTTTGAGCGAAACAACGTGGAGACAGAGACAAAACAACGAACCGCGAGTCCCAGCATTAGACATCGACTACAGACCTATTAAATACCAATTTGGGAATCAGAGAGAGAGAGAGAGAGAGAGAGAGAGAGAGAGAGGAGAGAGAGAGAGAGAGAGAGAGAGAGAGCACCCAGTCTTGAGGGTCTGTGAGAGAATAAGAGGTGTTTTCACAGCTCAGTGGCTCGCTGTGGCTGCAGGGCTCCAGTTTCCTCCTCCCAGTGTGGTTTACTAACAAGAGCAGTTGACACTTTTTGTCTGGTGCTGCCGAGCATGTTTTGACCTAACAGACAGGCTGCTAACGAGGGTCAGATGTGACAAAAAGAAATCAGACTTGACTTTTACTGACATAACAGGAGAAGAACATCTGATAAAATGTGTTTATTTTGATAAATTTTGTCCAAAAAGCTTTTGTTTTTAGCAACAAATGTTCCAGGAAAGTAGCTTTTCTGTTATTGCCACAACTTTGCAGAGTTTCACTAGCTTGTTTCTTCATCAACCAGACCAAAAAACATCTGGACAGAAAGATAATGTGTCAGTTGTGTGTGATTCCAATGTCTGTGTCAGTGAGAGAAGCCTCACTGTTCCTATTGTTCGTCTAATTTTATACAGTTTACTTTCTTTTAATTGGCCAGATACAACTTCTAAATTAGTAGAGATTGAATTATATTTGTTATTATGGCATATAAATGGCAGACTTTTCACACCCTGAAGCAGCAGAGGACATGGCAGTGAAAATAGTTTGATTCTTAGAATTTCATCCACCTGTGATGTTCAACAGACACAAGTTAGGATTTAGTGAATGGAGTTGTTTGTTTGTCTTGTAACCATGGAGATGGTCTGAAGCTATGAAAGCTAACTTTGCTAACTTTGGACTTTGAAATGCTACAGAACTTTTACATCTGCTGCAGCCGAAGCTTTTGCAGAGGAAGATTTTGTGGAGATGTCTTATCACCGACTGAAACAACAGAAGTTCACCTGCTTCACCTGGACCTGACTGTGATGTGTCTACAGAATCTACTTGCTCCACCTGCACCAGACTGTCATCTGTCTCTCACTCGGTTTCCACCTCCACCTGCACCTTCTCCTCCAGCTAAGGCCCTGACTAAGCCAAGCACAACATCACGGAGATTGTCCCGAGCGCCGTTCAGCGGCAGCACACTGCTCCTGACAGACGCCCCAGCGGCTCTGCAGGATGGGTTAAATGCAGAGAATGAATTTCCCTTCGAGGGATCAATAAAGTCTTATCTTATCTTATCTTATTTATTATTAATTAATGTATTATTATTATTTTTGCACTCACTGCTAGCACGTAATGCTCATTTTTATAACTCTATTCTTTGGAATAAAAAGCTATTTTTAGTGGGTTGTATAAAAAGGAAATATTGTAGCTTCAAACCACAAATGTCAGACAGTATTAGCTCAAATACCATATCTTAATATCTTTCAACATATCCTATAGAGATATTATCACATTTTAAAATGTCTGTTAGCTTTGTGAAAATAAAAAAAAACATAAGCTCAATCATTTTACAAAAAACACCTACGGCGTGTCTTAATTTCATTGACAATTATACCACAAAATATCTGGCAGATACTGACATATCTCTGCCAACACACGCAGAGTCATCTTTTCATTTTCACAATGAATTGAAAGCACTGATTTAATTACCGTATGTTTTGTCAGGAAGGCACACAAACAACTGTCCCACATTTGTTATATTTCGTCTGAAGCTAATTCCCAGATGACAGGGAAAACACAGATGGAAACAGGATCTCCTCCAAACTCATGGTGTGTTACTGTATCAGGTGAAAGTGATGATGATGAACAAAAGTGAATGGCGCCAGTGCAAAGACATGAGTACCGGTAGATAAACTTACAGCAGCAGACATCTTTTCTTTTGTCATCATGTTCTTTGATTATTACAGTAACTGGTTAAGCAGCATATTAGGGCAACAGCTGAAGGCTAGGGCTGTACTATGTATCGGTATCTGGATTTATACATCTATACAGGGAGGTGTATCGGAATATTTATCGGGACAATTAAACTCATATAAATTTTGCACTTATGAACCTGGACTGCTGTTTTTGAGTTGTACTCAAAAACATGTTGGAAAACATTTTTACAGTTAGAATAAAACACTTTTCTGTTTTATTCTGGTCAGTAAAATAAATCTTGTTGCATATCGTATTAAGGAATTGTATTGGTAGGCCCGTCAATAGAAATGTGGGGGATCAGGGCCAGGGTGGCTCACATGGGCCCCCACAATATAAATTAATATGAAAAAAGTACCATTCTGGGCCTCTAAGATCCTGGGGCCAAGGACAAAAGACCCGTTTGTCCCCCCCGTCGACTCCCCTGTGTATCGGGATAAGTATTTTTTGCTTTTGGCAATACCCAGCCCTACTGAAGGCTATGTGTGGTTCTCATGTCAACAGCAGCCAGGTAAAGATATTTATACACAAATAAATCAACCAACCAACCAACAATCAGAGATTAAAACTTAGTTTTTTTTTTACATTTGGGAATAATACATTAAAACTTCTTCAATCAGCTTATGGTTTGCTATAGAGTTTGTGTTTAGTTATGTAAATAAATAATAATTTAATAAACTACCTGACAATTATTCCAATAATTTATTCATTTTCTATACCGCTTGTGTGTGTCCTGGGTGTCCTCCAAAGGACTTTGGGCCTGAGGCGAGGAGACATAAAGACAGACACAGACAGGACATGCAAACTTCACCCAGAGAGATCGTGTGATGTTGATTTGATTGTTGATTTGAAATACATTATTCCAATAATTCAATAAATGATTTACTTGTTTTAGCCCAAATTGAAATCCCTTCAGATATCTATGATCAAAACTCCAAAATAATACAAACAAAAAATTAGGCTGTGTAACAATTACCTGACTAGTTGTGACTAGTCGCCTATAATTATTTTATAGTTAACTGGACTATACAACACATACAAGCAAAAATGACCTATTTTTTACAAAGAGCATTATTAAAACAAGACATCAAAAAACAATAAACTATTACTTTTTTGAATATTACAGAATATTTTATTAACGTCAAATCTCCAACTAAAAGGTTCTGGTCAGTACATTTCAACCATTATTGGACTAAAATTTTATTGCAAAAGCCGCAAAACACTCTAATAATAATTGTTTGACTAACTGATTACAAATTACAATTGACTTGTTGACAATACTGGCAATCTCACAACTTTAAGCATCCAAAAACATATTGTGAAATCATACAAGTGAGTCTTGCTCTTGGATGAATTTGTCATTTGCAGTGTAAATTGAATCTTCAGTTTAAAACACAAATTGCTATTTAATTATCCACACAATTAGGCAACAAAGTCAAAATCTGTCATTATAGGTAACACAAGGCTGCAGAACTGCTCTCACTCACCAGAAGCAGGGACATAAACCCTTCAAAGGAGCTCATTTAATCTCCAGCTGTTTATGAGAGCAGCATATTGACTTAACAGCGTAATAAAAGATCAATGGGGCCTCACTTAAAAACAAAACCATCTCGACTCCCGAATGAGCGAGAGAGGGGCGCATAAATCCAACCCGTGATGGGACGTGGCAGTGTGTGAAGATATGAGGGCAGAAGGGGACGGCGTGTCTGGTGCGATATGAAGATTAAATAGATTTATCACAAAGTCAGGACGTTGGCATCGGTGCAAAGAGGGCTGGCAAAAGGAAGGGCAATGATTCAGTGAAAAAGGCATGATAGTTTGAATATAGTTTAAAACAAATGGTGTATGTTCATGAATGTGGCTTGTAAAGCATTTCCACAACCACAGAACAATGGTCAGGGTCGAGTCTCACCAAAAATCACAGGTTTTCTGACGCCGGCACAGAAAACCAAGAGTGAGAATGAGAGTGTTTCCCCATTTAATAAGCATTTGACCTGGAAAATGTGCTGCTATGACAATTCAAATAAGGATTCATTTTCTCCGACAACTAGGGATATCATGTATCTTAATCTGCAGTCCTTTGTTTGCTCAAAATGCCATTTCAATTTGCACCCAGATTGATTTTCGCATAACCGGATTCAGCTCAATTAGCCTAATGCACTTCATTAGCATAGAGACGCCTCAGCCAATCACAGCTGAATGCCTTGTGGAGTCACACATCGGATTGGACATTCAGAGCAGCCTAGTTCACCTGTTTGAGCCAGTCACATTGTTTACTTCTGTCCGGATGATTGGCTGCGGTTGCCACAAAGACCGCCCACTTCGCAGTTGCCATAGGCAACGTAAACCTGCCATGGAGACAACCCAGACACAATAATGTGTTTGGCTTTTGTCACTTAACTGACATATAAATGCTGTACGGCCATCTCAGAACGGACAGTTTTGTTCAGAAAAACCTAGACATCTGACTTTGAAAAGTTTTCGGTTCTAGCAGAGTTTCAAATTCGTCATGTCAGCAAACCCTATATTCTCCAATTTAAGTCTCTCATTTGAGAGTAAGGCCCTTTAAAGTGTGCCACCACATGTTGCTGCTGCCAGAGTGTGGCTGGAGCTTAGAGACGTGGCTGTATTTGGCTCACAGAAGAAAGGCTTGGTCACAACCACAACCACCACATGGTGTGGGCAGCTGCATACAAAACAGCAGTGCAACCACCACAACCAGTCAGTAAGCCTTGGTATTATCAGGCTATGGTACAAAATACTCATGGGAATAAGCACTATGGAGAATACACATTTACCAAGCAAATAAAAAATATGACAAACGTGTGATTTAGATGTCACGCAAACTTTTGCTTTTAACACCAAACCAATCAACTTTTAGAAAGACTGCAAGATCAAAGACTTTTCACAGGCTCATGATCTCTGCACAATAATGAGAGAGTTAAAATTGTACTTTTTACTCTTACTTTTTCATGTGTTTTTGGCAGAAGTTCACATCCACAGATCATAAGTCTTTGATTAGAGACTAGTATAGAGCTGCTGTTTGCAGCTGTGGTCATTACAACTGCACTGATTAGACAGCCACAGGGGTCCACGGGATGATTGGGCATTTATCTACAGCCAACAGACGCAATTAAAATTCTCTCCTCAAAGTCGGCCCGAGCCGGAACCCCGAAATAGTGTGGTGCCCCACCACCTCCTCTTTCTCACTCTCCTTCACTCTCAGTGTCAAACCTGTGGTTCAAAGTGTTGGCTTGCTTTACGGGGCTCTCTCTCTCCTTCTGTCTGTTTGTTAACCACTCTTCCTACAGCTCATTATGCCTGTTGTGCAGACCTGATAATGTGCCATTAAGGATTGTCTACAACAGTCAAAATAGCTCAAAATTCACATTGTTTTAGTGCTGTTGTCAACAATATGGACATTTTAAATGCTAAGGATGCTTTGTTGAGGTGTTAGTTGTACAGTAATAGCCACAAGAAAATGTGCATCTAACTTAATATCGGCATAAAAGTATGGAAGTATAAAAATTCTGCATTTTATTTTTAATTTTTTTGCAATTAATTCATAATGGTCTTAAGAAACTAGTCAAGAAGCAACTGCGACTTCTCAGACTTCATCAAGTATGAAGCTTGAATACAGCTTTCAACAGTGTCTGCAAAATATGTGCTGATTTCATAATGCACGAGCGAGCTGCATGGCTTTTATAAATAAATCAAGGTAAGAGAAGACATTCATAGAGTTTCCTATAGCACAATATTGAAAAAGTGTCACTAGAAAGAAGAACATTTACCCTCACATCTGTGCAACTAGTAGGTGGCTCATCTCTGCACCCGTCCTCCGGATCTGAGCCCAGTGACAGGAGGGGAGACTTCAAGGGTAAATAATGTGTTTTCACAAGTTGTGCCAAAATCCTCGGGAGAAAGAGGAGGCTGTCAGACAAACAGGAAGACCGAGTGAAACCCCAAGAAAAGAAGCAATAGAGGAGCGAACAAAAGAGGAACGGAGGGAGAATCGCTTTTATTTTTGGTGGGACAGAAGTGTGCTGCTTTAGGCTATGAGCAGAAAGACATCATGCACAAAAGTGACAGTGTCCCCTCGGCTACACTGGCAGAATGAGACGCAGAGACAGATGGAGGCCCAGTGGAGTGTGTTCTACCAGCCGACCTGCCCTGCTGCTCAGGCCCACAGCTCTTAACCCTCCGGAGTGTGTGGGGAGCTACAAATCACAGCACAAACATGTTACTCGAGTGGGCTTTTCTCAGATATTATAGCTGTACATGGAGATGGAATTATGACTTGTGTTTTGTAAGAAGAATGACATTTATAGGCTCAAAATATGGCCTCAACTAGTCATTCACTAAAACAAAATTAAAGTGCCTATGGCAGGTTGAATTTCTCAAAGATGTAGTTAAGATCATTATTTTTAAGGTTTACTAAACATTTTTCATATTTCATTCCAGTTTGGCCATTTTTTATCATTAAACATTTACTTTCTGTTCATAAATGATGACATCACGCTAGGTAGTTGCCTGGTGACCATGTAATAAATTGGGCCAAAACTCTTTAGATTTACATCTTTTATTTTTTACTTGAGCCATAAAAAATACACTAGAACTGACTGCTTTGTTAAATGTGTGTGTACAGGGCCATAAAATGCCATTTTTTTGGGAGAAAATTGAAATTTTTCTTGTCTCCCTAGTGTGATGTCACCAGATGAGAACTTTGCTCTACTTCCTGGTATTTTCAGCATATTTTCACATTTTCTCCACAAACTTGTTGATTAACGTAAAACTATCATTTATAATTACAACAGCTACCAAAATAACTACAAAAAATGCTCTTCTTATCTTTCATTCTTATTTTATTTTCTTTGCATCTGAAGCATTCATCTTTTAGAATTAAAAATTTACTTCCTGCTCATAAATGATGACGTCATAGGAAGTTGCCTAGTAACCACATCATAAAATGGGCCAAAACTCCTCTAATGTAAAAGAAATGATTTACTTGAGAAGTAAAAATACATACGTGTTGTTAATGTTTACAGGGTTATAAAAATGTGAGAAAATGTCTTTGTCCCTAGTGTGATGTCATCCATTTAGGGCTCTCTACTTCCTGTTATTTTCAACATAATTTCCAAATAATTTTATTTACAAAATTGTTCTTGATTCATGTAAAACTATAATTTATTTTCTACCAGTTTTTCTATCTGCTTTAATTAAGAAAAAATCTAACAAACGCAATTTCAGAGGACAAACTAGCTTTAATTCAGGGAAAATCCATGGTGAAGTGATGAATCCTCCATCAGAAAAGTTCCATAGCTCATCTTTAGCAGCACATAAATCTCTTCCTCTCAGCATTTAACTCCGAGTCTGAGTGTGTAAAATTCCCAGGGACAGTGACGCTGCCGAGTCAAGCTGTAATCCCTGTCATCCATCCCAGACTCGTCGCCATGGGAGCAGCGTCTTCGCCTGCCGCGCTTCCATCTTTCTCTTCCGGAATCTCTCCCTAGCAACCAGACATTACTGTGGTGATTGGACCAGCGTTCCAGCCGTTACTATAGCTACAGGAAGCTCCCATTCCCTCAGCCGTAGCCCCAGCCAATATTTCTCCTTGTCATGTTTTTGTTTGTTTGTTTTTGTCTTCAAACATTCATCTTCCAAACAGAATGACTTGTGTAGTAAAAGCTGTACACAAACCTCATTATTATTTCATTGTTCATGTTAATTTTTGCTCATGGTGGTTTAATTAGCTTCTATTAGGCCTATTTTATTGTTTACATTTTTGTTTATTTATTTATAGTCCTTCAGAGGGCATGCCATGTTGTTCTATTCTAATAGGTCTGCTGAATTAGTTCAGAATTATCATTATATTATTGATTAGTTGTAAGTAGTTAAAAACTCATCCTTTTCCTGCAGTCTGTATGTTCATTGTCCTCTGCTTTTTGCCTTGAACGTTACATTTTTATATACTGTACATGTCTGGAATGTGAGAATTTTCCCTTAAGGTCCAACACAGCCATTCTAAATCCTACAGCTTAGTTTTTCCTACACTCGGGCTAATAAGGGACGCATGACTGACTGATATTGATCTGCAGAAACAGACAAGAATGAGCCAATTTGCACAAAGCCAGAGAAAACATCTGAATGAAGATGTCAAATGTTCACCTGTTGCAGTAAAGAAAAAAGCTGTTTGTGAAAGCAACGTTTTAGCTTGAAAGTTTGTTTCTTTAGTTAGTAACACAAAATTATCACTATTCAGATGTAGATGCCTTTATCTTTCTAGTTCTACTAAATTTTGTGACTTTTCACCTCCAGAAATTTACACAATGCATCATTAAGTAAACAAATATTGAGACATCAGAAACAGTTTTTTTTTTTTTTTTAAACCAAATAGCTAATCATAAAGGTGCACCATGTAACTTTCCTTGTGGAGCATCCCTTACCTGGTAACCTACTTTTGCTCAAAAGGTTTTAAAACTACAGTTATTACTATTAGCAGGCTTGCCTCTCCACACAACTCAACTGTAACTTGGTTTAATTCCACCCTGACACATTCCTCTCCATGAAGACAAGCAAGTGAGAAACGTTCTAAAAGCTTAAAAAAGTTACACAGTGCATCTTTAAAATGCAAACTATGTCGAAATGAAAGTCTGATCATTATTCCAATTATTTGAGCACTCAAATTGTGCATTGAGACTCTTTGAATATTCAAAATAAAGGTTGAATTATAGTGTTTTCTTGTTGAAACTCAGTAATAGTTTATTGTTTTTTATGTTTTGTTTTAGTAATGCAGCTGCTGTTGCTATAAAAATGTGTTCTTACATGTATAGTCAGAACAGTCTCAGGAATGGGAGATATATTGTTATCAGTTTCGACCGATATTTACAATATATAATATAGCTTCTGATGCCTTAAATATGTAACTATCACAGAGTAACAAATGCATTTAATACGATCAAAATGTCACTTAGTTTTGCTTTAAAATGTAATTATCTGTGTCAGAAAATTTCAATTATTGAGCAGAGCTGAATGCCAAATAACGGATATCAGCACAGGCTTAAAAAGTCCATATTGGCCATCCTTGTTGGTGATTAAGATTCTTCAAAATTATTCTTTATAGTCAGAAAGTCACAATTATTCGACTCATTGTTACAAACCTAAACACAATAGTCAATAGAGAGACCTATATAAAATCTCTCCAACAGAAGAACTCGTCTCTCTGTGACCGAATATCAGGGGAACCACACTGTCAGCATATACTGTACCTAGAGGAAACCTTATTTTCATTTTCCATTTTCCGTGTATGATTTGTGGATTCTTTTGGATTCTGAAAGTGCCAATTAAACTTGGACAGTGGATAAATGCGGTGGCTGTGTCATTAGGCCAGCATGGAGCAGCAGTCAGCCCCATTTTACCGGTAACATAACACCACATCTATCCATGCAACCCACAGCAACAACCAGGAGTGCTATGGCATCTACAGTACAGACTATGGCTTCTGTCTCTTTTTCCACAGACTTTTCCGAGGTGATTGCATGGTTGTTGCTCCGCGCTATAATCAGTGGCTGTGCACTGGGTTCAAATTACAGGTTAAATATGGGCATGATTAGTGCTGTGTTGCTTTAGATGACTAATGTGGCAGAAAGTAAAAGTAATGTGGCTTGTAAAGGGTTCATAGAGGATAAATACACGACAGGCTAGTGTTGAATTTAAAGGGAAATGTGTACTTGGGTTGTGGGATGCTCAAATTGCATTAAAAATATTCATTCTTACAGTGAGATGTCTCGTCCCTCGACAGATCTGGTTTGTAACTTTGCCTAGAAAATCTAGAAAATCCAAAAATATATTGCCTGGCCACCATGTCCCTCTTTTCGTTTCAGTGGGTGTGATTGGCAGATTAATTAGCCAATAAGAGACATGCATCATCTCTCGTATGAAAACCAACATGGCTGCTTACCAAGAAAAAATACATAGAAAAATATGGGAAAAATGTCATGTGAAACTGAAAAACATTTCTTTAGAATCAATGAGCGAATCAAAAAACTATTTTATTGTGGTGGGTGAATTTATTTCCTTTGTTTCACGTGAGTCACACAAATAAACAAAACTAATAATTGCCCAGTACATTGTGGAGTTGATCAGAAAACGCAGGCGGTGGAGAGGTGACCAGACCCACTCTTCCTAATTTGTTGAAGAGTGGGGTCTGGATCCCAGGCAAACTTTGCCAAGCCATTTGCGTTTATCGCAGGATATGCAGTAAGGGTCAGATCTAAGCATTTGCTCAAGTTCAAGTTAAGAGGTATTTGAGGTGGTGCAAGTCTGTGATGTGTAATGTTGTTTGTGCATGTTCCCAATATTAAAGTAATTGCAAAGCGCTCCCTAAATAACACATGCATTATTTTTCATTGGTTATTTTTTTCACTTTGCTCTCATTAGTTATCACCTGGCTTGATAACTCAGGTTGTATATATGTAAATAATATATTTTAAATAATTGTATTAATTTGGCTGGTCTTTTTATTTAGCTCAGACACTAATAAAAAAAAAAACAGAACATAAATAAATTGGACATGAAAACCAATAATAAGTGAATACTAGTGATGCACCGATTCAATACTGGGACGGGATATCGGTGCCGATCCAGGACATTTTGCTGGGTCGGGTCTCGGCTCCAGGATATATTTCAGCCGATATCCTCCTTGTGCCTTTATTTGGGCATAATGAGACTTATTTACTGGCTGCTTTTTATGTTTTGAAAAGAAAAAAACAACTATTTCAGTTCTTACATTCGTATCGGTTGATATTGGGTGTCGGCAGATAGTTAAAGCCAAAGTATCAGGATTGGTATCGAAACAGGAAAAACTTAAATACAGCTTAAATACAGTATAATAATCTTGACAGGCCTACCTCTAACTGGAGTTATAACAGCATATCCATGATTGCAGAAAACTGTTTATTCTAAACCAAATCTGCAGTGCTGTGTTACTACTATGTATGATTGAGAAAGGATTCAAAGATTTTTCTAAAGAGAAAGCCATCATCATGTTGAAATGCCACCACAGATGAAGGTCAGTGCCAGCTTCAGTTCTGTGAAAAATCTTCAGCTGAGAAAAAAAGCAAATTGTCCAACACTGATCACACAGTTCAGAGAAATGTCCAACAGAAAAGCAATCAGCTCACGACAAAAGAGCGCCGCACAAAGTACAATTTAGCTATTACTGTCAAAATCTCTTGCCCCCCAAACCAATGTCACCCTGCCCCCGATGAAAAATTGATTTCATGCTTGAGTAACTGTCAGGAGAGAGCGAACTGAAAACACTGAGAAAGTAGATAGAAGCTGGAAGAATAAATAAATTGAATGTCATAGTTGGATTGTTTATCTCTAAATTCTGCCACAACAGCAGAAAGACTCCAAACACGCGAGGCTAAACAAAAGCAGCACATGAGGAGAGTTTATAAAGTTCAAATGGACATGCAACATGTTTTGTGTTCGAGGGGTCACACGCTGAACAATGCCAGCTTTAGAGAAGTGCTGTGCTATGCAGGGGCCCGGACAGGACAGCAGAATATGGACACACAATGGCCTTGTGGGATCTATAGGTTTGGGAGAACTCTCTGGAAAATGAAAGGCTGTTTTGTTCAGTAGGTTACAGTACAGTGCACCCCAACACTCGCTCATTACTGGACAAGGTGACAGTGTTGTCAACATACTACGGTTTCCAACTTGATTTTGATACTAGGGAAAGTCGTTGCAGTGTTTCCCATAAGTTTAAAACATTGCTTATGAATAAAATATAATTGGGTACACAGATTTATTAAAATTTTTATCAGTTTGTTGTTCAGCTTGTTTTTTTATTGGGGCAAAAACTAGACAATAAAAGTAGACACCATATCTCCTCTATTATTGGGAAACACTGAGCACGTAAAACTGATTTTAAAACTACTCTTTTATTATATAATGAGACACAGTTTTTTATGCATAAAGTGTTTTTTTTTATTATTATAACATTATTATGTTGTCTTGTCCTACTAGAGCATTCTTTCTGACAATGTGAGACAGGCCTTTACTCTGACAGTGTAAAAAAGACAATTCTGGCTGTGCAGATGTTCTCTGTCACATATTCTCTTTTAATGACTCTGTACTCAAATAAAAAAACATTAAACCAATTTTGCACAGGTATAAATATGTTGTCAGGGTATGGGTTTGAGTAAAAAGTAGTTTAGTGTCATGTCTACGCCTAATTTTGTTCTCTAAAATCTAGAATCTAACCCTAATCCTTAATGTATTAATTAATGTTAGCGCTAGCTCTAATTAGCTTAAACAGCATGACTAAGTGTTTCCAAGCTCATCGTAGTGAAGAATAAATAAGCAACGGTCACAATACATGACTGAGCAAAACACGATCATTGTTAAAAAAAAAATAGCTTAAGCCAAAAAAAAAAAAAAACACTAAAAATGTATAATTCTACTACATAGCAATGATTTCTAAAATTAGTCAGGAATGGTTAAATGTTGTTCTTTTTTATTTAGCTTCAATGTTTTAAAGCTTGAAATGAGGTTTTAGCATTAAATTAAGTTGTTGCTTTCGGACATCTTAAGTCCACTTGTAAACAAATAAGGTCTGTTATCAAAATCAACACATTTTGTATGTTTCCTGTGTCATTTGTAATGATCATTCCAATACAAATGTTGTTAATAACTAATCGACTACCATGATTGGGATTAATCAATACACTTATTTCTTTCCTGGGTATTGATACGTTTGACAGTCCTAAGGTACAATATAGCCACAGGGGTCTTCCCAGCCTATAGTTTGTTATTAATGAGATGATGATGTAATGTTTAGGAGACACAAACACCCCCCTACCCTCCCTTCTCCTCTCCCCTGTTTCCTGTGTTCACCCTCCTTTTTTCTCTCTGGGGCATGAAATCAATGCTTCCCATTGGTCAAAAACACCACAGAGATGCTGAGAATATCCACCAACCAGGGTCCAGGTGCCCCAGCACGCCGTTTCCACGGCAACGCTCTACAACCACTGGCGCTCATGTGACAGCAGCGTGCGCGTTCAGAGTATGACCGTGCACTTGCCTTATACAGCCGATGTTTTCATGTGTTTCCATGTGTCTAACGGCTTTACGCTTGGGACAAGTTACAACAACTCTCCCATGAACTGTCTACAGACAGAGCTGCTACACTAGTGAGACGAGTGTGGAGATACTTCACCTGAGGGTTGTCAAAATTATCAAAAATCAGAAAATCAGACAGACAAAATTTTCTGATGATTTTCAAAATAACCTAGTTTAAAACCAAAATGTTTAAAGAGGAAAGGACCTGTATTCTGTGAAAATGCAATGAACAATCCTATTGTATAAAAAAGCTGACTTAAAAAGATTTTTCATAGTGGTATCAAGAGTCAAGTCTATACATTGATATCAAAATTTAGTTTAAAACTTTAGTATTGTGACAACACTATCTCACATACATAAAGAAACTCATATATTTCATCTTACAGTTTAGGTGATAATTGAAGATTATTTTTAAAGAAGTGTGTTTTGATTTTGAAGAAATGCTTCTTCAATTCAACATTTTTTTTGTCCTACTAAAAAACACCAACAACCTAAATGTAATTATGAAAAAATAAACTGCATTCATTTAAAATTCATGTACTGGCAGAAGACTTTTCTATTAAAAAAGACACCAACGTAGGATATAACTGACAATTAAAAAGGACTGAATTCCATTAATTGCACTGTTTTACACAATTGTCCTTGGTATAAGCCCGAGAACCTTATTCTTGAGCCCATGGTCTATGGCAGTGGGTCTCAACCTTTTTCAGTCGCGACCCCCTAAATAACTATTGAAGCCATTCGCGACCCTCAAACACAAAAAGTTGGCAACCTGCAAAGTGACAAAGTAGTTTTAAGCCCTTCACACATACACCCTTACACGGTAAAGTTCCTAGTATGTGGTCAAGTGTGAAAAGCTCCAGAACGGAAACACGGAATATTTTGTCCTGGCATTTGATCCGTGTCGATATCTAGTAACATTACCGGGAACAGTCGCGGGACTAGTCCCGTGTTGACATGTATGAATGCTGAATGTGACTGCCGGTACAATCACCATGGCAACAGAACAACTCACACACAGAACAACTCACAGACTCACCGAGAACGGAGCACGCTCTGGTCACTCAACTGGGCAACAGAAAAACTTATTTGCTCCTACTGCGCTTCAGATCTGAGGGATTAAAAGCGATACGATATAACCTGCCCTACTCTTGAATCAGCTGACCTTGTCACAAAGAAAACACTCGTTTCATTTTACTAATAGGCTATAAAATGCTTCTTGCAAACTCACCGAATGTACGCGCGGTCAGACTGAAGTCCAGGAATCCTCTAAAATGCAGTCTTGACATCCTGTGTAAAGAGCTAGTCCCAAAACCAGACTCCGGTCCTGGTTCGCCAAACCGCGGCAGTGGGTGGCGTCTTGTAGGCTTCCTCCACCTCGTGCATTGCAGTCCCCGTACAGACGGGCCATAGGCTATCCTCCCTTCGTATGCGCGAGTCCCGGTACAGACAGCACGGGCCGTATCCTCCCGTCTTGCGCACGAGTCCCGGTAAAGACCATGGTTCTGTGGCACGGACAGTATGGAGCCTCCTTCCGTGCGCGCGGTGTGGGACAGCGCGTTGTTTATCCAGGTCCAATGGTTCAGCACGATGTCCGCGCTCTGGGAGTGCCCACAGTCCATCCTCGCTGTGCTCAACTGCGTGGACGAACTCCTGCGGTCACTCACACTCCCCCGCTCTGACGGCAGGTAAAGACAGAGCTGACGCTCCTTAGCCATCTCAGGACTGAGTTTAAGCCCATCCAGCCACATTATGCGGTGCCATCCTGTTTCATACGGGCCTCTGTAGTACGCTGCATTCGCACACCAAATACATCCCTGCATTTCTCCCGCAAATAATGATAGGTCATTATTAGCCACCAATGTTGCAAATAGGCTAATAACCTACATAAATAATGACAATCAAACAATAAAAAGCATTTTAAACTAAGTTAAAGTGCTTATGTGCTATAGCTATAGTCGAGTTATGCTCAAAGCGTTCCATGTTGCCGAGTCATATGTGAATGTGACGACACGGTATTGTTCTGGATGATTTGCATATATGAATGGGCAAATGTGAGCATACGGCAAACAAGACAGGTACTTTAACGGTTCAATGTGTGAAAGGGCTTTAGTTGATTTTTTATTTTAATTTGAAGACATAAACCTCAATACATTCATCTAGTAGGCCAACAAATAGGAATAGACATCTATCACTGTATTTGAAGCTCCAAAATCTCGTTTAAGATCTTAATGTTCAATTTTTCAAATGATCTGGGGACCCCCTGAAATCATTTCGCGACCCGACCCCCAGGTTGAGAACCACTGGTCTATGGCATGGTCTCATACCATACCTGTGTGAAAGGTATGGTATGAGACCATATCTTTCACACAGTCCTCAAAACAGATCTAAATAATTTTGTTTAACTTCCATCCTCTTGTAAAGTACATTAGTCAGACAACTTTACAAACAGAATTTATTCTGCGAATATCAGAAATGTGCTTTCTGCAGAAGGCCATTAAAACAATCAGAAGTGAATAGAGAATGTGGCAAGTGATTCATGCAATAACAAAGGATTACAGACTCGCAAGGACATACATTATGTAGGCGCTTGTTAAAAACCTTTCAAGTCTTAATAGGTGACGCAAAGAAAAACATTTGTAAAGATTATCTGGCTTGTTAGCTTTATTAGTTAATCTACTTTTAACTCAAGCAAACATCAAGAACCATAATCTTCGGCTTTTGTTCAACACGACTCAGAGCAATTTTGACTTGACAATTTTAGTTATCTCGTCTTCTAAGCCGAGCTCATAAAAATGCAAAGCAGAACCTAATTAGACTATGGTGATGCTTTATTATCATTTCATTGTAGCATTTGTTCAAAACCATCTGCTAATGGCCACACAAGGAAAGCCCGAAGTGCCTCTGTGGTTTACAAATGGTACTATTTACATAAATCTGCGCCCTGATGCTTCAGGCTGAGCGGGATCTGACAGACAACATCTAACGCTTATTTAGTTTCTGATTTGTACAAGTTTACAAGTCGTCCACTATCACAAGCACTTTTCAGATAGTCCACTTTGGGTGTTAGCTTGTCCTCTATTATTTATGCAAACCCATCAGACATTCCTCTGTTTATTCAATCCTGCTAATAAAACTAAATACTTGCACATGAGCCACCATTTCATCTTGTTAATAACTATTTTCACTGCTCTTCAATTCATTCTCATACACTCAATAACAGTGTTCAAAGAACGGACACCGCTGAGAACTCAGTGTCTAATTCTAGGCCATTGTTTGACACTTGTTAAATATACAGTAATTATTTTGAAAAATCCTCCGGCTAAAACTAACAAGGAGCTTCATCAGGGCTCAAGAAGAAAGAAGTTGCTTTTTTGTGCATTCTGTGTATTTTTACACAGATGTGCCTTACATTTCAAGTTCTATATAATTACAAATGTATATATTTTTACAGTGCTGCAAATATTGCATACATTTATTTGCACTACACATTTTTGTGTATGTGCAATTTCCAACAATGTTGCATCATGTAAGTTGTTGAATCATTTTCAAAAAGTCATTCAAAAGTTCACATACTCTGATGTGTAAAACTTACAAGTTGAAATAGTTGAGCATTTTAGTGTAATCTTCAAAGACTTACAGACTTTCTATAGCTACACACCCAAGGTACTCGATTCTTTTCAAATAAAATGACATAATAATAAATGATTTTGCCCCAGTACTGTAACAGTTGCAATAATCAACATATGTAATCCAAAAATTACTATAATTGCATATCTAAAATTACACTAAACATGTAAAATTGTCGTTTTAATGAAACAAGTGGCAATGCTTTAGCTTCCTTTGGGTCAAATTTTGTAAAATAAAAAATATATATAAATCAATCAATCAATCAATCAATCTTCTTCAAATAGATTATAAAAAGATATAAAAGAATGAAAAAGTTGCAAGTCTAACATATATTATTTAGTCAAAATATTTGCTCGAGGGAAAATTAAATTTATAAGCATTTTGTTCTTTTTATGTGTAACGAACATGAAACAAATGTTAGCTCAACTTGTTTTGATAGTTGTGAAAAGTACTTCTAAACTTCCAAACTTTTTGTGGTGAATAATTATGAGACTCAAAATGCATTAGGTCAGTGAGCAAAATTTTATTGTAAAACATTCAAAAAGTTCTATGTTTATGTTTTGAAAAAGGTCAAAAGAGCCTTTAATATCCTCACTAAAAGTTTGTCAAAAGAAACAAATCCTCTCTAATTGCAACTTCCCAAAGCTAGTGAATACTGTAAATGTGCTGTACAGAGGAGAAAGTGTCCCTCTGAGCTGTGAGTGCAGTAACACGCCGCCACAGAGCGACACTTGCCCCCACGAGGCACCTCTGATCCCCCTGCCGTGTCCCCACTGCAGGCCAACACATGCTTAAACAGAATGGATGAACTAGGAGGCAGTAAATCTATCACAGGACAGAGTGGTGCATGTGTGAGCGAAACACATGCATTACCACAGGAATCCAATCTCAACCCGGACCACAGAGAGCACACAGTTACTCTACACATGTTCTTACCAGTGCAGGTGAAGCACTTGACGTGAAAGTGCGTGTCTTGTACTCGGACCACTTCTCCTTTGCACACCTCCCGACATCGCTGGCATCGGATAGTTCCTGCGGCGCGATCGCTGCCCGTCGAGCCTGAGAAAGAAAAGAAGAAATAAAGACATTTTATTCACTGCAAAACCTCCAGTACATTTGAAAGACAAGGCTGCAAGCTGAAGGCTGTAAGAGTTAAATGTTTAACTGGTGAGAAAATGTATAGACCTATGAGTTGTGACTTAAACTTGAGTCAGACTTGAGTTACTATTTTAATGACTTGAGACTTGACTTGGACTTGAAGGTTAATGACTTGGTGCTTCTCCTTTACAAAATAATGTATGAAATTTTGCATGAAAAAAACTGGAACGTTCTTCTCGTCACATCTATATTTGTGACCGGAACTTAATAATAAATAAAGTCATTTCTAAAAAAAATACAAGCTGATTTTGGTAATTTGATATTAAGACTTGAAGATCTGAAAGTGTAAGTATAATACTTGGATTTGACTTGGACGTCTAAAGCACTGGACTTGTCTCTCTTTGACTTGAGACTTGACTTGGACGTGAGGCAAAACACTTTGGGCCGGATTTATCAAGCGATTGCTCATGTGCAAAAACAGGTTAGGGGGAGCAAAAACCTTGGTAGAGATGACATTTTTCTCTCTCACACGCACACACTAAAAATACAGAACTTGAGATGGTTCTTATCAGTTTTGTTTAGTATGTTGTATGTGCATCTTCCAATATTAAAGTTTGTGTAAATTGCTCACAAATAACACTTTTTCTTTTTTTTTTTTTGCACTTGCAATTTAGCACCTGGCTTGATAAATCAGGCCCATTGACTTATTTGAGACTTGCAAAACAACAACTTAGTTTCACTAGTTTCTATATGTTCAAGTTTCCCTAAACTTTTGGGATTTGTGGCTACTATTCACTGAAGGTAACATTAAACAAATAAGAAACAAAGTAAACAGCAGCGCTTCTGGCAAATAGATAATAAGCTAATAAAAATCATAGTAGGATGCACCGATCTGATTCTGGATTGGATATCAATGTTGATCCAGGAAATTTTGCTGAATCGTGTATCGGCTCCATGATATCGGTGTAGACAATATCATAATTGTGCCTTTAATACACATAAAGAGAATAATTTAGTGGCTGGTGTTGATCAAGAAAGTCTCATATTCTTTTATTCAGATCAAGTTGTGGCTTTCACTATAAATAACAGTTGCATAAAACTATATGACAAATGTTTAACAAGAAAAAAGCAATTTCAGTCCTTACACTCACTTTATATCATGTATCGGTAGATCCTAAAGACAAAGTATCGGAATCAAAATTGAAACTGACAAAGCTGAATCGGTACATCTCTAAATCATAGCAATAAATCTTAAACTGATCAGAAAGTTGACGCTAAGTATTATGTACATGATGCTACTTAGAACAGATTCTGAAGAGGTGAAAGTGCTGTAGAATTCAACACTTTATTCTTTAAACTATAAGCTTAGAACTTTTGAAATCAGCATTTCAGAAAGTTGTAGTTTTTTTTGCTTTTTTTGTCTGCTTTTTGATCAACAGTTTTCTTTATATTCTAATAGTGATGTGATGTGTATATTGTGTCTATGCTGTTTGAGGTCCACACTCAGTAACAGCTCTGTGTGTCTCTGTTAGCACTTTCTTCTGAGGCTTTTTCTGTCTGACACCTATAAAGTGGATAAGCTCCCGGCTTTCTATTTTTCACCCACTCATAAGGCCGACACAGCGCTGCAGCGTCAGGCGAGAGGAGTCTGCAGACTTCATTATGTGAGTCAGACACGTGTAATGTACTACAGCCTGTGTCTCAAATAGACATGGATTTTATGGAACGGAGGTATAAAATGTGCCAATAAAAAATAAAATACAAGATTGAACTTGAACTGCAGTTCAAGGTTCACGAAGAAAAAAATATTGGAAGTAAGACCATTTAACATAAATAGCTTTGAGTGTTTAGAGCACTTTGATAAACTTTTTGGCAAAGTCAGACCACTGGACACTGTCTGAATGTATATTTTTTGCATTGCAAACTTGGAAAAGCAGATCAAGTGCAGCTTCAGTTGAGAAAATTTTGTCCTCTGGATTTGACCGATCTTTTAATGTCGCTACAGTACCATAGAGCACGACAACACACTCACAGCTCAGAGACACATCTTCAGCTCTTCTTACAAGGATTGATCAGGACAACTGTAACAGGAAGATTTCACCTAAAGACAATGATGGTTTTCAACCAGTGGGCCTGCAAGTGTATGGAAAATTGCCTTGTGCTATGAAAAAAAAATCACTTTATAAAATTTGTTTCACTGAATACTTTTTGCAGTTTTGGTGAGTCCAGAAGTTTTTTCACCAAAAAAAAAAAAACAAAAATGACCATTTAGAATTGAAAAAATATATAGCCATATATACTTCTGATTTCTTTAAAGGCTTGATTTGGTTATATAGTGTTGTTCTGCGTAAATGAATTAATCAAACAGTGTGCTATGACGCATAAAAGATTGGGAAGCATAGATCCCAAAAAGAATCTACTCAAACACAGTAAAAAATAAACTCCACACCAAAAAAAAAAAACAAAAAAAAAAACACTGTGCCACTTTTAGGAAGTGTTGATGAACCACCCTGAAAAAGTTGTCCTAAAGTTGTCCACACACATCCAAATAATCAGAACAACAGACTCTTTTTGAGGCAAAGGTTTAATTCTGCATGATTCTCCAAAACAACAACTGCACTATTATATTTTTGACATGTCTCCCACCTCTAGAACAGACTTTGAACAATTTCCATATACCCAAAAGTGTCTGAGCACTCTGCATCTTTCTTGAAAGCTGCAGTGACAGAGCTGAGACTCTATTTCTTTGAAATAAACCCCAAAGGACTCTCCACACTTAGAAGTCTGCCACACAGTTTTCCCAAAAGTGCAGCGCGACTGTGGAGGCACACAGAAGCTACAGCGCATAGATCTGCTTGTTTATTTTCCTGTTGCAATCTGACCGTAGGCGCTGGAAATATGCACCAGTGATTAACTCCCACTCCCAAATCCCTGACACTCAACCTCATTGTTCAGCTCACAATGTGGGCACCTCCACTGGGACCCTTGGACCCGTGTGATAAGTGCCGGCCACTGGTCAAAATAATGACCCTCCCTTCCTTAAAGCGGTGAGACAGAAAGGAAACAGGAGTTGGACAACTATGAGCCATGCTGATCCCATCAAAAGTGGCTGAAAGATTGGGGAAACTAATGGTGGAGCATGAAAATCTCTCCTGGTGTCCACAGGAAACCTACGGGCATTTACCACAGCAATCAATTAGGCTTAAGTAAAGCTCTCAGGAGGAAGGGAAGGTAATTTCAACAAACTCACAGATCTTTTGAGCTTGATAACATATAGATTCTGTAGTCTACTGGAGGCAACTGGTGCTGCAAGTGGAACAATTCTACTTTAAAGGAAATACAGCTTAATGACTTTAGCACAGACCAGTCTCTGAAGAAAACGTAGATATACAACAAATGTCAAAACGTACGACAACACGTTTTCATGCCTTTTTTATGAAATGTTACAAAAAGCAAAAACGTTAAACGACTTTTTCTTTAGGTTTAACAGGTAAGTCTGAACGTACCCCAAGCCCCAGTCCTAAACTTACCCATTTTACTAACTTGAAGCCCCATCTTGCCCATTAAACCCAAAGAAAATATCGTCACATGGCTTCAACCAAAATATTGGGTTATTTTACGTTTTGCCTTTTCATTATTGACGTAAAAAAAAAAAAGAAAAGGAAAACGGGCTTATTGTACTTTTTTGACATTTGTAAGTAAGTAAGTACACGTTTTCTCCAGAGACAGTGAGCTCAGTCCAGTTGTTTTTTTATCAGGCAAATACAGAGCACACTATGCATTTCATTTATTTTTAGTTTTTAATAGAGAAATTTTGACCAACATAAAGCATATTACTTTTGAATAATTCTATTAACATTATTTAAAAAAGCTCATTCTGAGATTTAAAAACACCATTGACACACATTCACTCATCACTACTGCTACTGCCTTTTTAACACCAATCATTGTATACATCACTTTAGAAATGGGCACAACTGGATCCCTGGCTTCTACAAGATACATGTGTAATAATTCAAAAGTTGCCTATGCTATCTATACTATTTTGGTGCCTCAAAAAGTTTACATTTTCAGTTGTAATTTTAGCTTTTCTGCTTTGTGGAACAACAACAAGATTGGTACTTCCAATGTTGACCTATTTTTGTTCAAGCCAAATGTAAATTGAAAAAAAGACTTTTGTGCAATCTTGTAGCAAATTTGTCTTGTTGTCCTATCCCTACTGGCTTCATTCACAAAATGATTTATTCAGGTTGTGAAGCAATTTGGATCTCAAAGTTATTAGCAAATAGTAAAGATGTCAGTAGACGAATGAACAAAAGGTGAATGCTATTGAATATGGGTTAATAGCAGGTTTAGGATCGAGGTACTTATGTAACTCTATCCAATTGTAACATGTTGCCAAGCTCCTATAAACCAATTAAAGAACACTCCAAGTCTCTAACATCCTCCCTCTCTTGTTCCTCTCTGGCGTCACAAGGATAGCCGCTGGACTACAGGTGTTACTATCCACCATTTGAAATAAGCAGCTAATATCCCAGGAGAGCATTGCCGGCGGGGAGCAGACAGGCGATAAGAACAGGTCTCGGGTCAGAGAACGTCCCGAGGGAGAAAGTCTGGAGCTATTCCTGCCCCTGACCTGAGCCTACGGGACGAACATGCTCACAGCCCTGTCACAAGGCATGCTGGGAGATCAGTGATGACGAATGAACAACGAATCGCTTTGAATGAATAGAAACAGCCGTGTAGCCTTGTGATGTTGTGTAGTTATTCTGAGAGGAAGAACAGAATCTTTTCTATATCGATGTGGTCTAGTAAGTAAGTGTTACTATGGCAGCAAAACAGATTAATTCACTTTTACCATTGTACAGATTAATGTAATATTTCAAACAAAACAATATGTCCAGTATTTTACAGACTGTGTTGCACCAGTACAAATATGCTGTCAAATTGAACATGAAATTGTGTTGAGTGTTTCATCTAGATTTAAAACAGAGATATTTGTAACCAAACCCCAAAACCTAGGAAGGATATGGCCAGTCAAATTAAATAAGTTAATCAAAATCTGAACTCTGAGAACTATTTAAAAACTGCAATTTACAATTTACTATTTGAAATGATCCACTTTGGCTCTACAGCACTTCAGCTGGATAAGGTGGCACCGGCAGTTCATTGTGATTTTGAATCACTGCAATCAGTATTTCTAAAGCACAAGTCTCCTATATCAACTTATTAAAACTGAAAAGCTTTGAGCTACAAGTTATTGCTTAGCAAGTTAATTTCTTTATTAAAGCTATTATGCTAGTTATTATAAACCTATGTAAGTTATCACATATTTAGCATTGATACTTCTAAAACAAAAAAAGTGAATTTTGACCATAATTGGCCAGTTAAGCCTTGCCTGGTATGGCCTGTATTTTTCAGACAATCTGGTCACCACTTTCTGAACCCATGCCATGGAAGTATAATTAGAACTGGCAGATAGCCCAAGATGGCGGCCCGTTGTTTTCAATGGCTTCTGCTCAGTGGCGAATTGATGCCGAAAAAGATTTTTACTTCTGTGCTCTTTCCTGAATGCGGGCTAGCGCCTCTACTACCGTGACGTCAGAAAAGTGACAGCGTGATCAGTTCTGACCAATCTGCGCGATGGTGGCCCGAGCGGAGAGAGCGCGGGCAGAGCGGTAAGCTAGGCTAAACACCGTTTAAGCGTTTGGGGCATTGAAAAAAATTTAAAAGTTTATGTTGTGAAACTAGAGAGAAATACCTTCAAAATGAGACCTTTGGCAAAGCTGTAGGTGCCGTGTCCGCGGAGCACGGATAGTTTGAAGTGCCGAAAAATGCATCTTGGGCCCAACTGCTGCAGAACTGCGGAGCGGCCATATCGCCACTTGCACCGGGAAAGAGGGGGCGAAGCCCAATTCAGATAATATAATACATCCATGACCCATGCTAACATCTTGCTGGCAGATTCATTTCCTGTTTAGTTCATGTCTATGGGGTTTTCACTGCCTCAGTTTAAAATGAAAAATACTAAAAGATTGGACAGTGAACAGAGAGTTGTGATTGGTTTTCTTGGGCAGCATGTTAAAGACTTCACAAATAAAGAGAAAACTTCACCAAAGGACCAATGTGTGTTTATAAAAGGATGTGTTTGTCTGTCAATGCTAACGCTAAAGCTTACATGCAGGGTCAATTACATGACTATCCATAATTGGCTGTTACACCTATCACACCACCTCTCATTTTGTCAATAAAGAGTTATTTTTACTGATGGCTTGAAGTTTATCTTTAATACAGAGTTATAGTTGTCCCATAAAGACACTTTTGCCACCGCTCAACAAAAAAAAAAAAAAATACAATAGCTGCAGAAAATATATGAAATAAAGACAAAACATAATGCAGAAAATGAACGCAGGCATACCTCGCAGGCTGACCCATACTTGAGAGGTAGAATGATAGCTTCATAATTACTTTAAAAACTAAAACTGGCTTTTTAGACGCCATGCTTTGTGCAGCCTTTCCAGCGCGCGTCTCTAATTAGCGTACAGTGGAAACGAAACACTACATCTTAACAAAAGTTCCTACCTGTAAATTTCAAAATAAAAGCACCAAATAAGAAAAAGAGAGATTAAACCAAACTGACTCACACCTTTGTAAAGTTTCGATCGAGTAAGTCAAACCTGCATAAAATTGTGGTTGCATTACACTGACTTACACTTCTTCTGTGACCATATTAAAACCAGTCCTCCTCTGTCCCTCCCTCCATCTCATTTCCGTCAATCTCTGTCAGGACCTTGGATAGGGGCATTTATCAGCGCCATGATACTGCTCAGTGGTACCGCAAACAGGCTGTCACTCCTGGGTGAGAGAGAGAGGGGTCAAACTGCTGCTGACAGCCTGGATGATCATTCAATCCTCTCAGAAGTCAAGGTCGCCTCCAAGACACCGCCCAATACAGGTTCTTACAGTGCTCTCAGTGCTCTGCTAAATGTTGTTTGTTCTAAAAGGATTACACATTTTATATGTTAAAGGCGGATCGAGATTAAGTTAATGAGTGATTGTACATGTTATTGTCAATTGAGTCATTCTAGTCCATTTCCCCGTTTGTCAAGCACAAAGTATGTGATCCAGGAACGGATAATCTACAAAAGAATTACAAATCTTAAGCTTTATCAAAGCTATATTAAAAACACTATAGTGCAAGTTAGTGTACTGTAGTGATTTCCACACTGCAAAACAGAAAGTAGGTATTTAAATCTTTCAAACTCCTTCCCTAGCCCTCCTCACAAAACATCCAGCATGGTTAATGATGTCCACATACAGTACATTCACTTTTTGGCTGACAGTAAAATGAAACTGGCGTGAACCACCAAAACACAGAAAAACAGTGGTCTAATTTGTCAGTACTGTGTTTACAATATAATTTCTGGGTGGAACAGACACCCATCCTTCAAACGCATTCCTGAGCACACCTACTTTGGATTCTTATGCACCAAAACCGACATAGAAGATATGCTGAGTGAGTTTGGATAATTTATGGACTTAAAAAAAGACCTAGGACCTTACAGATCAGGGACATTCAGAGCAATCTTTTCTTAGGCTCAGGGGGGAATGACCAATAACTCACAGACAAAACTTCAGCTGTGTTTTGATTAGGAAGCATTGTCAGAACCGGATTGAAAACTCCAAAAAGTACAGTTTAGCACAATATGTGTCATTTAAATTATTTTTTTTCTGTGTGTTCCGCAAACCAAAGTTGTTTCTGTAATTACACACACGTTGACTGGAGATTCAGCTGTGGGCCTGCAGCTGAGGGTCTTTGTCTCCCACCTTTTGTTCAGCTTGTTATTGAACTAGGGCGTCTGGCGACGAGAGTGATAAATTGTGTTTGGCTCTGGGGTGAACCACTCTCCAGATGAGGCAGCGTACAGAGGATCATATAGGATTTGGCGCACATCCCTGTCTACCTGAGTCCACACTCCACACAGCTCACACTGACACAGGGACAGAGAGGAAAATCTATTATTTTTAGAGCTTTCTGTCACTCCCTCAGTGTCCAGCCGATGAATCATACACTGTCCTTCTGGTCTGGATTTTTTTTTTTACCAATGAAATGGAAACCGCAAATTATAGCCTCCAGACAATACAGCTACCAGCTATGAAATGAAAAGCAGACTATTTTCAAACTTCTCAACAATACCATGCAAGGTATTGTTGTGATTTTTTTTATATCTGCTGAATATCAACAGCAGTCAGAACTTGAAATTCATAATATTGAAGCTATTAAATTAAATGTGAATTCAATCAATATTGTTGTTTAAACTCAATTCTGGTTGCGAAAATTTACCCCAGAATGACTGTAATGAGAACTTTTGAGATCACTTTTGGCTCGTCACTCAGTCACGACAGGGGCGACATGGTGGCGCAGCGGTTAGCGTCGTCCCATAGCAAGTAGGGCCCCGGGGCCTTTCTATGTGGAGTTTGCATGTTCTCCCCATGTGTGCGTAGGTTTCCTCGGGTACTCCAGTTTCCTCCTACAACTAAAAACATGTCCTGCACTCCCCCTCCCAGGACTGCAGATGGAAATTAGCTGTAAACTACAATCTGGTACAAGCATCTCTGCCATTGTGCTTAATGTAATTGTACATTGTCCTTAATAAACATTACTTACCTTACCACTTACCTTACAATCCTCAGTGAAAAAGAAAACAATTATCTCTTTCTGAAACATCATATTTACATTTTAATAAATAAACACCCATTTATAAAGATAAACCAAATTAAAGCAGCAAATATTGTGTAATATTGTTTTGCTTTTTTCTGAGACAAACTTTATATCTAATTCCTGACTCATGTATCGAGACTGAAATAAACACAGACCTATACCATCTCCAGCTAATATTCATCTCAATGAGGAAATCTTCTTATGTCTGTCTGTGAATTTGGCTGTACAAATAGTAGAACATGCTTAAATATTTGTGACTGTGTCTGTGTGGACTTTAAAGCATGCATCATGACACATGTACAATTTTATTTTTTAATGCACTGTGATACTTATGCGCTCTACTTGTATTATTCTTACATGTTATTTCCTCTGCTTTGTTCAAAACCATTCAAGTTCAAAACCTGCTGAAGAATTTGCATGCTACTGTAGTTTTTAAGCTTGATAAACTGGATTTCCTTCTTGAGCCTGACTAGTGCTATCTGCATTGCTGTGATAATTAATTGTTTTTGAGTGCTAACCATGCTAACATTGTAATTCATTTCTGCATAGATCTTAGCACTGGATTTGAGTTGAGACCTCTCTACAACAGAAAGTGAGGTGTCAGTGCTGTCTGATGTATTGGTCTGCAGATTCCCCTCCAGTCCCTGAGCTCAATGATCACTTTATTGATCAACATGTGTTTTACTTCTCCCTGGATCCTACTCAGTGCACAAACCAAGCAGCGCAGACACTCAATCTACTGAGGAACTTATCATTTGTGGAGTTACACAGGAAGTGGTGCATACATTTATCACAAAATAAGAAGCCATTTTTCTAAGCAATGTCACTAGAGATGTACAATTTCAGAAAAATATCTAGCTAATAAATAAGATAAGATAAGATAAGATAAGATAAGATATCCTTTATTTGTCCCACAATGGGGAAATTCCAGTGTTGCAACGCACATTTTAAGAACAGCAGGGAAAATAGAAGCATGCAATCAAACAAGATAATAGAAATAAAATAGACTTAAAATATATATAAAGATACAATATTAAAAGACTATTATTTACAATAAATGTTTGCTATGGCACAGTGCAGGATATGACAGGATAAATAGATAAAGTGGCATCAGTATATAGTATATAGTATATAGTATTATGTACAATATATGACTATGGTTATGTACAACTGCAGCATATGAACAGAATAAATAACCAGTAATAAATATGAGGTAAAAGTATGACTATGTTTATGTACAGAGCAGCATTTAAGGAGGTGTAAATAGAGGTAATAAATACTATCAGATAAAGTGACATGAGTGAGTTGTACCAGAGATGTTTCCATGGTAACACAGTATTGCACAGATTAAATGTAATGATGTCCAGAGTTAACAGTGGTCGTTGTACAGTCTGACAGCAGCAGGAAGGAAGGACCTGCGGAACCGTTCCTTCACACAGCGAGGGTGAATCAGTCTGTCACTGAAGCTGCTCTCCAGAGCAGACAGGGCGTCCTGCAGGGGGTGAGACTCATGGTCCAGCATAGATGTGAATCTAGCCAGGACCCTCCTGTCTCCCACCTCCCGCACTGAGTCCAGAGGACAGCCCAGGACGGAGCTGGACTTCTTGATGACCTTGTCCAGCTTCTTCCTCTCCCTCTCAGTGATGCTGCTGCTCCAGCAGACCACACCGTACAGGATGGCAGATGCCACCACCGAGTCGTAGAAGGTCCTCAGGAGTGGCCCCCTCACTCCAAAAGACCTGAGTCTTCTCAGAAGGTAGAGCCTGCTCTGGCCCTTCCTGTACAGTGCATCAGTGTTGTGAGTCCAGTCCAGTTTATTGTTCAGATGAACACCCAGGTACTTGTATGAGTCCACTCTCTCAATGTCCCTTCCCTGGATGTTCACTGGTGGCGGAGCAATGGAGTGGCGTCTGCGAAAGTCCACCACCATCTCCTTGGTCTTCCCAGCGTTGAGGAGAAGATGGTTCTGCTGACACCAGTCCACAAAGTCCTGCGTTAGTCCTCTGTACTCTGCATCGTCGTCGTCCGTGATGAGTCCGATGATAGCAGAGTCGTCAGAGAACTTCTGCAGGACGCAGCTGTCCGTGTTGTGTCTGAAGTCTGCAGTGTAGAGGGTGAAGAGAAAGGGCGCGAGGACGGTGCCCTGCGGCGCCCCCACACTGCAGGTCAGAAGGTCAGACACACAGTCTCGGGCTCTCACAAACTGGGGCCTGTTTGTGAGGTAGTCCAGGATCCACTCTGCCAGGTCACAGTCCACACCGGCCGTCTCCAGCTTGTCCCTCAGGAGCAGGGGCTGGATGGTGTTGAAGGCACTGGAGAAGTCAAAAAATAGAATCCTCACCGCGCAGCCGGGCTTCTCCAGGTGGGACAGAGAGCGATGCAGCAGGAAGATGACGGCGTCCTCCACTCCGATGCCAGGTCCAGGGGCGATTCTAGACTTCCAAGATTAGGGGTGCTTAGCACTAAAGGGATATGATGCGCGCGGAGCGCGCGGAAAATTTTGTACTTTTTTGCCAATAAAAACGCGCCACACTCTTATTTTTCCTCTGTGGATTAATTATGGCAAAGGAACACATGATAGCGCACATATTTTGTGTGATTTTTGTGTGTTTGGCCCTGCTCTGAACATAGACTCTAATTTAGTCCCTCCTAAGTTAAGCTGCACTAATATCACAGAAAAAAAGTTTCAAATAATTGCAAACCTATATCTGATATATTATTCAGTGCACAGATACTGTAAATCACTCCTTCCTCTCTCTCTCTCTCTCTGCCTCTCTCTCTCTTTCTCTGCTCTCTCTCTCTTCTTCTTCTCCCTCTCTCTCTCTCTGCCTCTCTCTCTTCTTCTCCCTCTCTCTCTCTCTGCCTCTCTCTCTCTCTTCTTCTCCCTCTCTCTCTCTCTGCCTCTCTCTCTTCTTCTCCCTCTCTCTCTCTCTGCCTCTCTCCTCTTCTTCTTCTCCCCCCCTCTCTCTCTCTCTCTCTCTCTGCCTCTCTCCAGTATATTCACAGTGATTACTGTGCTACATTTTATCCTATGAAAAAAGTAAATAAAAGTGTGTAACCAGGATCACACTGTCCGCCCTGGGGACTTTTTGGCAAAATTGCAGGTAATTTGCTGTATTCTAGTACACTTTAAAGGTTTTATAGTCACATTCAATACAAGTCTTTATGTTTCCATATGTTCCAGTCTGGTCTGTGTGTCTCCTCTTGTGCTCTTCACACATGAACCTTCAGTCTGTTTCACAAACACGCCTAAGCCTTTGACAGGACATCTGAACACAAGTTTATATTGATGACGATTAGATACCGATGGAGCCGCGCGTGCGTCACCTGGCCGCGTGCATGTCGCCGGTTCGCATAAAACGTCTTTTTCAGGAGTTTCTGCACGTTTCTCCGCGGATATTAGACCAATTTTCGTCAAATAAAAAGTGGTGTCGAGCTTGACACATGAAGCACTTCATTATGACATCGAAATTATTTAAGAAAGCTTAACTGTTCCCGCAAAAAGATGAATTTACAAACGTGGAACACAGTTCGTCCAGCGCTTTCATTTTAGTGATTGACAGCGTGAATCTCTTGACAGTCAGAACAACGTTCAAATGTGCATTTACTTTGCAACAAGCATGACACAAATACCTGGGCTAAAACCTGTGACTGCACTGGCACCACACTCCTCCGGGCTGCAGCATCCACGTAACCCCTCCACACCTGCACCAAAAGTGCTGCTGAGGCACGGGCTAAGAGCGGATCAAACCACTTGGCCAAAACACATAGGGGGTTGTTATACTGTGAGGGCTTAAGAAAATACTATCATGAGCATAACAAATGACAAGCATGAAATATGGAAAGCAAAAAATTGAAATTAATAATAATAATAAAAAAAAAAAAAAAAAGAGAGAGAGAGATGAATTTTAGGGGTGCTTTTAAAAATTTATGGGGTGCTTGAGCACCCCTAAAAAGGGTCTAGACTCGCCCCTGGCCAGGTCGATACGCGAACTGCAGCGGATCCAATGCTGAGCTCACGGTGGAGCGAAGGTGGCCCAGGACCAGTCTCTCCAGTGTCTTCATCAGGTGGGATGTAAGAGCCACCGGCCTGAAGCTGCTGGGGTCTTTGGCGTGCGGTGTCTTAGGCACAGGTACCACGCAGGAGGTCTTCCAGAGCTGTGGTACCACCCTCAGCTTCAGGCTCATGTTGAAGACATGCTCCATAACTCCACACAGTTCATCTGCGCAGGACTTCAGGAGCCTGGGGCTGATGCAGTCTGGTCCAGCTGCCTTCCTGGTCTTAATCCTCTTCAGCTGTCTCCTCACCTGGGCTGCTGTGACAGACAGAGCTGGGGCAGGGGGTGGAGCGCTGGGGGATGGGTGAGTCCATGTGTAGTGGTGAGCTGGGCTGAGGCAGAGGTGTGACGAGTAGGTGTGGGCCTTTGTCCAGGCGTGGAGGAGAGGGCATGCAGCTGTGTGGGGGGAGGGGTGGGTCTTTGATCAAACCTCAGGAAGTGAGAGTTGAGTTCATTGACCCACTGCTGGTCCCCCTCCGTCTGGACAGGGGGGGGCTTAAAGCCAGATATGTGTTTTAGGCTCCTCCACACCGCTGAGATGTTCTGGTTCTGCAGCTGCTGTTCCATTCTCCTTCGATACGCAGCCTTGGCCCGCCTGATCTTCCTCCTCAGCTTCTTCTGTGCAGTCCTCAGCCTGTCCTTGTTCCCTGACTTGAAAGCCCTCTTCTTCTCCTTCAGCAGGGCTTTAATGTCAGGGTTAATCCACGGCTTATTGTTTGAGAAGCACCGCACCGTCCGGGAGGGCACAGTGTTCTCAAAACAAAAGTTTATGTAGTCCGTGATGCACTCTGTCATGGCGTTGATGTCCTCACCGTGTGGGTCACAGAGCTCCGTCCAAACAGTAGTGTCAAAGCAGTCTCTTAAAGCCTCCTCGCTCTCAGGAGACCACCTCTTCACCACACGGGACACCACAGGCTGCCTGTGTACAATAGGTTGGTACACAGGCCTCAGGTGGACGATGTTGTGGTCAGCTCTACCCAGGGGAGGGAGAGGGGATGAAGAATAAGCCTCCTTGGCATTGACAAAAAATAAGTCCAGAGTTCTATTGTCTCTTGTGGGGCAGGTGACATACTGGGTGAATGTTGGCAGGACAGATGCAGGGGAAGAGTGGTTAAAGTCCCCAGAGATGAGAAAGAGGGCCTGTGGGTGCTGTGTTTGTAGGGTGCTGGTGCATGAGAGCAGCGTCTCACAGGCAGTCTCGGCGTTAGCAGAGGGAGGCACGTACACAGCTATCACAATAACATGTGTGAACTCCCTGGGCAGATAGTATGGCCTCATGCTAACAGCCAATAGTTCGATGTCCTTGTTACACCGCTGCTCTTTCACTACACAGTGTCCAGGTTTGCACCACTTTTCATTCACAAAGACAGCCAGACCCCCTCCCTTCTTCTTACCACTCTCAGCGGTCCTGTCCGCGCGCAGCAGATGAAAGTTATCCATTGCGATGGCGGAGTCGGGGATGTGCGTCGTTAGCCATGTCTCCGTGAAAAGCATGAGGCTGGTGTCCCTGTACTCACGCTGGTACCGCGTCAGCGCTGCAAGCTCGTCCGTTTTGTTGGAGAGCGACCTCACGTTTCCCATGATGACGGAGGGGAGCACAGGTCTGAAGCGCCTCTTCCTTTCCCGGAGCTTACGTCCCGCGCGGCAGCCTCTCCGTGTCTTCTTCAGCAAATCCGCGGGAATGTCGTGCCTGTCCCTCGGCAACACAGCAGCGCTCCGCAGCGCCAACAGCTGTTCCTTTGTGTAGACGAGGGGGGCTCGGGGTCCGACGCACATCTTCGTCGTGGTTTAGGTGATAAACCAGTCGTGAAAAGTTAAAACAAAGTTACGGCAAAGTGCGTCTTTGCTTCGTAACTTAACAAAAGTGTATTTACAAAAAAGTGCAAGCAAAAGAAAAGTTAAGAGCAAAAAAGTGGGAAAGTAAGAGAGAGCGTTGCAACCGGCTGCGGCTCTCACCAGCGCCGGAAGAATCACTTTTTGTTTTGAGAAATGTTTGTACAGATCTAAGCTTCAGGGTGAGCAGTTTTTATGCAGAGAATCACATGACATTTTATCATTTGCCAAGGAAATGATGGTGCTTCAAAAACTGCAGCTTGTGCAATTTGCTAATTGTGACCATTAAAATTGCAGCTTTGATGTGATTTTGATTAACTGTGCAGCTCTAGATAGCAGCGTCATCAAACCACAGCGAAAACATCATTCCTGGACAAGACAGTCTTTCCAAATCAATCTCCAAACACAAAAACAAGACTTCTTGCTACACAGTACAGTTTCCATAGGTTAACTTCAGCTGCTGCTAATGTAACTACACCCCTGATGTTTTTCTGACAGTGCTGCTAATCTGTGAACAAATCTAGCCTTGGTTTGTTTCTTCATTGTACATTTCTTTAAAAAGAGACTGAAAAATGACATTGTGACAATACATTTGCTAAAATGTATTGTCTCCAACCTTTTTTGCCGGCGAGCTACTACTTTTAGCAATGACAAAAAAAAAAAGAAAATAGTTTACTGTAGCTTGAATTTTAGCCTTGAAGGCTTCTTAAATGTGGTAATTAAGGGGCCTATATGAACCATTAGCCAATAGAGGTAAACACAATTAGGCATCTAAAGATACATTTACAGTAGAAATAGACATGTAATAAATTAAATTTGAGTAATAAAGCATAATTTCAATGATTTTAAAATACTTGAAAGGTGGTGGCGAGCCACTGGCAGCTCCCAAGCTTTACACTACTATATCCTTTGGAGTTTGAGCGGTGATCAGAAAATGTAGAAATATTGAAAAGTTCTCCTCTTTTGGTCGACTATTCAATCGGAGCTTAGTCGAAAAATAACTTCTTTGGTGGACTACAACCCTAGAAAATACAACTATTTACATTTACTGATTTACAAAGAAGTACTGGCCTCTAATTTCAATACAGACAGGAGTAAAAAAATATCAATGTTTACTTTGATCACAGAACATGCATTCTCCAACCAGGTGTAGTAAGCTAACCATGAGAGCCAAAAAACCCTCAACATGACCTACGTTGTAATTACTGTGTGTGAATGGCCACATCACAGAAAAGCCTGGAGCCTACACAGCCCTACAGGTCCACTCATGTTCACATGTTGCTGGGAGCAAAAGGGACACGTCTGTGAGTCCGAGTGGAGAGGAGAGCTGCTCTTTCCTCAGCCTCCAGCAGCTATCGCCTCCACACATGTCACTGCACCATCTGCCCAGGCCGATGTGACAAGCTGAGGTCAAACACAGGTACAGTACACTCACACGGCTCTGGTTCCTGTTTGACCACATGTTTTTAAAAGCTCCTCCCATTAAGATGAGCACAAACACAATATGATGGGCAGAACATAATAAATTATAAGTTAATTAAGGGGCCAAAATGCCACTCCCAAAGCTGACTAAGGACATTTTTGCTTGACTGCCTGATATGCATCTCTTACATCAGGAAGTGTTGACAGTGCTGCAATTTATGTTTACTGTACTTTTATTAGTTAATCTAACAAATATTTTAAAGAAATTATTAGCCTATTAGCAAAATGTTAAGGTGACACTTTCTCACAGCACATATTTTGAATTCATAGTTCAAATAACACTTTTTGGATTACAGTACCAAATTAGCTTAGCAATCGATTAGTTATCATCAGCTCTAGCCTTTGGTCAAATGCCCAATAGAAGTTAAAGGAGGGGTACCAGACTTTTTGTTGTAAAAATAGGAAACTATGCCTTTCTACAAAAAGGTATACAGTATTTGTGAGTAATTCTGACATCTGTGCTCTGTATAAATCAAAAATTAAAGTATTTACTGCTCATAACTAGCCTAAGTAATGATCTGATTGGCTGAGTTTGGGTGGTCCACTTCTGTTCTTAAGCTGTGATTGCAGCCAAAAAAATTAATGCATGGGGTGTTTTACCATGTGTGTGAAAATTTGGGAGAGCTGCACTACTAATGGCATACTTTCTGTTGTACAGTGTGAAAATCAGGTATCCCAGCTTTAAAGTGCAAAATGTCAAAACAAAGTTCACTCCCTAAACTCAACTCCATGATTTATTCTATCTGGTGTTGACAATCTTTATGATGTGTTTCCAATTCATGAACAGTCTTTAAAACATTTAGCTGTTTGCTAGACTCGACTAAAGACATGCAGCCATATACAGCTCACACAACTCCCACACGTGGACCGAAACGGGACTGAAAGAGTTTGGAAGGTTGGATGAATAATGTAGCAGCAGACAACAGCTGAGTAGATTGTGTTATGAATGATGCAGAGATATCTTCACTCTTCAGTCCAAATGGAGCGGACAGGGAGGATGTGACCTGATGTACTTAAGTCAACTTCAGCAAGACTTTTGACAGTTCAGGAATGAGCTGTTTGTTTACAAAGTTAGGCCAGCGATAACAACAGTCAAGGGGAGTAGGTGCTGAAAAGTACAAATAAGTGAAAAATGTGTGGAAAAAATATTATGATTTTGTGAAGTAACAGAATCTGTGACTTGATCTGACTCTATAGAGATATCTTTGTGTTTACTATTTGTGATAAACAAAGCAAATAAAAACATTTCTGGGCATTTTGCAATTGTTTGTTTCAAGCTGAAGTGACAAAATATGTTTACGATAAGCATACAGTGACTAAAAAGTCACAAAAACCTGTTCAAATGTTTAGTTGGACAGCCTTTAGCTTTGGTTACTGTAATCACGTGGCAAGATTTAGTTCCATCTAGGGCTGTACTCAAAAATCGATAAGGCAATTATTGTGACAGCTTCTCAATACAAGTCCCATATTGATTATTTTTTAAAAATATGTTTTTTTAATTAATTAAGAAAAATAAACAGCAATGCTTACAAATTCATGGTTTTCAGTTCACACCAAGCTTATGGTTTGGCAGGCAATAAATACATTTTCTAGAATTTCTTTCTTCAGACTATGAAGGTATTAATAAACTGTGCTCTAATGAGGGCATTGTAGATATGACATTCCACATCTCATTTAGTAAACTTTAGGACCATTTAATCAAACATTTATTGTGAAACATACATGTACTGAGGGAACTGTAATGGATATGTAGATTTCACACTAGAGAGTGTACCTGAATATAAGCCACATCATCAGATTTAAGAAAGAAATTTTAAAGTGACTTTCAATCATTTTTCATTCATTTTCTCCTGCTTGCTCCTGTTAGGGGTCGCGGGTGACTGGAGCCTATCCCATCACTTTGGGCCTTAGGCGGGGGAACACCCTGGACAGTGGCCAACTTGTCACAGGGTTAGACAGACAACAGTTCACTCTCTCAGTCATTCACACGGGAAATTTACAGTGATGCCCAAATAACCTAAACATGTTTTTGGAGATGGGATAAAACCGTAGTACCCAGAGAAAACCCACAGTGACACAGGGAGAACATGCAAACTCCACCCACAGAGTTGGTGAAATGTCTGACCCAAGAGTTGAACCACAACCTTTTTATTGGGACGCCAGAGCTCTATAACCACTCTGCTACCGTGCACCCGTCAGTAGTGACTTAGCGACTTATGGTCCAGAATTGACGGTACATGTATAGAGACACATATTGTATTATGAGGGTTTTGGCAATAACCAGGCCTATTTCCATTCTTGCATTGATGATGAGAAAGTCAGTGTGATTCTCCAGCACATCCAAAGATTCTCTATGGGGTTTAGATTTGACCATTATCCTGCTATTCTCATCTTGAACATCCATGCAATCAGGGAGCAAAAGTGATCTGATGGAATAACTTGGTCATTGAGTGTATTCATCTGATCTCATTCTTTGGGCAGAGTTTTGTTGAACTTAGACTTGACCAACTGCAGCAACTCTAGACCTAAAGCTGGGCAATACATCGACTATTAGATAATATTGCGATAGTTGATTTGAAAATGCAAACATTGAATATGAGTATATTGTTTATAGTAAAACACTGTAAAAGATAAAAAAAAGTGTAAAGGATGATATTTTAGTCAGTTAACCACTCAGTGGTGTTTCAGTTGCCAATTGTTTTATTAGTTAGAAAGCAAATTGCTAAATTGTTCAGATTTTTTACATGAAAATCGTATCTAGCTGCATTTTTTATGAATAGTAATTTGGCATGCAAACCTCTGAGTTTGTGGTCTTGTGAGGACAGTTTGGGTCAAATATTTGGTCAGAACATTGATGTCTTTAGTCAACTACAACCTAATTTTATCTTTACTTACACTTAAATATGTGTTTGAACATTTTTTGGTTTGTTTGCAATAATATTGTCTGAATATTGTAATCGAGATGTGCCAAAAAAATGACTGAGATATACATTTTTGTCAGTTTTGCTTAGCTCAATAAATCAAAGTGACTGCTTTTTTAGTCAGACAGTATTGTTTTACATTATGAGTCTTAGATTGGATTTTAGACTTCAGAAACTTTTAAAAATGTATCAAACTCCATTACAAACCCAATCATCTCCCCTCACCGCAGCTCACAAACACGGCTCTACCACACAAAGTTTACCACCACATGCAAACTCTGCCTTGAGGGGGGGAGTCTGATTCAGCTGACAGAGGATCAGGGTCAGCTGATTGTAAGGTCAGACCCGGGAGCAAGTCTATGATGAGTGTGACATACAACAGGAGCCCTAAAGCTGTCCAACTTACCCGTCACGCGCCCTGCTGCTATCACAGAAGACTGGGAGACAAGCCCCGGGCATTTCCCACAACAAGCATGGAGACAGGTGGACTTTTCTGAACAGCTGAATGATATATGGGTGGTCTTGCCGGCTGGAGACATGCATGTGTCAAAAAAGAGAAAGAGATACGACCAAAAGGCAAGCTGAATTCGGGAGGGACAAACCAAAGCAACAGCTGTCAAGTTAAAGAAGAATGCAAAAAATCCTTCTGTACTCAACGCGCTTCACCTCCAAGATATTCTTAGCCAACTAAACCTGCCCCGAGTCCATTATCCAGATTAGTGAGAGAAAGTATTTGTAGACACGCTGCTTACTACGTGTTTACCACCATAACATCCAGCCATATACATTTTATTGTTTAATAAAAGAAGAAAATGAAACTACAAAAGCTGAGCGTGTTCGTGCGTAAAGGCGTCTTGTATTACACCTGGTAATAAGCCTACAGCTAATTACCTCGGCATGAATTCACTGTGCATGGTTGCTCATTACTGTTATCTATAGGTATTGTCCTTATACGCTTCAAGTGCACAAGCAAAGCGCGCAAAAAATGGAAAGACTTACCACTGGAACTCATGATGCCCAATGCGTCCTTATCGGAAACAAAGAAACAAGAAGAATCCCATACAGCACGAGACGACCTCCCTGGAGCAGTTTGCCCCTTCCCAGTTGCATAAATAGTGGTACAGTAAACCTGCTAATTGATGCTTGGCTCACTCCATCTCAGTCCAAACGCGCGCGGTCCAATTCCAGAGAAAAAACGTGTTCCAGAGAGCGAGAAATGTGGAAAGAAAACATAAATGTGTGGTTGTAAATCCCCAAAGTGTGGCTCCGGTTCTTGCGGTGTGGTGTGGCTTCTCGTGGAGACAGACGTCAATGACAACACAATGCTGCTCACTCAGATTGCACCTTCACATTTTCGCTCCCGGCTGGTTTTCCACTGAGCTCTCCCTGGCGGTGTGCTGCTGTCAGCGCGCCGCTCGCAGTCAAAGTGGAGGCAGTGCACAACTTCCGGTGACAATTATCACGATCAAGTTTTTATTTTTATATATTGTAATTTTTATTTGTATGCATCCTCTTTTCAAATATAAGCAGCACTAAATGACTTAAGCTGCAATAAAATTATTCAAACATTTTATAAATAACTCTACATGAAACTAAATATACTATCGTTGCAATACTCCAATTCATTTGTGTTATTTTGATGTGAATTTGCTTATCAGTGGCACGGACGAACGATGACAAAAGGTTTGGGAAAGCAGTTCACATTTTGCGCGTAAAAATATCCTGTTTCCGGTCACGTTCGGTGTTCATTTGTGCTGACTTTACTATTTATCCATTACTAGTGGCGACGTCAGCGTGGGCTTCTGGGAAAGCTTCGGGGGCAAAAAGGGTCTGTCATCAAATATGAATTTCACTTTTCTATAAGGCAAACAACTGGCAGCTTGTTTGCTGAAAAAGTAGGCCAATGCACGGGTAAATGTTTGTCTGCTTTTAGTAGTGCACACCCAAACCAAGATCTTAAAGTCGCAGGTAAAGTATGCAATAATGTATAGCTCTTAGATAGGTTAACAAGTAGCAGTTTATGCCATTGCACTTAACTGTGGAATATCTTTAAATTCACACACTTTCAGTCTAGTGCTATATAAGAAGTCACTTGACCAATTGTTTTGTATGAGGCCTACCACAAAACCTGCATTTTAACAATAATTGACATTTGATTACAGGAAGTTGTGATGATATGTGAACACAACTAGAGCTGTACTTGATGTATTTTACAGGTAGTACACAATATTTTCTCGTTTTTTTTCCCTACATTTTATCATTTTGGTCTGTTAATGTCGGGGTAGCTACTTTTTGTTGTTGTAAATAAGTAAAATGTGTGATTTCCACTAAAAATTATATAAAAATAGCACTTTCTAAACTAAATAATAAAGAATTTTAGTTCTAATCAGGAGCCAAATGCAGCGCTCTGATAGGCTGAGCTTGGGTTGTCCTCTCCAGTTTCACTTTGTTCTTTGTAAAAAGATCTTTTTAAGTCAAATTTGCAAACAAATATGAATACATGTCATTATTTACCATGTGTTAAAGGATTTATGAGAGGAAGTTGTCTTAATTGTGTGTGCAATGTGAAAATCAGCTACCTCACCTTTGAATGTGTCTTATAGTATTGAGGGCTATGTATAAACATGTATCGGATAGGCTATATATTGCTTTGTGACCCCTGTATCAGAAGGCTCCTAATACCCATTCCTAAACACAAACCTATTAGTACCAGTGGATCAGATACAAATGGATAGTATACTATAGATATTAACAACATTAGTTTAGAGCACAACCAAGCAACTTCAGCTGTAGTACTCTCCCAGCAGGTCTCTTGTGAAAATACACTGTCAAATCGGAAGGAAAAACACGATTTTCTATTTACTTGTGTTTGTGTCTAATATAGAAATAAAACTGCAAAAAATATCTAAACTTTTGCTGGTATACATAAAAATAAATAAAATAATAATAATTTAAAAAAAGCCAGGGTTTCTCATTTCTCTGGAGAGCTGGTGTCTGGTCAGGATTCAGAATTTACAAGTGGTTCAACACAGAGACAAGGTAAAATGTTACCTAGCTCTGCTTTAAATTAGTCGATTAATGTAAACTTACAAAATTAATCTTTCTTTACTTATAATTATATGGGTTGTTGTAGGCTTGAACATTCCATAATTGCTAAAAACTCCAGGCCAAATGCAAGACTCACAGGTCTCTTAACTTAACCTAATTGTTTGAACATTCTTATTTTATTTATTTGTTCTTCACTTCAGTGAGAGATGTTTTTGAGTGTGAGGATGGGTTTGTGGCTAAAACTGTCGTGACACCGCCCCCTTCTGGATAACAAACGCAAATGATTTAATTGGATTATTTGCAGCGTGGGTTGTATGCACCATATGGACACTAATTGCTCAAGTGCTGCAGTGAATGGGACTGGGTTAAGCAGCCTGCAAAGGTAATGACCGGTAATCTACAAAGCAGGTAAAAATCTATAAATACACAAAACCAGTTAACAGCATACAGCTATTCATTTAAGTCCATACACAATCTGACCATAAACAGTGTCTTTTATTTGTTTTTGTTCACGTGTTGTACCTGTGGTGCTAAATGTGTTTGTTTATTTAATGTGTGGCAGTGTGCGTCTCATCCTGAGGAAACCTTGGCACACTCAGCTGAAGGAAACTGGACAATAACTGAACAATAGTGGGATGTAGAGTCACCCTCCTCTGCTGCTTTCTGTTAACAAACTATGACTCAAAATGTTGTTTGATTGGCAAAGGTAAATTATAATACATGAATGCTTACGGCATGTTACAGCTTACTATGCAACTAAATGTTACACATAATGATTGTATAACAGTAAGAAGGATTTATTTCTTACTATTCAACTATCTTTATCTTGTAACAGAATCACTTCCAGTTTAAAGCTGTACCACATAACTTTTTATAATGTGCAACTTTCCACGTATCATCCTCACTCAAAACCATCAAATGATTTAGATCAGTGTTTCTCAAACTGTGGTATGATTTGCATGCTGCCTCTTCTTTATTTTATTTAGAGACAAATCTTTTATTATTAATAATATTTATTAATATTTTTTTTTCCTTATTTGGGTTAATCATCCTTTATGCCTGCCCTATTCATGCTTTACTTTCTTTTAAGACCCAGGTTAAGTCTAATTTAAAAAATCTTTAATAATTTGTTGACATTGTCTGAGATTGGATCTAGTGGTACTTTGGGAGTCAACAATAACTTAGGTGGTATTTGGTGGGAAAAGTTTAAGAATCTCTGTGAATAACATATAATCATACAAGTTCCACCTCCACAATAATTCTGTCATCAGACATGTATAATAATTAATCTTCTCTGATCAGAATACAAGTTTATTATTAGATTTGAAAAACAAGTGTCAAGTGTTTTGTCCTTTCCAATTAATTATTAACTATTCATATCAGAAGTGTGATCAATTATAAACTTTTATATCACACTGATGATCATTCTTATCAGGGAGAGTTTGATATGAATGGGTGAGGCTGCTGTGCCCTCATGGCCTTTGGTGCTTATTATGGGGCAAACCTAACACTATATTATGGTTGTGTCATCCAAACAGACGGAGCAGAAAAACAGGAAAATGGGCTTCCTGTGGACAAAAGGACCAGAGCAGGAGGGCGCCAGGTCAGCCGTGCACTGTCACAAACCGCAAAGACGTCTGCGGATTAAAAGCTGTATGAGCATACTTCCTTGGTATGCTTATTTTTATTTATTTGACAAAGCTTGTAAAAAAATCAAAATATATCCAAAAAGCATTGTAAAAATAGTCAACCTAACTGATGAACATTTGTAAATTTACATTTTATTGCTAACCACAAAGCTTTTTCAGAGCTAAATTTGTTGGTTGTTGATTAAAGTTTGACAGTGATTGCCTTGTGATTGGGAAAGAGACGCCTCACAACCAATGGAGCTGTTTAATCAAAAAGAAATATAGGACCACTTTAACCCTTTAAGCCCATGGGACAGATTAACACATTTTTGCTAATTTGGTGTGATAGTCCTTGTGGTAAATATTTATCATAATTTTAAAGCAGTTAGGTTGCAATTACTGAAGCAAATCTGAAATAATACTTGATAATTAATTGGAGTTCTAAAGAAGATTCCCTCCACTTAGATCTTAAAAAATGCAAAATGCAAAGACAATTTACACACAGCTGACACAGAAAGTTTAAACAATCATTTAACAAAATAAAATGTTCCAATGTAGTTAGTATAGTTTGTCAAATTGTAATGTCTGCGTCTTTTATGTGGATTTTGGCCCATATTTACAATGTGGTTGCTAGGTAACAAATGCAGAATTAATTCTACATTTGTCTTATTTACTGGACAAAAACAATCAAAAACTTCATTCAAATAGCCAAAATGGATGAAAACAAGCAAAATGTTGTGAAATCTACTATGTTTTCTGAAAAATGGGGTCTAACCTGCCACATGTGCTGACGATGATGTCTGATTACCGATAGTTGTTTGGTTTATTCTGAAAGTCTCTTCAAACCTTATACTTACTGTTACTGTTTCCATCTCTGGCTTCTTCCGGTCATTATTTCTCCAAGATTCAATCCTCAGATCTAGACCATGACAAAAGCTGAATCTCCCCATGAACTTCACAAAGATCAGTGGTGAAACAATAATATCATTGTGTAGTCATTGTGATAAGACACAACTTACAGGAAATCGTAATAAGATTAAGCCAATTGTAGCGTAGAACAAAAATGAATAAAGTTATGAACCATGTGATCTTTAAAGTAGCAGGGTCCACCATGTTCTTGTTTCTATGGTGATGTTTTAAACTTTACTTGTATATTAGGTTTACTAAAGCAGTTTTATTGCATGGACTAAATCAAGTCTAAAACAAGGTGGAACTACAAATAAGGTAGTGCTAAAGATTAACCCTAAGAAAGACAACAATAGATTTGTCTTTAGATAAAACAAATATTCAAACTGCAGAAGGCTTCAAGTTCCAACAGAAACTGCTCACACATGTTCTATCGTTTGACAAATTTAGCTTAAAAGTGCATTTAAAATACTGCACCATTCATTTACACAAACTAATTTTTCTTGCACACAAAAAATAGATAGACACATAAATAAAACACAGTTTTATCAGAGTCATGCATGACTTGACTCAGATAAAACTGTGCAACACAATTCATGTTCTGATATGCAACATAATAAAAAGTAATGTTAAATGCCATACTGAAAAATAATGGGCGATGTGTATATCCACATCACAACACTGGATCAACACCACTATTTTGATTTTATTACGATTCTTGTGAACTGTAAATAAAATCAGATTCTCATTTTCAATGCAATTTAATTTACTTTTGTACAAGCCTAAAACAAAACTTGTTTTGAAGAATGTTAAAGGACAGGGTATTCAACTAATTTTCCCTGAGGGTCAGATTTTTCAGAGAGCCATGGTCACTGGGCCGGGTAGTTCCACTTCACATGACCTATGTCGCCAAAACGTTAGGGTTGTACATATCTTTTTCAATAATGTTACACTACTGTTAGTCACTAATTTTGTAGAGCAATTTAAATTGCTCTTCAACATTGAACCAGAATTTAATAAGTCAAGTCTAAACCAAGAGTAACTGGCATTAGGCAGCTCAGGTCTAATCCAGAATTACACCAAAACTAAGGGATCAAATCAGATATAAGGTACACCATTAGAATTAAGTCTACAAAGAAGAAATGTAGGTACAGTATATTTGAAATATGGGTTGAGGGCCAGTGTAACGTCGAGATGGGAACCCCCTTGTTTAAGGTTAGTGCTAGAAAATCAGTCATATTTTTTTATTTTCATATTACTTTTGATAACCTTCACCCAAGCCCCAATCCTAAACTTAGCCTTTGAATTATGCCTAAACTTAGCCGAATTAATTGTAAACTATTTACCGCTGGAAGCTTGCTACGTCACGCAGAGTCACAAAAGCTAGTGAGGGGTGCACGTCTCGATAGGGAGCTTGTTTCGACACCACACCGGATCAGATCTTTGGAGGGCCAATTTGGCCTCTGGACCTTACGTTGGATAAGTCTGTTGTAAGATCTTTGATTAAGTTAACAGAAAAAGTTAGAATATCAAAACTAAAATTTGTCAATAACAGAGGCAACCTTCACAGAAAAAAGAAAAAAAAAAAGTTGTAAAAACTGACAGACAACTATGAAATAGAAAAATGGTAAATCATGATTTGACGATGTCACAAAAAAAAAAAAAAAAGATTGTACAAGAATTAGCTCATGATTCAGTTTTTATCATGACATTACCCAGCTTTAATACTGAGGAAGGTTTCTATCAAAGCAATAGCACCAGTTAAACTGTTTTAAAGTGCACCTTTAATTTTTCACATAATAGTTGAAGCTTTATGATGTAGCCAAACCACTCTAATTGCACAGTAAGCAACAGGATACTTTATGTAAGCTCACCCTCTCTCTCCTGCACACAGACAAATCCACTAATGCCCATGTTCTGCTGTAATTATAGTCCTAACGTTGTTTTGTGTGACCAACTTTTGTTTTGTGGTCACACTCGAGCCATGAGTCGTCTATCAGATTCAGCGATCAGCACTACACTGCATTCTTCTCTAAGACTACAGCATCTCTGTCCTTTGTCTGTCACATGGTCATGGATTGCGCTCAAGCATGTGTGTTTGAGAGAAGTGGTGTTTGTTTCACACACAGGCCTATTCTGTCTCAATCTCTGTGCAGTTGTTTTCAGTTGTAAAGAAAGATTTGGTTTTCAGTTTGGGCAAGGAGATAAGAAAAAATGAATCACATCCTTGTCAATCATTCTTTTTAATACAATTGGATTTGGTTTCAAGGAACACAAATAAAATATCTTTCAATAGACCTCAACAGTGAAAGATCACCCTGGTTCTGGAACCACAGCGCAGCTATGTGCTAACTTAGATCTATGGCGTGGTTGTTTTCAGTCTAACAAGCACATTTATGATGTAAAATTCGGCTAAGCACCTGAATAACTGTAGTTTATAAAGTTGCTGTCTGTCTTGCGAGGCGATCTGATACAGATATAATGACATTCAAAATAAACCCATCAACTGAATGGCTACAGGCTAACCACAGCTAAAATGGAAGTGTACTGCTAAGAAATGTGGGCGGAGCAAAATAAATTGAATACTCACACAGAGCGGATGAGCTCCAAGGACATTTTCACCCTTATATATATATTTTTTTTAAATCCCATTGCTTCCTAAGTATGCTTATTTAGTTACTTTGATCTAATTACATAAAATTATTATGGGACAGTTCATTGTTGTTTTTTCCTCAAAAATTATTTTCATATTATTTTACACAAGTGGAGCAAAGTTCGCTCCTTAAAGAGGCTCCTACACACATATGCACCAAACTTTATGTTCTTTGACTTTTTTTCAGAAATGTTTGTTAACATCTAAATCTAAGCTTGAGTTATTAAAGTAAGTCTAGTTTACTAAAAAAATTACACAAGATACATTTAATAGATCTAAACTGATTACTGGCAATTAAAATGATTCATAATTGATTATTTGCACAGCCCTACTTTCAATGACTTATAATTTAACCATAACATATAGATTTTTATGCTCAGATTAAACTCTAAAACTATAAGACAGCAGGCCAATCCAGCAAATCAACTAAAGTGGACAAAATTATCTACAAGCACCGATCAAATCACTTCAAACTTTAAAATAGTGCTAAAAAATGAATTTCAAAACATTATGTACCACCCACTGCACCACATTTTGAAAACCTTTGCTCTAATAGCCCATACTTTTGCAGACTGTGCAAAATAAATGGCCCGTGTCCTGCTGCACGGCCAATTTCACGATCACATGGTTTAACCTGATAATGTGTAAGCATTCAGGGTGACTTTGTGCCTCACTAGGGCTGTCGAAAAAACCCATTCAGTTCAGCTGTTTATATTTAACCAACGCAGAAAAACAAAAAAGGAAAAAACAAAACAGTGGAAGCCCAGGGATTATTATCTCTCGCACACAGATAGGGACGGACGTGACCCAGAAAGTGAAATGATAAAAGTTACACAATCACAATGGGAAAGGTGAAGACAAAGCAGAGGCAAAAAGGACTGTTTCTAGTACAACGACACAATACTACACATGTACAGAAATCATTAACAAAAGTGTGGTATTACAAGAAAAGAATGTCATCTGTAATTGCTCTAGATGCACTAAAATTCTTGAAATCTCCTTTATTTGTTTAGAACAGTTTTACTAAATGTCAGCAAGTATGTAATCGTGTTATAAGGGTGTCTCCCAAGATATTTATGTGATTAGTCATTGTTTTGGAGGTATTTTCTTCACAGCTGGAATTAAGTTATGAAACTTTGAGATGAACTACAATCCAGCTACTGTTGACTTATTTTTAATCTTTGTGTTTCTATAGCCTCACGAGAGCTGCCCAACCAAACTGTGCGACTGGTGCTGGGGAATGAGGAACCCGGGCTTATGCATTTCACGTAACACAAATGTAGGAGGTACCTTTACTGTATTACAGCTGTTTCACATTCAAGCATGTTGTCTTATGTCAGCTGATGTCAAACTGAAAGGTTGACGCAGTAGAAGATGTTTTTATGCCAACATTGCATAACAAATTTTAAAAAATAGAAGCATGTTCTGTAAATAGGTTTTGAAGTGTAATAGGCTCAGTTCATGTGACATCACAACATTCAATGGCAATAATGTTTAATACAGGTGAGAGCAACTAAAATGAATATTGTTTAAATCAGACATGTCCAAACTGCAGCTCGAGGGTCAAATGTGGCCCTGGACCAATTTTCGTTGGCCCTCACACTCCCTGCCTAATTGGCTAAATATAAAAATAGTATGCATTTTACTGTCAGACAACAAATAAACAATTCTGCCATTGAAATTGAAATAACAACATAATGTCAAATAAACCTAAAGTTTAACATAATGCTTAAATGAAACTGTGGCGATTATTCAAAACAAATCAAATGTAGAATTTTGAATTATTCGCCCTAATTACAATGCATTATGTGACCCTTTTTTCCATAATACTGTGTGTTTCAAAATACAGGCCTCTGTGGGAACACCCCTGGATTAAATACATTTTTGTTGCAATTCAAAAAAATGAATGGGTCTAGACACTAATAGAAATTCCCAGATTTTGAAGTTACGTTTATACAATTAATTTCAAAGTACAATTGCCAACCATCACATTCTACAGCGTGAACACAACCTTTTACATCAAATTGGCACAAGTGATTGCAAGATACATGTTTCCCAAACTGAGGTACCACCTGTGGCCTCTTCTGGACACTTCTTCAGTTCTATCTTTACTTAATTTTTAAGCTTCCTTTCACATGTCTAAGTTAAAACTTCTGTGGCATGGTTTTATACCTATTTATGAACTGGTTTAGCCCTAACTTAAACTAAAGTCATAATCTGTTCTTTACTGGTATTTGGTGTAAAACATTAGTTTTAAATTGTATTTACAATGCCATTTACTTGCAACGTTCTCTGTCTAAACAGCTTCAGTTTATAAATTATTTACATTAATTTGTTTACCATGTCATAGAGTGTAGTAGAAATTATTGACTAAGCAACCAGTTGAAAAGTGAATTGCTGAAACTGCACATTGTAGCTTTTCTGGTGAATCTGGTATTCTATAAAGTTGCTTTTCCTTTCTGGAGTGTTCCACAGTATGGCTAATTGATAACTAACTGAACTTACATTTTATTGGTAGGAGCACACATCACTGGCCTCTGTTTTTCTTTTACTTTCACTTGTTTCCATGGAGATAAGGCAAATTTAATGTCAATTTGTAAAGTGCTGAAGGCAAACATAAACTAAACATGCAGACAAACACTTAACATATGCAGTACACCTGTTTTTGTGACAGCTGTGCACATGAGGAATTCCAGCATTTTTACTTGCACACATTTTAAATCCACTTTAAGTTGTTTGCTCAGTCAAAAGCGGCTAGCAGTGGGCTGAACCATGTCCCAAAGTAGTCATGGGAGGAGTTAGATCACAAAAAACCTTCCTTGCTCAGTAACATGCTGCCTGCGACGCGCACAGCCAGGTTCACTCTTTAGCTGCTGACTTACATACTTCTTTTTGTTTTCTTGTCGAGATTTTCTGGACTGACAGTGAAGAATGGCTACAATTTCGCCAGCTGTCACAAGACAACTTCTTCGCGTTTTCAAGCTGAGACAACAAACTTGAACGGAGACAGAGAGACAGACAGCACACATGAGGAATGAATTGAGAGAGGAACTAGGAGAAACGCAGAGGTAAGGTTTTTGGAGAATGTGTCCGCTTTCTGTGCTGTTGAATGAAGTTTGTAGCCGTTCTGTCAGGCTAACACAGCTGTACTTTGTCCCAAGTGAAGTTGTTGACACTTCACTAACTGGACTGAAGACTGAAAGGCAATGACTGGCATGTAGTGATTATTATGACACTCATGTGGTTTCCAAGAGACATTAATAATCTTATGCAAGCCTGACAACTTTGATAAAAATGTAGGCATCATAGCAACAATATTAAGTTCTTTCAATTACTTTGAATAGAGAAGGTTTAACTTAAATAGTATCCATCAAGAACAATATTTGCAAAGCCAATTTCTGTTGCTTGAGAAATTATGGAGAATAGATCTTAAAAAGCTGAGTAAGTCAATAGTGCACTGGAAAACAAGAAGTATTAGTTATAAAGTGATTGAATTAAGAAGCATTACGATTTGCCAATAAAACAAACATTTCTATTTCCAGTGCAGTGACATTTTGTTTGCTGGTTTCAAGAAAAAGTCTTCTTTTAAGTAAAGGCAAGACAATGTGGGCTCGTTTCATAGCAAATCATAATTTAAAACAATGAGTACTTAAATAGAAATAGACAGAACTTGATGCAAGCATTTATTCATTGTTAAAGACTTTTCTAGTGTATGAGTGTAGCGGTGGTGGGGTCTGTAAATTAATTTGCCATTCATTTTATATTATGAGTAGAGGTCAGAGTAGTGGCATAAGCAATAAAATTACTATCGTAAAGGAGACACATGCTTTTTTACTAGTAGTAATAAAGTCGGAGTAGCTAACTTTTTTACTTATAAATTAGTAACCTTTGTGCTTTTCACTAAAAAGTAAATGATAAATGCAGCACTTAAATGAGAACGCAGAGTACTGTCTAAATTTAATAATTAAGAATTTTAGTTTTCATCAGGAGCCGAATGCAGCGCTCTGATTGGCTGTGCTTGAGTGGTTCTCTTCAGTTTCACTTTGTTGATAAGTTGATCAGCCAAAGTTGCAACCAAACTGAATACATGTTGATATTAACCATGTGTTAAAAGATTGAGAAGAATGGTCAGATTTATAACCAAAATCATGTTTGCAGAGCGAAAATTAGCTACTCCAGCTTTAAATTAAAACAAATATAGGATTTTATTGGTTTAGATTAGAATGACTAATAAAAATGAGAAGATTATCATTTCATTTTTTAACTTATTGCCAAAAAAAAAAATAAAATAAAATAAAATATAAAAATATGCAGAATCCATAATACTTGCCTCTTAATAGTTAAAATGTTGACTTGGTATTAATGTTGAAAATGAGTGCACAGCATTTCTGAGCCTTACATTTTGACTCAGACTAAAAAAAAATATCAATGAGTATTTTTAGTACATATACGTGGGCAAGGATAAGTGGTAGGTGAAAACAGGACTTTTCTGACCACTCCAGCCTAAGTTATAGAACAAAAAAGGATTACACAAACTTGCACAATTAAATCAAAATACAATTTTGGGTAAACTAATGATAAGGAAACACTGTTGATACTTTGCTATGTGATATTATCTTCCCATTTAGCTTGAAACCTGCAGCTCCAAACTTCTCCCATATGATGAAAACAGCTAACCCTCTACTTATAGACTATTTTTACAAGAAAGACTTCCAGATGGAGGCTCTCTTTATAATTTGTAATTACAGCTATGCACATTTCAGGGTCTCACAGACGCTGCCATGCAACACAATGTGGTGGGAATCTCCCTGCAGGGCACACGCACAGACGCACTGGCATCTGAGTGACTTAACAGGGGGTCGGGCTAAACATAGAGCCCCCAAAAACCCGCTGTCTCATGTTACGATGCTATTCCAACTCAGCACTCATTTTGCATAAACAGTGCACCAGGATTTCCACTGATAAACAGGTTAGATGTTGTTGCATTGTGGGGCAGCTGCCAGACAGTGCAGAGCTGCTGACACCATATGTTTCTTATTATCCTTGTGTGGTTGGATGTTATTGTCATGGACTGTGGAGTGTCACAATGTCCTTTGGTGTGGTCCCAGCCTGTATACATGTAGAGACAGGACAAAACAAGATATCTAAGCATTTTTAGAGTACTGCGTGTATGCTGTGAATGAATGAAAGATAAATGGACGATGTTTAAATCTAGTTCAGCATAAAACGGATCTGTAACTTTAGACTTGTCTAACTCAGGTGGATTAAAGTGGAATTTTTGCAAGTTGCTTAACACATTACCTGCAGTGTATTGGGCCAGCAGTGTCATGCTTGCATCATTTCATTGTTTGCAATGGTTTAATTGTAGAAACAAGGAATAAAATAATATTAATAAAAAAATGGGCAACTTTTCAGATGATATTATTTCAAACCAGGCATCAAACATGTCTTTAAATGTATTTGTTAAATAAAAAAACTTGACTAGATTGACTATAGACGTTCTTGGTCCACTTAAGAAGTGCTACCAATTGATTAGTCAACTAAAAGCAAAACTAGCAAAATATCTAACCAGAGCAAAAGATTTCATAAAAAAAAAAAAAAAAAATATATAATTATATAATAATATAAAAAAAATATAATATATATATATTATATAATATATATATATTATATAATATATATAATATATATAATGATAAATATATATATTATTTAATATTATATATATATATTTTCTTAATTTGTTATTTTTTCAACCACTTTTTTTGCTGCCTTTTTCTACAAACAATATACTCAATTAGTTTTATTGCAACAATCGCAGATATTATCTAGAATAGTTATTTTTAATTCTGTTAAGCAGTCATGTTGTTGTACCTTGTGTATGACAATTTCTAAACATTAGCAAGTAGCTTCTTGTTTCGTCATCTAAATTTGGCCAATCCTGTTATAAATTAATGATCTTACAAGTGTAGCATGAAAATCCATCATGAACTAAAGTTATGAATTGCTATGGCAACAGTACTATTTTTGTGTGTTTATTTGTATGACTGAAAGCACTGACTTGTATGATTATGACTATGATTATAATAATAGCAAAGAAAATGTGACATTTCTGTTTTCCTCTCTTCATTGCATAAGAACTGATTCAACAAAAATAGATTGAAGTAATGAAAGTATCACAATGGTTTAAATCACAATCTTTAATTAGCTTTTTGGCAGTCATATTTCACATGATTAGAGTTATTATGAATAACTATAAATGGAGCTAATGCATCAAATTTAGCACATCAACATTCACACAGACTGACTTTTGATCAGGCGAGGTTTAGGTCCAATTGGCTACGAACCATCAAACACTAGTTGTGCTGACAAAGGTCCAACATGTGACCACTTATCAGGCACACATACATGCTCTGTGTTATTAGATTAGAGTGAATCTGCCGTCGCCTGAGATAATAAGTGTTCAGATGTGTCGGGACAAGTCTGGGGCCTGTTTACTGCTCATTTAAGACACACATGATGAACACATCCAATCAGGACCATCCAGACTGTCTTGTTTATTGAACTGCATTGCATTCAAGTCATGGACAACTCAAAAACTAAGGAAGGACAAATGTGTTTTCGCACCTTTTTTAGTCTCAAGCACGTTTTTTAATTGAAAGAGCATTCACACAGAGTTGGAACTAGGGATTGGGCCACACTTTTTGAGCCTGCCGGAGGGTTTATACCTGTAACTCGATTAGGGCTGGGCAATTAATCAATAATTAATCAATAAATCGAGAAACAAGTTGATTTGGGTATTTTGAATCAAAATGTCAGCAAAACATGTGGTTTGGAGCAAAAATCAAGTTTTGAGGGAGAATATTGATATATTATTTCAAAACAGTCTGATAAATGAGACATGATAAAAGTTTTTTATGTTCATAAACAACATTTTTTTCTTTCGTTTTTGAAAAGGTTAAACAAAACAAAATCAAATAAAAAATTGTGATCTATCAATATGAGAAAAATGTTTTGATTATATTTTTCCCCAGATCGCCCAGTCCAAATTTGATGGTATTACATTGCCTAGAATGTCCAAAAAGAATTACATTAACTATCTTGCTTTTATCCAGCCATGGATGCACAGTATTTATTGATCAAAATGCCTTGATAAACAGGCTCTCTACTACTGAATAGCATTACTGTACTTCCATATAGAAAAGTTATATAGAGCTTATTTTACATAAATAAATAATGCATCGAGAACTAACAAAGCTGTGTGAAGTAACTCATGTTGTTGTGGTGTCTCCTGCAACAAGCAGCAAGTCTCCTTTACAACATCAAATCAGTTTTTATTATTAAATTACTCAGAATTCACTTTGAGCTATAAAAGATGTATTCCCTTGATACACAGCCAAGAGCATAGTATGAAAAAGTAAAGAAAAATGACATTGTGATATATTGTTGCCAGTATTTCCCGACCACCCTGCTAACAGCACCATCCTGCTTATCACAGGATTTTTTTTTTTTCATTTGGGAACTTTATTTTCATGTATAATGTCCTAAATATCACTATAAGATAATTTATAACATTTTAACTGCTTTAAGAGACATTAAAAGTCTCTAATTACTACCAATAATTATAAATGTACAGTACAATATGGGCCTATATTTTTAAAGTGAGTCAAGCGTCCTGCAAAGTCAATAAACCTAGGGGAAACACCAGTAGATGTTCACTTTTTTAAAGATTTACTGAAGTGTTTTTGTTTTGATTTGCTAAATCACAAAAATTCCAAATGTTAAAAATCCAATTCCATCACAGTGAGACTAACATGGCCATGTAACATCAATAAAACTGGTTAAATCCGAAAAAAAACACATTATGAAAGAGTCATCTAAAACTTGATTATTTCTGTTAAAAGATTATATTTTTAGGCTTGTTCCAGTTCTTCCAGTGACCTATTTCATTTGAGAGTTTTGTAAGCAGCATAACAGATTTGGCTACAATATTTCCAATGTAGCCAACTGTACTTTGCCAAAGCTATCTCTCAACATCTGCTGAAGTATTTTGTTTTGAGGTTTTGCTGATAATTATTTTCACAGAAATATTTAGTAAACGGATAAATGAGCCAAGTGGAAAAATAAAAATATTAGTAGCTTCTGCAAATATTAAAATAAGCTGAATGAATTGATACTAGAAATATGGTATAATTGTGCCTTGATTGCCTTGAAATCTGAAAAAAGGAGCTATATTTGCACTAAAATGTATTATATTTTTGAAAACAGAAGTGTAGAAAAAGTTGCAAACATTTGACTGTTTCTATACAATTTGGAATTCGCGACTGTAGTGAGGCTAGTATGTCAGCCATTTATCATGAGGTCAAATGAGGTCATCCTTTAACTCCTGCCCTGAATGAACTACATTGCTGCTGCTTACTAAAGTGATAGCACGGACCATCTCCTGCTCTAGTGCCAGCTTCGCCCTCTGAGATGTTGATAAAGTGATCTTTGATCCGGGGCTCCTCGCTCTCTGACCTTGTGTTGTGACTGGATGAGGCATTGGCTTACAGTACATCAGCAATACAGTCATAGGGCACAGGATGAGATAATCATCTGGTCATTTAATATTACTACTATTGATGACTCGTCAGAAAGCAGTGTCTAGAATATAGATGATGTTAAAGTATCAGCTGACACTTCCTTTGTTATCACTAAATCATACCTACACCTTAATGAACCGTAACAAAGAAGATAAAAGCTGTGATACTTGATTTTCACATTGCAAAACAGGAAGTACGTATCAGCTCAATTATTGCCTAGAGCTCACAAATTGTATCAACATGCATTCATTTTTGACTGGCATTATATCTAAAAAAATTTTCCAACTTATTTTGTCTATTGCACAAAACTAATCTATTGCATTTACTATATGATATATATTGATAGAATAAAATACTATTCACACACAAAACAGTCAGGGAGTCCAGCTTTATTTCATAAAGTTTAAGAATGATTCAGGATTATTAACTGTTAGTTACTGGGTCACAAAGCTCTAATCATCCTTAAAATTCATTCTTCTTTGTTCATGCTTTATTAAAACTTTTAAAATATATTTAAGCTTCTTTTTCATTTGTGATGGTAATCTTTTTATCATTTATAATATCAGTAGTGTAATTGTTTTAGTCAGACAACTTTGTTAGTGACAACTTTCACCTGCTAACTCCCACCTTTTGACTAGAATTAGGAATTTTAATTTTGAGTGGATTGCAACATAATTTGAGTGGCATCTGGCTGCAGACTTGTACCCAGACCCTTGTGGAGCAAGTAAATATACTGCCTAAAGAAACAATACATTGAAAAAATACTTACAGGGGAATCTGGCGCCGGCAAAAGCTCTCTGTTTAATGATATTCTGTATGTGACCTGACCAAATATCTGGGGCAGTGCACTCATAAGAAAACTATTTCTATATGGATATTAAACTTAGTATTCCCAAAATTCTTATTCTCTCCATGCTCTATTTGAAACAACTCAGTTAGACACCAAATTCAAAGTTGTCTAGCTCAAAATCCTAAACTTCATTATAGATTTGTACTTTATTGCAGTGTGGTGTGGTTGTTTTTCTGCATCATTGTATCAGTATCAATTAGGCGTCCGACAAACAGCGATTATGCACACATCCACACCTCCATACCAACTAGCCAGCACAATGGCTGCCCCACACATCGCCGTGGTGACACACATTCTGGGCATATTTGTACTGCACAATATAAAGAATAGAGCCCCCCACGCTCTTGCTCTCTCTCTCTCTCTCTCTCTCTCTCTCTCTCTCTCCTCTCTCTCTCTCTCTCTCCTCTCTCTCTCTCTCTCTCTCCGTCTCACCAATCCTATAGAGTGCTTTGTGAATTCAGACTGGGCAGCTTCTGAAGAGAGAGAGGTACTGGTGGGAGGAGAGAGAGAGAGAGAGAGAGAGAGAGAGAGAGAGAGAGAGAGAGAGATGGAGACAGCACCAGACAGGATTACGCTGAGGCAAACCCTAAACTCTGATAAGGCTGAAAGAGAGTAGCAAAAGTACCAGTTGAAAAGGGAGGATAGGTGCAATCCCAGTAAGAAAATAGGAAAAGTGCTGCTGCTAACTAGACTGCTTGGGATGGCATTGATTTGCGGGAGTTGCCGGTTCCTGGGTCAGATGGCGTCGTACTGCTGCAGACCGCTCTTAAACTCTTCCTGTTGTGGTGGATTCATCAAAGTGTGCCTCTCCTCCTTCACAGGTCGGTCCCGGGTCTCTGTACATCCACCACCATGCAATAATAAACCGCACTTAAAGTAAATGTGTCTAAAATGGGTACCACTCTTAGTCATGAAGGTAACAAAAGGCATGTGTTGTGCGTTTTTTTGCTTGTTGCTTAGTCCAGCTGATGCTTGGAGACAGAAGAGTTAGCTGTTGTCCTCTTTTGTAGTGTCATGTTGCATTGTTTTGCCTGGCCTGTGCTCCTCCATTGTCCTGCTGTAAATGCCCTAAACTCTGATTATGATATCCTTGTGTAAACTGATAAAGCATGTGGATATACTGCTATGTTTTTAACTTTTGTGTTGTATTTTGTCTAATTAAAGTTCTAGAAATGCAAGACATGTTAGAGACACAGAGCATGGACACTTGTTTGAGTCCAGATATGGATGCTTGCAGTTACATAAAAGTTGTTTGATGCATATTTGACTGCGCCTGTTCCTAAAAAACCCAGTAACCCACCTCACTAACCTCTGGCACGTGACGTTTTAACTCCTGTTTCTATTAATTGTTTTCCCCACAATTCCCTGTAGTGTTGTGAGTACAAAAGAAATGTAATTATAACAGGATATGGCCAGTTAAGGTAAGAAAAGGTCACTGGTTCGCTAAACTCATAACATAAGCTATTCAAGTATTTAAGATGAAGATAAGTTACTTAGTTATGTTGATGGGACAAACATGGCTCTGCAGAAGTCTTGTCTGTTTCACAAAAGCAAAGTGTAATGAATGACCCTGCAAAATTGCAAGTATCAAAGACAATTTTACTTGGATTTCAATTGAAACTATTTTTATATTTCAAAATAGAATGGATTTCTTGGCTTAGACTAGGAATTTGTTTTTGTAGAAGACGAAGAAGAAGTATTGATTTCATAAAAGAATATTTTTAACAGTATATATTTCTTAACAAAATACAAGTGCAATCACTAAGACATTTGAAAGAACACGCAACATTTTAATAAACTGGAAGCAAAATTAGGTATGAGCATAATTTGACAAACATACAGTACAAGAATAGAAAAGACTTAAAAATAAGAAGAGAAAAGATATTTCTTTTAAACATATGTATGATGTTAATAAACAGAAAAATGTTGCTTGTTTTATTGCTGCAGGGCAGGAGAAATCTACTCAAAACAAGATGAATATTACAAGCTTTTTCACAGATTTAAGGCTGTATTTTTCCAGCTTGACATAGTCTGCTTCTTTACTTTCCACATCTTTACTATAAACACTGCATGTTGACTTTCTGTGTTTATTTTTCTGCTTTCAGACATTTCTCCAGCTGAACTGGATGCTCTGTGGAGGGAACCACCTTACACTTTTGGGGGAACAAATGACCACTTTTCAGGAAATGACATTATGACGCAAGGTGGAGTAGAGTTCACTTCAAAACACTGAGCTGCCAGATCTTACATAATGTGAATGAGGAATCTGACTTTGTGCTGAAATGCTCCAAAACATGAGGTCCACGTGCTGTTTTTAAGGGCAGGGACAGAGGAAGTGTTTAGGACATCCTCTCAGCACAATGAAGACCCTCACCACTGCATTTTAATTCTTAACAGACTCTTACATGTATATATTCAGGCATTCATCACTTTAAACAATATTTTTAGACACATTTATGGTTCTGTAAAGACCATATAATACACTGAAATACTGTTATAAATTGCAAAGGTTTCAGACGAGTTAATACTTTGAGTTATTCTACAGCAGGGGTCTCAAACTGACCCTTCAATCGATTTCATGTGTCCCCAATCAAATATATCAATGAGATGCGACTATAAAACTTCAAAACCTTCAATATATGTGGACATATTAGAAAATGTGCTGCATTAGGCTTTACATAGCCTAATATGCACATTTATGTAGAATATAAAACTATTTAAAATGTGACCCTTGACCAACTTTGCCTTTGATTTTTTCTGCCCAGTTACATTTGAGTTTGAGACCCCTGCTCTACAGTAAGTGTAGATAGATCAGTAATAGGCCTTTCTGTGGGAAAATTTACTATAAGATACAGTAATGCTCAGATCCGATTCTGGGATCGAAAATTGTCAACAATCCATGATATTTTGCTAGATTAAGTATCGGTCCCATGATATCGATTGAGCCAATATCCTGGTTGTGCTTTTGATTGGTCATAATATGTTTTATGTACAGGATAAATGTAAATTTTGCTGTTAGTAATTGTACAAGTGACAACTTGTACAATTAATAACACTATTTGAGTAATTTTCTTTAAAAAAGCTGTCAGTGCAGACACAAGTATCGGTTGAAATCGAGTATTGGCACATATTTAATGCATAAGTATTGCAATCTGTATCAGAACTGAAAAAGCTCAATTGGTGCATCCCTATTATGACTTTGTTTTTCTGTATCATGGTCTCAAAAGTTTGGGTCGCTTGGTTTAGCATCATACTTGCTATAAACTTCAAATATCTCCATATGCTTCTATTTGGATACTTTATTACTCTAGTATTATTTCAATGTTTGTGACTGCACAGTGACTGTAATCTTGTGTATCCTGCTAACATTTACAAGAACATCTGATTTCATCTTCTCACATCCGTCTTATTTAACCTCAACAAAGTCTTGGATCTGATACTTTTGTGTGCACATATTTGAACCTGCTGCTATCTTTAGTCTCGGTCTGAACTCTTTAGGCCACATAATGCCCTTTGTAATGACTGTCCTGTGTCCCTCAGGGGTCTGTGAGGAGGGCGACGGGGCGATGGTGGAGTCTGGAGAAGGAGGGGCGGAGTCTGACAACTACTGGAAGAAGAAGGAAGCTTTTCTTCGAGGAAGTAAGGTGTCAGTCGGAGAGAAATTCTCCTCAGGTGAGTTCAAGGGCAGTTATGATTCATTATATTTGTCGTCATAACATTCCATTGACAAGGTTCAGTTTCCTTGCATATTGTACTTTGTGTTGAAAGAAAGATCTGACAAAGATTTTAAGACGTCGTATAAGAAATAGACCTTGATAAAAAAAAAAAAAAATGCCTTGTCACTACATTAACGTTGCTTCCAAACCAGAGGTCTCCAACCTTTTTGAGGTATGAGCTACTACTTATAGCAGACACAAAAAAGTGAGCCTACATATATACAATTACAATATTTGTAGTCATGTATTTAATTTAAAAAAATACAATTTTGACTCCTTTAAGGTTAATGTATATGATTCAAAAAGCCTTGTTGGTTAGAATCATTGCTAAAAGAGTATATACAAACAAAACACGTCACAAATTTCTTTCTGGAGGTTCAAAATTTTGGCCGTAATTCTGAGTTAAAGTTTCCTTGTGTAACCTCTTAGCCTATAACATGTGTGTCTTTCTTTGAAACCAACTTTTTCATGGCCTGGAGTACCTTGTGCTTGTTTCCATAGAAATGTTGTTTGTTGGCTAGTATTCCACACTTTACCATAAAACCAGTGTCAATATAGAAGTCTTTTTTCAGTAGGATTAAGCATTTCATTTTGCATAATCGTTTACAAATGCACAAATTGCCTCTTTGCAAGTTTTCCAAAAGCCATATTCCAGAATGCTGCTAAAAGAGTGTGTCAAGGACCACCCAAACCATAAAGGTGCATTGTGATTGGTTCAGACTCACAAGAGTCATCTTTAACTGTACTACGAGGGTTGCACCTGATGGATTCTCAAAATGTTGTCAAAGTTGCAAATCCATCTGACAGAGTTAGATTTAAAGCTGATTCAATTTGAACTCTCCTTATATTACTAAACCCTAATCATCCATCTCACAGACACCACTATTCTCTTGTCTAAAACATACAAAGAAATGTCTGAACTAAAAGAATGTAAATGTTCTGGCAGGTTTTCAGATCCCAGGCATATTCCCACTCATTATATACACATGCATACTGATGAAGCCCATTTCCCATCTGCTAATGTTTGGCCCACTCAGCAGTATAGCCCCATCCATCATATTCCCCCAGGTTTCTCCTCTCAAATGGATTCAAATGGCCACACAGAGAGGCCGGTAAGAGCCCTAATAGCTTTGTTATTTGTCTGGGGACCATCCTCGTGCTCACGATGCACCTCCCTGATATATGAGCCGTCTTACCAAATCTTTAATGAACTCTACAGAGATTTTAGAGACAGACTTCCTTCATTGTTTACTAATTTAGGTGTCAATATGCAGTCCGAGTGGCTCACAGGTTAAGATAAATTAGGTAAAATTATCAAGGAGGATGTCTGATTGGGGGAATGTGCAAAATGGACTCAAATGTAGTACTGTACTGAATACAAGTTTGAAGAAATGAAAAATGGTAGTATATCATTTTGATAACTTGATACTAATATTTAAACTGTTTTATGTCAGCTCAACTGAAAAGAGCTTTTTGAAGCTGGATTTGTAGATAAATACCAAAATGACCCTGCTAAGCCAATAATAAGGATAATTATTGTCTTAGCGGAGCTGGTTTGTATGCATGTATGCGCTGTTGGAAAAATATAGGCTTTATATTGCAGATTTATAATTGTCTGTAGTTTCTGGTGACTTTTATTGCCATTTAATACAGTTAAACATAAAGATATCTTAAGCTTTTTTTACAATGAAAGTTTAGCTTTTTATGGAGCTCAACAGTGACCGCCCACTTCCTGGTTCCACAATCTCAGACCCCATGTTAAATTGCCATAGGCGATTAGATAAAAATTATATTAGAAGTTTGGAAACGTCCTCGGGGCTAAGCAGCTATGTGGTGAGTCAGGAGCATAAGACCTACATTTTTGTTTGAAAACGTTTTTTCAGCTTTATAAACTACAAAGTTATTACGACATTTTGCTGAATTTTAAGTTCTAGATGTGCTTTTTAGACTGAAAACAATTGCGCTGTGGATCTGAGTTAGCACATAGCTGGCTAGCCTGCAATATGTCTTTAAACTCTTAATATTTGAATTTTTCAAAAAGCATATGGCACTTTACCATGGGGCAAAATCTTCTGGAATCAGGGTGATCTTCCACTGTTGAGCTCCATTACTATCAACAATATATAGTACATTTTTGCATAGCTTAAATCAAGAATCATGATTATTTATTACTATAAATAGTATAAGCTCACTCGTGAAAAGTGATATGTGCTTTTAGAGTTACACGTATTTGCCTTATAGGTTTGCTTTCCTTATACTATTAAAAGAAAGAAAAAATGAAATAGTTTTCTTTATTTATTTTGCAGAAATTGTACTTCTCTTCACCGGTCGGAGGCGTTCAAGTGGCCCTGATCGTTCACTACAAGAAGCTCTGCGCACTCGGCTCAGAGTTGTGGAGAGTAACAGTAAAGATGTCACGCAGCTCTTCAAGGTAAGTTATGATAAACATTTGGTTATATTATCCAAACATTAAAATGTCAAGACCACATGTTATACAGTGGTGAATGTACATTAATATTAAACGTTGTGTTAGCCAGAGATGATATATTATTTTATATGCTTATATAGGATCTGTCTGCTCGTCTGGTCTCTGTCCACGCTGAAAAGGACAGTTTTGTACTTACCTTCAAAACTGTGGAAGAAATCTGGAAGTTCTCAACTTATTTAGCACTAGGTAAGCCTAGATAATATGCTTCTTAAGTCTTACAGTTATGTTTGGGTGGTTTAATGCATTTATATTGATGTATTTATTCATTTTGAATGTACAATGTTGTTTTAGGCTTTGTTGCCCGCTGCTTGGAGAACTTCCTGTGTGATCAGTCGTTTTGGTTGGACCCAGAGCTTCTCAGTGACTTGGAGATAAGTGTCACTGTGGATGAAGAACACCTGGCAACATTGTATTTGGGACTTTTGCTTCAAGAAGGTACAAACATTGAGAAAAAAGATTTATATTTTCTTTTTTTTCTTTTTTTTTAATTAAAGCGAGAATTATCATAACCACATCACTCCATTAAATAATAATATTGCTGCATTTGTTCATCAGCATTTGTAACTACTTTGTAAACTACTTCACTCTTTCACTGTTCCAATCATAATTAAAACAAAGAAATATCAAAATGCCGAAATGCACTTCTTAGAAATCATTGAATACATTAAAGGACACATATTATGCAAAACTGACCTTTTGAATTGTTCATGTTCTAACTTTGCTTCCTCATTAAAAACACATTTGGAGTTCTGTCTGTCAGATACAATTTTTTCCACTTTGAGCCTCTAAAACACTGACAGCCGGGATTTGCCCTTTGTCCTAGCCGGTCTTAGTGGATGGTCTTAATTATTCCTCTGTTGGCCACTAGTGGATCTCTCCAAGCTCTATACACTGTCAGTATAGAAGGTGTGGTTCCAGCCAGATGTGAGGGTGCAGTTTTGTTCATTGAACCTGACACATGCTCACGCCTGGGACAAGTGAGCAGCTGTGTTAGGATCACAGGCAAAAGTTACTGTAGCAGCAGCTTCAGTTTGGAAAAAAAAATATAATAATAGAAGTCAACAGGCTTTATGTAAAAGAAAAGACACATTTTTAGACAAAGTTGTTAAAGTCTGTCAAGTAAATAGACTTTCACCAAATAGATTTCTATTATTAAAGTTTTTTCACCAAATAGTTTTCTATTATTACACTTTTTTTCCAAACTGAAGCTGCTGCTACAGTAACTTTTGCCTGTGATCACTGCTCACTTGTCACAGGCGTGAGCATGTGTTTGGTTCACTAAAGGAAACTGTACCCCCGCATCTGGCTGAAGAAACACCTTCTATACTGACAGTGTATAGAGCTTGGAGAGAGCCACTAGTGGCCAACAGAGGAATAATTAAGACCAAGGCTAAGACCGGCTAGGACAAAGGGCAAAATCGGGCTGTGAATGTCATAAGTAGATCTCTGAGATCTACTTATGATTTTTAAGTCCAAAAATCATCCAGATTTCAGCTATGCACTTTCCTTTGCAGCCAGAAAATGGAGCTCTAAATCAATTCTTGGTGAGGTAACGAATGTTACTTTTTAGTTTGCAAACATAATAAAACTAAAGTAAAGTTTCTCAAAGACAAGAACAATGCAACTTATACAGCAAATTATACCTTTAACATACTTTTTGTTTGGATCCAATGTAGCTCAAAACCCTCTTAGAAATCAATTCATACTTTAAATTGAACATAAAACATAATAAAGACTATTTTTGCATTACAGGTAGAACATTCTGCTTGGTTTGTATTAAATTGTCTGTATACTGAGCATTCCCAGTGGACTCAAGAGAAATGTATACTATTTTTGCTGCGCTGGCAATATTGAATGAGAATTACATTAAGTTAATAGGAGAGTATAAAACATCCATCACTTGGCGCTGACAGTGGGGCTGCTGCAGAAACAGTTTTGCTGATCTTTAACTTAAGTGCACTGGCTTTTATCAACAGTAAACTAACACTTTGGATGTCAAGTTTGGTCTCACCGGATGTGCAGGGTGTAGTTTTGTCTGAAAGGCAGGACAAAGCGTTACTAAGATATGCTTATCACATTATGAGCGATAACTCAAATCATGAAAAAAACTTTATGTTAGTGTTTATCAACTTCTGTTTTTATTATTATTGTTCAGTTAAAGTGGCAAAAATCTGGCCAAACTTCCTTTTCAAAGACTTTCAACGGCAAAGGTCAGATTCCAAATACAAAGTAGTGTAAGTCAGGACTTTGGTCACTACTTGGATGGGACGTCGGGCGATTAGACGGATTTTTGTTGTGTTCTTAAGGCAAAGCAGTGCACTGCAAAAACTATATATCTAGAATTTCTTAAAATAACTCGGAAACAGAATTTTAATCCAGATTCGAGCTGCTTTAGCTGGATAAGATTTAATTGCTTATGTAATGTAGGCAATATCACTGCTTTCAATGCATTTTTAGCTGGTTATAAGAGAATTTGACTTAAAATAAGAACAAAAAAATGACATAGGGGTAAGAATAATTTTCTTAATCCATTGGCAAATAGTTTGGCTCAAAAGCAATGTCTTGAAATCAGTTTGAAACACTTCGAAACAAGGAAAATAATCTATGTCTCTACAATAAATCAAGGTTAAATTAGTCAAAATGCTTGAAATTTGGTTTAAATTCTAGAATCAAGCAACTTTAACTTGTCTTGAAATTCATTTTTTGCAGTGAGAGTGTTCTGAAAAGTGAAAAAGCACTACATAAATACAAAACATGTACCAAATGTAACTTTATAACTTCCCAAAAATGTGTTCCAATCATTTTCTGAAACTGAAACTTGTTATTTTCATAGCCCACACCACAAGAGCACTTCCAACATTTGGAAAAGAAATAAGCATTATAAACGTATTTGTATATGGCCTTGACTCCTAAGTTGGTCCTAGTTTAATTTTCACATTTCATTGAGACAATAAATTGCGCTATGCTTTTGCTGAAAATTGTATTACAGCTTAATTAAATTGGATCAAATCACAGCCTTATCCTTATCTTTTCAGGCTCTTTTTTCGCAAAAGCCTTATTCACAAGAAATGACGTAAATGAAGATGATGAAGAGCAGCTTTCGTTTAAGAAGAATGACCTGCTGCTGGTGCGGGACACTGGGCAGGAGAACATGTGGGAGGGGACTATGCTGGCCTCAGGAGATCACGGCCTGGTGCCAGTCAATGCCATGCAGCCCCTGCCTTACCCTTTCTATCAGTGAGTGTGTCAAAATACTGTCCACGCTGGTCTAGTTTATACAAGGGCTTGTCATAACATTTGAATGAGTTGTGACAGTTACACTTCACACTGCTATAATGACAAATAGTGTGTTATAGTCTCCTTCCTGTGTTGCCAGGTGGTTCCTGAGGAAGTATCCGGGCCAGGCTGGTTGTGCGCCGACTGAGAAGGAACTATTCGAGCATCCGATTGGTAAAAACTCAATGTACTATTTAAGTGAAAACATTTAAGTGAACTATTGAAACTCAACTGAATAAACTACAGATAACCTTTGTTTTGAAAATCTGTTGAAACATTGCATTGTGTGATACTAAACACAAGTTTTATTTAATTGTTTTGTTTTGCTATCAAGCCATTGCCTACTGTTTAAAATTAGAAAGATTAAGGTCAAAATAAACAAAAACTGGGGGTGTGCTCACTGTAGTGGCCAGTGCATGTTGTGTGAGATATAATTATCTCATATACAAAAGTAAACCTCTGTTCTCCCAGCACTGCAAAGTTTACCGGCTCTGTTTGAAAAGTGGTTGTGGGTGGAGTTTAAAGGTTGAACTAAACATTTCACTAATACAAAGTTAAGATCATTATGATTAAGATTTTACTAAACATTTTGAAAATTTCTTCTCAGCTAAGCCATCTTTTAGAATTAAAAATGTACTTCCTGTTCATAAATATTGACATCACACTAGGGTGTTGCTTAGCGACCATGTAATAAATTGGTCCAAAAGTCGTCTCATGTAACAGGATTTTAGTTCTTAAGGTATATAAATACATTACAACATACACATCATTGTTTAAAGGGTCATCAAATGTTTATTGGAAGAAAATGTTCTCATCTCCCTAGTGTGATGTCATTAGTTTAGAACTGTCTTCTACTTCCTGTTATTTTCAACTTATTTTAAACCTTTTCTTTACGAACTTGTATCATTACAAGAAGTATTAATGTACTGAATTAAGTTAAAATTGGAAATTGCAAAAATCTCAGGTGTTACATGGAGCAGGAAAACTGGATAACTAGCCTAGTCCGATTAAACTGGTTTTCCAAAGTGCATGTAACCCGGCAGACCTATGAGGAGCCGTAAACCGTTTTCGGAAAACATTGGCGCATGTGTCCGACCGATTGTGTCTGATTTCAGACTCATGTAAACAGACAATCGGTCTGCAACTGACAAATCAACTGAGCATGCTCACAAGCCTGTCCACTGCACATTCAACAATAAATTAAGAATTTAGAAGTATAAACTGCTTGCACAAAGTGGCACGCACAATCTCACATTTAACTCATGTTTACACTGTTACATGTTAATACAGTCTACATTCCAGAAAAAAACTGTGTCATTAACAAACAGTATTACAAACAGTAATAAAAAATAAACAACATAACAACAAATGTTAAAGTAATAACAAATTACAGCCTCAATCTGCAGTATGAATTGACACAGCAGACAGTCTCTCCAGGTAATCGGTTTACTCTTGGCATGTAACAGGAGCAAAACTGTCAACGGTTTGGGGACCAATAAGTCCGGTTTCTAGCTAGTTGATTTCCTGACACAAATAATAAAAATATGCACACACCACATCATGATCTATCTTTTTAAAAAAAATATAAGTTTCACTGCCGTAGCACTTTTTCCCACACAAACCAAATCAGTTAATGCACAAGGCAAAGGAAGTCTGCACATCAGATCTATTCTAACATATTTTGAGCACTAAAGGCCTAATGTGTATCTATTCAAACTGTATCCTGCTATGAAATGTGTTATAAAGCCTTCAAAATGAGTTCTCTTCTGCCTGTTTTTCTTCTTCACAGTGACTGGTTCGTGTGTAGCAGTGTCTGACTACAGCCCTCAGACTCCAGATGAGTTGCAGTTAAGTCAGGGGGACGTTATAGAGATCCAGGGCCTCTTCCTCAGGGGCCTGGCTGTTTTCATAGGGACCCACACGTCTACAGGACACACTGGCTTTGTCTATAAGGCCAATGTCAAGCCTCTCAATACTGCACCTCTGTAAGTTTTTATATCAACATTTTAAAGTCAAAATTCACTGGTACTTGGTAATTCAAATACGTACCTATGTTCAATATAAAACAATACTAAAATAGAGGTGAATTTCTTAAATCTTTTTGAGTTGTATCCGGCTTAAATGTTCCACTGTATGACATTTAAAGGGGCATTGTAAGATAGTGAAGTATTTTCTAGATTAAAAGTTACAGTCAGGTGAGTGAAAAAACGAGAAAAATGAAGTCTGTCATACCGGGTCATACCTAATCGAAACAGCTAGATCTCGTCCTGTTTTGTTATTTTATTCAAAAACGTTTTCCCAGCAAACCAGATGGACAACTTATCTTTCTGCATGGTGCATGCGCAGTATGGTGGAAAGTGATATAGACTGACAATCCCTCTATATTTAAATGCTACACTGTTTTAAAAGACTTTCATGGACTCTCCTAGTATAACTAAATTCCCACTATTTAATCTTTATAAAGTTTAATTATTTTCAATAGAATACATGTAAACTCAGAAAACCCTTGTTATTTCCACTTGTGTTTTACTTATTGCATCTGCTTAAGTAATTCTTCAACTTCAAAGCTCTTCATTATCATCCATTGCTTATTATTTACCCCATGATAATAATCTCTCGCTAATGTTTTATGAAATTGCATTTAGCGTGTCTAACATCGTCACACAATGAACCGGTTAAGGCAGAGTTGGAAAAACAGCTGACTGGATAATGCTTTCTTTGTTTGCTGGTGCAGGGACAGACAATTTCTCTTTCTAACGGAGGAGGAGCGCAGAGATCTGGCCCAGCTTAAGCCCTGCAGCATCGAAGCGTGTGACAGTGGGCTGCTGGAGAAACTCTTTTCGTCTGACATCAGCTCTGTCTACAGGCTAGGTACATAAACATCTGTGGGGCAAAGATTAAAGGTGCTATATTTTGCGAAACATTACTTATGTGAGTTATTTGAAATTATTTTACAGAAAGATTAATAAGATAAGATTAATACAATAATATTTTTTGAATTTTTGTGCTAATTCAGTCAATCAAATACACTAAAACTAAAGATGATATAAAAAAATTCCACTGTAAAAACATTTGTATCTAAATTAAGTGATAAATGTAAACTTGGCTGTGACCTTTATTTCTTTATTTCTGTATGTCAAGAAAACATTGTATGGCAGAGAACTACAATACATTTTTCTTACTTTTATTTGAGTAAATTACAGAAACGTTTCACATTGACTGCTTTAGTAAAATATATGTTTTCCTATTCACTGTACTGAATAATTGCTTATACAAAATAGATGGAATAGATAAAACACATTTTAAAATGTACCCTACTGTAAATTGTCTTGTAAATTTAAAATCTACAATGACACTGATAGTCCCATAAACATGTCATTATTTTTCAGACAGACTGGATGATTCAGATTTTATGTACATCAGAAATACACCAAAACACGGTAAGTATATTATTGCATTCTACAGAAATATTCAGAACAATGTGTTTTACATTGTAGTTTAAGGAGTGAATTTGTCTATCTACACTTCCTATATTCCTTTTGATAAAAATGTCCACTCTTTTGACAGCTAAAAACAAAACTAAAACAGAGAAGTAGCTGTAATTGCCAGTGACTTTCCAGACACATTGTTTCAAAATTACAATTTACAATGTGAAGTATTTAACTACACTAAAAGAATTCAAAGAATAAAGAAATAACTAAGTTCCTCTTCTAAAAAACAAGAACTGAAATACTAATATCAGGAAATATACAGTCTAGCCTTGAATAGATAGATAGATAATAGATATACTGTAAAATAGAAATAGATAGAAACTAATGTTGACTTGTTTACACTTGGACAGAGTACAAGGTCTCGTCCAGCACCCGTCACAGCCTGATGTCAGAGAGAAGTGATGGACGTCTCCGCATCATTCGTCCCCTCGTAACTCTGTGTCTCAGCCCTCTCCACGTGTGTCAATCTACCAGCCTCACAACACTTTGCCCCGCGGAGAACAACTGACCTTTAACCCCGAGGACACTTTCAGAGAGCTGGACGAATTCCAGGAGGAGCCGCCCCTGTTTCTGGACGAGGGCAGCTGGTCGGGGGACGAGTCAGAGATCAGTGACCCCACACTTACCCTCTCAACCAAGAACACTTCCAGGTCAGACAGCTACTATAAACATGTGCAGAGTTCAGACAAGCAAATACTGTTAATAATTATCGATATGAATAAACCCATCAAAAGCACTAAGCACTTTTGATGGGTGTATTACATTTTCCCTCTAGAAAAGCATTAACATAATAAATGACGTTATGCATGAAAGGATGCCAAATTCAAGTCATGGTATAATTGGTACAATTGTACAATAATTAAATAGCAAATTGAAAATCACCAGGTCTAGTAAACTAGTTATCAATATTTAATGTACTTGTTTGTGATTTTAGGCTTTCCTGAGCAAACTACAAACCCCAAATACACAATAATGACCACTTTTCAAATTATATTATTAATGTAATGTTATATTTTACATGTCTGTTCTGAAGTGGCACTTGAAGTCAAAAGGTGTGGGTGCAAGAAGGATCAGCAGGAGAGGAACAGTACTTTGTAATGTAAAGACATAGGCCTGATTTATCAAGCCAGGTGCTAAATCATGTTATTTGCTAGCAATGTATGCAAACTTTAATATTGGAAGATGTACATATAAGAAATGCACCACCGCAAATTCTGCATCTTTAGTGTCTGTGTGAAAGTAGCCCTATGAGGGGTAGCGAAGCAAAATCTGGGGGTTGCAAGATGATTTCAAGATATAATTCTACAATTATGACTTGGTATTTTGTTTTTTACCTGAAAGCAGCAATCTTTGAGTGAATTCTAGTCATATAAAACAATTTATTACTAAAGCATGTACATTTTAAGCCAGCTTTAAAGGTTTTCCAACTTGAATGTATTACAAACATCTATTTCATTTTGCTGTGGGGGGTCGCAATTTGGTTAAGAAAAAGTTTGTGAACCCCTGCTCTACGTGACCACATCACAGCTAATCCTCCTAATTTATATTTGTTTAATGGGTGTCAGTGTGTGTAATCCAGATGCCCTTTTGTCATGATTATGATTATTACAACTAAAATGAACAACTTTTTTTATTGATTAATTCATTCATCTGAAAGACAGAGAATGGAGATTGTATTACACTACAGAAAACAAAAACAGTGTAATTATTATGTCCAGATGAAAATGCCATTTCAAACATGTAGTTCACTAGTTTTTGTTTTGTGTGTGCAGGATGAATTCCTCCCTCTGTATGACCGGCAGTATTCTTTCCTGTGGGCAACATTTGGAGGTAAAACTGAGGAGGAGCTGTCGGGGCACTTAGAGAGCGTGAGAGAATGTGCCAAGAGGCTGGGAATGCACTGGGCCCATCGACGCGCCTGTTTCCTCCTGGGCCGACTCTGTGCCAAGAAACTCAAGCTCTCCCAGGTTTGTGCTTACTTTGAACTCTGAGAGAGGGATTTGTTTACAGACTCACTTACCTGATGAAACCACTTTTCACTGGCACTATGTACTTCTGATGGGTTTATTATATTTTCCCCCAAGAAAAGCATTAAAATAATAAACCACGTTATGTATGAGAGGATGCCAAGTCATGGTATAATTGTAAACGTATGGCTTTTGTTCAATCTATTGTCAAATTAAACTGGTTACAGTGTTTAGAAAAAATGTAATCAACATCAATTTATCTTAAAAAAAAAAAAAAAAAAAAAAAAGAATAAAAAAAAAAAGCATTTTTTGCCCTGGAAGCTTTTATTTTGCCAAAATTAATTTTATGTTGCAAAATGGATACTGAAAGTAACTTTTCAAATGGGCAGAGCTGGCTAACTTGCTGCCTAATATCTATTGGGGATTTAGGACTTTACAAATGTTGCACAGCTAATAATTTCCTCAGCAAACAAACTCAAAATAGGGAGATAAAGGTAATGAGTTATGTCATTTGAGAAAGATGGTTCTTGTTGTTTATCTGCTTTTCTACCACTATTTACTTGATTTTACAAACCCAGTATTTAGCAGTTTTGTAGTTGGTTTTGTATCAGATTTTCTTCATTCTAAACCAATGAATGAATAACCATACAAAATACTTCAGTTGAACTATCATTTTCTTTGTTCACATGATAAAGACACTATAATACAGTAATATGTATATTTTTTAACTGTCTCAATGCTCCACAGTACATGATATTTTTTCAGTATGAGAGAATTAATCTTCTTTCTCCTTTCTTTTCTCAGGCTCGTGTTTACTATGAAGAGGCCTTGAGTATTTGCGTGGCGAGCTTCAACGACACTCCTCTGTTCATCGCTCTCGTTACAAACCTCACGGCTGTTTATTTGAAGCAAAAGATGGCGGACAAACTGCCCTTCACATTGGAGAAGGCCTGCGCTCTGCTCTTATGCCTCCCCTGCCACAACTTCACCTCCAGCGACGAGATAGAACTGTTAAACCTTCTGCTACGAAGGTCCATATTCCTGGGAGATAAATACCTTGAAGCTCGTGTCTGCTACCTCACTTCTAACCTCTTCTTGTCCGTACGGAAAGTCGAGGACGCACTTCCATTTGTAGAGCGATTGCAATTCATCTCAGTGACTTTATCGAACAATGAAAACCAGCCTATTGCTCCTGTAGACTTAAATTGGCTCCTGAGTGGACTCTATCATCGAAAATACACGCCTTATCTAGCATTAGCGTCTGTCAGCTTAGACTCAAGGCAGGACCACTCCCTTCACGATGCTTTTCAGAGGATTGAATTATTTATAAAGAATTCTGTAAGACTGAATCCATGCTGGAGAGAAGGTACGTCCCTGCTCCCGGCTCAGATAGTGGTTTACCTGCAGCATGCTTTGCCATAGCGGAGAAAGGGGAGGAACTGAACACCCAGAGGGACTTGTGTTTGGGGCTGGCCTCTTTTACCAGCAGTATGGGGCGCTGGATAAGGCGGTGAGTGTGCCAAACAGGCTGTGGAGACAGGGGGACATATCAACGAGGAGGAGAGCTTCCAGGCGTCGTGTTGTATGGGTGGCTTCTGGTTCTGACTGATCAAGCAGAGAAAGCTCAAGAAATCTTACAGCCTCTGCTCACGTCCTACAGGTAAACACAAAGCATAGAGGATTTAAGAAGAGGAGGTGTCTTTGCACTTAACAAACAAGTGTGATAAACTGTGGAAGATAATGTATATTACTGACAACATGCAAACTAATTGATGCCTATGACGGAATTTCTATAAAGCATAATCACCCTGTGAAATAAACTATTCTAAAGCTAAATAAATAACAAACAAACAAAAAAAGAAATGAAGCTCTAGTAAAGGCACAGCAGAATTAAATGTATTTATTTGAAGTTTTACAGTTTTTAAAATTTTTAATTTTTCAAAATGTCGCTCCAGTTTTTTTTTATTGACAGGGATTAGATAGTGTCAAGCATCACTCGAGAAGATTTCAAAGCACTTGCTCATTCTTGAGCTACTCACTGAAAACTTGAATATTTAAAGTTAACATACTGTTATTAAGATCATTTTAAGTTTATTTAAGCAATTTTAATTGAGCTCAAAAAAAAAAAAAAAAAACAATTGAAAGGTATATTGTCGTTGCAGATCAACTTAAACCAACTAACCTTATTCTACTTGTACTGTGTAATCCTGATCCAATTACAAATTGAAGTTGTATTTTTTCATACCTGTACTTATTTGCAACTATTTTACAAAATATAAAACTTCAGGTGATACACACAGGGCCTCATTTATCATTCTAGGTGCTAAATTGCAAGCATAAACTGTGTTATTTGTGGGCGTTTGCATTTTCTATTGAAAATGCAAAAGACAAAAAGTGAATGAAAGTATTGTCATTTTGAAGAAGTGGGACTTTCCAGTTCTGCTCTTTTGAACAGGAAGTTAAAACATCTGTTTCCAAATATTAATATGTTTCAGAACAATATCACATTCTGCAAGAAACATGCCATACAAAAATGACCTGAATGTTTTATAGCTGAAAGTTAGGGCTGCAATCAATTCAAAATCACAATATTAATGGACAAAAAAAAAAAAAAAAAAAAATGCATTTTTTAAGTTCCTTGATTTTGTTTTAAGTAACAAAATCTCTTTTTGACTAAAGCATCTAATTCTGAAGATAAGATTTGTGAAAACAACATTTAAAATACATGTTGTTGTTTTTTTTTCTTTATTACTGTAGTTTGTCAGTTCATATTCAGTTTTTTGTTCAATTTGTTTAAAACTTTTAAAGCATAAATTGTACTGAGACATTGCAGCTAAACAGATTTAAGATATCAATATGAAAATAAAAAATCCCTTTACTTACAGTATTTGCAGAGGTGGAAGAGCAGCCAAAGAAATTGTGCTTAACTCTAAATATTCACATAAAAACTAGACTTATTTGAGTCTTTTTCCAATTGTCTTGGACATTTTTGAAAGGTGAACAAAATAAAATTTTCCATATATTGCAAATCGAATTGTAATAGCAATACTTGCCTAAAAAATACCGATTAGACACTGTGTTTTTTCACAAACAGTGCAGCCCATTAAAAAGTGTGTCATATTTTTATCATGCATGTGTTTTTGTCTTTAGTGCACAGACAGTCTCACTCAAAGAGGCGTCATCCACAACCTTCTGGCCTTGTCGCTACGGAAACAGCGTCGGATCTCAGAGGCTCGTGGACATCTTCAGTCCGCTCTGATCATCTCCAGAGAGAGCGGAAACCAGAGGAACCAGGCTTTAGCTCTCGCCAACCTGGGCTGTTTGGCCATAGACGTGGGAGCAACTTCTGTAGCTGAACTAATACTTGTCCGGTAAGAAACGTGCCATATGCAAAACTTGTTTCTTTGCACAGCCTTCTGAAATATAAATATGCTAAATGGTGTCTTTCCAGATCTCTGCACTTGTTTATGGAGCTCTGGGAGAGTTCGACAGATGAAGAGCACGTTCAGACATACCTGTGGCTGGGGCGAAGCTACAAAGACAGGAGGAAGAGTCAGGACATCCGAAAGTGTTATGAAATGGGATTACTTATTGCACTTCATGCTAAGAATTTGCACAGTATGTTGCATTATATTTTTATCTTCTGTTGCATGAATGTCATGTTGTTCTTTTATCAGAAAGGATGGCGGGAGGAAGTGCTCATTATACATTTTATCCATTATAAGAGATTATTTTGTTTTCCTGTGAGCTAAAAAGTTAGTCAGGAACACATACATATCCTAACCTTGTAGGCTGGTCTTTCATCAAAAATATCCTTTGAGATTATGTGTATGAGAACTCCTGTTAGTAAGTCCTCTCCCTTTGAGCCTTTCACCACACTATTTTTGCAGTGATATTCACTATACAAATGAAACATTTCGAAAGTTTGAGACTAGTTTCAGTCCTTTAAAAATTTATTTATTAATCGCTATGCCAAAATTAAACATGTTTTCATTGCTCTTAAGCTGGGTTTGGCCTGTCTGTGAGAAAACAAATCAGATTTTTTGATGTCACATTATAAGAATTATAGATCTTATGTTACAGCCCCACTCTGCAATGTTTCACATTATGAATCATGACTACAATTAAATTTTATGAGGAAATCTTAGATAAATTCATTATTCAAGAATGATTTCAATTGTAAGTTGGCTTTAATTGAACACAGCTACATAATATTCTTTGTGTGTGGCTCACTGTTAATTTATGAGCCACATTTTTTAGCCGCAAATTAAGAATCATTGATCACACATGGTGTTGTTTAGACTGCTAAATACAACAATGTCATAACTATCTGCTTTTTTATTGTAAAGGTCAGATGGTGGTTGCCAAAGTCTTAAGTCGGCTGTACGCTGACCTGCTGTTGTACGGACAGTGCATTGCTTACTATGAGCACTGCGCGTCGGTGTCCAGAGAGCTGAAAGACAAGCGACTGGAGGGAGAATATCTGGAAATCCTGAGCAGCCTCTACCTCTCACTCAACACAGAGAAGTATGGTATAGTCTTTTCTTTCACAATCAATGACAGTTATATAGTTTTGTATAAGATTTATGTAATGTGTTCCAGGTCCTCTCGTAAATCTCTGGACTACACCAAACAGAGCCTTAGGATTTCTATTGACCTGGGCAAAAGGGAGGAAGAGTCAGAAACATGGCTTCAAGTGGGACGTATATATTACCTTATTGCAGAAGATGAACTAGCAGACATGTACTTACAGGTAAAGAGAAGGAACTAAGAATAAAATTAATAAATTATGGATCACGTGGTCTTTAAAATCCTACACTTTCTCAAATACTAGGCTGCTGTCAAAACTGCACTGAGAATGAAAGACCCTCACTTCACAATGAGTATTTATGAAGAAGCCGGGGATGTTTACTTCAAAGGCTGTAGGAATCGAATGGCCTCACTTCCTTTTTTTAGAGTAAGATGGTAAAATTGATATCTTCATAGCAGAAATGTATTTTGTATTTTAAATGTTTTGTGTTTCTTTAGGATGGTGGCTTGGCTTTTGCACGATGTATCGGCGATGTTCACTCAGAGTTTCGATTGTTGAGTAAACTGACTGATTTGTTGATGGACCAAAAAGATTGGGAGGAAGCTCTGCAGTATGCAACGCTGGCTGTCGAGGTTGCAGGAAAAACAGGTAAATCCAGTGTTGTAATCTGAGAAATAATCAAATGTTCATCTGTCAGAACAAAAAGATAAAACATGTATCTTTCATATATTTTGTATTCATAGGTGTGCATTTGAATGAGTGGTCGACCTATCACCGTTTGGCCACAGTTTACTACAGAATGGAGCAGTATGAAATGGCAGAACACAACTACCTCAAGGCTTTGTCGTTCTGTCCTTCCATCGAACATTCACTAGAGGCACAATACTACACCAAAGTTTACTGCAGACTGGGCAACCTCACTCTGTATAAGCTCAAGGTAACATATCTCGTTACATCACTCTTGAATACAAAGCAAAGATTCAGCCACACAAAATATACATTGCCTCATTAGGTACAATGTTATTTTCTGTTTACAACTTGTACTACCATGTAATGACAATTGTACTTTTTGGTTTGAAGAATTTGGTTACATTATTAGGTAGCACTTAAAAATATGTACCCGTAATTTCTGGATTATAAGCCGCTACTTTTTTCTTGAGCTTTGAACTATGCGGCTTATAAAGCAATGCAGCAAAATTATAGATTCTCATAGACTTACTATTAACAAGTGTGGCCTATATACAGTATGTACTTTATCATTTTTCTTACTTAAATCTAGTGGGTGCGGCTTATATTCGCGTGCGCTCAATAGCAGAATGAGTATATGGTAGCACATGTCAATTATTACTATTTTATTTTTTTGTTTTACTGATACTGATGTAAAAAATACACGTTGCTCAACTAGTATTATTTTAAATTAATATTTTAATCAAGGTCTAATTTTAAGACCAGTACACGAAGATAATTGCTTGTGTACCACCATTTTGTTTGTATTTCATTATCTTAACTTACTTTCTTTTTTTTTGCATTTATTATTAACATATTTTCATATATTATATTCATTTTAAATTATAATTTTTTTATTGTATTTAATTAACACAATTGATAAAAAACAACAACATAAAATTCTTTCTATTCAATATAAAATACTCAATTTTCACAAATGCATTTTTCATAAACTGTTTAGTGGAAAACACAAAGCTTAAAAGTTATAATGAAACTGTAATAATGCATGACCTCTTGTATAGCTATGAACAAATAACTTAGACTCAACCAGTAAACAAATATGACCAAAAAGTTTGAATTTATGTTCTGTAATCTTGCTAACTATTGCTATTGTGCACTTTCCCAGGATGCCTTTGATGCAGTGGGTTACTTCCACTTGGCTCTGGCCGCTGCCCTGGAAGACCCTGCCAACCCCGAGGCTTTGTATGTAGTTTACATGAAGTTGGCTGAGATATATGGACACCACATGCCTGACGATCAGCTGTGTGAAGTCTACAGAGAGAGAGCTCAGGGCCTAAAGAGGGTTCTGGGAGGGGCTAATGCTGGAGAGGAAGGCAAAGACAATGACAATGGAGAGTGTTGTCAAAGGAAGGAACAGGACTCTGGTTTGAGACAACAGAGCAGACAGCACAAGATAATATCAGTGCTTCAAGGACTTGTGTAACCAATACAGACTCAAACAACGCAAATGTGGACACTGTTTCAGGAAATGCTGTGAAAAAGACAAAAACATCAGTGAACTTGGTGCCGATGGGGTAAATACTCAAGAGACTTTGCAAGTCATTCCTGCAGTGAGAGCAGTCATTTTACAGAGTCATTTGATACAGCTAAAGAAGATATTACCGACCTGAATAGTTCAATGGACACTGTGCAAACAAATGAGTTGATTAAGGAGCAAAGTGACCTACAGCCAGACCAGACTGAACCAGAGCAAATACCAGAGAATCACACAAGTGGAGTCACTGAAAGTCCCAATGATGTCGAGGTAAATATCCAACACTCACAAAACCTGGAGGGCAGTGCGTCTCCTAAAGTTTCTATTGACAATGAAGACAGTTTTGAGGAAATTCAAGTGGACAATGAAGAGACTATAGGAACAATAGAAGAAGCTGCAGAGCAATTTACGGTTACTGATAAATCGGAAACAGCTAGGATGGACGAGAAGCACTTCTTTACTTTATGATGACCACTCCCAACGTTTAATGCACTGAATGTGAAAATGGTCTTACTTTTGTCTTGACTAGAGCAAGTATTTTGTAAATGTTTTGTTTTTGTACAAATTATTAAAATTATAATGTATGTTAATATTATGTAAACTTGCACATCTGATATTGTTTTTTTATAAACAATAAACTATGATAATATCATTCGCATAATTTACATTTATTATGAAATCTACAGATCTGACAAAACCTCTCAAAGCACTGTGATCACTAATCTTTGACTCCACACTCAAAGGTGTATGTTGCCACAGCTGCCTTGAGACAGAGTGACTGTGAGGCTGCTAATCTGTGCCAGTCGCTTTTCTGACTGCCAGAAAACACTGACACACAACAAACAATTTAGGCCTGAGGTCTTCAGCCTTATCCTTTGAAAAGCTTCTTTCATAAAAACAAAATACAGTGAGCTACTTAAATTAGGTCAATATATAAATAACAAGGTTACAACTAGATGCCAGTGCAACATTTACTATTAGTGAGCATAGTTATTCTAAATGGTACATTTGCAAGGTAACAAATGACTCAAACTTCAATTATTCAGTGCAAAATGTGAACTTTCTGACAGCTGTGGGAGTCACTTGGGAGAAATTGGACTGGAGGGGAGCAACTGGTTGAGAAGTATGTTCTCAGTGTAGGTGAAGACAGAAAATAGTCCAGATAGGAATAAAACTTCTGACTCAGATTGGGGGAAGAGTGCTCTCACTGAAAGCCTGTCAGTTGTTTTTTAACCAGGCCCAATACAAAATTCATGCTTGCTGGTCCACCAAAATAAGTCTAACAGAGCCAAGATTGTTTGTTCTGCTGCACTCCTGACCACGTTGTCAGTCTTAAACAACCACAAGAGTGAGCCATTGCGCTGTTTAAAGTGTACTACCAAAACGATCTGATGACTGCTGTTCCGTATATGACCATGGGTAGGCAGTATAAGACAGGGTTGTATGTGTCTTCAGTGGCACAAACTAAACTACATAAGACAGACATTTCTCAAAAAGTGTGAATGAGGAACTGAAAGGAGTGTCCCGTTTTCTATCACATTTAGACACAAGCTTTGTAATAAAAGCAGTGGTAAAACAGGAAGTAATACTTTTAAATGCACTCTACAAACATCTTTCATTACAGTATGTTTTCCCCTTGTTTGCACGCCAAAGTTGGGCCCCGAGCCACAGGACATACTGTTTGCGCCCACGATCAGAATACAGATCAGCTGCAGATTTGCACATTTGTTCTTTCCTTTGAGCTAAAAACAAGTAAGATTGGGCCAAAAACAAGAAGAGCATTGTACTTATTAAGAATCCCCTTGGGGATTTAAAACCGTCTTGTGGGACTGTAATAAGTTTGAATACAAATGCTAGGCCAAACCACAGAATTTAAAGGTGAACCATATAACTTTTTAGGATGTTTTATAGGAAACTTGCTAATTTCCATTTAAATACTGTTCTTCAGTGGTAATATTTTTTCTGACAGCCAGCCCTCTATTCTTTACATTCTGTTGATGCAAACAGCAATAAAGTCGTCTCCAATTAAGACGATCATCAGCAGCGATTATACACTACACTAAAGTCGAAGTGCTTGCAGCATTCAAATTCGAAGGAACTAGTATTCGGCTTTTTTTGACAAGAATATCAATCCTTAACTGACAACTGGACTCAGACTGATTCGCTACTTTAGATTTGGTTTTTGGATTTTTTCTGATAGCCTCAATGCCTACGAATTATGGCCTATAGTTTAATCAACTGAATGTCAGAAATTCCATACAAAAATGCCATATGAAAAAAATAAATACATTGATTTTTCACCTCAGAAAGCTACAAGGTGTTACTTTAAAGGGGGAAATGTTTGTGCAATCAACTTCATGAGCTTTTAATTTTATCACGACAGTGCTCCGAAAATCTCCATACCCACTTTGTAGACTAAATTGCATTTATTCAAGAAATTTCGCTTGTGTTAGTTAAATATATCTTTGAGTGCAGCTGAGGCAATTGTCAGAAACAGAATCCTCTCCATGATGTGCTTGGCTTGTCAGTTTAAACATAAGGTCCAAAAATGTTGCGTAGCCATTTTCATGAATAAATCCGAGTGCTGTGTATATCCCATTACTAAGATGTTTTTGGTTACAATGAACGGGATACAAATAAATGACCTATAGTTTGATTTAGTTTAATACTAAGGGCTAATAAAGGTACATAATATGTCTCTTTAAAGCTGTACTTTCGCACTAACTGCTGCGACATAGTGGTGCATTGGTTGGCGCTCTGGCCTCATAGCAAGAAGGTCAGGGTTTGACTCCCAGGCAGCCTGGGGCCTCTCTATGTGGAGTTTGCATGTTCCTTTCATGTCTGCATCAGTTTCCTTCAGATATTCCGCGTCCCCTACCACTAAAAATGTCCAGAAGCGCCTTCCCTTTACTCTCCCCAGGACTACACATGGAAATTAGCTGTAGTTAGAATCTGGTACAAACATTAAAGTAAAGTAAAGCTTACCCCCTAAACCACACCCACAAACACACTTCAAACACAACAAACTCATTGAAATGTAAAGGGGAAAAAGGCAAAGGCGGGGCCTTAGAGAGGAGAGCAGTGTGATTTGATTGACAGCAGGTTTCTGCAATTTGTGCTTCATTTTGATTGGACAATACACGCTGACGTCACACAGAGTCTAGAAATAACATGAGAGACACACCAGACTATTGAGACTATTTTGACCTGAAACTTTGACCTGAAACCTGAAAGCACATTTGCTCAGTTTGCACTAAAAATGCCAAAAATAAATAAATAAATAAATAAATAAATAAATAAAAATAATAATAATAATAAATAAATAAATAAATAATAATAATAAGACTCCAAATGGCAGGCAATGCAATTCATATACAATATAATCTAGCTCTTTAATGTAACTGCACATTGTCCTAATAAACATTACCTATACCTTTTCTAGTAGACACTCTGTCCTCTGACTCCTTTGTCTAGAATATTCTCTACATATACATCTAGGTACGGTAGTTTCTTTCTCACTTAAAGTGTTCGTTTTGCATACAAATATTTTTTAAAACATGCTATTTTCAAAAACATACTTCTATTAAAATGAACGAACATGCCTTTCCAAAGATCTGACTTTTTCTGGGTCTGGTCATGCCACACGTTTGTCTCCATTCAGTATGACTTCAAAGTTATACTGATTGCAGACAATCCACCAAACATTTTACACAGATTAAGATTAATTTCTCTTAAACATTAACAATGACAGTGAGAAAGAACATTATTAATCATTAAGATGATTTTGCTTATGATATAGTTCATTCATTCTCTTATGTAACATTATGTAACTATGGACAGAGTTTAGAGAAGCACTGTAGACTATCATTATTCAGTCTTAACCCAATCTTTCATTTCCTGAAGTCCTTTGCCTAAATGTAGGGAAATGATGTGATCTGCAACTACTCAAACGGAATCCCCATTTATCATCCAGTTGTATAGTCTGCTTTGGTCATCAGGACAAAGTGTACACAGAGAAGAGAAGTTATTGTCCGACTGCCTGTCCTGTTAAAACGATCCTATAACAACATGAAACTGGATCTATGTTTCAAATCCTTTGACATCCCTGGACTCTATAGGAACTCTTGTTGTGGGTTTGTCAGCGAGATTAGGCTGGATTAAGGGGGCATTGTGAGCGACTGCCAGGCATGTCAGACAGCCTTCATTTTCACACCAACACAAGTGTCACAGCACATACTACACTGCCTATGTTGTGTGTACATTCTGACTTCTGGATTTTTTTTTAATGGACTTGTTCAAAATCCACATGTTTGAGTTTGTGACTATGTTATCACAGTGTTCTCTTATCATTAGTTTGCTCAAAGTTACAGTATATTTAAACTGATTCAAGCATGACTGAGTAATCATCAGAAAATCTTTTTTTTTTTTTTTACACCAATAACCTATTCCTATCTACTTGTCTGCCTTTACTTGCAATTACTCAAGAATAATTTAAGATTGTGAGTAAAACATTGGGTGCAAAATGTGTCCCACAGTAAAAAGAAGAATGTTTGGCTCAGATATTGGTGCAGACACATGAAATTTGCTTGATTGGGTGTTGGTCCCATTGTTGTGCTTTTATTTGGATGTAATATAATGTTTATAATTGTATTCACATAAAGTGATTAAGTTATTTGTATAATATATTCAGCTCTATATAACACAATTTCAATTAATGGAGTTTTGACAATGAACTGGTATCGGTCAGTATTGGGTATCGGCAAATACCTATAATACCTAATGAATGAATGATTTATTTATATAGCACATTTACACAGACAGATTCCAAAAGACTTCCAAAGTGCTTCACACAGTAACCCCCTTTCCTATTCAGTGATGTCAAGCTGCCCTGGGACACCTCAGCAGAAGCGATCCGTCTAAACATCTGGCACCCCAACCTCCGGCCAACACCAAGCGTTCCCTAACCTGCATGTTATTGGTTGGTGAGTCGAACCCGCATCCATGCCGCTGTAGAAAAGGAGGGACTCATCAGTTCAGCAGTTTTAAACAGGAAGTCAATGGACCTGTTTATATTTCGAGGATGTGTAGGATTTAGGCAGTCTTTTTAATGGACACAATGCAAATTACTGATTGACATATGTTATAATTTATTTCTAAATTCCTCAAATGTGAACTGAAACACTACAGTGCACTTTAATGATTACTTTGTAAGTTAGTTTTATTTTTGGTGAAAAGGGTCGTGTTGGGCCCTGAGTCAGAGTCGTGCCACACTGAGAAGGTCACAATTGATCTGCCAGCAGGGCTTTCCTGGGCCACCGCGGTTCCTCCCAGCGCCCTTCTATTTCTGGAGGTGAGCTGAATAATCGTATTTCTAATCTAGGTTTACATTTTGGAAACAGGAGAATATAGAAGGAAAGTTAACAGAACATTTTAAAATGTATTGGTTAGTTTTGGTAACATCTTGTATACAAAAGTTGTTAGATTTGAAATACCTGATTTTTTTTTGAATACTCTAGATCTGTCTAAAATTGACATCCCCCCCAATTCTTTTGTCAAATTTGCTAGGCTTAAAGCATACATCTGGTTGAACTTTTGATACAAACAAATCCTTCTGCCAAGACCTTCAAAATGTTCTGTATAGGATTGTGCAGTTTGGTGTGTGAAGGAGCCACTCCAGGCCTGTGTGTGATGAAAAGCATTTTGATAAGACAACCTCTGGATTTACATGGTCTCTACTCTATGATATCGAAACATATTTAGGAGTTAATTGAGCAATTAAGAAACTGAAAGCACAAACTAACCAAAAAAAAAAAAAAAATTACAATTTTGGATGTTAGTCATTAAACATTGAGACATTAGATGACAGTAGGACAAACACTCCCATTGTATGTATTGTCAGACACATGTCAGACACATCAAGAACATCTCCTTGGAGACAAATGAAAACAGAAGCCTGAAACTGAAAAGTCACGTAGTGCATGGCTCCTAGAAGTCTCTGTACATTGGTCAGGTTGCTGGGATATTATTATTGAAGGCCTATTATTATAATAATTGCTGTTTAGTTTCAGTCATCAATCAACCTTGTCCTGGATTTTACACATGAAAAGTAGTTCTCTGATTACTCTTTCTACAGTAATGCAGAAACTCGATTCCTCACAGCCAAAAGCAGAAGAAACAGGCCCCAACCCCAAATTATCTTCATACTTTAGTTGTTTATTTCAATGTGTGTGTTTTGTTTTCCAATAGAAGTTGCCAAATAGACTTACAACCCTATATGGAGTAATGGTTTTGACTTTGACTTTAAATAGCTGCTTTGACTTTTCGCACTGAATGAACATTTTTCAGTTCTTAATACTTTTTTTTAGTTCCAGTCCTCATTTTAGGTGCATTCAGCGCAAAACTCTGGACTGAGGTCAGGAAGGTACTTTCAGTCCACCAAGAACCTTTTGGTAACACAAGCACATTTATAGACTAACTTTGCTTGGAAACATACTTTATACACTCTCACAAAATCAGACAAACTTTTCTTATCCTTGAGAAAAAATACTTTAAAACGGTAGCTTTAAAAACATGTTTCTATTTGTAAATAGTAATTATTATTAGGAATGACATTGTAGAGCTGTGTTTTATTGTAAATTCCATTGATGTTTTTTAGCTTTTGAAAAGAAAAAAAAAAGCTTGTGTGCTGTAACTAATTTTAACTTCCTTATGAATCTAAACAAACAAAAATCATACATTTTAAGTCCACGTTTTGCTCACTTATAATGCATTCTGAGTCTCTAATTTGTTCATTATGATGTGTTTTAAACTTTTTTCACAGCTGTTAGGAGCAAGGTGTACCTGCCTCCTAATTGCAGTTAGCCACAATGCTAACAACAACAGACAAACTTTGTGGAGTTTGGTGGACGAATTAGGACATTATTTAATGTAGTCATGACACTGTGGACTAATTTTCAGCTGAATAATATTGATAAGATATCTTTGCTAAGGAGAAATTTACTTATAGCTATTTTACTCTAAAATTGCTACAGTCCTTTAATTTACTTTATTAACATTATGTTCCAAACTAACCAAACTACACAAATTCTAATGTTAAAAACCATTTAGACCCACTTCCGGTAACTTGCACAAACATGGAGACAGTGTAGATCTTCTGTTCTGACTTATCAGGGGCTGGAGGAATGTTGAGACTTGGTTCTTGGTACTTTCATGTGAAAAAACAACTTTGGTTTGCTCGCCCGACTGGTTTTCCAAATACCACAGTTTTTACTACAAGCCTGGGGTGAGACTGCAACAGACAGTCCTTATTCTCTGGTGCTTTATGAGACATTGAATCCTCTTCCATGTTGGACATCAGCCATAAGTCCATTTAGTCTATGCATACCCACACAGCTAGTTAGTCTCCTCACAACACATGCGGCTCCAGCTCCTTTTTAGGCTTGGCTTTGCTTCAGTGTAAAACATATTTGCCTCTCATTGGTAAACAGTGAAGCGTGTATGGGAATGCTAATAGACTAGAGAAGTGTTCCGTCTGCTGTGTAACGTCAACGCCAACAACTGTTTGCTCGCTTTTTGAAATCCCCCGAAACACCTCCAGCGGTATCTTAAAAGGACATAACCCAGGGGCGAAATGAGCAGCAAAACAGGAGAAAGTTAGATTAGTTTTTACATAATTGTGCTTTGCAATGGTTTATTTGAATATACAAGTGAACTCAGTGGTTGGCAGAGGCTCTGGTGGAGTAGTTTCTCTTTTGTTTAGTGCATCTGGTATTTGATTGTTCACATTAAGACATTTAAACAACAGCTCTTCTTTTCAGTGCTGGGAAGAATATTTAAACATGTATTTATATTTTAAATACTTAAATACTTTAAGACATCACGTAGATATTAAAGGCTACTTTTGTTATTGTTGTTGTGTTGTTGTTCATGTAATTTTATAGCAAGAGAATCTAAAACGCATGTTTTCTATTCTTTGCCACGGATAACATTAATGGTTCAAACCCTAAAGTGAAAAATAGGTATTGCGCTTACAAGTAATGAATTCATATAACTGCTTATTCTATAGGTATACTTTCATCATTATGTTAATAGTTTAATACCATTATGACTAATTATGACCATACTAGGTTACTTATCAGTTTATCTCATAATATGATAGACATCACCAAATTATCAGAATATCTATAATTGTTTTCCTGCTTTAACAAAATCTATTTTAAAACAATAATAACTGAGAAGTTTTGGTGTCAAATAGGGCCAGTGATCTCAGACAATATGCCCCAGGGCAGTGTGGCAAGTGCAAAAAAACACAATAAGCTACATTTTACTTTTCTGTCTTTGCTACTTGAAATTTTATTGCTTTGACTGTAAATAACTCTACAACATTACCAAGCAGTTGATATTACCAAGCCCAGTGATTAGTGGAGAGGTGACCCCAATAATATTCAAATGCCTGTTAATCATTGCATTTTGGGAAATAAAAAGCAAAGCAATAACATCAAAGAAGAAGGGTGACAAGATTTACCTGATTGAAATTGGAACACACCAAGGTAGTTACAGCACATCAACAAGTCCACTAAAGGCCTATTCACATTTATTTCTCAATTTGACTGAAAAAAGACAACATATGCATCCTCTTTGCTGCTGAAAAGTATCAAACTGGTTCCAACAACTGCAGACAAATCAGAGGTGAAGCTAGAGACAAATCAATAGTTTGGGTTAGGTCTGCAAAACATTGGACATGCATGCCATTCAACAGACAACAGCACTTGTACTGATGTTGTACTTGTACTTATACTGTCTGCTTCCTTAGTAATTATATTTCACTTCCTCATTCAAACTCATGACTGCACATTGAGTCTAAAATCAGTTGTACCTGTTTTCCAAGTTGCTCATCAAAAACTAGAATAAAACAAAAGCACATTGGCTGCTCAAACCCATAAATAAAGGGTTTATATAAAAAAAGGATGTGACGCCCACACAGACTCATGTCGATCCTTGTGACAAACTGCTGCTGTTTTTCTGTCAGATGTTTGACCCACTACAACAATAATGGCTGTGCTGGGTTTCAGACACAATAACCTCGCTGTTTCCTTGCTCAGACTCTTATTGAATCAGTTAATACAATTGTAAGCACTGTACTGTACCTAAGCTTTTCATTATGCTTTCATTACGCACACTTCAAGTCTGGCGTTAACTTTGGACACCATCTCACTCACATGCACACCTTATTTGATTTATTTAGCATTTCTAGTAAAGGCAAGAACAACCTTAACTATTAAATTACTCCTGTTCCTTCCAAAATAGCAACTTCTAAGCAAGTTAGTTTCCTAGTCTGGTGAAGAAGCAGGAACATAGCAAAGGAGCAGTCAGATGTTTGGGGTTGGGTAAGGACACAACTTGGAAAGGCAGGTCGGATTATTTGGCATGGACAATAAAAAAAAAAAAAAAAAAAAAAAAACATACTAAAAACCAGTAGAAAACATGTCATGAGTGGACTGAAAGCTTGTCCTCTGCATTAGAAAAGAATAAGTTAAAACAATCTAAAATAAGGCTTGCAGTAAACATAAACACATAAGTTTCAGATTAAAACCCACATTAAGCAGGACTAACTCAAGGCAGCATTTAAATTTAGCTTTTCAGACAAGTATACTTATTTGTCTCATCTACCTTCCAACTTTTAAGTGATATCTATAAAAAAATGATCCAATATTGCCTGTAAAGCATCATCTTGTATGCGAGTACTAATTATTTTATCATTATTTACTGCTATTTTTGGTTATCTTACTTTAAAACCTCATACTGGCTGTTGTTCTTAAATTGTGCATGCTCAAAAGCTTATTTCCTAGATACTTTACTATATACATAGGTATATACTGTATGTTTTTGTTGATGTGTTTGAATTTGTTGATTTTTTTTTTTTTCTATACAAATAACATCAACTCAGTTTGTCAGTTGTTGTCAGTGTACAGATTTTGAAAAGGTATCTGAATGAATTTGCCGTATTTTGTTTATCTCAAATAATGGAACTTTCAGTCTACTAAAATCAAAGAAGTTCATGCTGATGTTTTTTAGCATTGTACTAGCATTTATTAGCATTTCGGTTTGACTAACACCTCCTGTACACTGACTGCAAGGCAAGTTCGGTTCAAGAATGTGGAGTTTGTTGCGAAGTCCCTTGTACACCAGCTTCAGTCCACTGCGGTCCGTGGAAAGTCACGTGGATTAATGTGGATTCCCGTGAGAATGCTAATATTATAAAAAATCATCAGACCCTGCAACCTCTAGTCTTCAGTCTTGTGTGACTCGCACCAAACTCACACTCAGTGTACGGCAGGGGTCTTGAAAGCTATGAAAAGCACTCCTAAACAGAATGCATTATGTGCATCAGGACTGTTGAAAGTTAAAGAGCTCAGTTTCTTTAGATTTTTAAGATAATAAAAGTTGGCTATAGTACATTTAACCAGAAATATCCCACTATGATTAGAAACACATTTACTTTATTCATGTACTATTACACTGTAAAATCTAGTATTATCCAAGGAGTAAAAGTATGATGTGCACCAACTCTGAAGTATATTAAAAGTTACAACTCACTCTGCTGAGTGTGATTATGTAGCCAAGAAAAAGAGAAGTGCAGCACTCTATTAGCTGACACTTGGAAATTCTTGTCTGGGCTAAAGAAAAGACGGCCCTGATGTCAGCCTTAAGTAGTGCTCTGAGTGACAGTTAAAACAAAGCCGAAGCACATGAGGCCTGAGAAGTGTGAGGCGACAGAGCAGAGAGCAGCACAGACTGGAGAGGTTTCCATGACTATTTCATTGGATCCTTTCAGCGTCTCAAAGAAGATTTGTAGCACCATTCACCATCCGAGTGCTCCTACATTTAGTAGAACTTTTAATTAAACAGTTCAATTGAAAGGGTTAGATTGTGGCACTTACACTTGATCCACTGTGAAATATCTTCTTCCAACAAAATGGCCTCTTTTCTCAGAAGTTTTATATTTGATAGTAGAAAAAAAAAAAGACTTGAATACTAGGCATGTGTTAGTAAAAATGGGTTAATAAAGAAGACTAGTGGTGTAAAATTCAAAACAATGGTAAATAGGGAAATGGTTGTCAAATTTTTTGTTCTCAAGCACCCCCTAAATTTAGTTTTTCACTCTGAGTTGATTACTTATGTGTAAATGTATATACTTTGATATTGCCATATAATAATTTTGCATTCTCTTGTTTTGACATTGTAATCTACAAGTATAGAATAATGCACGACTTCAAGTGCTACGCCTTTTCACCTTTTTTAGTTTTTAGTCTTGTTAGAAAACATTAGTACATGCCATTGATACACAATGTTTATTTTTTCTCAATATTCCCAACTTCTAACAATGAGAAATAATGTATGCAAGGACATCCTCATTCAGCCTTTCCACTGACCCAAAGGGTTTGTGAACCTTTGTCCAATGAGTTACAAATATTATAAATAATTTCTCAATTGTGTGGTGAGCATTTGTATTCAGCACAGCGGTTGCCTTTGTGCATGTACCTGTTGCTCTGCTTTTTTGTTTGAACTGCCGACCAGTCGTAGGGGATTAGGACTCTTTCAACTGTGTTTGTTCAAATTGTTTGCTCACAGCACAGATGGACTAAACTGTGTGCAACTTTTAGTTTACATTACTGCACATCTTTTATTTCAGTAATCTGAATTCATTTTCAAAATTACCAACTAATTATACCATGCACTCACTGCTAATTCTCCCAAATCTTGCCTCTGAGGTTTAACTTTTTTAACTCAATTATGACAAATCAAGCTCAGTTCAGGCAGAAGTCAGAGTTCATTTATTCCCATTGTGATGTTTACCCGGAGCTGTGCGTGTGTTTAACACAAAGTTGACATATTTAATGTATTCCTCTACACACTAGATAAACAGAGACTGAATGTACACACTGTCTAGACTTGAGCTATATGTTATTCACCCAAAATAATGGCTTGAACGCCTTTATTGTTCAGTGCTTCTCCTTCATGGGTCGTGGGAGCAGCCGTCTGTCCTCTGCTGCTTTGGTGCAGCTCTGGCAGTAATTATTCACACTCTCATTCATTCCTATGGGCAGAGCCGAGTCACCAGTTCACATGCACATGGTTTTTGATTGAGAGGAAGTAAGAGTGTCCTGGGATGACCCAGGGGTACACCACATACTTGAACACTCTCTCATTGGGCTCCATCTGGACTCAAGTCAGAGCAGTGGGGATTTGTTTATGAATCTGTTGTTGGATATTGACAAAGATACAAAGTGATATGATAAACTATGATAAACTATCCTCCGGTTTACCTTTATTTATGATAATGTCATTTATCATCGCATTTAACTCTGAACTGGGTATCAGTGTTAGTGTAAACGTCATTTGTACAAGTCTGCTCTCTTAAACTTTCAATTTTAAAGCCTGATTGTGTAAGTTTTAGCCAAAAAACAGACTTGAATAAAAGCATGTTTTATTTATTGGGATGATGCACTGAAAAAAAAAAAAATGTAAATATGTCTCCTTATTGTGCATTCCCCAAAATGAAGGCTAATATCCTGCAGCTGGAGGTGGACCTCTTTCTGCTTGTTGTTCTCTTGTTTTATTTAACTTTCTACATTATTAACGGTAACAAGTAAGTTTGTATGCCCATTTAACCATACAGATGACTTTTAATATCAAGAAAGTTACACAATGTCCCTTTAAATAACGTATAGTTAATTCTTCAAGCTATCTTCTTCATTAACTATTAGGGGTTTATATTTTTAAATGCAGGGAGTGAGAGTCTCTCTTTAAAAATTGTGCTTGTGGCAAAGAAAAAAAAATCAATGCATGTGAAAAACTAGTAATGTGCCAAAGGCTTTGTGAGAACGAGGGATGAGTTAAGCCCACTGCACACTGGAGGATTTTGAAATCATCTGAGATTTAAGAATTTGTGCAGCTTAGGACATAAGGACTTCTGCAACCATATTTTCTCTCTCACAGTCACAGAAGGACTTTAGATGACCAAAACATGCTTGTTGTAAGTTATGTTTGCATTTACTTTTTTCAAAATTTTAGGAGTCATCTCTGTGACTGTATCAAAGTTTGTCAAACGTTGTAATAGAATGATCTGATGAATGTAGCAGTCTCACTTAAGCCTTCTGCACACAAGAGATTTTTTGTTGTTTCTTTCTTTATGTCTGTGCGTCACTGCGACTCTGTTATGACTATTTGTCAGGACGCATCATTGTAGGTTCACCTGCAGTGCAAGGACCTTTACAACAGACAACATGTGGTGCATTTGCCTTGTGACGATGGCTCTTAAAATGTAAAATAAAGAGAAATATTGCCTCATATCTGTAAATAAAATGTAACACTTATTGCACATAGTCAACACATACATAAAGCAACTTCATTCAGTTTATAGAACACTGTTAAAACTTTTTATTTCACGCCCCCAATGCGGTCTCTAACCCTATGACCCTTCGCTCTCCTGTGGCTTTTATAAAACTGGTTTAATCCTCTAATGTTTCATCCATCAAATTGTTGTTGTTTTACTTTTATAACCCGCACATGAAAGAAAACACTCACTGTTCTCCGCCATGTGATGCAGAGACAAACAATTGTGTAAATGTCCTTTTGTCAGTGGCCTGTTTTTTTTTTTTTCTTAAACTCCTCTAGTGTGCACTCGACTTAAAGCCACAATTATGACATGTTACTCAGGCCACGCCTCCCTGAAGTCGTGAAGAGGCATATCGGGCTAATAATCCATTCACACCAGTCTCACTCAAAAGCATACATAAGTATTTAACCTACAATGCTTTAGTGCAGACGGCATTAGAAAGAATTAACCACTCTCATCATTTTACACTATTTATGCTATGTTTAAGCTATTGAGCTGTTGCAACAAAATGTTAAGCATTTAGCAAATGTTAAACTTACAAAAACGCACTAAGCATTGTATTTTGTGATTCACTGTTTAAAATCTTAAATCTTGTTTGTTAAAGCAGGAAGAAAATAAACACTGTGCTTACATAGATATAAATGAAACAAGCTAGTATAGTCCTATATTAAGGACATGGCAGTTTTATAGTATTTTCATTGGCCTTATCTTGTGTGTTTGACATTTGCCTTTCTAACCTTGAGCAGTTTGTCAGAAGTTATGGTTTTACATTTTGGGCTGAGCTCTGAAGGGGGCCGACTTTGTGGGTCCTGATTTATAGTCGCCAAAGTAGCATATTGATCGTTCACGCACACACAAAGCCACGTCTTACCAAAACAGACCACAGTTTCCGACTTATTCTTGTTGAGAAAACGTTGTGGTGGGTCTAATCTTCGATATGGGAAAATACCCTCCTTTCATGAAGCCAGAATTAACTTGTAAGCCTTTCGAAGCTCATATTACCACAAAGGGCTTATCCTCTGAGGCAAAACGAGTGTGAAGTTTTCCTATTAGAACATATGAAGCTCACAGGACACAGAGAAAACCCATATACTTAGAGAGCACCTATCTTAACAGATCAGACCAGATCTAAAGTCAGGGATGACCGAGAGGTATTTGAGCTCTCTGTCATGACTCAAAGTGAAATTGGAATCTGGCACTGCAGGCGGACACACAGCTTGACAAGGTTGGGGCGACGAAAGTGGTGAAGAAGCCTTGAAAATCTGCAACTTCAGAATATGACTCAATTACAGGTGACAGAAGCCAAGTGTAAGTGCCCATTACTGAGATTAAAACTACTGAAATCACTCTCACTGTTGCCCAGGCACTACCAATACCATTTACTCCACAATCTACTCTATATTACTGCTCACCTTCTCCTATGCATGTTTTTTTTTTTTTTTGGGGATTTTAAAACATGATGATTTGCATTTTCCTACTGATTACATTGTATTTTCAGAACTCTGTTGCCTGTACTTGCTACTGTCATTGTGAATGGACAGTTGTTGTTTTGTTGTCTCTTTGTCCACATAGTCTTAAAGCCAAAAAGTTTAATTAACTGGAGTCTTGACGACTTTCATTTTACATATAAGGCCAAAAGTCACTAAGTTCCAGTCACATGCAATCCTTAACAGAAACAAACAGTAGAAAATGAATGAATAAAATAATAAGACATAAAACTTGTGTGCATGAGTGGTTATACTCAGCCCAATCTCTGAAGAAAATGTAGATATTCCAAAAAATGTCAAAAAAGTATGATTTTCTTTTAGTTTAACAAGTAAATTTAGACTTCAGGTTACTCAAATTTGTAAATTGGGCTTGGGGTAGGTTAAGATTTATCTGTTAAACCTTAAGGAAATGTCACCACGAGGCTTCAACCAAAAGTAGTGGTTATTTTACATTTTGGCTTTCCATAAAGATGTGAAAATGTGCTCATCATACGTTTTTGACGTTTTATTGAGTATGTATGTGTTCTTTAGAGACTGTGTTGTCGTACAGTTGCAAGTTACACATGACCAAGAGCTCACATATAAGTTAAACCATTCTTATGTTTACAAAGAATTGATTGCTCGACATAAATTTCTACATGGGCAGTAAAGGCTGATGTACTAATATTTCATTCATTAGGCATTTTCATCTCCTAACAAGAAGAGCAGTTGACGCGTGTCTTCAGGCATTTTTGCGTAGTTACATTGTGCAAGTATAGGTCTGGAGCTTAATCAGGATTTCGTTAATATTCATAAATAAGAACACGTCTTAACAACCACCATTGAAATGAACTGGGACTGCGACGCGTACTATAATTACACAAAACAGCCGTGAACTCGTCCTAATCATATATAATTTACATGTCCTGCATGTAATGTCATGGTAAATGTACGCTTTCTTGTGAGATCAGGTTTGTGTCTCAGACAAAAACAAAAAAATTTGAGATGGTGAATATTGGTTTTGAGAGATGTAAAATGTGCATTTTCCAATGGTAATTTTGTTCAAATATGCTCACAAACACTTTTTCCAGATTATTTTCACAATTAAGACTGTACTGATAAAAGGGTCCATCAATACGACATTGAAACTGTTTTAGACACAAAAAAATAGTAGCCAACTTATTAATGATTGTGATTGTGTGATCATTCTAAACTTCTTAAGATAACATCAGATTTTATTCTATTAATACGTAGTTTCAGTAGTATTGATTAGTATACGCTATACTGAAGTTCACAACCTTACATCTTAAATCTACATTTTAAACAGAATTCTTTTTTTTTTTAAATGCTATTTAAAAAAAAAAAAAAAAAAAAAAAAAAATATATATATATATATATATATATATATATATATATATATATATATATATATATATATATATATATATATATAATATATATATATATATATATATATATATAATATATATATATATATATATATATATATATAACAAAACAACTAATAAGCCCCTAACCCTGGGCAAAGATTTTTTATTATTTTATTTTATTAAATTTTTTTTTAGTTATTTGCAGCACATTTTACACACTGACAAGTTATTTTGGTCATTTGAGATACTAATATTTTCAAAAACCACAAATGGTAAAAGTTAAGTGTAAAATAACTCAAACAAGCCCTGGTTCACAGAGTGTTCTCTGAGTGTGAGACCATGCTGAAGACCATGCTTCAGGGGCTTTTCTGACCTATATGATGTAGTGATAGCATCGGAAAACCAACAGTCCTGTTATGACAAAGTTATTCTTTGTAGCTGTAGTAAACAAGCCGAGGGTATAAGAGGCTCCCTCCTAACACTCTCCTCTCCTGAAGATAAAGAACACTGAAGCCAATATATGTGACTGTCATGCAGGTTTCAGATGCTCACACAATGGTAAGTATGTTACTGCATTTATAATCAATTGAGTGGGATGACTGAAAAAATAAAAGAGGAGAAGAAGCAGTGAAAGTAGAAGTAACGGACAGGACTTGTCACCACAGATTCAATTATGCATGTGGCTGTCATTCTACGCCAACAGTTTCTCCTACAGTCTCCTGTCATATACTTACTTACTTACACAGCAAGATGAGTCAGCTCAATGACACAACTACAGCCACTAAGAATAATCATGTTAACAACAAGTGTTTTTATCTTTTAAAGCTTTGACTTATTCATGGCTCAATAAAGCATCAGATGTTTTGACCTGATTTTGTTGGATAAGATATGATATAGTTACGTCAATCAACAACACGAAAAGTGTTGAAAACAACAAGAAGCAGAGCTGTAAATTGACATCACACCATTAAAATTCAATTTAACACATTTTTTCTAACCCTTTACGTGTTTCTGTGTGTTTTATGAGTCACATTTCTGTGATATTCAATGACTTGTTGATTATTGTGTGATTTCATCATTACAATAGAAAGAATGATTTTAAACCTAAAACATACTCTGAGTTATGGTGTTTTCACAATACTAAACGTCAAACTGGATTTTGATACCAAGGAAAATACTACAGCTCATTAAAATGGTCTTGCTTAGGTAAAACTTTAATATAGATAATATTGAAAACTAAGACCTTGGGCTTTTTATATATTGGTTGCATGTCACTCTAAAAATATCCAGAAAATTCCAAATTGTGTTAATGTTTTTTGTTTTGCTATGAGGGTCATGATATCTTAGCATACTCTTAACCACCCTACGATGATAAATTTTTGAGAAAATTGAAGAAAATCTTTATTATAGTAAAGAATAATTATAATAATTACTACATTTTTCTCAAAACTGTAGATTAACTTGTACTTTAACAAAAGTCCCATCATTTTCACATGTGATCACACCTAAATATACAGTAAGTCAGACCAACTAAATAACAAAGTGCATACTATACAGACCCTGTCGATGAGAGTATAAAATAAACATATCACTGTAGACAGCAGTTGAAAGCTTGTGAAAAAGTAACGGCTTCAAGTCCGTAAATTATGGCAGTTACTAAGCACTCATTAATAATACATTGTTTGCTCATTCTGAATTTAAGAGATGCTAAACCTCTAATCTCCATCTACAAACCCTTTTTAAACAGGACCAGCAGGCAGGGCATTGTTGGAAGAGTAAAGAAAGAAAGAAGGGGGTGAAAGGGGGGGTGAGAGTGGATAGGAGCAGTGTTTGGTTTGACAGCAGGTGTTTGTGATTAGGCTGCCCATTGGTGTCAAAATCAACGCAGTCTCCAAAGAAAACTCAGATATACAACAAATGTCAACAACTACATGAAAATATGCTAGTTTGGTGACTTTTTTACTGTCAGAATAGTAAGCAATGTAAATTTAAGAACCATGTACAGTACGCAACTCTGCAGCCAAAAAGTTGATTTACTGTTAACTTCAGTTGAATATAGTTTTGCTGGTGAACATGCTTGTCGGTGAAACCTGATCTCATCAGATCTCAGAAGCTAAGCAGGACAAGGCCTGGTCAGTAGCGACTTGGATGGGAGACAACAGGAACAACAACCTTCATATTGAGATGGTTGTTGTGTCCTTGGAAAAGACAGTTAACCCTTTCCTCAGTGGTAGGTCACAGAGGAAACCACTACATTTAACAAATCTTAGTTCATGCATTATTAAGGTTAATTATTACCTTTCTCTCTTACTTGAAACACTTTTTAGACCTGCTTCCTCTTTCGATACAACATGCATCGTGTTGATGAATATCTCATGTCCTGTTTATGCAATACTGAGTACTTTGAGTATCTGGCACTGCATCGTTTACACTGCAGCAGGCTTTAAAAGGCTCTCTATTGGAAAGCATGACTAATGGGGCCATGTAGCTCCACAATCAATCTTACCGCATATTAATTCACTCAAGTCAACATGATCAATTCTGCTGGAGCTCAGTTAGCCACACCTGTTGGCATTTGTGCTCTGAAAAATAGAGACAGCGTGAAGATAACAAAGGCTGCTCACCAGATATTGTGGTAATTAAAATATATCAAAGCCATGACAGCGTGACCAAACAGAAATGTGCATTAAATCTCCAAGGCAATCGAATAATGGCCATGATAGATATGAATTAGTACAGAATGTTTCTTCTTCAGTCATTTTCTGCTTTAGTCAATTTGTATGAACATGTCTTATCTCCAGACAGAGAATAAATGATGGAGGAGGTTTAGTCTTTTTTTGCCACGTCAAAACATAAACAAACATAGCTATTTAATTGTTTATGGTGATTTATCATTTTAAAGCAGTTTGCATGTTTTACTCATTTATCAAGCCTCATAATTATTCACAGCATTTTGCGCTTTTCACAACATTCAGAAGCCAGAGTGAGTAAACAATCCAGTTAAAGGGGTAATATGTAACTTTTCAGCGTCTTGTATTGGTGAGCGTTCTACTAAGCTGTCTGTGTTCATGGAGAGAAGCATGTGACGCAACATAGCTGCGGGACAATTCTGTGGAAAGGCAACCCTGACCGCACCTCAAATTGATTAAATGTTATCTAATGCGAGATACTGGAGGCAAAAACTATTGATTTGTATGCAACTTCAAAAGTGGTTTTCTCAACATTTCAAAGGATGTTTTCCCAAAATGTTCCTGCATGAGATCATCAATAGCAGTACCTAAAGCGGTCTGTACACACACCAAACTGCACATTGTTAGAATAAACAAGATTTTGAAGGTTTGGTGATATCAAATTCTAAACCTGATTTATTAAAAATGTGATCAAAAAGTTTAAAAATGCATCAAGATTAAAATTGTATGCCGACTTTGGGTCAGATCACGTTTACTCCAAAACAAAATAAGATATTCAGTCCTCTTTGTAATGCCTACATGATCAACAAAATCAATGCATTTAATTTAATAATTAGCATATACTGTATACTCCCCCAAAACTTGACATTCTACCAATAACCTTATTGCTTTTATCATGGGCAAGCAGCATACGCTTAGCTTAAAAAGTGCACTACCAGTTCTATCAAGGGGTTCTGTCACGATGAAAATAATCAGTTTGACTGGAATGTTTCAAGACAAAATATTTAAGGGTTGGTGCTAGATAGTCAGGCCTGGAGGGACACAAGTAATCTAGTTGTATTTTGTGGCCTCTTGGCCAGGACGCTCTTGAAAAAGAGATTTTTAATCTCAATGAGACTTTTCCTGGTTAAATAAAAAAAGTTGCCATGGTAATGAGTTTACATTTATTGCTAAACAGGGCTAATCTGTTATACTTTCTACCTACCCTTTACCCTTTAAAACTTTTTATTTCCTTCCACATTTCTCAGTCTAATGCATTCTTTACAGCTGTTAGCAAGGTGTGCTGATATGCAGTTAGCCACAACAAACACAACAACAACAACAACAACAACAACAAACAACAACAACAGCAACAACAAAACAACAACAGCATTTGGGTGAAATTTCACGACAAGCCTAAAATGCATTCAAATCTCTACAGGTGAACTTAATGAGACCTTCTCTAAGCTTTGAATGCACATATCAATGTAAAAGTTCAGTAATTTTGCACAAGTTTGTTCTCTAACAAGGAGTTTAACAACAAAAATCACAGCAGGTGTGTGATCCTTGAATTGACCAATAAATGTCCTGGTTCAATTAGAGTTGGTGTTTAAACAGTAGACCTAATCATACTGTTTCACATTTTGACATCATGAGACCAAGACGACACCTAAGGGCCCAGACACGCAGCAAGCGACAAAAATGACGTGCGTGAACAAGCGAAACTACAGCCGTGCGTCCACGCATGGGTGGCCACACCACCAGATGCAGCAGAATACGTGTGCTTGCCCCGTGTGCGCCTGTGGTGCGTCAACGCGAGCCACTCACCCTGTGTTTCTCTATGGGAAAGCTGTTCAAGTTTGTCTGTCTGTGTTTCTGCTCTTGTATCCGATCTATAGTGAAAATAATCACATGAACAGGTTTATATTCCCCCTCTGGACCAGCTGATCACGGCAAACGCGAGGTTTTGCAATAGTAAATATGAAAACTCAAGCAGGCAGTTCTATTGAAGCTGGGCTCCGTCACACAGTCCAGGTCTGTCCCACGACGTGTGGTGCTGATGGCAAGTACACACATACAACTGTAGAAGCCTGATTTCTTTGTATTCTCTGTATTCTATGCTTCTATGCACCCCGCCAGCGTCAAGCGACAAAAAAAAATAGGTTGGATTCTTTCGCTCCCGATTCTCGCGCGCTCAACGCTCACACGACGTCACCGTCGCTACGCGCATCAAGTGTGTGTGGCCGGTCTCATTGACTTTGCATGTTTTCTAAACGATACGCGTGCATCGTTGGGCTATTTTTAACGCGCGTAGGGCTTGCGTAGCGCGAAATACGCTTGCAGTGTGTCCCTGGGGTAACAATGGGTCAACAGTCCCTGACCATTTCGATGCTTAAAACAGGACGTTTTCAGACGGAAGTGGCCACTGAGCTTGGAGTGTCACAGAGTGTCATCAGCAGGTTCAACAGAGATATTGAGAGACTGGAAGCCACAGAAAGACGTAGAAGTAGATGTTCTTTGGCCACATTTTGTGCTGATGACCGCTACATTGTGAAAACTGCCCTGAGAAACCAGATGATGAATGCCACTCAACTCCAGGCACGTTTAGGAGAGGTGAGAGGCACCCCAGTGTCACGTCAGACCATTCAAAATCTTTTACATGAGCATGATCTGCGTGCTAGACAACCTGCACGGGTACCTGACCACACCACCAGGCACAGGCATCATCGTCTTGCATGGACGAGGGACCAGTGGGCCTCAATGCCTCAGAAAAGATGGACAGCAATGATGTTGGAGACGTCAGGGAGAGCGCTATGCATCAGCCACTGTTGTCACCAGGCATGCTTTTGGTGGTGGTGGTGTTACAGTGTGGGTAGGGGTCTCCAGTTGGTACAGAATGCCCTACACTTTGTGAATGGTACAGTCACAAGCCCATACTACCTGAATAACATCATTAATCCAGTGATTGTTCCCCTACATGAACAACACAGGCCTAACTTCATCTTATGGATGACAATGCTCCTGCTCATCGAAGTCGCATCATCAGGGAACGGCTGTTGGAGACTGGTGTACCTCAAATGGAATGGCCTGCACTTTCTCCAGAAATCCCATTAAAAACCCGTGGGATCAGCTGAGTCACCAAGGAGGCTCGAAACTCTGCACCCCAGAACCTCAGTGACCTGGGGGCTGTCCTTCAAGAAGAGTGGAATGCCATGCCTCAGCAGACAGTAAGTTGTCTTGTGAACAGCATGAGACGTCGTTGTCAAGCTGTAATTGATGCTCAAGGGCACAAGACGAGATATTGAGACATGTAAATTTTTCGTTGTGGTGTAGCTACCATTGTTGTTACCTTTTGTTTCAATAAGTGTTTTAGATGAGGAAATCACCAGTGCATCCTTCTGCTTAAATGTCTTACTTTCATGATATGATGTCACTGTAGCATGAACTGGTTGCATTTTCCATAAATTTCACCTGAAAGCCAAATATCCCTAACTTTTGTGAGTAGTATATGCTATGCTAGACAGACGTTATTTTTTTTGTAAATAATCAGATACTTTTAATCACTGGCCCTCCAAACTCGACATTCTAGCATTAACAACACAATAACAGTACATTTCCTTGGTTCTAGGGAAGAAAAAGTGTTGTTTTTTATTGGTTGCTGCTTCTGAATTTGTCTTTTTAAAGTTGGAACATTGTAGGCAAAGCAATAAAATTTCCATAGAGCCAAGCAAGTGGCAGACACTTTTTGTTCATTTTTAAAAAGACATAGTGACTTTCATGAATTGCATGTAGCTCAGAAGGGGGAATACACAGCATCAAGGAACTTTTTTTACTGCACCAAAATGTTGAAATGGTAGATCCGGCTTCCACCTTTCATCTTGAGTCTTCTGGCACTTTTGAAAATGTATGGGTGCTTGTTCTGAGCATGAAAAGGTGAATGGTTCCTTGATGTGTGAAGTGCTTGAGAGCCCTTGGTTTAAAAAAAAAAAAAAAAATTGTGATCGTCATTTTGACTTTGCCCTGCCTCATATTCAGAGCAGCAAAGACACCCTCCAGCCCCAAACTCCACTGCAGAATGTGCTGGGAAAAGCTTATGCGTAGTTAATTTGTCTCCATGAATACTAATTAAATATGCTGCTTTTAATGTTTAATGTATTCTAATGTGCAATCTTCATTAAGGGAATTAACCACTTTGACTGGATGTAGCATGAATGTCTCCCAGAGGAGCAGGAAAGTAAACAAATACTTATTGCAGGGATTAAAATGATATCACAGCATTGCAGTTGTTGGATATAAGGCAATGACTACTGTTAATAAACGGACTTTGATTTTTCATTTTTGCAATGGAGCTGTGTCAAAAGGCTGGTCATTATTAGATTAGACTTCAGGGTTGCTCATAAAAATACCATGCAAAACATGGCTTGTTTCCAGTAATTACTAAGCCTATCCGCATAATAAACTAACACAAAGTTTAGCATCTTCTTTGTCAGCATAAATGCTCAAGAGTGAAATTACTTTGTCTTAATAGCTTCATAAAGTTATGCCATTAATCAACTCCAAAGACGTGGTTGCTGTCAGTTGAAAGGACTTCTAGTCATAATATTTACACGTCAAGTTTATGAGCTGATCCCCGGCGAATAAAAAAAAAGATTAACTATTTGTGAAATGTATCATCATCACATTGACTAAAGGAGTAGTATGTATAACTTTTCTTTTTGGATATGCTCGCTATACAGTACGCTTGTCTCCATAGGTTATTAAACTTACTGAAACTTGCTTACTGGGATAGAAGTGCATTTTTACTATGGGTGAGGTCATACTTATAATAATGATTAGAGAAAGGGTATTCCCCATGTTGTGTTGGAAAGTTGTACTAAAGAACTCATTCAAACTAATAGGAAGCTCTTTAATTACAGTTTCCTCTTAAGTGCTTTGAAAATATAAGCTTTTGGTATTTGTGCTTTAATCAAATCTTAAAGAAAGAAAAAAAAGAAGAAATCCTTACATTTAGAGGTAGTACATTCTGATGCTGAAATGCATTTTAATTCTGGACAAAATACAGCCCAGTTCATTCATTTTAGGCAGAATAATTGATATTCACAATTCAGTGGAAAGAAGCAAGCACAAACAAGCATTATCCAACTACAATAAACAAAGTACTCTTTCTTTAACCTATACAGTATTAATTATATAATCTTGTTTTATTTTCAATTAGATTTTTGCTGGCTTTCCACTCATAATCACAAACCACAATCACAAAGGAAATCCACGCGCTCTCTAGTCAATATTATGACTCGATGGGGTCAACCATCCACAGGTCTGACCTGAATTGATTGTGTAAGTGTTAATCTTTGGCAGTAGCTGCCTATAAATCTATCTTTTTTGAAGTATCTTCCTGTTTTGTAAAGTTTTTAACATATTCTCAAAACATTCATCATAATTGACAAGGTTAAAAGCAACCAATAACATGCAGGTTAGGGAATGCTTGGTGGTGGTCAGAGGTTGAGGCACCAGTTGTTTAGGTGATTCGCTTCTGCTGAGCTGCCCCATGGCTGCTGCTATCACTAAAGGGAGAGGGGGGTTTGTTATGAGAGGCACTTTGTGGAAATGTAATATATAAATAAAATAGAAATAGAGATAAAGTGAGGAGGAAGTAGCTAAGATGTACAAATTAGGCATTTTAAGTAAACAATTCACTGTCAGCTGGTCTAGAGGCGTTTGCTGATTCTACCTGTTTCGTTGGAGAAATATTTTAGGCAAAGAACTATCTCTTTAAAGACAAGTAGAAGTCGATCATCATTGGAGAAGTCCCATAGTGCACCTTTAAGTAGGCCACTGACCTCACATTTACCCAAGACTACAGACCTGACATGACATTAACTTTTATAACCACAAAATGCTTTTTCATTCAGTAGTTTGCAAAGTGATATCAATTCATCTCCCGCAGCTCTCCGCAGCCTATCTCTAGGGGAAGTTTTTGAGCTCATGAAAATGAACAGCCCATCTGCGGTTGATTGAAGATAATGAAAGACACTCGAATGAGGACATTACATAGTTTATTTTCTGTACGAACACAAACAGCACATACAGTTCACTTGCACATTTTCATAAATAACAGACACAACACCACAACATTGTAACAGGCTTCATTTATACAGTGGTTTGTGCGGAAACAGCGGAGAATTAAAATCATTTAGTAAACATTCAACAGAGATAAGGCTCACTAAGGCCCGCTCTGGACAACTAAAAGATTTTGAGCATTTTTTTCGTCAAAAACAATGGACAAAGCATTATTTATTTATTATATGAATTCACATTTATAAACAGTTTCACCGTGAACAACATCTAGAGACTGTAGCGAAAGATTCTCTATTTCATTTTTAGCTCCTGGCAGGAAAAAGTTACTTCCTAAGACACAACAGAGCAGATCACTGGAGCATTATGTCATGACAATTATTATTTCATCCAAAACAGTGAGGGCAGCATCATATCGACTCACTTCTTACAATAAATATGTGCAAAAGTGTGTAAGACTAAACACAATGTTAATAATACAAGATTCCTTTAGACTCGTGTGTGTGACAAAGGCGTACATATTATTTTTGTGATATATTTACCAAACTATCAAGCAGAGTGGAATGTACTATCGTGTCAGCTAATCAGTCAAAGAATCATTGCCCATAACAACGCATTGTCCTCCAGGCTGAGAGTAGGGCGACTTGAAATTACGTTAGTTATTAGCGTTTATCGATGCAACTGTAAATAACGCAGGGTGAGGCTGTGAGGTAAAGCAAGGCCACTGCTCGGAGGTTGTATTTTTAAACAGGCAAGAAACACGTGATCAAAATACACCATCTACACATGCACACGATCACTTTAGCTTCACAGTTTGGATATTGTATTGGGTTATTTACTGTACACGTTATGAACCATTCTCAACCTTTGCTTCTAATTTTAGTGCAGATAAATAAAAAGCTGACGTGAGTGAATTTGAATGATGTAATGGTCGGCGACGCCTTGTTTACCAAAGTCCAAAAGTTCATGTTTACAATGGCTGTGAGTTTGGTGCAGAAAATTTCAAGTAAGTATAATTTAAATAACATATTATAATGCTAAATTGACTTTTTGGATTTTTAATCAAGTTCTGACATTGCTTCCTCATCAAAAACACAGCTGGAGTTCTGTTGTGAGATACTCTCCTTTCCTTTCTCATTGGAGCCTCTGAAAAGGTTAGCGCTAGATAGTCGGGTCTGAAGGGACAGTGATTAAATTTAAAGATTGGGTAAGTTTAGGAAAAGAGTTAAGAGAATGAGTAAGTTTAGTGAAAACGTTTGGGTAAAGGTTAAGATAAGAATATAACGGTTTAAGCTGGTTTAACAGCAGAAACAAACTCATTACTATGGTAACCAGCTCATTTGAGTCTCTCCGGACCCAACTATCTAGCACTAATCTTTTGAAAACACTCTTCTGAATGTCTCAGATTTGTGACACTATAGACACCATTATAAGCCTATGTCAAATATTAGCCTTTCTGCAGCTTTAGCATATCAGGCAAGATTGGTTTGAAAATTTGCTATCCAGTATATGTAACTCAATTCCTGATATGTGAAACACATGGCTCACTTTTTAAGTTCTAATAAATAACATGTTCAAGCAAATGTGTTCAACAGAATGTTTAAAACATGAACAAAGCAAATAAAAAAGCATGACATTTGTCCTTTAATGCTACATGTGAAAAGTTAATCCTAATGCAAATCACCTCGCAGTGAATTTAAAGTTAATTTCTCAACATCTTTACTGCAAGTTTACATATTTTCTTGTAAGAAATTGCTTAAGACTAAGCCTTGTTTCGATGCTCATTTTGTAACAGCTGAACATAATTTTGTGGTATTTTGTTTGGCTTTTGAGTGTGTTGATCCATGACAAACAATAAAGATTTTGCATTACACAATTGTTCAGAATTAGCAGAACGTTTAGTGATAGCTACAAGCAACAAGTGGTGCTTAAAAAGCTTTCGTGTCTCAATTGAATATCTTTAAAGCACACACTATTTATGTGAATGATTTTTTATGATTTCATAGGGTCCAAAGTAGTCACCGCCTCTTCCCTGTCTGGGAGTTAATCACAGGCTATTTCCATGTACTATTTATTATCGAGTGCGGCTTGTACCCTGGTGCCACTGAAGGGCTGAGGAAAAACTGCCTCTCTGGTTTCAGTAAACACTGCAGATGTAAGAGCACGGCAACCACAGCATTTAATAAACAAATAAACAAACAAACAAACGGAGTCATCAAAAAGTGCAACAGTTGCTTGAGCTTATGAAGTGTCTGAGCATAATATTACATCTCAACTTGTACCACATAGTCATTTAAAGTCTTGGTAGGTGTTTGATTAGAAATACTGCAATAGCCAATCAAATAATGCAGGGAATAAATTATATGTAGGCACTGTTGTTGTGCTGCATTATAATCATCCTCAGAAGTACAATTTTAGACATTGGAGTCTTGTTTTCAAATAGTTTCTGTGTTTTCATTGTCAAGTCAATCAAAAACATTTGCCAAACAATTTCCCAAAGCTACATGTGTTAATAGAGTATGAATAAATAATAAACTCACCAAAATAACAAACGGATAGTCCTAGTTTATTCAGGTTTATACTCTAGTCTTAGCACCTAAATCTTTATTCATGTTGTGAATCATTCTTAATTACTATTTAAAGTGACAAATTTTCTTTCATATGTTTTTTTTTACTAAAAATGTATTAGTTTGTCTTCCTACTATGAGCGAGTAAGAAGACAAGCTGAAAGTGTTTCCTCCTGCTAGTTTCCATGGAAATGTTTCATTGTATTTATTTCTTTTTAACAGTATGACATAAAATGTAACTGTCTCTATCATGTTATTGTTGTAATGTGTTACTAATCTGTGTTTTTATTACAGTAATGACTCATACAAGTAATAAAACTGTTGAACACGCTCAAATCGTTAAAATGGTCCAATTAAGTACATTCACTCTGATATTGTTCTGAATCAACATTTGAGAGAGACTCATGTTAGCTTGTGTTAGCTCTATTTGTAACTATTAATGAACAATAGCAGCACATATATTCTTTTAGAGGCTCAAATGCTGCATGGGAGCAGATTCACAGAGAATGAGTGGGCAATAGAGAGCTACCAAAGAGAAAAAAAAGTATAATAGATATTTTCGTAACAAGACAATACTTTGTCCAAAATCTGACCTCTGAGGACAAGTGGAACGCAGCATTGAACTTTTGCAAATTAGATTGCACAAGTAGCCCAACGCTAATTTAGTAGGGGTAGTTTTTGTTACCATGGAAATGTGCATCACATTTGCATGCAAGTTTCTTTGCTATCAAAATGTGTTAGAGGGCAAAAACAAACGTCATGCAACGCTAAAAACTTCTGAGAAAACAACATTAAACTCACAAAAAGTCTGGTCTTATGTCGAGACTTGTTCTCAATAATGTAATATTTCTATAACACAGAACAGGTTTCGTTCCATGACTATATAACATCAGTTTGGCCCTGGGCGTCATCTTGCAGCACTCATCTGCAGATAACTATGTGTTCCTATCTCCTGTGCTATCTGGTACTGCTGCCTCCCATAAACCCAGGGCCCCTTTGCACTTCTGAACGCTGGTGTGAGAAAAGGAGTCTGAAAGTCTGACGGACAGGTTGTGCTACACCTGCTGTTGATCATCACATTTGAAGAAAAAGAAGAAAAAAACAACAATAGCCAAGTCTAATTCAAAGTGTCTCTGGAATGTATCTGCTATAACCCAAGCACCAAAAGACGTATCGCATTTGATCCTTCATTACACAATAGAAGTCCGGCTCAATGTGTCCGTGCCCAATTGGCAAAGGCCTATGGAATTCACAGCCCCTAACTGTGTTCACTTTGAAGTTAAACTGTTAAGTAATAAAGCTTGCCCACAGTTTAGACAAGAGCAATTTGATTCAATTACATAATTCACAGATGAGTAGATATGAGCCAAAGGAAAGTGTATGGGTGTAGTGGTTAAAAGAATATAAAACAAAACATGTGTTGAGGTAGATGCCAAGCCAAAATAACAAACGTGATTTACTGCGAAACTTACGGTAAGAGCATGTTTGAGAAAAGGAAAATAACTACTTTAGTCTAATAGATTGTGTCCAAATGGTGCACGAACAAAATGGAGGGAAGGCTGCAATTCAGTGAGTGATTTATATGCAGACGTTTACCCTAATTTATGGTTAATACTGTCCCAATTAGAGAAAGGGTGCATGTGAAACAAAATCTTTGAAAAAATACCGACATTTCTCTGGAGAATTCAATGAAGCTTATAGATATAGACGAAAGTGTCAAAATTATTCAATTATCCAGACATAGAGTCACCATGACATAGTCCACTTCAGTATATGGATTTTATGTTTGAACATGCAACAGAAAAGCAAAGACTCAATCCTCCATTTTGGCTCTTAACACCACAATTACTTAAATTGAACGCAACCTATTAAACACAGTTATCTTCCATTATCCTCTTCAGGCTCTCAACCTAGTCGCCTTACCTTCATTATGAAAACACATTTCGTAACACTATTGTAAACATGTCTGGAATGGCTCCCAGCTCTCTCTCTCTCTTTTTTTTTTTTTCTAAAGTACAGTTGTTGCAGTAGAAAGGCTTTTGCTGCAGTTTCCGTTTGGGTCCACTACCCCTTGCCTGCCCATGATACTGCACACCCCTCTACCTTCTTTCCCGGGACAGCCCTCGTGGTTGCCCCCCTCACTGTCGTCTGAGCTGCCTTTACTCCTGCCGTGGGGCTCACTTTGCCAGCTGTGCCTGCTGTACACGTATCCATTCACCGGGCCAGTATTCGTGAGCCTAGTTCGTTTTAGACAAAGGATTTCCTTGAAGGCATACCTAAATTCAGGACTCCTGCAGTAAATCAAAGGGTTGAAGGCGGAGTTGGCATATCCTATCCAGTTGAGGATCCTAAAAGTGAGATCAATGTTTTCCACTTTCCAAAATGCCACTACGACGTTTAGCAGGAAAAAGGGGAGCCAGCAAAGTGTGAATATCCCCATGATGATACCTAAAGTCTTCAAGGCTTTGTGTTCCCTAAGGCAGAACTTGGCCTTTTTGTTTCCACGCCCATTGTTGGCCTCCAGGGATTTGAGGTTGCTCTCGCTGTTGTGGAATCTTCCAACACTTTGGTCAATCTTTTTCAGCTGACGTTTGGCCTCTTGGAACACGCGACTGTACACAAAAACCATAATGACCAAAGGGATGTAGAAGGAGATTATTGAGGAAGTGATTGCGTAAGGCATGTTGGTGTGGAACTCGCAACAATTGCTGTTCTCCATGCACTTTTGGGCTTCTTTTCCATTTGCTATCCACCATTTCATGTGAATAGGCAGATAGGAAATCAGAGCAGCAATTACCCACACGAGAACCACAACAATGCGTGCTTTGCATTTCGTCAGCATCGACTGGTAACGGAAAGGTGACGTGATCGCTAAATATCTGTCTATAGCAATCACGCAAAGTGTTTCAATGCTCGCAGTGACACAAAGCACATCAGTGGCGGTCCAAAACTCGCACCAGAAATTCCCAAAATGCCAAGCTTGAAGATGATATAGCAAGCGCCAAACGGGATGACTATGAGCCCCATGACAAGGTCGGCACAGGCCAGGGACATGATGAAGCAGTTGGTAACATTTTGGAGACGCTGAAATCGTGCAATCGCTGTAATGACCAGGATGTTGCCGAAGACAATACACAGGACCAGCACTGACATGATTATGCCCAGCAGGATCATTGTGGCGTCACTGTAGCCGTCCTCGTTCAGCGGAGGCTCAGAGGACGAGTTGGTCATCTGCTCAGTCACATTCAGGCTCATTTGGGGGGCAGCGCTTCCCATCTGCAAAGAGAGACCACACACAGTTAGCACAAAGGACTGGGCTGACATGTGAGGAGATAACGTTACTAGGAAATGCATGTTAGGAGAAAGCAGGTGCGCCTAAATGGTAAAGGAATGTGCAAACCAAATCAATTTAAATTAAGAACATATTCATAGCACATAGGAAGATATACGCAAAAAAAATCAGTGCTCTGTGCTTTTCCAAATATTAAGATTGGCAGTTAGTGTGAAAATGTGTAGTATGATGAAGGTAAATTATTCTAAAATAAATTGTTCAATAATTAATAAGACAAAAGAACATAATTTACATGTTTAGAGAAAACAAGTCTGCTTAAATAGTATATGCATTTGCAAACCACAGTTTATTTTTTATGTTTTGCAATCGTGTCAATGAATATTTAAAGAATTTCTATGTTTTGTGCTTTCTCAAAGTAACAGTGCAGTATGATGCGAGAGTAAGCCAGCTAAGTTGCTCTAAGACATACAGTATCCAACAAGTAGATAAGACAATGGAACAGAATTTACCATGACATATACAAGCAAAAAGAAATTATTGGTTCAATGAATCCAAAACTGAATAAGCATGTTTACTCAAATCAAGCAATCATGAGAATACAATGAGGTAACTTACATGCATATGGAACAAAATAAACACTAAAGAACATTGTTTTTTTTATTTTGCAAAAAAGTTGCACTGAAAATGCACTGTGACTTAAACTTAATTGTACAAAAAGGAAAAGACTGGTCAAACATTTAGCTCGAAAGCAATTGACAAAAGAAGACTGCACTGGAAATAAACAAGGAAGTTAAAAATAGATGAAGTAAAAGTGCACAAACCTCCACAGGTAGTAGTCTTGTTGTCTGCCTCCCATAAAAAATGGAAATGTCACAGTTCGGGTTACGCCGCAACTATTTAGTGTCACATGTCGTCCCTGTCCGCCCCTCTCTCTCTCCCCCCTCTCCCTCTCTCTCTCTGTATGTGTGTCTCTATGTCTCTCGCTCTCACCAGCTCTTCACTTCAGCTGTGTTTCCTCTAATGTGTCTCCCGGGCTATTTGTCAGAGCCCTTATAATGTGCAGTGATGACATCATGGCCCGGGCTCAGCCAATCAGAGCGCAGGAATGGTCCACAGTTTGAACACGCTGTCCCTCCAAGGCTGAGGTAAAGATTTAAACACTACACCAGTCCTCATACGCTCCACATGGGCTTTTATTTAGCATCTTAATATAACTTGTATATGCTTGTATATTTGTTTTAATTTTTTATCAAAAAAGTGCACAGAAGTCAATGAACAATTAAATGGTTGACAAATGAAAAGTCTTGTGTAGCTCATTCAAGAAATGGGAAGACAACAAATAAGCAAAACTCAAAAGGTAAAATTTTGCAAAAAATATATGTATAGGGATTTTCGATCGATGTCATACTGCGCATGTGTTATGCAAATAGCCTTCTCTCGATCTGGTTACATGGGGAAACTTCTTCGAATAAAACAAGGAAATGGGACGAGAGATAGCTGTTTTATTCAGGTATGAACGGGTCTGACAGACGTCTGTCCCCTGAAGTCTAAGACAGTGTTTTTCTCGCCATTTTTCACTCAATCGAAATGTAACTTTTAAGGGTCGCAGAGTTGAATTTAATTCAGACATGTTGACGTAGCATAACATAACTTTTGTTTTCGCACCGTGATAAAGTCTTGTAGTTAGCTGACAACGGTGCTTTTTGACTTTCCACTGTTTGTGTCTATGAGCGGCAGCTCTTTCTACCGGCGGGATGCGCACGCTTCGCCCGTGTTGATAATCAAAAAATTATAGTTTCGTTGATCATTATGCTACATTTGGACATTTTAAATTGCACTATCGAGCATATATGACTTAAATATTATAAATAACAAAACAAGATTGCTTCATTTTGCATTAAAAATTCTCATTCAGTTCCTGCCTCTTTGAGCTTTAATTTACAACAGCAAAAAGATTATTTCATTTTTGTCAAAATGGCTCAGCTCTGATACAGAATCTTATGTGTAACATTGCTTAAGAAAATAAATTGCAGCATCACTAACTGACTGCTGTCATGGCTGCTTGTCCACCAAGAAATAAAGATTACTCAAATATGCATTAATCACTCTTAATGCAACTTTGAGAGGTTAAATAATTAAAAGTAAACACTGATTAATGGATCTCCTTAAATAATTCTTAAATCAATGTGGCTAAAGACACTTCTGTTTAAGAAAGCTTTTGGTTGACTATATCTTCTTATATTTTATAACTAGTTGTTGTTGTAACTTACTTACTAACTTACTTAGTTAATTTGACAGTAATTGTTATTTATATGAATCTATAATTTATAGACTGTTATTAATAGGATTGATAGGTTGTTCATAATGGCAGATTGCATGCTCATAGACCAAAACTAAAACATTGTTTTTTTTTTTCACTTATCGCCACAACATTTACACAGTTTTGTTTCATTTGGCATTTTTTTTGCATTTCCTGATCAGCTCTGTTTGTTTTTAGTTTTTATTTTGGAGATGAGTCTGCCAGTAAGCCAGACAGACCAAGTTAATCCTTCATGCACCGATGAAGAAAAACAGCCTCAACATATGTTACTGGGATATTTTTTAATATATGCAAAACAGTTTTATGCAAAGATACAAACACCTGCTACACAAATCACCAGGAACATGTTTTTACAGTTATATTTTTAGAATCAAACCTTGAGTAATTTATTAATAGTATCTCTTATGCTGCAGCTAAAAAACAGGGATAAATTTTATCAATAATTACAATAATAATAGCACATTTTAAAGTCATGATAATATAATTAAAAAAATGTGAACTTTTGCAGAAAGTTCTCATACGTGTCACAATTTTCATTCCATTTGCATGATTTTGCATAGGGATTACGAGAGCAAATAGACTAAGGTCATTTCCGTGTCACCAAGAAAAATGTATTGTTGACTTAGTGCTGCATATTAAACACTTTGCACAAATCAACTGACTTTTAGCTGTAAGATTTCAAGACACCCAAAGACGCTTCACATTCTGCATTATTCTTTCATCCCACACTGGGTGGTAAGCGGCTATTGTAGCCACAGCTGCTCTAGGGCAGACTGAAGGAAGCGAGGCTGCCATTTTGCGCCATTGGCCCCTCCGACCACCAGCAACCATTCATACTCACACCAGATCCATACTAGGCAATGTGGGTGACGTGTCATGCCAAAGGACACAGCAACGAGTTCCTCCTCTGTCATCCCACTGGGGCACCTGAGGTTCCTCCGCGGTCTCCCATCCGAGTACTGCCCAGGCCCAGCCCTGTTTAGCTTCTGAGATCTGACGGGATCACGCTTTGGCATGCTGGTATGGCCACAATAGTAATAGCATTCCTGCCTTAAGATTAAAACACAAACCACAACAGAAATGTAGGTTTATAACAGTTTGAAGTAAAACCTGGTGGGCGTAAAAAGGTGAAAAAATCACAAGTGAGTTAATTATAGAATCTAAAATATAGATTCTAATCTGGGGTGTATGTTAGTAGAGTGGTTAGAGCTTTGGCTTCCCTATCAACATTTCAAAATCTCTCTCTAGATAGAGTTCACATGTTCTCTTCTTGCTACCGCATGTTCTCTCTGAGTACTTCCACCTCCAAAAACATTTTACAACCATGTAAATTTGCATAGTGAATGAATGCATTTGAGTTTTTGTTTCATGCGGAGATATTAGCCCTGTTTCCATAGGCTCAGGTCAGGCGGTATGGTACGGTCCTATGCGGCTTCCACTACACAAAGCAACCCTTATCACCCTGCTTGCTGGGTCCATAGTGAGCCACTTTTGGCCCAGCTTTCACCCTGGAGCAAACCTTACAGCAGTCCCTCCTTTAGGCACAATAATTGGACAAGATTGGACAAGAGAAAATACAGGCAATACCGAATCCGATCTCCAAGAAAGCGTATATTTACCACGACATTACGCATCATGTAAATTACGTATGATGACGAGTTCACGGCTGTTTTGTGTAATTGTAGAACGCGTCACAGTCCCAGTGCATTTCAATGGTGGTTGTTAAGACGTGTTCTTATTTATAAATACTAACAAAATCCTGATTGTAATCTTAACCTGCCCCAAGCCCAAACCTAAACGTACCAATTTTAGTAACTTGATGCCTAAACTTACCCGTTTCACCTGAAGTAAATGCCCCTACGTGGCTCAACCAAAACTCTGTTTTTTTACTCTGTAAAATCTCAAGTCATTTTTACGCTTTTTCATATCGTGCTAAATCTACAGCGTAACATAAGTACTAAAAACAGCTGTCAACTCGTGCTCAAAATACAGTGTTTTTGTGTCGTGGTAAATGTACGCCCTCTAGTGAGACTGTGTTGGAATACCACATGAAAAACATGAATTAATGTTTCTCACCAAACGCCGATCTTGTGACAAACCGCCATATTTCCAGTGACGAAAACTATATTTGTTGTTCTGATAGACTTAATAAAGCAAAGCTAGTGTGTTAGCGTAAGCGGTTTCCCGTTTGTCGAGGCAAAACACTGTAAAAAAATTGAAAATCCTGTGCAAAATGTGTCAAAATAATCCAACCTCAAAGCACTGAATAAAAAGGGAGTAAAATGCAGCATAGAGTCGCAGAGGCTTTGCAAAAAAGTAAAATAAATATAAAAAAGGTGACGATAAACCGGAAGTCGTTTCTTGCCACAAACTTGGAATTATTACACATCTTTTCGGAAATCACTCAGATTGACGCCAGGGGAAAAAAAGTACAATTCAGGAACATTTTCTTTTTTATTTATTTAAGAAAACATGTGTAAGTGTGAGTGACATCAGCTGCTCATGTAGGAGACCCTCTGGAGCCTGAACCTGCAGTAGAAACACTCACCTTCATTAACATAAGCAGCCCAAACCGCTCCAAAGTGAACCGGTCTGAGAGAGACCAAGGCTAATAGAAACATGGCTACTGTTGAATCTTATTGAATATGTGAGGCAGGCTTTTACTCTGACAATCAAGGCGAATAATTAAGTTGCACATATTTACAGTATGACTGGAGGGATATTATGCTCTCTTCTATATAAAATCCATTACTCTGTGGGTGAAGCAAAAAAATCATACTCATCACATAAACAAGAGTAGTCTATTTTACATAACCAATGTACAAAGAAAAGTGCAAAGCTTCTGAGAAATCTGAGCAAATATTTGACTGTCAATATACTGTATGTATTACTAAGAACAAACCATGCCCACCAAACCGCAAAGCCCTATGGGTGTATGACTATGTTACAGTAATATGTGGCACGACAATATGAAGACTGTTTATGCTTTGTGACTTATTTGTATATATTTTTTTTTATTTTCTAATTGCTCTGTTAAGCATATGTTTAAATCCTGCTGTACAAATGAACTTAAGTTACGTTTCCTTCACAACTTATTTGTTTTAATGTTTTAGTGTCATTACGGGACGATTCTGCAAAGTCAATTTTTTTCTTTTAACATTATTTCCACAAAATCAACTTTCAACAAAAATACATTAAAATGCAGGATAGTGACAAATGGAAAAAGCAGATCACCTCACAGGAGACGGGAGCATAAGTGTCTCATCAGTTTCAAAAACTGATTCTTCTGTAATTGTTTTTGTTGTTTTGTTGCTAAGTCATGCAAATGTGTATTTAAAGTTCACAAGTTAAATACCTTGTCAAGTCAGTGATGTGAAAGTCTGATTACTTCTACACGATTTAAGTCAAGGAATCAGAAGAAAATACGGCTTAGCTCTCACACCACATGACAATTTGGACTAAGCTTTGTGGAGAAAAGAAACAACGTAGAAAAATTATGGTATTGAAGTTAAGTTTTTAGATCTACAGCAAGCAACGTGTGTTTTTACTCTGTCAAAGTTTCGTGTTACGTACAATGACAAAAAATCGATATCTAATACATCAAATACTGTACTATTTAGCAAAGATGATTCATTCTTGTCTTGATACATGGTCACAAGTTATTTAATTTTAAACGTGATGTATTTTATTGAAATGCAAAGCCAAAAGTGACCTCTAAGTTTCCAAAAGCTCATATGTTAGTCATTCCTTAGTCAATTTGTAAACCAAAAAGTGACAGAGAGATTCAACCCAGCTCTGTTTGAAGCAGTTGTTAGCTTGTTTACTTAAGGACTGCAAAAGGATGGGAAAACAACCCCTTTAGCTGCACAAAAATGAAACACAAAGCCACGGAGAGACTTGAGGATTTACCCCAGCACCACAATTGAAACACCAGTATTATTCGATACTATTCATTAGCAAGAACCACATCAGACAGTTCACTCTTTACTGAATAAGAACCTAATAATGAAGTTCTATGGAATCAGATGAATGATGGCCAGAAGTGGGAGTTCTGTCTTGACCATTTGCCCCCTTAACCGGAGGCCAGAGGGAAAATTGTGAAGCAGGGGAAGGTGAATATGTCGAGAACATCGGGTCAAACTAAGACAGATAGATGAGGTGAGATAAGAAGGCTTCCAGTGATGTAGGGGTGTGTTCTCAATAGTGGCAGGGGCAAGGTGACAAAACTCACTTAACAGATAATGTTAACTTACGATTTGTGCCATAATATTTAAGGGTTAGGGTGGGAATGTTAAGGGGTTAATGTTGCACTAAATAAAATAAATGTGTGTCTTTGAACAGACTTGCATAGCATCAAAATGGACAACTCTTTGGCTTGTATGTAAAAGCAGTTGTTTCAGTTGTATTTTTGTAACCTGATGCATCAGCCGGTTTTATTTCACTTCGTGTAAACCTTCTGATCTTGAGTTTGTTCTCTTTACAGTAGTCAGGGACTTTTTTGATTTAACCAATCACTACTTTTTGGTAGTTTTGTCCAGGAAGTGGTTGTTGCTAATTTAAAGTGGAAAACTTGCACATTTAAAGGTACAATATCATATTGTAAGTTATTATTTGACACAAGATCAAGGAATAAGAACATACTGTGTACAGTCTGTTATCTCAGCTCGGGTTGGTTCTGGCCAACACACCATCCGCTCCTGCTCGCTGATTGGATGACCGTTCTTCCTGCTTTTGGAAACCGTCTGCAGTCCCATTATGTCTGACCTAGTATCTGGAGTAAAATGAAATTGAGCGAGTGCCTAGGTGGAGCCAGCCTGGCTAGTATTTTTTCCACATTATATCATAATTTATCCCAATTCAGAATGCCCCAGAGTATGATTTTAACTTCCTAATTTGACTAAACAGTGTAGTTGAATCTTTAAAGAAGTACTGCAAGTAATTCTTCCACTGCTGACTAAACTGTGACTACACACATATCCAAGACAATGGAAAGATTTACACTCAGTCTTATTCTGTTATGTAACATCATATAGACAAAAGACTGTATGTATGAGCAGTGATTTTGATTTGTTTTAACAGTCTGGACAGCTGCCGAATGTAACCTAAACACTTTATACTGAAAGGCTGAGTATAGTTCACATGCCTCACTGTCTAAAGACCAAGTTTGTCATCCATCTTCAGGCAAAGGATGGACTTTTGTGTGTGTCCAGAATTCAGTTTTGTGAAAGACAAGATGATTCAGTTATGGAGTGTTTTCTTGTTGCTTGCTCTTGGGTCAGTGTGGGTGTTTGCAGCAAGAAAAAAAAAAAAAAAAATGACAGAGCATTGACCTCAAATGTGATGCTAAAGGCAAAGAGCGCTTCATTAAGGAGCTTCGAACGGTGCACATGATGTGGTGACGCATCCTTGGCCACCACCAGTAAATGCATAACTTGTTTTCTAATCAAACGCACCATTTAGTTTGATGTTGGGAGAATTTTACAGTCTGTTACTGAAAGTCAAAATCTGTGTGCTTCAGATTATCTGCTTCATAAAAACACTTTCTTAACCCACTGAATCTGAAAAACACACATTTTCAGAGAAATGAATAAACTGGTTTCAAGCTAATGGCTAATGGCAGTTTTATGATTTATGGTTAATTGTTCATTTATATAAAAAATAAAATTCAGTTATGGTTAAAGGTGGGTAGCTGATTTTCACACTGCAAACACAAGTTGGGTTTTAAATCTGAAAACTTCCTCTCATAAATCCTCCCATACATGGTTACTATCCACATGTATTCATTTTGGTTGCATCTACGGCTTTGGTTGCATCTATGGCTTCTTTTTACAAACAACAAAGTGAAACTGGAAAGGACCACCCCAGCTCAGCCAATCAGAGCGCAGCATTTGGCTTTTGAATATAACTAAAATTCTTTATTATTCAATTAAGACAGCACTCAGAGGTCTCATTTTTTTCACAAAGTGCTGTATTTACTATATACTTTTTTGTGCACTAATTTACTAATTTTACAACTAAAAAGTTAGTTACCCCACCTTTAATGCTATTGTCAGGTTTGGATGGATGGTGATTAGGTCTAGGGGAATGGATAAGTTTAGAAAAAGGATTGGGGTAATGTGTAAGTTTAAGGAAAGGTTTTGAGTGAGGGTTAAGATAAAAAATAGAACATTTGGCATGAGAGGCCACACCCACTAACAGACCTCCATGGGGGAAATTTAACATTAACAGTGAATCTGAACAACAGCTTTATCAGTCACTGCTCAACAACTACCACTGTGAACTCAAGGAAATATTTTGTGCCAACTATGGATACAAAGACATGGAGAAGAATAAAGAGACTCAGTGGACCAAGTTTGTAAATATATCCAACAGCATCAGTGGGCAAATTACTAGCATGATGCTAATGTGATGCTAGCGCCGCCTCGCGTTTTAAACATCTACAGAAGAATCTGTTTACTTTTCTGAGATAACACCACTTCAGCAACATCCATTAAGGCCTAGTTGTCACTCAACTTGGAATACTTGTGCTCAAAATGCACTTAAATCACCAGGAAATGTCTCAAAAGAGCGAGGAAGTTGCAGTGGATCTTTAACCATGGAATTCCCCCACAGCAAGCCTACTATACTATACTTTTTATTCTATTTTTTTTTTTTTTTACACAATAACAAACTAGATACATCGTACTTTATTGGCCAACGTGTTACTGGCCTCACCATGTCATGCATAGTTTATATATTTTCATTATTACTTTTTTTGTTTACCATAAGTACAAAACTATTACAAATCTATACTATACTAAACTGTTTTTGATGATTTCTGAAAACAATTCAGAGATGAATATGAATATTATCTCACAGACAAAAGTCCAGATGTGTTTTTGACAAGGAAGTAAAGTTAAAATATGCCTAAAAACAAAAATATTTTTATATGTGTCCTAAGAATGTCTTGCCTAAGAACAAACAACACAGTCTCACGTAAATGTATCTATACTACGACATGTTAAAACGTTTCATGAGTATATTTCTACTCCTTTTTTGCGTATCTATGGCGTCTCTACTTGATGTTGTGAAAAGCATTAAAAATGAACACATCTTTACATCCACTTTAGAAACAAACTGGGGCAGCAATGTGTACCATACATACTCAAAAATGAAGAAATGACATGGTATACATATGACTGAGCCACTGCTGTATTCTGGACTGATACATGGGGAACTGTTTATTTCCATACATTCAGAAGACATGACTTCCCTCTTCCCAGACACTCCCTCAGTTCCTTTGTGGAAATGTGGGTGCTCAGTATAGGGATTTTCCTGAGAGGACATGACGTCGAGGGGGGTGTCACTGAACTGGCCACAAATGTGTACATGTCCTGTTCTAGCTATGGTAGATGTAATCTTGATTTTATGGTGGTTTCCTTTAAGCAGCTCCCATGAAAAAGCACCATGGCGTATACATTTTCTCATGCACATTTTAAACATATGTGGGTGAAAGTTACTCAGTTGGTAGAAAACTGTGTCCTCTAACTAAAAGAAAAATCATTCAAAATTGTAACCTCACTAAATTTGTAACAGCTTAATGCGTAAAAAGCCTCCGTTAAGGGCGTTGCGGTGATTTATTATTTGGCGTTGGACAAATTCATTAATGCAGCAAATTTTAAAGTAATTATGTTTCTAAAAATAGTCAGATGCTAACCACGATTGCAAGGATAATAACCTTTAATTTCATTTGCCAGACAGTTTTGGCTTGGGAGTACATGAGACTTGATTAAACTCATCTTATTTAAATGCAGAGGCAACTTATTTTCAGCCTTTTAAACTTGCCCTTTGCGGAGAAAAAAAATGCTGTTTCAAGTTAATTTAATTTAGTTGAAAGCAGAAGTGGCCAGACTGCTGAGGCTCTAAGTTGTTCCTAAATTTCACAAACCCTTTGGCACATCATGTTTTTTGGGGGCTAAACAGGATTGACCACCCACAGTCAACCCACTCTTATGCCAGCGCATAGCAACACATGCAATAGTTTGTTTTGGGATTGCAATCAATAACAAGCTCTAAAATTAGATACGACGATCTGTTTTGACAAGTTCTGTACATTTACTCTCAGAAGGAAAATATATTAATGCTTTTATATTAGACTAAAAAAAGCATTTAAGCAGTTTTCAAATACTTTCAAGCTATAATTGCATTATTTTCAGCCCATTCAAACACATTTTCAGATGCAAAATTTCACTTATGTTTTGTTTTTTGGCACGTTTTGGTTTTTGGTTTTACAGCTAAATCAAAATTCTTTCACCTCACAGGAGACCTATTGTGTTTTTTCCAATTATTTTATAAGAAACTAGAACATATGCAGATCAGTAATTTATCTTTGTTTATTGTAAAACACAAAATTGATCTAAAACAGCTTGAAAAGAGAAACAGCTCTATTGACTTCTTGTTCAAAACTGCAGATCTGATAAGCCCCGCCTCTAACTGTAAAAAGCATCAGATTTTAAATAACTAATTATTATTGTTGGAAAGTGACTATGGGGTAGTTTGAACCATATGCTTCACTGAGTGGTAATCTTTTGAAATATTACAAGTAAATACAGACAAGTGGGAGGGGATAGGTGGTAGGTGAGAACAGAGATTTTCTAAGTACTTGAGCTCCAGCTGAAAAACAATACAAGATTACTCCGACATGCATGAATCAATTCAAATATAACTTTGAGTAAACTTATGAGGAAAGGAGGCCATTATAGCAAGGTTAACATCTTTGAATAATACATTTTACATAATAGGACCCCTTTAAGGACAAATTAAGAGCGTGTGATCACAACCATTGTCTTTTGATGGTCTATATGAGGTCTATGTATGTTGGTACTTTTTTGAGTTTTCAATGCTGCTCTCACAAGCTTCCACGTCAAAAACACAGAAGTTTTGTCTGTATGAAATTATTCGCTTCTCTCTGAGCCTCGCAAAACGTTACAAACACATCAGAAGTCATGTTTGTATTAATTCTGTCGAACAATGTGCTTCTCCTGATTGGCTAATCTATCTGTCACACACGCTCTGTGCTAGTTTTTAATAGGTGTTGTAAAATGCGTTTTTGCTGCCTTATTTAAAGATACATCAAAATATTAAGATAGTGTTTACATGAAAGCTTAAGGGGATGCAGTTGCATAGTTCTGCTTTAAAATATTACACGGATCAGAATCAGAATCAGAATCTGATGACAGCTTTCTGTAAATTAGTGTAGGATGCAAACTGGCAAAAATTCTATTGTTGTATTACTGTATGCTTGTCAGAGTACTAGAGTCAAATTCAAGGATATAAATTATATAAAAACTTTTCACAGTATTGGTTGGTTAACAAAAAAAGCAGTTGTGAAAAACCTGTAAATGCAATTGAACAGTTTTTGTGGAGTGTCTGAGTTTGAGTAAATCCCTCTCATTTCCTCTGTGCGACAGTCTTCCTGTATCCTGTCAGCAGCAGACATAACCCAGCCTCTTCTGCATCACCTCTGGGCCTCTCAAATCCTGTCTGTGCTTTGATACTGTCCATCCACAACTTTCTCTCTTACTACAAACTTCATCTGGAAACTTACTGCCTTGTCATCTTTATTTTTTTCATGTCATAAAAAGCCCTAGTGCTTAACTGACGACCCAGCACGCACCTCTCCGCTCCCCGCTATACGTATTTTTCCTGCAATCGCCTCGAAACAATACCTGGAGCCCTTGTTTCTCAGGGAACTTGGTCTGAACCGCCTTGGAGGAAATGAGAGAGGCTCCATCACAATGTTCTTGTAAATGTCAGTGCACATATCACAGTGGCCATATTGTGGGATTATAGTTTAATTAAGCCAGCCTTTGTACAATGCATGTTTTAGATGGAATAAGCGTCATTAAAACAGGAGGGAGCTAAGTATTGCTAAATAAAGTAGGAAGCTAAAATTAGACTCAAGAGGAGAAGTAAATGTAAAGACAAAATGTAAATATATGGTAACGCTAATAATTAAATAGATAAGCTATACATCTGGAGGTTTAAGTCAGAATACATGTCACTTTTGCAAACATTTTATACTTGCGTTAAAAAGGAAACAACTTGCATCTGCATCACATGTATTTTACATTATTACTACATATATTATTATAATTTTTTTTTCTTCCCACTGGGCCTCAAAAACACTTTGAGTTTGAGATGTCATAGGTAGAATCATCCAGTGTCGTATTGAGCATTTCTGTATTGCATATTTGGCTAGATCAGCTTTATTATTTCTATATGTAACTTCCTTAGCAAGGAGTATGTAAAGTGAAAAACACTTGCTGTTTGTGCTTTGCTTTATATCAGGTTCTAATGCATATGTTGCAGAAGTAAAGTACTCAAGAGTTTCTTTAAACGACAGGTTCTTGAGATAAAGATCATATCTGTCCTTGATTTTCAAATTATGATTATACTGTTGCACCCAGCATGACCTCGTGTCATAATTAAGATTCACAGCCAGATAAACTCTTGCATCACCTCCTCCAAGGAAGAGGCAGGTGATGTGTTTGGCAAGATTTGTGATGCAAAAAAGTGTGAAACGGCAAAGACACAAAATACAGAAAAGTATTCAGTAAGCAGTATAAAATGTTTAGATATATTCAAAAGGCGAATGCTAACTGAAAAGCATTGCAATGATAACTCAAATATCCCACTATGACATGCAACACATCTTCAAATATGATCAGAAGTCAAAAACATAATTACCAACATTCACAATTAACATTAAACATACTCTTATTACCACTCAGAGGGCTGGAAAGGAAAAGGTGGCTTTGGATTGGACAGTAAAAACATCATGGTCTGTCTTACTGCAACAAGCTCCAGTGATTCAAAATGGCCTCTGCTCTGAGTCAATGGCTGTGCTCATTATCACATTGCTCCAGTAGGCTGTTACACCCAGTGGTTTTGCAGCCTTCCGAACTTCACTTGCTCACTCATCCTGTAGAGAATCTTTACTGAACCATGTCTGTAGTGTCTTCCTGCTTCCTGTGCCATGATGTGACTGTGATAGAATTATTTGTTGTCTGTACTCTTGTTGACTGATAAAACTTCATGATCATTCAATATTGATACTTGTTCGAATGAGTTTCCAGTTACATTTTGTCCTGTTGACAGATTATGTAGTTATTAGTTTTAGTATTGTGCTTTTGGACTGACGGATGTAGCTGTTTACAATCACATTACACTCCCGGACTAACAACCAACCTAAACGACAACCCTTTGAGTAAATACGTCTCGTGTGACATATACCTGTGCAGACCTGATTGTCTATTGTGTGTGAGCCTGTGCACACACTCTTGTTTACTGACGACTGATTGGATACAAGAACATAATTGTCTGTTTGTGGTAAAGCTGAGACAGTGTGACGCTCATGCTACTGAAGAAAAAGGTCAACACATAACAAAAGTAGTATTATTGCTTTACTTATTTGCACCAACAGCGAAACCTTAACTTTCTGTTTATTTAGTGTTTTATATAAAGTTAAAGTTTAGAAGAACAGACAGAATGAACTTTACAAATGTAACAGCCAATACAGTTTGCTACTTATGCTGATGTTGACAATGAGGCGACAGGTCAAGGGTCAAAATGTGTGCGAACTGAAATTGTACAAAGACTTGAACAAACTTGCTAATTTCTAGTCGCGCTGAGCACAAATGTCATTCCTACTCATTTCAGAAAACATGCTGGCAAAAAACTGAATTTTGCACAACCCAGCACCACATTTGCTCTTCTTAATTCTCTAACATTTTTTCACCACCCCAGGGTCTAGGTTGTGGAGAGAAGAGTTCTATTGTATTCTGCTCTTTTTTTATTGACCTTTATTTAACCAGGAAGTCCCGCTGAGATTCAGAATCTCTTTTTGGCAATTAATAGACATGTTTTAGTGGTAGGGGAAACTAGAGTACCCGGAAGAAAACCTATGCAGACACGGGAGAACATGCAAACTCCACACAGAAAGGCCCCGGGCAATGAACCCAGGACTATCCTGCTATGAGGCCAAAGCACTAACTGCTGACCACCGATGCAGTGCTAGTTTTTCTGTTAGCTTGAAACAATATGTTGATCTTTATAGACTATTAATTGTTACATTTTTTCCTTTCTCATATGTTCTTTATTCTCCAGAATGCAGTAGCAACATTGATTGTACCTTAGTGGAGAATAATCTCAGACTAATCCCTGTTAATAAACAAGATCAAAATCAAAAAAGCCTAGGTCAAGTGTCTCTTTTATCGCTTTCCACTTTTGCATGATAAGTTGATTGGTCCTCCAATCTTAGGGTCTCACCATTTTTGGTTGTCCTGTCTTTCAGAACCACCTGATGATCTCATCCCTGTGTAGACTTGGTGACCACAGTCTCAACCTAAATCTTGTCGATTGCAAAACCTACAGCAAGATCAGCTCTGTGACAGTTCAGAGGTCAACTGTAAACCAGTCCCCTGGAATGTCTGTTTTCCTCAAACACACATTTAACCCTTAGCCTAGTTCCCTCACAAATGTATTTTACATCACATCATCTAAACATTTGAATGATTAGAAATTATCAACACAAATAGAAAATATTTTTTTAAACAACATACTATTTAAATAAAACCGATGGAGTGAGATGTTGTGAGTTTATATGTTGTGATATTGCCGATAGCAAGTAATTTTAGGATTAGAACATATTACACCAAATGTGGTAACACTTACCCAAGTTCCTTATTATGAAATGTCTACATCCAAATCTGCTGCTAATTAAATATAACACTTCCTTATATAAAGTAGTATAAAGCCCATCGATTACGAATTCATATACAGAAATAACACTTTTAATAAAAAGTTTGTTCATTAGACAGTATTAAGCCCTTGCAGTTCTCAGACCAAGCTATGTTGCACTGGTCAGGTTAAGTTGATTTGATTAAGTTCACGGCTTTGGGAAAGGTATGCTAACCGGAGTCATGGCATAACTGCGTTGGGGAAAAATAAAAATGTGGTGCACACAATCTTTAGCAATACTAAAAACTGTCATAAAATCGCAGGCAGATGAGGACATTAGTCTCATGTCCGCAAAAAATCTTCATTAAGAATCATTATTAAATATGCTTGTAAACTATTCTTTTGTCTTTCTTTCTTCATTTTATAAGCAATTGAAGGCTGGCACTATAGCCATGTTTCCATAGGCTCGAGTCGGGGCGGTACGGTACGGTCCTATGCTGTTTCTACTGCGCAAAGCGACCATTCCACCACGTTTGCTGGGTCCATAGCGGGCAACACGAAAGAATGTTCCTACCTAACGCGACTTGATCCCCTGTCAAACCATCACATTTCCACTGATGAAAACTTTATTTGGCGAAACACTGTTAAATTTGTAAATTCCAGCAGCAAAGCATTAAACAAAATGCGTTTAATAAGCATCAAGAGTTGCAGAGACTTTGTAAAAACGCAAAAAAAATTATATAAACGTGACGGTAAACCGGAAGTAGTTTCTTGTTTACACCAGCGTGACCTTCGTGTCACAGCGCCACAGACTTCAATATTACGCGTCTTTTTGTGAATGCTCAGATTGACGCCAGGAAGGAAAAGTATAATTCAGGTACATTTTCTTTTTTATTTATTTAAAGAAAGCATGTGTAATCTGTAAGTGACGTCAGCTGCTCATGTAGCAGACCCTCAGGAGCCTGGACCTGAAGTGGAAACACTCACCCTCATTAACATAAGCGGCCCAAACCGCTCCAAAGTGAACTGGTCTGGGGACCCAGGCTTATCTGTCTTATCTGATTGACTGTGTTAAAGTTCCTCATAACATGTTGGAGATCTAACAAGCAGTTGTAACGGTCACACTGACTTCACAGACATGACCATGCCTTCTTGAAATTTCGACAGAAGACATATGACAGAAAAGTTGTTAGAGATTGTGGGTTGTACTCCCGGTCCCGGTCCAGTCTCTCAGGGTGAAGTTTGCATGTTCTCCCCGTTACTGCAGGTTCCTTGAGTACTCTGGCTTTGGTCCCACCTCCAAAATGTTTAGGTCAATTGACAACACGGTAAATTCTACTAGTAAATGAAGGAGAGAGTGAATGGTTGTCTGTCTGTGTCTGACTCTATATGTTAACCCTGCAATGAGTTGGCCAATGTCCAGGATGTTCCCCCCACACCCAATGTCTCCCATCATCTGCCAACATAAATGGATACAAAATGAATGAAGAGATAATTGAATTAGTAGTACTGCTAATACTAATGTAGGGAATTGTTTATGATGAAACAGGAACGAAGAAATCAATTGCGTTGTGGTTTGCAAATTAGTAATGTGGCCTCTAGCAACTACTTTCAAATATCCCAGGCATTGCAAACCAAAACAAATGCTAATCAATCAAACTTTTGCCAGAATAGATTTTACGACATTCTGTATATTTGTGAGCGTCATGCTGAGATAAAGAGACATTTTTTGGCAGGCGGCAGATTCAAGTGTCATGTTGGGTTAATATCAGCGAGGTTAAATTGCTGTTCCATAAACTGTGTCCTTGATTTAGTGGAACAAAGGAATTCCCACTGAGACTAATCCCGAATCGAGACCACTAATTGGCCCTGTGGTCGAGGCCTCGCGGGAACAGCCAAAATTCAATGAGAGACACAAAATCACTGTTTGCATTGCCATACATTTGGAAAAACAGAGGAAATGTTCACACGACTACACAGATGAGGCCATATATGTCTATAGATGATTTTAAACAAGCAAGTTACGAGTCACTGTTCTCCTGTGCCCTGATAAAACTGAAGAAGAGGTAGTAAAAACACTCACAGGGCTATTCAACAAGTCATGGGTCTTCTCTTTTTTACAGAACAGCTCAGTATAAACATACCATAAACAGACAATGAGAGTGGATATACAAAGTAGGGCTTGTTCAGGATATTGCTCAGCTGACACACGATTTAGCACTTGTAACATTTTATAAGAGCGTACATAAATAAATGTTAATTTTGAACAATAAAAGCCAGTCTAAGTCTAAGGTTTTCAATTATGTAATAACAGCATTCACACATTTTACTCAAAGTTGTATTTGAATTGATTCATACACGTTAGAGTAATCTTGTAATGAGCACTCGGCTGATGCTTGAGTGCTCAGAAAATTTCAAATCTCAAGTTTTCACCTACCACCTATCCCTGCTCACTTCTCTGTCTCGATTTACTTGTGATTACTGAAAAAAGTCAGATTCCTAATAGAACATGTAGGCCTCAAAATTGTCATGTAGCCACTTTACAACAATCACCCTAAAATTTTATTAAAAAGGTGTGGTTTATCATGGACAAAACACAAGTATGTCTTCTTTAAGCAGAGTTTAAAAAAATAATTGATTTACCAGACTGGTCTTATGAAAATGCTTGTCCCATATGATTGTTTATTATGTCTGATATAGCCCCAGTACATTACTAAAGTGGATGTAAGGCATGTTGTTTTATTTACAAATATTAACTAAATACTAATTCAAATCTTAACAAAGTACAAGACCTAAATGTCGCTCTTAACTTCAGATAAAACCTTCCAATGCGGCCTCATCAAAGCGTGTGTCGATAAGACGCTAAGAAAACATTGTGCCACTGCAACACATAATAGTTGCAAGTTATTCAACGTTGTGTCATAGACAAGGTCACACTAAGATATTACATGCTATTTACGTCGTAGTACAGACTGCGAGTATATGTAATTATGTATTAACACCGGCATTTCAGCAAAAAACAATAACGTTAAATGAAAGATGAAAATAAAAGACTCAAGTAGAGACAACATAGTATTTTATAACACCATTTCAACGCCAAGTGCTGACTATTCACAAAAAAATGGTTGACTGAGAAACTGCGGTTGTCAAGTAGCCCACCATTATCACATCTTTTGGGATTGTGCATTGGAGATTGCTTTTAGCAGTGGCATTGCAAACTTTGTATTTTGTATAATAAGCTCCTGCCATGGACATAAAACATGATACAATTGACAGCACGAAAAAAATGACACACAAGCCAAGCCTCCCCCATGTCCGATCACTTGCAGCTCACTTTGTTAAAACAGATCCGAAGCCTTCTGCCTTGTGTCATTGCGTCATTACACTTAGCGCAGTACATCTGGGGGAAATTAACTTTAAATCTAGGACAATAACAAGGCAGAGCACCATGTCTGTGTATCTCACCAGTTAAGTTTCCTATATTGGTCTGAAGCAGCATTTCTGAAGCCAGCAGAGACTAAAGCTGCTCTCACGAGGATTGATGTTTGTTTGTTCTATTGATCCTCATACAAACGGCCTCAGCAGTGACTACACAGGGTTGCCACAGACACAGAGCAAAGGTTATATTTAGGGTTGACCGCTTGACCTTTATGAGCAGTGTCTCTTTTGCACAACTGCAGGATTTAGCTTGTAATTATTGTCTCAACATTGCGATTTATAACAGGTTTAAGTGCTTAAGATTCATTTCCTGGTGTGTTTTGGGGATAATGAACATCTAAGGTTAGTATTGAAAGATAATGCTATGTAAGATTGTCTAAATTCAACTTGCTATCTACTTTACATCTACAATTACATACATACTACGACTAAAGCTGAACTATGGACGAAGGGTTTGGTCATGGCACGCATCTTATTTTCAGATTTAGGTCTGCTATTACACGTTGAATGCCTCACCTCACTCCTTAACCCATGTTTTGTAGCTTCATTATTGTGCATCATTCACAAGGCCAAAGAAGTCTTTTTCCTCGGTTGCAACATTTTAGACTCTGAGATCTTTTTCAATGCCTATAAATCAACACAACAACGCTGTCATGCAACCAAATGTCAGTTCCTGAGTGGGTAACACCAGAGTGGCATAGTAAAGGTGAGAGAGAAAGTCAAATTTCTACAAACAACATAGATAAAGTTCTTTAACAATCAATAAAACTGCAATTAAATAAAAGTTCATTGTCACTCACCTTGACATTGAATGTTTTTGTACCCCTCCTTCCCAAAATGCTCCTCTGCTTTACCTTTAGGATCTGGGGAGACAAGACACAAGAGTCAATGAAAGCTTCATCAAGAACCCAATTTGGCAATCCATTTGTGTTTGAATTTTTTATTTTTGCATCCAAATCCTGAGGTTGTGGTCCTTGTGTGTTGTGTTGTTGTTTTTCCACTTGTTGTATTTTTAAATATTTATTGACAATAGAAATATGAGATTTTTTTTTTGCTTGTGGGTCCAGCATCTTTTAATGGTCCATAGTAGAGTTCACTGATGACTGTTTTCTGTCCAATCCCATTTGGAACAAATAAGCTTCATCGATATATTTGGTGATTTTTTTAAAAAATTCATTTATTTTTCTTCAATTTTCTCTTCAATCCTTTAAATGCCTATAAATCAACACAACAGAGGCTCAGAATACATTAGGTAAGTGAGCACTAAACATGTAAGAGAGAAATGTTTTGAGCGCAGTATCTTCTCTCAAATTTAAGGTGCTATACCCAATTTTTGCTTCCCTACAATGTAAACAGAAAGAAATAATTCATTATAAATTTCCTATTTCAATCCACATGCTTTGCTCACTTACCTAATGTATTCTGAGCCTCTGAACACTATGTTTCGCTAGTGGTATGCTAATAGCAGTTAGTCACAATGCTAACAACAACAACAACAACAACAACAACAACAACAACAACAACAACAACAACAACAACAACAGACGAACTTGATGAATTTTGGTGACCAAACTTACTAGACTTAATTAGACATAGTCAGGATATTGTAGATTTCCACATGAACAGATACATTAACATGATATTTGTAATAGGGGGAAATAGATTTGTTTTTATTATTTTGTTGTTAAAATTTAGTATAGTGCCTTTAAGCTTTATGTTTTTAGGGCAGCAGTTTAGCCAGAACCAAATAGTAAATAACACCAATACACTAATATAGCTCAATTCACTAAAAATGCAAATATAAGCCTTAAAGAACACAAAATATAATCAATAAACTGGCTTATCTATATCTGTACAGTGCTTGTGGAGAGGCAGCCCCAGGCACAGTTACAATGCGTGCCTTTTGGATTAAAACACATGCAATTAAATAAATGAGTTATGACATACTGTGGAATATTCCAGGCAAACAATAACAGAAGGCGTAGGCAGACTTTCCACTAAAATGTTTACACACTGCACCTTTAAGAATCCATTGAAAAGTAATATTTTGTTCTTGTTAATGAATGTTAAATAATCCATTAATCAATCAATGCAACCCTTTTCCATTTCTTTCCTCATTTACCCTTGAAAATGGTCCCAGCCGTACAGTAAACACATCGATCAATAATTCAACACCGTAAAGTCTGGGAATTATGTTAATGGCTCAAAGAAATATGCAGCATATCAACCACTTTGGAAAAAGAAAATGTGATTTCTCACAAAAGAAATAAAAATCAGATTGGATCAAATTAGTAATGTCATGATACGTGAGCCAGCGTGAGTGCCAGCAATCTTAAAGTAAATAATTGGAGCTAAATGTTTGACATTGTGACTGATGGAAATGAAGGCAGTGGTCCGTGTTTTGATGAGTCCAAAATAGCCAGTTCCCAGACGTTTGGTGATGTAACCGGGAAAAGAAAAGCATTGGATAAAGAAACAAATCCCAGTCTTTCTCAGATACTGCTGAGTGTGCAAATCTACTTTCTTATATTATATTATTTTGGTACTACTACTACTACCACTGTTACTACAACTACCAACACTTCTACTCTGATTGACTCATATAGGCAAGGCAAGGCAAGGCAAATTTATTTGTATAGCACAATTCATACATAAAGCAATTCAAAGTGCTTTACAAGGCAGGAAAATGCATCAAAATTACAATACAACATTATTAAAAATATAAATAATCAGCATAAAATTTACTCTAAAAGAAGTAAAGAAATAAAGAGTGCAGACAAAGTATTTCAGTCATATGCACAGATAAAAAGAAATGTTTTGAGCCTAGATTTAAACATTGTCACAGTGGAGGCCTGTCTTACATCTTCTGGAAGACTGTTCCATGTCTGCATAAAACTGAAACGCTGATTCTCCATGTTTAGTCCTGACCCTGGGCACCAGCAGGAGGCCGGTCCCTGAGGTCCTCAGAGTGCGAGATGGTTCATAACGCACTGACATGTCAGAGATGTACTTTGGTGCTAGTCCATGGAGAGACTTAAACACAAGCAGAGCTGTTTTAAAGTCTATTCTCTGAGCCACTGGAAGCCAGTGCAAAGACCTAAGCACAGGACTAATGTGATCGTACTTCCTGGTTCTGGTCAGGACTCGAGCAGCAGCGTTCTGGATGTACTGCAGCTGTTTTACAGCTCGTTGGGATAGGCCGGTGAGCAGGCCGTTACAATAGTCTAACCTACTGGAGACAAATGCATGGATAAGTCTCTCCAAGTCGGGCTTTGACACTATACTTTTGATTTTGGCAATGTTTTTTAGATGGTAGAAAGCTGCTGATATTATTGACTTAATGTGGCTGTTAAAGTTCAAGTCTGAGTCCATTATTACCCCCAGATTTCTAACTTGACTTGAAGGTTTTAGAGAGAGAGACTGAAGTTGACTGCTGACACTTTCTCTGTGTTTCTGTGGGCCAAAGATGATAACCTCAGTTTTATCTGAGTTTAGCTGGAGAAAGTTGTTTTGCATCCACACACTGATCTGTTGGATGCAGTGACAGAGTGAATCCACTGGCCCATACTCACCTGCTGTTAGTGACACATAGATCTGAGTATATTGATCGGGAATAAACTAAACCAAAAATAAGCCAAAAATAGAATAAAAATTATCATTCCTCCCTGGCTTGGTGAGACAACTTGGCAGTTTATCTTATCTCCTGAGGCCAAATCAATAGACTGAACTTAGTAAACATATGAAACTCCATAACCAATTATTTTCTTCCCAAATCTTGCCCATAACAAAAAATTTCATCATGTGACCACATGTAGCCTACGGTGTCCTGTGTATGTGCTGTTATGTTGAATGTATGCTTGTATATCTGGACTCCAAACCAACATTTTCTTGTTGTAATTCTTCCTTTGCTAACCACATTGTTGCTTTTTGAAATCTGAGAGATGTGCTATTTAAGTAAAGATTACTGCTATTTACTTCCTACTAAAACTGCTACAGCAACTTCTACTGCTGCTACTACAACAACAACTGCTGGTACAGATAATACTACTACTACTTCTACTTGTTCTGTTTTGTCTTTTAGATCATGCCACAACAAAAGCAGTCTTATGCCAATAATGCTTCAAGAAACACAACCTGTTCCTCATTTGTCCATTTTAGTGACACTTCTGCATCTTCTTTCACTTGTTTTATCTCTTGTTTTGCCCATCTTTCTGCTTGACATTTTGAATTCTTCAATATTCCATCTAAGTTATTCTTCGACAGTACTTCAAGCTTCTTTTGTGATGGTGCACAGAACTCTTGTGCACTTGCGTCTTTTGCTTAATTTTTCGCCTCCAATCTGAGCTTGTTCTTTTTCTTAATGAGCCATGTCTTTGAACAAAACAATATAAAACTCATCACTGGAGACCTGTATAAATACACTTCTACTCCTTCTTTGTGTTACTTTAATTTCTCTTTGATCACCACCATCGAATACAATCTTCCAAAAGTTGAATTCTTCTTTACACTTATGACTTATTCAGAGACACTATTTGTTTTCTTTATCTTCTCTCTTTGATTGTCTTGCCTCTTTCAACCTCTCTGACAGTGCAGGTCTCTGACTTATGAGGTCTCAAAGATCAGTGGGTCAAATGATGTGCAGCCTCGGTCACACTGGAATTGTTTGTCATGTTCTGTTTTTTCTCTCACAGGCAATCACTCACCTGGATGTTTTATGAGCCTCATCGTGTATATTTGGATCAAAGTTTGGCAGTGATTGTGCCTCACCACGCTTGTACACAGCTTCTGGAGTCACAATCAGCAAGGAAGAAACATTATGTTAAATTGATTAATGGTACACCAAAAAACCTGTTTTAGTTGGTTCTTTTTGTTATACTAAAAAAACATCACCTCTTTACTTGTCTATACCTCTTTAAAATTGACTCTTTTGTGTCCTAGATATATAGAGATAATATTTAATGGTAGGGCGGGAAATTTTTGTGTGTCACTGAAAAATGTCCCAAACTAATAGTTTTACTTTCACCTCCACAAAGTTACACAGAGTCACTTTATTATGAAATCCTCATCAAAAATACAGCTTTGTGTAAGATTCTGTTCTTTCTCCACTGAGCCTCAGAAAACAATGTTGTAAATTTTCCTGATTCTGTGAACTTTGATATGTTCATTCAGACTTGTTTTGAACATTTCTACAGGACTGGCACATCAGGCGAGGTCAGTTTGATAATTTCCTCTGTGTCATTTCCTTTGCAGCCTGCAGATGACATGAGATACACGTGTGCTGTTTTGCAAAAGCTCTAAAAACATGGTGCCAAAGTAAAAGATTTCAAGAGCATGTTTAAAAGAAAAGAACAATGCAAATATAACTTCAGGTTTGTCCTTTAGACCTAAAAACTCTTTCTTTAGATTTCACACCAGTATTTAATTTTTTTTAAAGAATAGAAATAGAAATTCAACAACCCGAAGCTAGGGAACATAAACAAAAACAACATTTAATCTGATGCTAAAAAAACAGTCTTCCAATCAATGTTGTGTTGCTGTCATTCTATTATTCATTAGCACATGTTTGTTTGTCTTCATTACTGTGAGAGTCCTAAAGCCAAGCCAGAGGCAACTTGTCAACATAGCCGCTTATTACTTGTCGAGTGAATACATTTCAAATAAACATTGGATAGTTCACTGCCTTCTCTTGTTCCTGCAGAAGCAAAGCCAGTGGTGATTAAACAGTGAAAATCCTCAGTCTGACCCCTGCAAACAGAGAGAGAAGTGATGCGAGACCAGTGACACGACTATCTGCAGGTTTTGATTTCGTCGCTGGCAGACTTCCAGACAGTATAAATAGACGCATGTTCACGAGAAGAATTTACAGTGAAATAGAGAAGCAGAGTTAACCATGAGCAAGGGCATGTCACTGAATATATACCTAAGGATTTCCATGCCTTCATCATGGGCTCATCACCGGATCAATGGAAACATGTTGAACTGCAGCAGCACGAGACAGTCATCTGTCAGCTATAAATGTCCTGTTAACACCACAGTCATGTACTAGCTCTATACAGTCTGTTAGTTAGACCACAAGGGAAAGGCGGAGTTTAAAGGTTGTGGTAGCTGCTTTTCACACCACAAAACTTGAAGCAATTTTTCCAATTACTTTCTAACTTTCATAATTCTTTCAGGACATGGTAAGATCTATGTACATTCTTTTTGTCTGCAATTAAACCTTAAAAATATTTTGATAAATGACAAAATGAGACTGGTGGTGACTACTCCAGCACAGTCAATCAGTGGGCTGCATTTAGCTCTTAAAAAGAGAAATAAAAGGCATTTTACTTTGATCCAGGCAGTATAATGTAATCTGATTTTACATTTACAACAAAAAAGTCAATTACTCCACCTTTAAATGCCTTTACCTTATAGTTATTAGTTTCTTTATATAGTAATAGAATAGCAGTAGCAGAAACACGACTCTCTGTTGTTGTAGCAGTTGTAGAATTAGTCAACCAAATGGAGCTCAACAGTCTCACACACTTTTAAGATCACCGTAGTTCTGAAACACGAGCTAACTGGCTATGTGCTAACTGATATTCATAATGAGTCTAGCTTCAGTTCAAAAATCGCATGTAAAACTTAACTTCGGCAAAACTCTTAATAACTTTGCACTGCAGTTTCAGAAACAAATTTTAAATACAATTGAACACAATAGTAGATCTTATGCTCATTCCTTGTCACATATATTCTAGCCGATAAACACGGAGAAGGCTTTCAAACTTTTATCATTATTATATCCAAGACAAAAGTCATAGGAGAGATGCTGGTGCCAGGTTATAGCATGAATGCTAATTTCCACCTGTAGTCCCTGAGCAGGTTGGTTTTAAATAATGAAATACAGATTAGATGTATATAGCAAGATGACCATAATATAAATTACAAAAAAGCTATTTCATGGGGTCACTTCCTTCAAACACAATCTAAAATCCTTAACATTCATTCATTAACATATACAATCTAACCTTCTCTCACATTCACACATCTACAGCTCATCCAAAGCAACTCTCATTTCTAATGTGTGCAAATTTGTTTAGCCATCAACCACTTCTTTGTCAGACGTACAAACATTTGAAAACTTGTGCAACTAATAATCTCTGTTGGTAACTGGTTCCAAAAACTCCAAAAAACAGCAACAGAGGAAAAAGCAGATTTGGCAAAAGCGGTCTTATGTCCGGAGACCCTGCACTCTCCTCTAGAAGATGAACGTGTCACCCGAGTTGTCTTTTCTATATCACAGCAGAAGACACACAGAGCATCTAAAGCACATTCTGTCAATGAGTGATACATAATAGTTCTGTTTAATTGGACACTCTCTAAATTCGTGAACAGCTTTTGTCTACAAACTCCCTAAAGATTCACACTAAGCAGAGGGTCTGAACTGGTCTGGCAAGTTTTGGTGACAGGCGGTTCTTGTTTAGTGTGAATAAGCCTGTCAGAGCTCACAGTAGCGTAAAGGAGGTCGTGGGGAGGGTTTTTGGACTGGTTCTGCGTCTGCCACAAAAGAAGCGCTCTATAAAGCCCCGGGCTCCATTCACAAAAACATGTTTTCAAACAACTGTTAGCATATCTTTTATCTGTGACAGTAATGTGTTTGCAGTAGCCTTGTCTGAATACAAACTGTAGTGTTTTGTCCATGTATGTGAATCCATGTTCAGGACTTTCTCAGCGTTATTTGGTAAAGCACACATTTGTCACTAGTTTGTTTACACAAGTCAGTGCTGCACAGTTGTAGCCGCTTGTGTCACTTTTTCATTTCGACAGGAGAAGTGTGTAGAGATGAGTGAAAGGAGAGAGTGGTGCATTAAGTCTTCTTTTTGATTCCAAGTAAATTAACCAAGCTTTAGAGTATTAGAATAATCAATACAAGCAAATAGAAGACGCAGTAAAGTCAAAATTGTGCAAGTATTAACCCTAAGGCATCAGGATTTTTAATTTAAAATTTAATATATTAAATATAAAAGCTGGAACGTAAGCCTTGATATATAATAAATAAACAACATCTGCACTTTATGAAACTACTTGTATCAGAAACAGAGAACCTAGAGTACCTGGAATGACTTTGTGCAGCAGAAATATGTTAGCTATATTTTATTATAGCTATTTTGCTGACTGCTTCAAGTTCAAATTGAGAGTTGTGAACAATAAGCCATTAATTTTTCATATCCCACCTGCCTCTGCACATGAACTGCAGCAAAACGCCTTGAATAGAAGTGCTATTTTCTGCCCTCTTCATGTGCAGATGTAAATTTGCTTTATTCTGAAAAGACTCTGCAAATTACTGTCTCCTACAAAGAAAACTTTTGATAGCATATTTCAAATGGAAGAATCTGTGAGATGTAAAGCTTAATAAAGTTGGGAATAAGTTGTAGTGAACTGTGAAATAAGGTGAAAGGAACGTATTTAAAAAAAAGATCTAAATGTCCAACTAATAATTATTATAAATTTAACATCATTAGTTTCACCCGGAAAAAGCAGATATAGATTCAAGCTTTTCATTTACTTGTGAACTTACTATACACTGTCATTTTTAAAGAAAGTTGTTGTAAACATAATGTACATAAATCCCGCTTTGACCCAAACTGTTAGACACGTGATACATGTCTTGAGCTAAAGTCCAGACTGACAACTGTTTGCTCTGGCCAGTGGAGACCCGACCACACACAGAGATCTAATACACACTGTAACCTACATCATATTGACATTGACATATTTACATCTTAAAGAGATATTAAGACTCAATTATGTGCAGTGATTATTTGTGTGGTTTGACTATAACACACTGTACGTCATGATTATAGCCGTCTTTAGCAAACTGAGATAAAGGGCATGTCAAGAGGAATCCTTTAAGCTTAAAGCAAAGAGAAAAAAAAAAGCAAAGCAGTTTTTCTTGTTTTGGTTTCTTTGAGTTTGAAGTGACTGCAGCAAATGGTTTTTCTATAAATAACCAACCGGCTTTCAGAGAACAGCTATGACACCTGGACAAACGAAGATGTCTGGAATGTGAACAAATGTAAGCTCCTTAATTAGCACTGAAAACATAATCAGAACAGATATCGATGTGGTTTTGAATGTCACTTAAACCTAAACTTTGCCTTTATACTCTGCTCCTTTCTCACACTTTTAATCCATAGTTTGGTCTAGTTTAGCAGCTCTGCTTGAAATGTTGTTGTGGGAAAAATGCAGGAATTTAAATGCTGGCAATTAAACAACTACCAAGTTTAAATGTAGAAATATGAATAGAAAATCTGTTGCTGGAAAAGAAAAGAACAACACCGCACTATCACAGATTTCACACTAATTTTAGACTAATCAGAAAAAGGCATCATGCTTGTCACATTAACATTTTCAGCAGCAGCACAGAAATCTAAATATTGTTGCCAGAAACGTGTTTGTGATGCTGATCATTCTTCAAGTACACCTGTTCTTCCAAAGTTACCCAACAGCTCAGTGCACATTTTCTTCCTTCCGAGATTCACTGAAATTCTGACCTTGTATGTGTCATAAATATTGGAGCTTTCGTTTAGGCACGACGAGGTGCAGGGGCTTGTCAGGGAATGAGCTGACAAGTCAAATACAGACATGTTTTATGATGATAATGAGGCATATTTGACATTTGGAATCTATAACACACTGTTCAGTCTATGTAATAAGAAAGTTATGCTGGGTTGAACATTCTTTAGTTTTTCCTTTAGGGGTCACAGGTGCCAGGAGCTTATCCCAGACAGGTGAGAGAATAATAACCTGCTAGCTTAGACTTATTATTCCAATATATAATGACATATAATCACATAGTAATCATTAGCACATGTTTTTATAACTATACAGACCAAATATAGATTATTAGCTTGGGAAATACTGCAAAATTACATTAGTTTGGTAAAGTTGCCCTCACATTTACAGAAAGTTTAGAAAATAGGTGCAGATGGGGGATAATTTGCACAGATGGGTGCCTGTAGCTGTAAAAGACATGGTCTACATGCAGAATAATAGCCAGTTAGAGGTATGTAATGACAGACAAGCACTTCCATCCACCTTCAGGTAAAATCACCTGCTCACCTGTGTGGGTGTCTTTACATGGATGGAGCTGAGGGCTTAAGAGTGCATATTTCATGCAGAAAACCATTATGTATTCTCCATTTTGTAATGTTAGCATGAAACTTTTTCTTCTCTAGTCTACAATATCAACAAATAATAAAAATGTCACAGTTGACTGGTTCATTTTGTTTTGTTCACTTATGGTTGTGGACTTAAAAAATCTGTGTGTTAAGATTTATCTACTGAGTTTTAGTGATGTGACTGACAGATGGATTAGCCAATCACACACAAGCTTTGTTTGTATTGAAACAAACATGGCTGCTTACTAAGAAAATATAAATTAACTTGGCTAGGAAATAGTAGGAAAACATACCTGCTTCCGTAAAAATAACCCAACTTTAACAATGTACAAATGCCTTACAATTTTTCTACCGAATGCACACTTCACTGACGTCACAGCGTAATGACCTAAGTCTTTTTTTGGCCAAAATAATGTTTCTGGCCTCATTTTACCCTTCAGAGTTAGCACAAGATAGGTGTCATCGGGTCTGTTCTTGGCCATTGAAAAAGCTTTTTACAGCCAAAAAACACTTTCTGTCTGTAATTCATTTTTATGATAAGTGAAAAGTCTTTTATTCCATTTTCCCCCCAAACCTTGAAAAACTGCCATTATGCTATGAAGCTAACAAATCTGTAAATGACCTAGCAACTCAGTAAACTTTATACCTGCCAATAAGATAAGAAATAGAAAATCCAACCTTGAGCTAACCTTGTGCATGTTTTGGGCATAAAATAACAATTATATTTTGGTTTTGTGCACTATAATGATAAAGCAGTGTTTCGGTAATGACCTCCTAATGTGATGTTGCTCTGGTGTAAATTATGGACATAGTATCTCTGCGTTTGTTATCCCACCCACCGGCATCTCCAGCAGTTATGTAAAAGGCGCAGCAGGGGTTAAAACACCATCACCCCTTGTTAGTGTGTTTTTCCGTGGATAGATATGCCGCTCCGTGTGGTGCCCGGTCAGCCGTGTAAATTTATGCAGTCTGCAGTTGTTCCAGCTCCACCCGAATTAAAGAAAGGAAGATGTCACCACAGACTAATATGAAGGTTGTAAAATGCTTCAAGTGGCAGTGGCTTGATGCTTGCATTCTGATGTTGAGATGCAGAAGACATAGAGCCGCCCTCACACCATCTGCTGTCTGAATAGAAGTACAATACTGAACTGTTGTAATAAAGTAATAAATATACAGCAGCTCCATCTAATCATTAAACTTTAAACTCTAGAAAAGAGTCATGCGAGTCACTATATGACTGTCTGGGAGTAAAGCTGCAAAGAGTGGTTAGCCTTCTTCACTTTTCTGACTGGAAAATGTGTGCAATAGGACAAAAGAAAATCCATAGATGTGAAACTAAAGCTGTGCCAAAAGGATTGTGAGAGAGAGAGGGATGAGAAAAAAAAAATCTACCTCACTGTTTTATAATCAATAAATTAAAAGTACATTGATTGTTTTCTTGTTCTCACGATGCACGTTAATGATTGTTTTAATCATTCTGGGCAGGGCTTTGTCATGGTTTACTTTTTTTAGAGGCTTGGTTAGATCAATATGGCATTACCATGTTCAACTGCAAGTATTGTATTTTATTTTATTTCCAGAACTAAAAAAAACATGCACTGTAATTGTGAGGTGACTCTGTTCTGGCCTGTCCGCACTACTGTCACAGAGCTAGATATGTTAGCAACTAAAACTTAAAGACAAGCTGGCAGACACAGAAAAAGGCTACACTTTGCACCTTTAAAATCTGTGATGTCCGCCTACATGCAAACCACAAAAGGAAAACTCTAGCCCACTTATTTTCAAGTCAAGTTTAGAGCAAAATTTTGAATAGACCATTTTACCTGGACTGAAGTCCCTTGTAATATAATGTGTATCATTTGTCGTGTTTGAATTCAGCTTTGATGTGAGAATTGTACAAGCCCAGCATCTTTTATTGTCCATATTTCTCTACGGCAGCTTCCCTTCTCTTTATAGACAAGAAACTCATGTGTCTTCATTTAAGTACTAAACGTGTTCTCCTTAGGCTTGTAAAAATAATTTCCGACTGTTTGGGATGAGATCTGATTGGCTGTGCTGAGGGGGTCCATGCATGTAAAACTAGTGATATGGTAAAGGGTTTTTAAGATAGAAAAGTTTGAAATAATATCTACTTTTTTCACCACTTAATACAAATTAGGTACCTCAAATTCAAAGGTTCATCTGCTAGAATAATAAGATGTTCTGGCTGTCAACTAAGTGCGTATCAATATCTGACGCTGACAAAGTCTCTGTTGGATCTGAGTGCTGCTTTTGACACTGTCAATCATAACATTCTTTTACACAGACTAGAGGACTGGGTGGGCATCTCTTGTTCTGCCCTGAAGTATTTGAAGTCCTATCGAGAAAACAGGAAATGTTTTGTTGAAATTGGATATTGCGAGTCTGAGTACATGGTCTTGACCTGTGGTGTGCCTCAGGGGTCAATTTTGGGATCCCTTCTGTTCAACCTCTACATGCTGCCATTAGGTCAGTTAATGCGAATAATAATGCGTGCTATCACAACTATGCAGACGGCACTCAGATCTATGTGTCACTAACAGCAGGTGAATATGAGCCAGTGGATTTACTCTGTCACTGCATCCAACAGATCAGTGTGTGGATGCAAAACAACTTTCTCCAGCTAAACTCAGACAAGACTGAAGTTGTCTTTGGCCCATAGAAACACAGAGAGAGTGTCAGCAGTCACCTTCAGTCTCTCTCTCTGAAACCTTCAAGTCTAGTTGAACCTGGGGGTAATAATGGACTCAGACTTGAACTTTAACAGCCACATAAAGTCAATAACATCAGCAGCTTTTTCCCATCTAGAAAACATTGCCAAAATCAAAAGTATTGTGTCAAAGCCTGACTTGAAGAGACTTATCCATGCTTTTGTCTCCAGTAGGTTAGACTATTGTAACAACCAGCTCACCAGCCTATCCAAACGAGCTGTAAAACAGCTGCAGTACATCCAGAACGCTGCTGCTTGAGTCCTGACCAAAACCAGGAAAAACGATCACATTAGTCCTGTGCTTAGGTCTTTACACTGACTTCCAGTGGCTCAGAGAATAGACTTTAAAACAGTTCTGCTTGTGTTTAAGTCTCTCCATGGACTAGCACCAAAGTACATCTCTGACATGTTAGTGTGTAATGAACCATCTCGGACTCTGAGGACCTCAGGGACCAGCCTCCTGCTGGTGCCCAGAGTCAGGACTAAACATGGAGAATCAGTGTTTCAGTTTTATACAACTAAATCTAGGCTCAAAACATTTCTGTTTATCTGTGCATATAACTGAAAAGGTTTTATCTGCACTCTTTAATTTTGTTAAACTAACTAAACTTTAATATTCTAAATAATGTTGTTGTAATTATCTATTCATGCTTTGTAAAACACTTTGAATTGCTTTGTGTATGAATTGTGCAATATAAATAAATTTGCCTTGATAAATTGGATTTCGTCATTTAGGAGGAACCTACAATAATTTCGACCCTTCAACTGGCCTATTGCATCAACATACAAAGATTAGCCAAGCAGCTTACTGAGTTTATTCAAAACGACAAATCACTTACCAAATCACTTCCCAGTCCTGACCTTACACTTTGCGGATCAATAGCCTCGATCTCCCGTTAAGAAACTTGATTGTCTGTCAATAAAACCTTCTTAAATCGCTGACTGTGCATTGGTGAAATAATGGAGATGAATGCATGTGTGTGTGTAAGCTTGGCTGGAAAAAAATGGGCTGAGAACAGGAACAGGATAATTAGAGGTCATTATCACACTAATGACTTTAGGGTGCAATCACACTCGCCCATAATCAGAAAATACAGGTACAACATGTAAAACTGCAGCTGTGTCTAGTCTACCAATGAGTAAATTTTCCCCAAAATAAAGAGCACAGTTTAATTTCCTTGAGAGAAAAGGCATTACAACAGAATAGATGTTTTCTATTAGGCAGCGATTAATGACTGACCTATTTCTCAGTAAAAACAACTTGATGATATACGAGAGCAAGCAAAACAAAAAGAGGTTCGAAGTGAAGCTGTTTGTGGGAAAGAAAAGGTCTCAGCTGAAGTGAAACAATATGAAGACGAAATGAATAAATAATGTTGTTGAAGAGCCATTTTATCAGCCTATCGGCTCTCAGCACAAGCTTCTCTTTTTCTTTCTTTATCAAATGTGCAAATAAAAACATTTACAGCAAAGCTGAACAAATTGAAAAGCAAACATTCCAATGATGGACAAAAATTACTTTATGCAAAATCCATTTTTCTGAGTTCTTTCATTGTTAATCTCCTCAAACTTGCATTTAGGATGATTCATGCATTTTTGAGTAATCTTGTATTTCCTTTGAGTGCTCAGAAAATTCCTCATTGGTGTCTTTTAATGGGACTACACCCAATGTTTTACAGTAAAATTACGTAAAATCTAATTTCCTGTAGCACAGATCTATTTTTTATATACAGTATCTATTCAGGTGAAAGCTAGTAAGCAATGTCCTATCTCTGTCTAATTATGTCAACTGAGTTCATCTTTAGTTGTAGCAATGTGGCTAACTGCTGTTAGCATATCAGAACGCCTTGCTTGAAACAACTGTGAAAAAAATGCATTGCAGATTACACTTAGCAAGTGAGCAAAACATGTGAACAGAAGTAGGAAGTTTAAAATTAAATATTTGTGCTTCTTTAAGGAAGCAAAATTTGTGAATAGCTCTTTCAAAGCAATAGGGCATTTGATATCTATATGATATTTAGTTTTGATTATATATGGGCCAATCAATTAGGATAAAGGCACAAAAAGACAATACAATTGTCAGCACAAGACCTATTTTTGTCGCAGACAGTAAAATGTCCCTGCAGGGCTGCCGTGATCTTTCACTGTTGCCCAGGTTTTTTTTTTTTTCACATTTAATGTATAAATGTGCTACATATACAACTCATAATTTTCTGGCTTTTTGAAGTTCAAATTTTTTGTTTAGTTTTTATGATATAGGCATTTTTATTTAATCTCTCCCGGACCTGTACGTCTCCGGGACACGGGGGCGTGCAGGTCGGATAGCAGCTGACCCTTCTCACCCTGACAGACTAAAAAAAACAAAAAAAAAAACAAAAAAAAACATGTGACTATGTGTTGGACTCCTGCACTCATCACATTGTCACTTTATCAGCCATATTATTATCGCCTGTAAATGTATTAATCATGTTAATATCATCTTATCTATTTGCACGGACAGACTACACTAATTGTTCTGAACACTATTTTTAATTGCCTAATTTACTTGATTTTAGCCTTTGTATTTATAGTTTTAAATATTTTTCATAGTTGATTTCTTCATTGTTAGCATCAGTGTTATCTTGCACATTAGTGTCAAAGCAATTCTATTTGCGAATTTAGTTTTGTTCACTGATAATGACAATAAAAACTTTTCTGATTCTGACACTGGTTTAGGTCATTGTCTGGAGCCACAATGTTTTTTTAATTAGGTTAATTTCCTGGAGCTCTGTCCTGGACTTTACCTCTGTCTGTGAAACCTGTTGCAGACAGAACATCCACCTTAAGGTAAAACTACAAAACAACTTGCAATAATAATTTCCCCGAAGAGAGTCTAGGAAATTGAAATGTCATCTATTGTACAAAACAAACAGCACCTTACCCAAATGTTTCAGTTATTCATCAAAACCAAACTGGGCACACTGCTCCTTCTGACACAACAGGTGATGCAGCGGGTTATTTGAGTTAATTCAACGCTGCTGACTTCTGAGGACAGTCTAAGCCTTAGACTCGAAGGCAAAAAACATTATTGAAAAATACAGAAAGTAGTAAATAAGGACAACACATTTATTTGAGCAAAATAATGCAGCAAAATTATCTTCATAAGTCAAAATTTAACTGCCCCATTATTGCCCCTTGTGGATCCAATCAATCAATCAATCAATCAATCAATCAATCAATCACTTAATCAATCAGTCAGTCTGTCTGTCCCTCCATCCATCCATCAAAATAAATCCATTGTTATGGTGTACATTTGTATATTTGTTTAATTTCTTCTTTGGGGCTCTTAGTTGAAATAATTTTAAAACATTTTGAAACTTATATTACTTTTGTTACGTTGATAATTTGATTGAATCATGTATCTGAACAAGAACATAGGTGATTTTTCTTTATTCTCATGCCATTTTGGGTCGTTTCTCCAATCAGAACACACATTTCTCATTCAGTCATACCTGCTTATTGAACCGTGCAACTACAGCAGTCTGTGACAAAAACATTGTCAAAAAAACAAATTCTGCTCCTCAGAAAGCTCAGCAGAGAGCAAAAACTAAATGAATATATAGCCATCCTACATATACAGTGCACAGTGAAATGCTGAAGTAACTGCCTTAGTAGTAAAACATACTTTGATTTCTAGGGCACAGTTGGAGGTTAGAAAAGTCACACTGATGTAAAACAATTACAAAAGTAAGTAAGTGGGTAGGTAAGTAAGTAAGTAAGTAAGTAAGTAAGTAAGTAAGTAAGTAAGTAAGTAAGTAATCTTTATTTGTATACCGCATTTCACAGACACAAAGTCACAAAGCGCACCACAGTGAGATGAAATCCCTCCCTTCCCACTCAGTGACAATAAACTGCCCTGGGGCAGCTCAGCAGAGGCGATTCACCTGGTGCCTCAACCTCAGACTGTCACCAAGTATTCCCTAACTTGCATGTTATTGGTTGGTGGGAAAAGCAGAGTGCCCGGAGGAAACCACCCAGACACGGGGAGGAACATGCAAACTCCACACAGAAAGGTCCCGAGCCGTGCGGGAATCGAACCCGCGACCTTCTCTGCTGTGAGGCCAGAGCGCTATCTGCTCTGCCACCGTGCTGCCAAAAGACAAAACATGCAATACTTTAACAGCGATTTTAACCTGGAAACTCTAAAAGAACAAAATGACAATGGTAGAATAATGAATAATAACAACCTAATAGTGAAAAACACAATACCTAATTGTGCACTCATGTAAATTTCCCTTAGTGAGTGAACAAGAGAGTGAAGATTGTCTGTCTACCGTGCAACAAGTTGACCAATTATTTAGGGTGTTCCCCACCTAAGGCCCAAAGTCACTGGAATAGGCTCCAATCACCCACGATCCCTAACAAAACAAGCAGTAGAAAATGCACAATATCTACAGATTTGGCTTAGAAACCTGCAGTAAAACAATCAATGCACAGATGACAAGATCGAAATCTTGCTACTGGAACCTAGATGTGGTGGTGTTGAAAAATAAAACTTGAAAGAAAATTGAATTCCGCAGAGATGGTGCTGAGAGCAAAGGTTGCGCTGAGGTGGAGGAGGGCTACGGAGGCCACACTGTCGAGGGAAAGCTAGGTTAAAATAAAGTAGGCGGAGTGTTGAAAGGCTAAGCTGAGCCACAGAGGGTGGTGTGGGAGCGTGAAGCAGATAAGGTAGGTGTAGACATTTTCCCGGTTAATCTCTGCAATAACCAAAATTTCCATTAGCTGAACCACATCAAAGATTTAGCAAAAACCATTGTGACTTTGCATGCTAACATAAACTGCATTGTGTCTGTCTTGCCCAGTGTTTGTCTTGAGCTGATGAGGAAGTGTTGCCTGCTAAAGTAAGACTGCTTAAATAAGTGATGTTTTCTTGACTTTGTTTCTGCTTGCTCTTTGACTTCTGGTTCCTCTTTTGTGCCAAGACACACACTGTTTATTCGGCACCACCCAGAGGAAGACAGAAAATTGAAGTTACATAACTCCTTTGCTCTCCGAGGTTGCCGACTGCTGCTAATGCTCGGCAAATGTCAGTCACCCTCATGTGGTCGATGAGCACTGTACAGTAATTCCCAAGCATAAATACTGATAAGATTAGATGAAGACGAAATGAAAAGATTGAACTCGAGTGTGATTGATGGGACTTTATCTGTAACAGAAGTCAGAATAGTATAAAGGGCATTACTTTTAGAAGACACTAATGCATGCAAGTCGCTCTGGAAGTTAATCAAAATGCATTGCTTAAAATCACAGCATGACCTCCAAAGTTTAGATGTGGTGGGGAACATATATAAAATGTAAACTAAAAATAATATTCTATCTTTGTCTCAAGTTGCACCGTAGCAGAGTTCTTAGAGGTCCAGCTCGAACCACTTTTTGCATGTTCTTTCCTTGTTACTATGGTTCTCTCTGGTACTCCGGCTTCTCCGTGAAGTTCGGCTTCCTCCCACTTCAAAAAAATGCATACATTTTATGTCAAAAGGCAACAAAGTAAAATTCTCTTTGTAAATGACTGATAGAATAAATGATTGAGTTAATTTTGCAATGAGCTTAGATGGGAACAAGCAGTAGAAAATGAATGATAGAATTATGTTTTTTATCTTTCTGAAAGTGTTGTATGTCCAATAAAACCGGCTGTACATTAGAGAGCTTAGGATCTTTTGCGATTTTTAGATGCATCAAAAAAAAGAGGCCACAACAATTATTTGTTTCAGTCGCATCATGACGCAGGAAAAACGACACAGACTTGTGGAGCGCAGCAGAGAGCGAAGAACAGTGCATGCGCCATGTGATTGAGCGCAGGGTGTTTTGTGTTTTCTTTCATGTGTGCAATTATAAAAGTGAAAAATGAAACGCGAGTGGATTAAACTAGTTTTCTAAAGGTCACAGAAAAGCAAAGGGTCATTAGAAGAAAGGATATTACTGACGCATTGTGGGTGTCCTGTTCTACAGTCTAGTAATGTCGGTGTTTTGCACATCATTTAAGGAGCACGTGTGTTAGTGATGATGTGTGTAATGCTCCTAAACAAGAATGCAGCACTTTGACCACATGCAATAGTGTTACATTTATATACAGATGAGGCAATGTTTCTTCTTTTTTTTTACATTTTAAAAGCCGTCGTAACAGATGCTGATGTTGTAAAGGTCTTTGCGCTGGTGCAGCATGTAATCGTCACGATGATGCTCCCTGACAAATAGTCACAGTGACAGACAGACATAAGGAGAGAAACAACAAAAAATTCTTACTCTGGCCACATCTCCCCAAACTTGTAGAGGGGCACATTGGGCTTAATATCGGGCCAAAACTCTTGTAGTGTGCACAAGGCTTAACAGGAAAGCAACGTCAACATGTACTCTGCCGGCTCAACATATCCATCACAAGCTCATGTTTTATATTCATTTTGTCATAATGATCTTTCTTATCTTATCTCAATGCATTCCCCTACCTAAACACAGTTCAGCCTCTTTGGGAGGTAGTAACTTACCCTTTGTGGGCTGCAGAAAAATCCTGTACAGTTCACTAAAGACAATGAAAACAATTTCAGACTGTTCTGATCCGCTCCAAAGTGAACCCAAACAAAGTTCTGCTGCTCGATGCATAAAATCTACAATATGAATTTATTATAGAGTACTGCAGGCCTGCCAAGTTGTCTTTGATTTTCTGCGGCACCCTGATTGAGAAAATATTTAGAGAACATCATAAGGATTCAACTGATACAAGGTCAAATGAGCTCAGCCTTTTGTTTTTGCGTTATCAAAGATTTGAAACACATGTTGGCTTAAATCTAAGGACAGACCCACAAAGATCACTTTGCTATTTTTTGATCCAAGAATGCAATATTCATAGCTGTTAATAAATTGATTTGACATGTGGCTGCTGTATTGCATTACTTGTAGACAGACCTAGAGGACAAATTTAGCTCAAACAACTGGAAACCTTTTAGAAATTTTACAAATGATAACAGACATGTTTTTGGAGCTTTGCATTTTTAGATTACAGACTTCATCTGCTTGTTTCCATGGAGATAGAACTGTCAGGAATGATCCACAGAATGGCATTATAGCGGACCAAATCTGAGCAAAAAACACATGCATTAACTAAACATGAACCCCTGTCCACAGATCTGACCTGTAACTTTATTGTCTCCCTGGAAATAGATTTGTTCAATGCAGATTTAAATTCACACAAGCTTTACTTAGGCCATTTCTTTTTTTTTTCTGGTGTTTCTACCATAAACATTTACTATCACATTAGTATTCAACCAGTGTCAGAAGGCACTCACAGTGTATAAGCATCAATAAGGATTTGTCCAGTGGCTGAACAAAGTGAAATTTAAATGTTTGTAGAGGGTTTTGTATCTATTCACTGGAAACAAAGTAAAAATAAGCCTTTTTTAACTTAAGCCCTAACTCTCGTCCACATCCAGAATAATTTAAGCGTGTAAAAGTGCCTTATCTTTCCGTGTCACTGACCTCTTTGGACTGTATCGCCAATATCTGTGCTCTGCAGGTCAGTAGTTCCAATCAATGTAAGCAGTGGACCTCATCCTGCTGTACCTTCTACACGCTCCACTATCACTCTTAATGCACTACATTTTGTCAATCGACCAAGACAACGTGCGCTTCCCTCTCTTTCACGGTCAAAGCACAGGGTCGGATTGAGAAAAATGTCTACAATGCATCGCTCAAGGGCATTTTTGAATGAATATATTTTATGACTGAGATAACCAAGATGCATGGCTCTGTTTGTAGCTAATTTATCTGTCTTATTGTGCTTTAATTTAATTGAATTGTTAGAAATACCTTGAACTGATATTGTGCTTTTTTCTTTCAGTGACTGTTACACAGATGGACTTATATTTCTTTCTTTCTTTTTTTTCACTAATGAGCAAAGGCAAAAGACATGTTTCACATGACAAAATACTAAGTGATGCGAGAAAATCTAATTAAATTAATGTACATTGTCATGTCTTGTCTATGACTGCAAAGTGGTAAGACAAAGCCAATCTCACTCACAGTTTGTATGTTTGCAGAGTATGTATGTATTTATGTATTTCAGGGGTGATCAAACATGCTTTATCAAAAACTATTTGTTGGAACACAGAATGGAGGGCCAATCTGAATGTGGACATGCAAAGAAAACAATTAAATAAACTGAGCCACAAGACATAGCTGTAACACCACCATAGTACAGAGTAAAATACTTGATATTGACTTTAATGAGACAGATTTAAAACTCAGAGTAAAATGCATTACATCTTGATGAGGTCTGAGGGCTAACAAAAAATGGCCTGAGAGCTGTATTTGGCCCCCAGGCCACCGTTTGGACATCCCTGATGTATGTATTTGTTATTTTATGCTGGGAAAAAATAACAACATCTATAACTCAGTTTAAAAGATGTGAATGACTAAACTTTGTATTTTCAAAAGTAAATGATTAATGAAGCACTCACAAATGATAAGTGAAAAAATGAGATTGAGTCTGAATTAAACACTAAAGAATTTTAGTTCTCTTCAAGTTTCACTATGTTGTTTGTAAAAAGAAGTTTAATAAACTGTATTTCCAATCCAAATGAATACATGTTGATATTAACCATGTGTCGAAAGATTTATGAGAGAAAGTCAGATTTAAAAGTAAATTGTGCTTGCAGTGTGAAAATCATCTACCTCACCTTAAAGCGAAAAAAAAAAAAAAAAGATAATGGAAGTATCATGATACAGTATAATGGAAGTGCTATGACGTTAGATAGTTCTTTCAGTTTCATTTGTAGCCATCCATTTGTATCTGTGCCAATTCACACAACAGAGCAAGTCCAACAAGATTGTATTTCTCATGTTAAAAAATAAATACTGGAATATCCCTTTGCACTGCTCATGGTTCTTTCTGAGAAAGAATATATAAGACATTTTACAAGAACAACATGAATACTTTCACAACAGAAGACAAAAACAGTTGTAAAAGCCTTACACATCTACACTTCTAAGTCCAACATTCCCTCTTTTCCACTGGCTCTAGATGAAGGTTATTTCTTAAACAAGGAGCTTGTTTACAGCCCTATTTCACAGTCTTATTGCCTCACTGCGACCAGATGATGTCTTGGGTTTACACGTTGGCATTGGTTATTGTCCTTGTTTGGAGTGAGTTAGTGCAACAAACGCTCTACTTTAACTCTGTGTAGCCAGCAGCAGCCGACGCCGACGTAACCGGAGTCTCCGTTTAGCAGGAGGTGACGTCAAAAACACAGGTTGGAAGCATTTACGAATGGTCACACGAACACACCAGACGCTGTAGTAGTAAATCCTCGGCTGGGCCTGAGGGGTCAGCGTAATGGGGGCCACGAGGAAAAACAGGGATATTATGTTGCAGAATGTCAAGAGATAGTTGTTTATGGCAGTGCTTCCCAACCAGGGGTACAGGGACATAATTGCATAACACGGAATAGAATACTCATGTTATGAATATTATTGTAACAAGAAAAATAATGAAGATAAGAAATAATGAATTGAATTGTCAGATATTGCTTAGTGCAGGAGTGAGCACTTATCTTTCTCCGAGAGTCATTTTCAAATCTAGCCAAGTGACAGAGAACCAAATGCATTGGTGAAGAACATATTCATCATTGTAAGCTCATTTCTGTAAAATAACGGCCATTTAGTCTTTTGATGTGTCTAGTTATTGTAGTAATTCTTAAGAACACAAGTGCAGACACATAAGTCAACCGAATAAAAAGATATAAACAATCTCAAAAACAAGATTTAGTCTTGATTAAAACTCTAGTTTAGGAGGTTTTCAAGTTTCAATAAATAAAACGTTTGGAACTATTCTTTTGAAGTGATAATAAATAAAATTCTGCCTAAATACAGATTGAAAAGGCAGAGTCTGAAGGAATAAAGATGCACAGACATTAACTCAACGCAAATGTGTCATTACCTGCAATCATGTATAATACTGTGTTACCATGTGAATAATGTATAATCACTCACTGAAGTGACTATACCTGAGATTATCCATCCACGTGCTATTTATTCCTTCTCACATGCTCCGTACATAAACATAGTATAATGAAGACACACTTTTTTTTTAGTAACTGGTTATTTATTCTGTCCATATGCTGCAGTCGTTTATAATCAGTCACATATTGTGCATACTGATTTCACATTATACACATAACATAATACGCTGCTATAGTATAGATGCCACCTTATAAAGTATTTATTCTGTCTTACCACACTGTACTCAACCTTAACAGCGACTATTGTCCATAAGAGTTTTAGTCTAATTAGACGTAATTTTGCTTAGTCTATTTTAAAATGTATATCTTGTTTTATGCTTCTATTCACTTGATGTTCTTGAACTGTTTGTTGCAACACTAGAATTATTGTACTAATAAGAGGTGTTGATAAGACTTCAAAAACTAAATCAATGGGGAATATTTCTAGATTCATAAATTAAAAGTCTGTCAACATCCTTTTGCTGTAGGCTATTTCCTTTATTTAGTGGGTCCAATATAACCTATATGTCACTTATTCCATGATTTTATTGTGTTGATTAAGACCTGTGAGGGTCAAAATATGCTGGCCTGGCCACATTAATAAATTTATTTTATTTTATTTTTTTTAATTTGTGCGGATTTTTAAAGTTTTTTCATAAGCATTCTCCACCAAACTCACTGATTGAAACACTTGCAGCAAATCAGTCACATCCCTGTTTTTACAATTTCCCCTTTCTGGGACAAAAATATTATAGTTTGTAATCAGAAATAGCTGTTATAAAATAGATTTTTAATAACAGTTGACTTTTGTAAAATACTACATTGAATAGGACAAATGTGTTTAATTAGGTTTTCAGCTTAAATGGTTCACTTCACCATTTGAAAAAAACATCTGATCCGACACTGAGCACGTGTCTGTAAAGAAAAGTCTCATGAACATCAATCGTCTTTCTTACAAATAAGAGGTAATCATGTAGATGTAATCCTGACCTCTTTCCTCCACAGTGAAAAAATCAGGTGATGTGGCATAGAAAAATACAGCTTAACATTAATTCAGCTTGTGTGCCTTTTCTTTCATGAGCTCACCTGCATCTCGGCCCTCATCAGTACAGCCACAGTTACTCCTGCTTAACACCGCATCACCTCTGCACAAATCAATGTCTACTCTCCTCTATTTAGTTATGTATTTGCCTAAGTAAAAAAGAGACTTGTTTTTTTTTTTTTAATTCTATTTATTAAACACAGTCAAAAGTTTATCAAATCATATAGTAAAAAACAAGGGCTATGTTTAATTCAAGCCAACTATCTAGAAGGTACACCAGCGTTCCCTATATATTGTCCCCTTCAGCCTTTACCTCTACTCTCCTGGGCTCATCCTCCACCATCAGCAATGTCCAGGCCTCAGGGGAAGACATCTTCTATCTAATCTAATCTGATCATGTCAATCATTGCTAAGGCTCCTGCTGCCGGGGTTGAGAGCCAAAGATAGTAAATTATCTTTAATCCTCCAGGGTAAATTCATTGTGACAGAGGGGTAATCTAATTGAAGTATCAAGGGGAATTCCTCAAAATTCTGACTGTGTTCGTTGTTCATTCTGCCTGAGTAAGAAACTGCTATAGGACTACTCTTTGCTAAAAACAAATAAAAAATATAAAATGTTTCAAGCATTCACATGTTTTGGTCAATTATCTAATGCATTCTGAGCTTCCGAATTATTCACCATAATGTGTTTTAAGCACAAGTTTTAGAAGCAAGTGTTGGTATGCTAACAATAGTTAGCCACAATGCTAACAACAGTTAGCAAGCCAAATTTGTAGATCTTAGTGAACAACCTGATCTCAAAAAAAGCATAGATATCACAGCATAACAGAACATGTAAATAGCAGATAATTAGCACAATCTCACGCCTTTTTGCATAAGTATGCCACACGTTGCATTCCCACTTCATTTCTATGTTTTTTGTAAAGATGTATTATTTATGTATATTTTACGAAATCCTTATCCTAGTCTTAGCCTCCCCAAGCCCTAAACTATTCAATTAATTAACTTCAAGTCTAAAGTTACCATTAAACCTAAAGAAAATGTTCTCATGTATCTTCAACCAAAAACTTGTGCTTATTTTATGCTATCTCTGTTTCATATCGTGCAATATGTATACAATATGTCGCAACACATATATGCAAAAAAGGCGTGAAATTGTGCTCATCTTACGTAATTTATGTGTCGTACGCTTTCTAGTGAGACATAGACAAAACACTGCAAACTAATCGCACTAATCCTCAAAGGATACATCGGTACCTGTGCTGGTATGACTTTAAGTTACTATCTTTACTAAAATAAAAAAGTAAGTAAATAAAAACTTAAAAATAGTTATTAACATCTGTCTTGTTATTTTGTATTTCAAATGCCGCTGTTGTTGCTTTGTTATCAAGTCTGTGTGTAAATATTTAAGTTGTCTTGCACTTACTTATTGATTATTTATTATTGATATGACTTTAAAAATGCTTGTTGAAATAGCAGAAAGATGTCCTAGTGGCGCTGTGTCACAATTTCAAAATATTGCTTTACAAAAACATAAGCCAGCATGAGTTTTGATTGGTGGTCTCCGTCTATTGAGCCCTTAGACAAGACCTTCACTTTTCGTGAGTGAATGAAACTCTGTGTTTAGATTGGCGATAGGCATTACAGAATTAATTTTTTTGTCACTGAATTGATAGAGCTACTCAAAACCTTCTTATATATATATTTGCTGTCCCTCAGAGACTGTACATTTGCATCTCCCTGTTGCTCATTTAGCCAGTGGGCATTCCCTGTGCGGCTCTCGCTGACAAGGCCAAACAAAACCACACTCCTAATACGGACAACCTTGTCTTAACCTCCTGAGTGCTTCATTTGTTAACATCCTTCACCTTGGGTCGCACAGACCGATGAATGAATTTAGGCAGTTGTAGCACTATTCTTTTTCAATGAACCAATGCATTATAGTGGAGACTATTATATACAGAAATGTGTTTATTCACCTGATTCTGCCCCACCCACTTTTTTTGGCTTGGGTTTTATTTAAATGGCATTATAAACATTTGACATTGTTCTGCAAGATAGACAAGGTAATATGTTAGTCACCTAACTCAGCTAAACAGGAAGTGCACTGTCAAGACCAGTGTGAGGGGTGGAACAAGGTGAATAAGAGGGCAATAAAATATTGTGTTTATTCTACACATTTCTTAGTGTGTCAACTCGTCGTTATCGTATACACCAGAAAAGGAAAGTGTGCTGACAAGATACATTGCTTGCATGATGTGGTATAGGGCTGTGCCAAAAATCGAAAGATCGAGAGATCGCGATCTCAACTTTGTTCGATCTCGATGATAAGGCTTGCGCATTAAGATCGACAAGTCTATCAGCCAATCACAATGCAGAAAATGCACGCGGCGCTGTCTGGTAGTTTTAGCCAATCACAACGTGGTAAATGCACGCGGTACAGAGTGGGAGTTGCCGCCCACTACAGCCTTTATTTTAAAGATAAAATGATCATCGTTAATAAAATGCCTTTAACTTTTACTTATAATGACGAGCCACACATTTTATCCGCGTCCCGTGCGCGTCCTGAACCAGAGGCAAGCCTCCGGGATCCCCGCGTGTGTTTGAGGCAGCAGCCGGGGAGGCATGCACTGAGCACGGATCAAGCCAGCGTCAATCCCCGTGTGAGACGAGCCTGGGGCGCCGCGGGACCGCGCAGCCCACTTCAGCGCGAGGTTAGTGACAGAAAAGGCTCATACAGACGGCTTCACGCGTGAAGTGTTGTACCTGTGAGTCTCCCGCAGAAACACTCGTCTGTTCCGTTATTATCTCTGTGAGAGGCGCGCTTTCCCACGTCTCTCTCTCTATTCTCTCCCTTTTCTCCACTTCATAAGTGGCGACGCACTTTCATTTACACGCACGAATTCTTTTCACTTCGTGAATTTGGCGGCTGTATTCACGCGTGAGTAAAGCATCTGTCTTGAGTTGAGAAAAAAAAAGTATATCGCAGCACTTGTGCTCGCTTCCCTGGGAAGCTGTCAGTCATCCGTGAACAGCGTCAGGCTCACGTGTATAAGCGTGTATAAGTCTTGTTTACAGTCTGACTCTGAACGCACGGACTGACCGCAAAACGAACAAATAATTATAATTAAATAGCCTCCAGTAAATCATGTTTATTTTTCTTTGACTGTTTATTTATTAGCCTTATTATTTATCAAGCTGACCTGGGACGTCTAGTCTATTCTTTCTGGTCAATTTTACCATTAAAATTAGGGGGACTTTCCCCTTTTAATAAATAATAGTGAAGCTTTTTTGAAAAGACATGTAGTTTCATATTTTTTTTTTGTATAATATATAATTTGCATAATACTACCATTTTAGATTATTTTCATCAAAAAAATCGAATCGAAAATCGAGATCGAACGATATGAAGAAAAAAATCGTGATCTATTTTTTCCCAGATCGCCCAGCCCTATGTGGTATATACAGTACATCTGCATTCTACAAAACAGGCTGGATATTTTAACAGTGTTACCTCTCTTATTTAGCCAATGAGGTAATATTTTACTAGCTTGACTTGGTTTAAGGAAACTGCTTGACCGTGACCAGGGAAACACCTGAGAGGAAATAGACCAGCACCGCTCTGCCATGCTCCAAAACACAAGTATGTAAACATTACTATGGTTACACTGGTGCAGACAAGGTTCATCTCGTTTTGACGCAATCATTTTCCATAATCAAATTTCCTTCCTACTTGTGGGTCACCAGGTCACTCTTCCTGCCCTTTTCACTTATGAGCAATTTGCCTTAAAAAAAAAAAACATTTTTATTTAGCGAATTAGTCATCAGATTGGACTGTATCTGCAAAGTCAGTGAATTAAAGATGGCGTGAAAAGGAACAAATTACGTTTATTTTTTATTTGATTTATGGTATTTTCATGCTAAGTGAACCAGCTTTTTTAGCATTACTAACCTGAACTTCAGACTGTAGAAAGTATCTTCTCATTCTAGAGGACAATGCTTACAACTTGGAAAATACTTGTTTTGTGTCTAAAGCTTTCTACAAAATAGATGTCTTGCCATAATTTTAAGCCCAGTGTGTCTTTCTAGTTCAGAGAGGTGTGTAACGATTCTCTTAAGAGATAAGTCGTCATCTCTCTCCTTGTGTTTTTTTCAAATCATATCCTCAGATTATTTGTCAGATCATACCCTGAAAAGATTCCAACTTGTTGTTTGAGAACTTTTACAACAGCTAAATAGCGCCTGACTTGCTGCCTTGTGACATAGGCTCTTAAAATGTAAAAAACAGTGGTAGCTTTCACTTCATTAAGGCCACACCACAATAAATAAGTGGAACCAGCCCATTACCTTCAATGAAAATCTGCTCTCTTGTGGCCTAAGTAGTGGCACACGTGAGGGCAACCCAAGCCGCTTGCCAAAAAGTCACAATGCTGTTGATCTTTTAATTTAAAAAAATGTTACGACAACACACTGAAATATTTTAAGCATAAAACCACAAAAAAATGCAAAACACGGCTTATAGGTTACAGATAATTTATAGTGACAGGCCTCCAAAAATAAACCAGCAAGACATTGATTCTACAAACATGTCTGCCAATATTGTGCAAGAAATTCTCCTTTTAGATGTCCCCTGCACACAGAGCGCTTCTCCAGGCGGAGCGGACAGTAAAGTGGTTGGCTGCTCTGTAGTGAGCTGCTGCAGGGAGATCATGTTCTGGGAAACTGAGCATTGGCAGCCGATTGTGTCACAAACTGTTCTGTCCTCGAGCCTGATCGCATCATGAGGAAAAATGCAAGTAAACCCCGTGTCACACTGCATCTCACCAACAAGAGCCTCAGCTGTGATTACAATTAGCCACTTCTTTTGATTCTAATTTCGTAATAAATTTTAAATGTGTACAATTGCCTGCAATGTAAAACAATATTATTCTATACTTGTGCATCAGAATGGGAATAAAACTGATCTGTAAAGGGCAGAACATTAAACTTATCTCTCTTGCTTTTTTCTACCACTTACATGTAGTTTATTGCTCAGAAATGCCATCTACTGTGCTTGGCCTCATCTGACTTGCAGTTTGGCCTGGGTTCACCCATAGATGTTTAAATTAGAAGATGCTGCGTGATGCTGATGCTATCGATCACTTAGCAACTCGACTAGCCCATTAGGATTTGAGAAACTGGTGCCAGTAGTAACCTGTATATGTTTTCTAAAAGGTTTAGGATTAGCCTACACAAGAACACAAGTTATGAACCATAAATACAGTTGACATCTGAGGGAACGCCCACTAACGGTCATTTGTGGGGGAAAACAATTATTTATTTTCTCATCCACTGCTCAACAACAACAAGAGCCCTGAAAACTTGAAGATAAAGAAAGTGATCCAACTGCCCAAATTTAGTTAGGCAGCTGTGGGCTTACATTTTCCATCTAACATTTTACTATTATACAGATTAACTTCACTCTTCATTGACATATGAAAAAACATTTTATTTGATGTAACTCTTAGAAGTATCTAGCCTAATGCATCAGCCGGTTTCATTTCACTTCTGACATTGCTGAATGGGGTTTGTTTGCTTCACAGTAGACGAGGAGTTTTTTATTTTTAACCAATCACTGCTTTTTGGTCATTTTGTCGTTTAGGATGTAGAGCATAAACATGTGTGTTATTGATTGTTGCTGTTTTTATGTGGTAAACTTGCACATTAAAAGAAACAATATAACTTTCTAAGTTAATATTTGACAGGTCAAAAGAGGAGAACATACACACTGTTTGCTTAATAGATGACTGTACTTTCTTTTTTTGGGAACCGTCTGCAGTCCTGCGATACCTGATAGTAGCTGCAGTGAAATGAAGATGAGTGGAGGCACTAAATGGCACCCGCCTGCCTAGGAAGCAAGTATTTACAGATTCGGCCAATAAAATGCATGTTGTATTGCATTCAATTCACACTCAAAATACTGTGTTCTGGTTATTTAAAAATACTTTTAGTTTGAATTGCATTTTATGTAGGTAAAAATAATAATAATAATAATAATGAAAAACATGCCATGATGTTCACTGTTACATGTTTATTTAAGAGATAAGAGAAGTTCTACCTCAAATTTGACTAGGGATCAAAAAAATAAAAATAAAAATCATATATGCATCAATATAAGAGCTGTAACTTCTAATTTTCTCACAAATTACCTGACATTCAAAGCCTCAACTCTGTTTTCAAATAACACATTTTTACCAAATAAAAGTGTAACTGTTACTACACAGCATTGACTAGCCAAGTGATTAGGTGGGCAGCAAGAGGTGGAAAGAGAGAATATTGTTACTATAGCGACACTGGCTGCTTCTTTGAAGCTAAAACCATACTGTGGAACATTCCAGGAAAACCAATTACATCTTTTATAAGCAGATGATGAGCTACAGAGAACACAGTGCATATTTAAAGATTAATTTGTTATAACTATTCTGATTATGATACACGCCATGCTTCTGAAAATATTGAGCAGTAAAATCCAATAGCTTCTACACGTCACAATGGCGCTATTCATTCAATGTTTTTGACCTTTTCCCCATGTAACAATCAAATGTCCTCAGTTGAAAATAGAGGAAGACTTCAATACAGCGTTAGATTTATAGCTCTAGAAGTCATTAGAAGGGCAGACCACAGGATGCTTGTCATTATCAATTATGGTGAAGTTAAAGGTGTTTCATTATTCACTGACACTTGGTCAATGTTGGTATTTTTGTGGAGCGTCTAACTTCTACAAATTCTGAAACTGTAGTTGTGGTTCTTTGTATGAGGAAATGAACATATGTTATGACAAATGAGGCTGAACAATTAATAACAACAACAAAAAACAAACAAAATGAGAAATTGCAATTGAGTCAACAATTATTTAGGCGTTCTTTTTTATTTGAGAGCTCCACGGCTAATCCTCTGTCAGTAAAAACATCTGGTTTGAAGCAGAAGCCAGTCTTTGGAAGAAGAATTTTGACTGTTTTCTGTTAAATGGTAGAGATTAGAAGTCTGCATGTGTGTGTTTTTTAAGAAAGTGTAAAGCTAAATCAGAGAGAACAGCTGTTAACAACCTCATGAGATAATGCAGCAGTGTAGTGCTTTATGAGCCACGAAAACTCAAATATGCATAGTTTTAACATTTTCAGACAAGAAAACTCATCAAACTTAACCAAAAAACCAACGAAAGGCAGCAGTGTCTGTAAATATGCATATCTGTGAGAACAGGCTGTCCCCACCAACCAGAACATGCATGTTAGGGAATATCCTCAAGCTACAGAAGTCCTAACCAAGCCTAGCAAGAAGATCGAGACAGGACGCTAAAAGTACACTGCTTCTTTTTTTTCAATATAAGAAGAAAATTTTGATTTATTTGGTCCTCAAATGACCAAGTCCTACTGACAAATGTGGATTTGACTGAAAACAATGCATGCACAATTTTATCAACTTTTTCCATAATTATCAAGTTTCATAAAAAGTGTCATCTTTTTTTTCTAAATGTAAAAGCTTTTTGAACGACTTTATGTACAGCATCTAGAGTATACCAAGTCAAAAATGACAAACATATTGAGCTTCACCAGGACCACATTGACAGCTCTTGCACACAGGACAGTCAGTCGGTGTCATAGCTCAGCATAGACTTCCACCACCAATAACTGTCATGTTTTGTCTGGTGTAAATGATGCAGCCTGGAATGAGAAAAAGCTTACACCTCAGACATGGTCCACTGAATCCAATAATGACTTAAGCTGCAGGAAGCCTGTGCCATCCTCATCATGAGTCAGCATGAGATACCCAGGTCTAACTCGAATGAAAGACTAAGCAAGCTTCTTTTGGTAAATGGCACGAAATGTTCTGGGATTATCTGATTCAATAAAGACAAGATCTTCATTTGTACGGCTGAATATTACAATCGCTTTTGCCTCCAAGAGCTTGTATAATAAATGTTTGATGGACAGTGGTTCTTGCTTTTCTTTATGGAGATGTAATTAACTTGTTTGTAATGTTCCACAAGGTAACGGACAAATCTGTTTTGTATTTAATGAAACTAGAAGTGTTTTTACAAGAGCCAAAAACACAGTGTGAAAAAATATAATTCTTACTGTGTGAATGAGGTTGTGTCTCTACAGGTTTGGTTATAAAAAGATGATTTTTGATAACACGTTGTGGAACATTTAAGGCCAGGGCTATTCAAATGTCTAAATTTAATAAACTTTATGATATTGAGATTTTCTAAAGTGGCATCTGTTTAACTTTACTTTGTTCCTCAATAGTAATGTTATGGGACTTTTGCAGTCTCTAGACAACTATTGAAAAAACAATCTTGTTTTATTTAGAGTTGAAATATTTCACGTTGAAAAAAAAAAAAAAAAAAAAAAAAAAAAAAAAAAAAAAAAAAAAAAAATCAAAAAAAAAAAAAAAAAAAAAAAAAAAAAAAAAAAAAAACAAAAAAATCAATACAATTATTGAAATCTTTGTATGCTCACGTGGGGGGGGGGGGGGGGGGGGGAGGGGGGGGGGGGGGGGGGGGGGGGGGGGGGGGGGGGGGGGAAGCTGTTAAAATCATCATGAGTGATGCCAAAATTAAAAAAAAAAAAAAAAAAAAAAAAAAAAAAAAAAAAAAAAAAAAAAAATTTTCAATTATTCAAATGCAGAGAACTCAAACAGGAACAAAAATAAAAAAAAAATTTCTAGAACTGCGTGTAGCCTTGTTTATCAATAGAGTGAACTAAAAAAAAAAAAAAAAAAAAAAAAAGTGACAAAAATTTGCTCCAGTAAGATCAACTATTATTATTGGCTGATGAACGTTTGCTAACTAGATAATAGTTTAACTTTAACAGCACCGGTTTTCTCTGTTAGCTCTAATGTTATTATCACATGAATGCAGCAATAGACAAGTCTTTATTATCATTAAGCACTTTTTCATGTCTTGTTCGACATCTATCCAGAACTTTCAATACTTACAGCCAATACAAATAATAATGAGACTAGTCAAATCCATTTACTTGGAAAAATTGCTCTGTCAAATATGGGAGGTGTCTATTGTTGTACACATACAACCGACCACTGCATTAAAGAGGAGGCTTTTCAATGCAAATCTTTCTGCAAGTCATCTCTTATCTCTGTCTCTCAGGAAGTCGGGCCCAGAAGTCTTTCAGCAAATGGAAATAACCTTTTCCACATTGTCCTTGCTGCAAACGTAATTATCGCTGCACTGCTTCTCAGATCAGGCAGTGCAGGTTTGCTTCACTGGCCTCTGAATCGCTGGTAGGTCCCTGTGTGACGTGAGCTTAGCATGACCGCCCATCAACCAACATTATTACACTCAACGCCAGCCTTGAACCGGAATGAACGAGAGCGGAGGTCAAGACGGGTGGTGCAAGGTCCAGTTTTGATTAGAACCCATACAGTGAATCACTTGCCTGCTCACCTCAAAAGACCTCAAGGAAAGATAGATGGTGACGTTTATGGGGTTACTAAGTGAAACAAAGAAAATAAAGAAGCAAACAGACGGAAATCACCGAACGCCCAGTGGCTTTGGCTCCAGGATGTCACGAAAACATGCACATAAGAAGGTTTTGTGTTAGACAGATCATGAGAGCAAATCAAAGAAAGTATGAAAGAGGGTCATCTATAGACCATTTCACATCAAAACAAGAAATGGCTTCCAGCTTTAGAACCCTAGAAATAAAAGATATGGCATTAGAGATTCCGAAACATGCCTGAAAAATCAAATATACTTTCAACATTTTCAGTTATTTTGTGTTTAAAGGCAGATGTGTGCACTATTGAAAACTTTTGTGTTAAAGTTTGTAATTACTTTTTTTTCTATAGAGGTTGAATGCTAAATGTTTTTAAGTTAAGATAAAACCCATGAAGACAAGCATAGGCACTGTCAGATCTGTATAAATCAGATCCATAGAAAGGCTGACCTGCTCGCTGGCTAAAGCATTGAGGTCACTTACTGAAATTGTTGGTAGTATATAATATTTACTGATCAATAAGAAACATACTACAAACCCAGGTACATTTAAGAAAATGCCCTTCTACTTTTAGTAAAGTGCTTTCTGACCAAGATAAAGATGAAACATTTCAGGTGTTTGTTGTTTGTTGAAGGAAGATTCAGATCAGATCTGCGAAAAGTTATGTCTTTTCTAAGTAAAATCAGGGTTTTCTGTGCATTTACATAATGGCACTCATACTAGGACTCTTTTTTGTATGAAACAAGAACTATATTTTAAACATTAGGTTGGAGAGTTTCATATTAGATAACTTTTTTCATTTTAATTTATATTCTGTGGAAGAGAGAGTCCAACCTGAGGGCTAATAATGAGCTGAATACAAAGTTCGTGCTTCAACGACTAAGAGGTTTTTTAACTTACATTAGAAATGTAAAACAGAATCATAAATATAGCATGTGAGGGGGTGAGAATGCCATTGTAAAAATAGAGTGGGCTGAGTGAGTTCAGTAGACTTTGACAGAAGGGCATAATGATCGTCAAGTAAAAGTGATTCACTTTAAGTAGTTTGAAGTGATTCACTTCCTGAAGAGTGTGTGGGGCCTCTGGCTCTCTGAAGCCCTATGTCTTGTCTGCGTGGATTTTCTTCTGCTTAAGCTTAAACATTAATCTGGGGATGTTTGAAAAGGTCAACCAAGGATAAATAATACTTTGACTTAAGCACATTTAATAGCACTATACGAAAGTTTCCCATCTCACTTACTGAATTTTGAGAACAATCAATTACATAAACGGGACAGTCCAAATAGATTTAGATTTTTCCTCTTATTAGCACATTTTAGTTGAGAGGAAAACATAGGCTATATACAGAAAAAAAATCATGATACCATTGGAAAAACTCCTACAGTCTCACCTCTCTCTGGAGTCTATCAGAATCCTGACCCACATTTCTGAACCTTGTTGGAAAAAACCTTTGGATGCCCCCTGCTTTGTGAAGTGTGCCACATATTTGGCAGCGGCGCCGGTGTTGGTATGTCTGCGCCGTCTCGTCTCTGGTTAAAGAAGCATACACGGGACCATCTTATCTGGCCGACCACATGATAGGCCCGTCAGAGGACGTCATCGTGTGGGCTTTGACGAACTCAAACCTTGTCAAACTGGAGTGTTCTGATAGCTGACAGTTCAGGCTGGGACAGAGGCTTCTGAAATGACTCTTAAGGCAAATTCATCTGCAAAGCTCACCCCACATTCAGCGTGATTTTGGACTAGGCTTTTAACTATCTATTAACAAGATCTGAAACCAGATTTAAAAAGAAGAACACATCACTTCAGTTCTACAATCTTTGCACTGGCTCCCGATTTCTTCATGCAGAGATTTTAAAATCCTCTAAATCATGTCTTCATTTCCTTGCCACACAGTATCTGTCCAACTAGTTGCCGCCATATGTTTCTGCCCATTCTCTCAAGTCAGCTGATCAGTTTTTATTCATTTTGTCCAAAACAAAAAGAAAACCAGTGGGACTGATATTTTTCTGTTGTGGGTCCAAAGCTCTGGAACAAGCTCCCTTTGAGCCTTTGGCAAACAGAGGCACTGTCGATATTAAGTCTTCTTTAAAAACACATCTTTATGCATTGGCTTTAAACACAGTTTGAAATGTTGACTTTGGATGTTTTATTGTTTTGTACTATCATCTGTGTGTAAAGTACTTTGGTCGACCTTGCTGTTTTTAAAGTGCAATGTAAATAAAGTTTTGATTGGTTTAATCGATTGATATTAAACTCTTGCACATTCTAGCATTTAACATAACTTGGCTAAAATACAGCACTACTATGTTGTTAACACTGATTAGATTTGGATGATGTGCTATAACATTGAGAAATATTGAACATTGTCATCTAAATTAGGTGCTAAATCTAAATTAGAATTGCATAGACTGTGCCAAAATGCTGGACAGTTTTGTCTTAGGAGCCATTGTCCTTTTAAATAAGGTCACTCGGCTCAATTGATGGATCTTATCTTTCCATTATGGCTGTGTTCATTGGTTGTGTGCATGACCTGATCAATGTTTGATGCTTTTTAATCACTGCAAACCAACTTTGCTCAAGGGCACGAGAAAAGACACCCTAAACCACATCTTAAACAGGACTAGAGCAGGTCTAAGCAAGATTAAAAACAAAACAAAAACAAAACTGGAACATACTGTATCTGAGTTTTTGGTAACATTAAAATTGTGAAAAGAGCGAGTAAATAGACACAGTACATTATATTGTATTTAGTTAATCAATAGCTCATTTACATTTCACATATATCATCTAAGTCAGAGCAAAAAGTGCATTCTTTATGTTTTGGTGATTTTCGAGCACTAAGGTCATACCAGCTTATTTATGAAGCTAAGCAGGTTGGGCCTGGGCAGTACTTAGAGGAGAGACAGCTGTGGTGCCACGATGGATTAACTAGAGGAGAATCTGTTGTCAAGAAGACTTAGACCTTGTCCACACGAAGACAAAACAAGGATAGTTTTTAAAACGATCTGCGTAAAGATGGAGCTGCCTCAGCGTCCACATGAATCAGTAAAACCAGCCTGAAGCTGGTGTAATGCCTGTATCTGACTAGAGTGTGGCGCTGTGACACTGACACAGAAAGAAAGTAGAAATTACACAATAAAGTTAAAAAAAAAAAAAAAACTCTTTTAAACTGATCAAACATTCTGAATGAACAACATGGATCTAAAACCGACAGAAGAGACACAGAAAGTGTATTTAATGCTTCAGAATCTTTGGAATATTTTGACAACGTTTCAATACGGATTTAATGAAGATTGTAAGGAATTTATTATTTTTTTTCTTTATGTCTTCTGTGGTTTACGAGACACAGATTTTCACAGTGAACACTGTATAAAGATCAGTACATTCTGCAAATGAGATGTGACTTTGGTGCAGTGATGTCATCGAGGAAAAAACAAAATTCGGATCCAGCGTAACTGCGGAGACACTAAACCGGAGTATTGACATTTTTTCACCCTGAGACGTGGTTTCAGAAATATTCATTTTCAGTGTCCGAAAACTCCTGCTTTGTGTGGATGATATGTGGTTTAGGACAAATATTTGTGCTGAAACGCCTGAGCTTGGCTTCGTGTGGACAGTCCCATAGTTTTTGGTGTGATAGTAGTTATGCATAATAATTTCACATCAGTTAAGTTGCAAAATATGAAAAAATTGATAGAGGAAGTAATCTGAGTTCTAAAACAGAACCCTTCACATGTGCCATCAAAAAGCGTCAAAATGCAAAGACTATTTACAACTGACACAGTTTCCTGGAAGTTTAAATAATCATTTAGTACAATTTAAGTGTTACAAAATATTTTTCATTTTTAAAATCATAACATCTGTGTCATTTATGTGGGTTTTGGCCCAGATTTACAATGTGGTTGCTAGGAAACAGTTGTGGGTTCCCCTCTATTATGTCATATTTGCTGGACAAAATACAACTACAAACCTCATAAAAACAGCCATTCTAGGTGAAAACAAGGTGATTTTGTCATAAGGGGAAATGGTGCAAAATGGCAACCTTTCTTCGTCAGTCTGTTACACGGCAACTGTGGATACAATTATGGCTCATCACTACTGAGTGCGTAGTAAATTAATAATGCAAAAAAGTATGAATCATCTTTGAATGTCATGAAAAGTGCTTATTATTGCTATTAATAGCATTAAAGTAATGGCAATCTATCATATTGGAGAGTGTCAAAGTGGTCAAAAATCAGACAAATGAATGGTTTGGAATAATACTGAGACATGGGTCACAGGGCTCTGGGACACTCAAATTAAAGTAGAAGTAATCCAGGGTCAAACATATAATGGTACTACATCTGGTTCAGTTGATTGTTAAGGTTAAAAGCAAAGCGGAGCAATTACTTGGCTAAATTCAAAAACAAATCTTTGTTACTACATCTACAGTAATCTGTTTTTACCTTGTTTTGCTTATTCAAACCAAAAAGCCTACAAAATGTGCTGCCAAAAGTCTAATCTCTCTGATTGCTGCTGCAGGTAAGACTCCTTGTTAGCAGACTTCAAAACACACACGGCCCTCAAGCATGTTCACATCAAAATCATCAATCGAACTTTTATTTTCCATGTCCACAAGTGTGCTTTGACAGAGCTGTGTTTTCAGATGAAGTGGGGCTTGGTGGGACACTGGGAAGGCAGTATAGTCAAATAAAGACATTTTAATAACAACCCTAACGATCAAGGTTGACTAAAAGGGGTAATGGCAAAATATTAAAAACTAGGGCCTGACCGATGTATCTGTTGGCTGATATTTTTGGCCGATATGAGTACTTACAGGCATATTCTATTATCGACCAAAATATCACCCCCAAATATTCTGTACCTCGTTTTAAAGCTTAGATCTTCCAGAATACAATCATTCTATTCAATCAGCTATCAGATCAATATTTAGCACAGTTATTAAATTTATTTGTGGAGTTGTTTTATTGTCGGACAGCACCTGAAGGCAGCACCAAGCTGACGCTCTGCCTCATCACTACAGTACTAGTGAGCTCTGAGGCAGCGCTGGATTTAAATGCTCTCAACTCCGCTACAAACGCAAGAAAAGGAAATAACTTTATCACAGATGACGCCCGCAACGACAGAAAGGACTTTTATTTCATCAGTGTCCGTGTAGAGAGGAGGGGCGATCCTCGTCAGGAGAAGAACACACGGCTGCTGTCAACAACCACCACAAAAAGTTTGTTTTCTCCTCACTATGGGCAGTCGTTTGGAGTTTGGATTAAAGGAATTAGTTTTGTAAAGACTTGGCATTTGACAAGAGGTTATGGGCGGTGAGTGTTGAAAACGTGTTCGCTTAACTTTCAATATACCTCACTGTAGTTAGCGGTTAGCTCATGATGCTATCACTACATTCCCTCAGTCATAGTTCAGCTCGTTCTTTCTGGCGACTGTAAAGTGTCTGGGTCTGTGTTGATGATTTCTGGAAAAAAATCATCTTCAGAAAAATGTTATGTGTGAAGTTTTTGCTCCCTCTAACTTATTTTGCACATGAGCAAATGCTTGATAAGTTTAGACTTATGTATCTAACGAGACTTAAAAAAAAATCCTCAAAATCTGTGGGGGGAAAAATAGGCGACTGATACAAGTTTCATAGGACACAACGACAAATAATTGAATAAATGACAAAAGATCTACAGTCAGTCAGTGCAAAAAATGTGCAAATGTGGCCCAAAGACTGCTCAGTGTACACCAAAGTCAACGATTAGCTCAGTGATCTCTTTGTAGTAGGTCTATTACTTATTTGTCACTCAAAGGCATGTACACATGAGATGAGACAAACGTATGCATCATTGTGCCTCTGGCGAAATCCTAAACCATGAGTTTTTCCACATCCTCAAATACGTGTGTGGACAATGTATGTGACTCCTGGGGGCCCATCTCCACACCTGAGCCTTACATTATTTAGGATGACGATGGAAACTGGAGTATGCATGGAAATTTAGCATATACAAAAGAAACATGCAAACTTAAAATGGAAAACTGTGGAGTAAAATGTAAAATGTTCGTGCTGTGAGAGAAGTTTAAAGTCCTGACACACGCTGTGCTTCAAAAGGGTTTCATATGCAACTTTTCTGATGGAAAGAGCAACACTAGCTTGGCTTCATGCAGACGTTTGACATTAAACTAAGTAACATGGTTAAATGTCACAAATTAATTGTAAGAAAGATGACAAAGAATAATAGTAATTAATTCAGAAGGGAAATTACGTACATCAGTGATATTTTTTATTTTTTTTGTGTTTGTTTTAATGACATGAAGATTTAACATTCTGTCAGAATATAAATTGAAAGGGAGTTACATAAGTTACAAAATATTTTGTAACTTTTAAACTGGCATAAACATTAAATGCAGCAGTCAAGCCAAAGCCAAATTAAACCATGCAAAATCAAACCTACAACTTACACATCTTGAAGCCGTGTCTGGCCTTTTCATTTATTCTCCACAAAACCCATCATTTCATTTGAATATGCCCTCAAAATAACCCCTAAAATGTCCTTAAAAAATACATTTTGTTTGCCAGAAAAGAAGGTTAATCCTCTATCCTGGCTCATGGGTCATGTATGTAGCGCCCATTGAATTTTGATTTAAAACGAAAAACAACTTCTTCCTGCTTTCCAGTAGCAAAATATGTCAAGAATACAGTATTATTAAAGGGCTCGTTTAGTAGCGTGGCTGTCACACTAAGTAGGTTGCTCTCATGTGGCACTTTTCTTTTTCTGGCGCCGCCCTGTGCACCTGCAGCTTCCAGCTCTGACTTATAGGTCTCTAATCTATTTTTAGTTAAACTGCATTCACCTTGAGAAGACCCAAAATATTCTCAAACTAGGGTCATTCTGGTCCTAACTGCAGGCATCAAAATATTGAACTTTCCTTTGTGCAACGTTGCTCAGTAAATCAGGGAATCACAGGACACACTTACAAAGTCTCAGCTTTAGGAGTTCAGATATTTGTGTGTGGTACAAAGGGTCAGAAATGGATTCAGTTTCAATTGGACAAAGTCTTTCATGATCCTGTCACAACAAAATATATTCTATGGCTTGAAAACGTCTTTAAATAGCTTTTCCAAACAGGTTCATCTTCACGTGCACCAGTTTTACTCATACATTTTTGACTTAGAACAGAATGTATGACTTTAAACTAGTCTGTCAGGTCTGTTGTGTTGTAACTAGAACATTTTGTGTGAGGTTAGCACTTTTGAACGCGTATGACCCTCTCCATACATACTGCACATTGTTGACATTCACAGTAATGTGTACCTTCCAATGTGTGGCAAAAGTTGAAGCAGATTAATGATTGGATTCACAGCACGCGTGGTTTTATGCTTAGAAAAAGTTAAATTGACATGGGTAAAGCGTGGCTGTATTAATGAACTGGATGTATATGGCTGAGTGCTGCTCTCAAATTGGAGAGTGCTTTGGTAATTGCTTCAGAAAGGCGCACTTCTCTATGCGATATCTCTCATCCTGCAGGTGTCAAGTTAATTTACTGACGCTTTATGGGAACGCTCTCTTCTGCACGCGTTAGGAAGTGGATGGCATCAAAGTAAGCAGGTAGTAGCAGTGAATCATGTAAGGGGTTTAAACTTACATTGCAATGTCATAAATTCTGCTTTGATATATTTCTGTTTATAGGCTACTTCATAGTCCAGGTAGGGTCGTTTTTAGCCCATCATGAAACGGCGCTTGAACAGAGCAGTGTCCCTCTTTTGGTTGTTCTGTACAATTTGAGCTTTCTGTCCATGGCCCAGCAGATGAAGTCAAACTTAGAGATTTGTCCTGGTTTTATTAGAAATCATGACTAAGTTGTCCTGATTTTATTTATTTTAAAGACTTTGATATTCGCCAACATCAAAGAGAAGATGGAATGTAATTTCTCTATGCACTGACCAGAGGTTATACCTAGATTATATACAGTACTTAGGATGCTATTGAGCAATGAAATGTCCAAATGCACTTATTAAATAAAAATAATTTAAATTAATGTGAAGAGATTCATTCTGTCTTCTTGTCGTTTCCAAAAATGTTTTTCTTTTTGTCAGACAGGAGCCTTTCTTTACCTTCTTTACATGTTTCAGCTACTTCCTGTAGCCTTTCTCAGAAGCGTCACTGGTATGGTGTCTTGTAGGCTGCTTACACGGTTTTGCCAGACAATAGAGGGAACTTGCGCAAAACCGTGTAAGCAGCCTACATGACACGTCACCATACCAAACAGTGACGCTTCTGAGGAAGGCTACAGGAAGTAGCTGAAACATGTAAAGCAGGTAAAGAAACGTTCCTGTCTGACAAAAAGAAAAACATTTTTGGAAACTGAAATTGAGTGTTCACAGTGTTTATCTTTAAGATTAAACTTCTCTTTTAGTGACCCAACACATTGCACTATTTGTTCCAGTTTTACAACATTTTGAGTTTGTCAGCCTAGCAGGAAGCTGTGGACTTTGTTCTCCTGTGTATGTCTTTTAGGTTGATAGAAGAGTACACAAAGAAAGCAGTTTCAAAAACATCTTAAGTACTTTTGTAAAACATGTTCTTAATCACTTAGGTATTGGTGTTTTTCTAGTTTGTGTGCTGTGAAATACAAAAATGCTTACAGCGAACAGTGCAGGTATTTCAGTCAGTCAGACAGACAGACAGTGCTTTTGCTTCATGTCTGTTTTTTGCTTTGGTTCGATTAAAATCTTTTCTTGAAAATCTTGATTTTTTTCTTCCTGCTGTTCCTATCCATTGCAATTTCCACCATTGTGAGACAAGTAAAGATTCCTTCGTCTCATTTTTGTTCCATGTTCTTTTGTTCATAGCCCTCCTACAAACCCTTTCACATGTTCACACCAGTGCTCTGATGATGGCCGTTCAGTGGGAAAGATCCGAGGAGCTGAGTTCGACCCACAGCGCAGTGAATAGACCCCATTTCACAGTGATTTAAATCTCTTTGAATTGACTGGTACATTGGTATGACTCACGCTTTAACCGCTCTGCCTGGTTGCTATGTCGACAGAAATGCATTGGAGCCCAGGGACGAGGAAAGACATGCCCTGGTCCAAAAGCACTTAACATAACGTTATCGAAGGCTGGACTGACCACTATGTATAATCGGTCTGATGTTTTCACCTGCTAATGCTTTAAAAAGGTCAAATAGGAACAAAGATTTCAGCTTAAAACGGAGGGCTACGCTTTTTTTTTTAATGTTTCCTCCTCTGAATTAACGCTTTAAATTATAGTAATGTAATAAAGTGCAATTACAGGTAATACGTAGATAGTTACGATTACTAACGAAATAAGTATGCCCTAAGTACAAGTAGTATTTCCCATAAGTACGAGTAGTAACTAAATAGTTATAATGTAAGTATGTGCAGTTACTACAGGTAATAACAAAAAGTAGTTACACATTAATTACAGTGTAACTACCGGTACTTGTACTTGTTTCTCCCTTATTCCTTCTTGCTACCATGTTCTTTCTCTTGCCATTGCTTGTTTATTGTAGGTGTGCTTCTCCATCCTTGTTCCAGACTGTTCCATGTGTTCCTGCAGAAACAGGATGCCGTCTATACAGCTTAACAGAATACAGCTCACTTTCATGTGTAGTTACAAGTTAATTACAGTATGTTCTTGTTGTTAGTGTGTTGGGTAATCTCACCCATTCTGCTTTTTCCTGAATGGTTTCAAGGTTTTCTCAAAATAATTGGTTTAATTGTTTGCTTCATAGTGATTTAGACAATGTGCACACAACTTGCTTTTGTTTTTCAGAAAAAGGTGGTTTGTGTTATATCAAGCTGCTCACTTATAAAAACTTGTGACTTGTTTATTTGAATGAATATGTAATTAAAAAATATAATTATCTCAACACCTAATACTTTCACCATAACTTTTGCAACACATGATCAAATGATAAATACTCATACCTAAAGCGTATCTTACTCACAGGTACAAGCAGAACTATTAATACATGCATTTACTATCTATACAGTTTTTACATATAACTATTTATTTATTACCTGTACTTACATTTATTATCTGTACTCTGTAGTTATTACTTAAAGCATAACTATTCAGTTAATGCCCATGCTTACAGTTACTACCTGTGCTTACAGCACAACTATTTAGTTATTACTCACACTTACAGTGTAACTATTTTGTTATTAACCCTACTTAAGGCCTAGCTATTTGTTATTACCTGTAATTACACCTTGAGCATATAACCATTACTTCTGACTGAAGCTTCAGTAGTAATTTACAAGACTCTTCAGTTGAATATGTGGCATTGGGAAAGATGTTGTAATGGTCCAAATATATAATATAAGTACAACAGTCTTGAATCATCCGGAGTGCTCAAGGTGGTCGAAGGCTATTGGTAAGTGCTTGGTCTCTGTTAATATTATTTTTTTCATTGTCCTCTGCCATTTTAAAGTCTTACATAACAAGCATTTTTGTGGACGTCAGAGCACATCTGACAAAGCATTACAAGTAGGACACCGGTTCAGAAGGCCATGCTGTTTTATATTGGGATGAAAAGGAGATTGCTAACGTAGGAAGAAAGGGCATCATGGAAAATGTGTTAATATTTTAACAAAATCTTTTCATCTAAATTTAGAGATGGATGAATGTATTTATTACTAAATCTACAAAACGACACAGCCTTAGCCAGTCAGAGCAGTTTGCTCTTAAATAATCATTAGTATAATCTGAATGTCCAGATTAGCTTTGTTTGCGTTGGTTGGACAATGAACCTTTTAGGAAGACATCAGGGTCAATAAAAGAAGCAGCCGTTCCAATAAAAACTAACTTAGCCAAATGTTTATCCATATTGAACAATTAGAGCAAATGTGTCTTGACCAGGTACAATATGATTCTTGTTTATAGTTCTCTTACAGTATGTCTTTATCTCTGAGACAAGAATTTTCACAAGTGTGGAATCTGTGGCAAAGACTATGGTTTTTGAGCAATTAAACCATGTGGATATATCAATACAAATAGAAATCATGTCCAAGGAAACAGGCGAATATCAACATAGATGGATTCTTGCAATATTTGTGAGAAGATAGCCACTGTTAGGCAGACCAATCACATCACAGCAGCAGATCTATCACAGCACAGCAATAGTCAACGATAAACCAAAATATCCTGCAGCCTATTTCAGCAAAATTACAGACAATTTTGGCTTCTGAAAAAACTATACACAAAAGGCAATTTGTGCATTTGTGGACAAGATTCAGTATCTTTCGCTAAGCAACTTCAGCGTTAGTGCTCCCCCTACAGCTCTCTTGTGTTACAATTATTTTCTCATTTAGGTTAAATTTAAGACTGAAATAATGGCAACAAACAAATCTAACACATTTTACGATGCTAAAAATAGAAAAGTTAAAAAAAAATTCTCGAGACAGAAATTCGAGTCGGGAAGGTGGTCGGGAAGGAAGATTGCAGCTGCTGTAGTTTCTGCCAACACATGCTTTAAATGGCCCAAAAATACATACGCAATCATCACGAAGACTTACATAAACTTTTAACAAGATAAAATGTTACTTAGTTCTGCTTTAACTAGATTGGACAAAAAAGCAATTGAAGAGCAAAGTGATTGGCCAGACCCACAGAAATCTGCAGCAGGTGTTTTCTAGTCAGAAATAGCTTGAATAAGGATGTCAGCGCGTGACTTTTCCCAACCATGCACAAATCCTCATAACAGGAACCACCTTGCAAACGGCCAGCCATTTCACGATTACTCTCTCCTCGAAACACACATCTGTAGGCACTGGCTTTTGCAACTCGGTCACTTGCACAACACCCTGCTGCGCATTTTAGTTTTTCTCCCTGTATTTGCACCATGTTCTCTGGGCCCCCCTTGGTCGGCGACGACAAAACGAACCACATGCCCCCCTACGAGGCAAAGTCACCTCTGCAGCACCGCGGAGAAACAACTCGCACAATCCACAACTACCGGATCTTGCCACATCAACTCTTCTCAACTACACAACCTCCCTTTTCACTTACACCCCGGAGAATGCTGGCCAACAATCTCTTTCCATACAAATCTGCTATCAACAGCTGTTCTTTTGACTCTGTGTACTCTAGAAGCTTCCGACGGCCCATCAATTTCGCCACAGCATTTCTCTTCTTCCTACGCACAACCAACAAAAGCACATGGCATGTGGTTTGGATTATGGTTAGAATAAATCCCTGATTTCCCTCACCTAAGGCCCCAACAACCCGGCACGCCTGGCCCCGATAGCCCCCGGTACAGTCACNCAAGTAAAAGTGATTCACTTTAAGTAGTTTGAAGTGATTCACTTCCTGAAGAGTGTGTGGGGCCTCTGGCTCTCTGAAGCCCTATGCTCTTGTCTGCGTGGATTTTCTTCTGCTAAGCTTAAACATTAATCTGGGGATGTTTGAAAAGGTCAACCAAGGATAAATAATACTTTGACTTAAGCGCATTTAATAGCACTATACGAAAGTTTCCCATCTCACTTACTGAATTTTGAGAACAATCAATTACATAAACGGGACAGTCCAAATAGATTTAGATTTTTCCTCTTATTATCACATTTTAGTTGAGAGGAAAACATAGGCTATATACAGAAAAAAAATCATGATACCATTGGAAAAACTCCTACAGTCTCACCTCTCTCTGGAGTTTATCAGAATCCTGACCCACATTTCTGAACCTTGTTGGAAAAAACCTTTGGTGCCCCCTGCTTTGTGAAGTGTGCCACATATTTGGCAGCGGCGCCGGTGTTGGTATGTCTGCGCTCGTCTCTGGTAAAGAAGCATACACGGGACCATCTTATCTGGCTGACCACATGATAGGCCTGTCAGAGGACGTCATCGTGTGGGCTTTGACGAACTCAAACCTTGTCAAACTGGAGTGTTCTGATAGCTGACAGTTCAGGCTGGGACAGAGGCTTCTGAAATGACTCTTAAGGCAAATTCATCTGCAAAGCTCACCCCACATCAGCGTGATTTTGGACTAGGCTTTTAACTATCTATTACCAAGATCTGATACCAGATTTAAAAGAAGAACACATCACTTCAGTTCTACAATCTTTGCACTGGCTCCCGATTTCTTCATGCAGAGATTTTAAAATCCTCTAAATCATGTCTTCATTTCCTTGCCACACAGTATCTGTCCGACTAGTTACCGCCATATGTTTCTGCTCATTCTCTCAAGTCAGCTGATCAGTTTTTATTCATTTTGTCCAAAACAAAAAGAAAACCAGTGGACTGATATTTTTCTGTTGTGGGTCCAAAGCTCTTGGAACAAGCTCTCTTTGAGCCTTAGGCAAACAGAGGCACTGTCTGATATTAAGTCTTCTTTAAAAACACATCTTTATGCTTTGGCTTTAAACACAGTTTGAAATGTTGACTTTGGATGTTTTATTGTTTTGTACTATCATCTGTGTGTAAAGTACTTTGGTCGACCTTGCTGTTTTTAAAGCGCAATGTAAATAAAGTTTTGATTGGTTTAATCGATTGATATTAAACTCTTGCACATTCTAGCATTTAACATAACTTGGCTAAAATACCGCGCTTACTATGTTGTTAACACTGATTAGATTTGGATGATGTGCTATAACATTGAGAAATATTGAACATTGTCATCTAAATTAGGTGCTAAATCTAAATTAGAATTGCATAGACTGTGCCAAAATGCTGGACAGTTTTGTCTTAGGAGCCATTGTCCTTTTAAATAAGGTCACTCGGCTCAATTGATGGATCTTATCTTTCCATTATGTCTGTGTTCATTGGTTGTGTGCATGACCTGATCAATGTTTGATGCTTTTTAATCACTGCAAACCAACTTTGCTCAAGGGCACGAGGAAAGACACCCTAAACCACATCTTAAACAGGACTAGAGCAGGTCTAAGCAAGATTAAAACAAAACAAAAACAAAACTGGAACATACTGTATCTGAGTTTTTGGTAACATTAAAATTGTGAAAAGAGCGAGTAAATAGGCACAGTACATTATATTGTATTTAGTTAATCAATAGCTCATTTACATTTCACATATATCATCTAAGTCAGAGCAAAAAGTGCATTCTTTATGTTTTGGTGATTTTTGAGCACTAAGGTCATACCAGCTTGTTTATGAAGCTAAGCAGGTTGGGCCTGGGCAGTACTTAGAGGAGAGACAGCTGTGGTGCCACGATGGATTAACTAGAGGAGAATCTGTTGTCAAGAAGACTTAGACCTTGTCCACACGAAGACAAAACAAGTATAGTTTTAAAAACGATCTGCGTAAAGATGGAGCTGCCTTAGGATTTATCAGCGTCCACATGAATCAGTAAAACCAGCCTGAAGCTGATGTAATGCCTGTATCTGACCAGAGTGTGGCGCTGTGACACTGACACAGAAAGAAAGTAGAAATTACACAATAAAGTAAAAAAAAAAAAAAAAAAAAAAAGTTTATCGTAAACAAAAACTCTTTTAAACTGATCAAACATTCTGAATGAATAACATGGATCTAAAACCTACGGAAGAGAGACAGAAAGTGGATTTAATGCTTCAGAATCTTTGGAATATTTTGACGTTTCAATACGGATTTAATGAAGATTGTAAGGAATTTTTTTTTTTTCTTTATGTCGTCTGTGGTTTACGGTGAAATGAGATGCAGATTTTCACAGTGAACATTATATAAAGATCAGTACATTCTGCAAATAAGACGTGACTTTGGTGCAGTGATGTCCTCGAGGAAAAAAAACTTCGGATCCAGCGTAACTGCGAAGATACTAAACCGGAGTATTGACATTTTTTCACCCTGAGGCATGGTTTCAGAAATTTTCGTTTTCAGTGTCCGAAAACTCCTGCTTCGTGTGGACGATGTGTGGTTTAGGACAAATATTTGTGCTGAAACGCCTGAGCTTGGCTTCGTGTGGACAGGCCCATAGTTTGGTGTGATAGGTATGCATAATAATTTCACATCAGTTAAGTTGCAAAATATGAAAAAAATTGATACAGGAAGTAATCTGAGTTCTAAAACAGAATCCCTTCACATGTGCCATCAAAAAGTGTCAAAATGCAAAGACTATTTACAACTGACACAGTTTCCTGGAAGTTTAAATAATCATTTAGTACAATTTAAGTGTTACAAAATATTTTTCATTTTTAAAATCATAACATCTGTGTCATTTATGTGGGTTTTGGCCCAGATTTACAATGTGGTTGCTAGGTAACAGTTGTGGGTTCCCCTCTATTATGTCATATTTGCTGGACAAAATACAACTACAAACCTCATAAAAACAGCCATTCTAGGTGAAAACAAGGTGATTTTGTCATAAGGGGAAATGGTGCAAAATGGCAACCTTTCTTCCGTCAGTCTGTTACACGGCAACTGTGGATACAATTATGGCTCATCACTACTGAGTGCGTAATAAATTAATAATGCAAAAAAGTATGAATCATCTTTGAATGTCATGAAAAGTGCTTATTATTGCTATTAATAGCATTAAAGTAATGGCAATCTATCATATTGGAGAGTGTCAAAGTGGTCAAAAATCAGACAAATGAATGGTTTGGAATAATACTGAGACATGGGTCACAGGGCTCTGGGACACTCAAATTAAAGTAGAAGTAATCCCGGGTCAAACATATAATGGTACTACATCTGGTTCAGTTGATTGTTAAGGTTAAAAGCAAAGCGGAGCAATTACTTGGCTAAATTCACAAACAAATCTTTGTTACTACATCCACATTAATCTGTTTTTACCTTGTTTTGCTTATTCAAACCAAAAAGCCTACAAAATGTGCTGCCAAAAGTCTAATCTCTCTGATTGCTGCTGCAGGTAAGACTCCTTGTTAGCAGACTTCAAAACACACACGGCCCTCAAGCATGTTCACATCAAAATCATCAATCGAAACTTTTATTTTCCATGTCCTCAAGTGTGCTTTGACAGAGCTGTGTTTTCAGATGAAGTGGGGCTTGGTGGGACACTGGGAAGGCAGTATAGTCAAATAAAGACATTTTAATAACAACCCCTAACGATCAAGGTTGACTAAAAGGGGTAATGGCAAAATATTAAAAACTAGGGCCTGACCGATTTATCTGTTGACTGATATTTTTGGCCGATATGAGTACTTACAGGCATATTCTATTATCGACCAAAATATCACCCCCAATATTCTGTACCTCGTTTTAAAGCTTAGATCTTCCAGAATACAATCATTCTATTCAATCAGCTATCAGATCAATATTTAGCACAGTTATTCAATTTATTTGTGGAGTTGTTTTATTGTCGGACAGCACCTGAAGGCAGCACCAAGCTGACGCTCTGCCTCATCACTACAGTACTAGTGAGCTCTGAGGCAGCGCTGGATTTAAATGCTCTCAACTCCGCTACAAACGCAAGAAAAGGAAATAACTTTATCACAGATGACGCCCGCAACGACAGAAAGGACTTTTATTTCATCAGTGTCCGTGTAGAGAGGAGGGGCGATCCTCGTCAGGAAGAAGAACACACGGCTGCTGTCAACAACAACCACCACAAAAAGTTGGTTTTCTCCTCACTATGGGCAGTCGTTTGGAGTTTGGATTAAAGGAATTAGTTTTGTAAAGACTTGGCATTTGAGAAGAGGTTATGGGCTGTGAGTGTTGAAAACGTGTTCGATTTTCGTCTGTGTTGATGATTTCTGGAAAAAAATCATCTTCAGAAAAATGTTATGTGCTATGTGAAGTTTTTGCTCCCTCTAACTTATTTTGCACATGAGCAAATGCTTGATAAGTTTAGACTTATGTATCTAACGAGACTTAAAAAAAATCCTCAAAATCTGTGGGGGGAAAAATAGGCGACTGATACAAGTTTCATAGGACACAATGACAAATAATTGAATAAATGACAAAAGATCTACAGTCAGTCAGTGTAAAAAATGAGCAAATGTGGCCCAAAGACTGCTCAGTGTACACCAAAGTCAACGATTAGCTCAGTGATCTCTTTGTAGTAGGTCTATTACTTATTGTCACTCAAAGGCATGTACACATGAGATGAGACAAACGTATGCATCATTGTGCCTCTGGCGAAATCCTAAACCATGAGTTTTTTCCACATCCTCAAATACGTGTGTGGGACAATGTATGTGACTCCTGGGGGCCCATCTCCACACCTGAGCCTTACATTATTTAGGATGACGATGGAAACTGGAGATTGCATGGAAATTTAGCATATACAAAAGAAACATGCAAACTTAAAATGCACTGTAAGAAATAACCGTAAAAATACACTTATTTTCAACAGTAACTAACCGTTTCAGTGAAAAGCAGTTTATTACCGTAGTTTTCTGAAGGAAAATCTCAAAACAACCAGTCTGTAAGCATATGTGTAAATTTACGGTAAAATACAATATTTGTTCATCTGGAAGCACATGTGTACTCTTGCCGGCACATTTTATGTGAGGAGTATTGTGAAACATCTGGGCACAAACCCTGCTTTTTTCGACATTTACTTCAACAATAAGGTAAGCCATCTAATTTTTTAAATTCTAGCTGTTAAATTAGCTGTTTTTATATTGAAATGTGATAATTGAACGGTTTGTGTGTCGTGCTTTGACCGTGACAGGTCATCACATGCTACACAGGCCCATTTCGTCTTAAGTATAATGATGGATGTATTGTACTTGAAGCTTATTATATGGATTTAACCATACCGCTGTGCTTTAGGTCAACTTGTATTTCCACCACATAAATGCAGATTAGCTTTATGCCTCTTCTTATCCCACAGATGCACTGCTTGTGTCAAACTTTTTCTCCACCTTGTAAACTTCTTTGCTGGTGAGATCTGTGTGAACAAGTGGAGACATAAGACACAGCTCCGTATGCACCCAGACACGCGTATGCACCCAGGGACTCTCCGGTCACCAGTCTACTCTGATCTACTCTTGGAATACTTTAAAGAGAAAAGGACTATTCCTTTCCAATGTAAGTCCTCTTTGTTCTCAGCATTTACTCTATATGACGCTTAATTGGCTGTATTTTTTGTAGATGTCTACTAGTGTTGCTGATTGTTGAGAAATCTTTGATTCTACCTGCAAGTACAATGCTTCTTCTTACTGGTAAGTTCCTTATTGGGCTTTTGTAGCATACAATATCAATTTCATGTGCACAAAACGTTTGTTTTCTCATGTGAAGGTGTACTCTCGTAATGAATGTCATAATAACATGTCTTCAACGCAAAACACAATTGTGTTAATATTGCTCAGAGTAGGGCTGAAACGAATTATTGAGTAATATGATTACAAAAAAGCTTTAAATATTTGTATTTGCCTCGATGATTCGCTTACTTTGTATATTTAATTAAAACGGCATGAACCTGTTGTGTGCGGAGCAGGCAGAACTAGTAAGCAGCGTTTGTTTCACACGGAACTTATTCCAGGACGGCACCGCTGCTGCAGCTACAGCACAACGGAGGGAACAGCCGTGTATTTTAAATTAACAAGTCTGTATTTGGAGGAGACTTGTGTTTGTGAGAGCACAGAGTGCCAAAATCATAGAACAAACAAAGTCACTCACAAGGGACAAACTTACGGAGGCTAAATTGAACTGCCCATGGAGCTAACGCCGTGACTCGAGCTCTAAAAAGACAAGCTGCAGATACAGTGCTAAAGAGCTGTGACGTTATATTCATAATTTACATGAAACAGACTCACACATTTGTGTAGGTTTATAGCTCTGCTTCCAGTCTGTCACATTTGAGACATGTGTAGTACTTCAGACGCAATGTCAAAATGCTTTGAGTCAAACCCCGAGTCTACAGATGTTTGTGGATTTAATATTGAATCTAATCATACGTCACAAAGACATAATAAGCTCTCATCTCCCATCCCAACAAACTTTCTGCATCTATGTGAAAATTACATCAATAAGATGGTGAAATGTTTCTCTCTCACTTATTATATTATGATATTACATTTGTGTATTCAGGGGGGAAGTTTGTTTTTTATGTGCAATGAAAAATAATTGTGTTACTAAGCAGAAAATCTTCATTATCCTTATAAAAATGTTTTACAAAGAGTAAAAAAAAGTTAATAGATAACTTGATTAATCAAAATAAATCAATAGACTAATAAATTACTGAAATAATCTATGCTGCAGCCCTAGCTCAGAGCAAACATAAAGTCAGTCTCTCTGTCTCCACAATCTGTTTGTAAAATTCTTTATTTGTTTTTGTTTAGGCACATTGTTTCAGTGGGACGACCACCGATGGCTGAATGGTCAGTACTGGAGGACAGACAGTCTGTGAAGGCAACTTCAAGATCAACTCATTCTTCCTTTTGGTCAGCCTCATCATGCTGAGTGAGTGACAGCTTTAAACACATGAGTGTATCAAAGCTGTAGACTTGTTGCTTTTAATGGCATATATCAATATTATAGCTTTATACGTGTGATAATAACATTCTGGCATCAAGCTTCCATATCCACCTACAACTAGTTGTATATTTCTTAAGACGAGACACTACAAATAATATGTTCTTAATTTTTTGCTTTTTGGTTATTTTGCTTTCTCAACATCCACCTTTCATGTGGAAGCAACACACAAGTAGCTCTATCTGCTCCTAAATCTCTACATACAATGACTTTATTAAGATAACTAATTTAGCTCCTTCACACCAGACTTTACAAACTTGAATTGAATAAGATTTTGAAAGTTTCAGAAGAATTTGTTGTTATCTAATTCAAACCCACATTTGCATAATGTGCAAATGTGGCTGTTGTTACACATAAAATGCCTTATAAAAACATTATAGATGAAAAACTTGTAATACATATCTTACATTTATGTGACTAAACTAAAGAAAATTTTAATTTAAGATATTCACATTGATAACTTCAATTTAAGATGTTTTCATATTCACCAAGCACAAGTTGACATTTTAAGTTCTTGCAAAAATAGATGAGTGCCTTTAAACAGAAATTGAAATTACAAAAATAAAAATAATAATAAGTCAATCATTTTCAATGCAATAGTTATCGATTTGCTTTTACTCATTCACTTTTTCCCTTACTGAAAGACTTTGTATTTTCCAAATGTTTAAAAATGGACAATTAAGAATTGTAGCTCATGTTCTTTATAGAGTTTATTGTTATCTGTTTTGAAATGGTGCATTTTTTTTGAAGTTCTTAAATAAAACATGTTTTTAAGGAATTTTGGTTTCAGAGTTTTATTTTGAAAAGTCTATCTGCTTGTAGCAGTGTAATACCGTTATTGTTTTTTATTGTATTAAACCGTTAAATAAGAGTACAGGTAGATACCGTTAAATTAAGACTAAACCAACAACAGTAATGTACAGTAAAATACAAAAAAATTACGGTAATGTACTGCAACATCTTTACAGTACTAAACTGTTATTTTAGCTACGGTAACACTACTGTCAATCTACGGCATTCTACAGGCAAATATTGCTGCCAGCTCTTTACTGTTAAATAACGCTATTTTTCTTACAGTGTGGAAAACTGTGGAGTAAATGTAAAATGTTCGTGCTGTGAGAGAAGTTTAAAGTCCTGACACACGCTGTGCTTCAAAAGGGTTTCATATGCAACTTTTCTGATGGAAAGAGCAACACTAGCTTGGCTTCATGCAGACGTTTGACATTAAACTAAGTAACATGGTTAAATGTCACAAATTAATTGTAAGAAAGATGACAAAGAATAATAGCAATTAATTCAGAAGGGAAATTACGTACATCAGTGATATTTTTTATTTTTTTTGTGCTTGTTTTAATGACATGAAGATTTAACATTCTGTCAGAATATAAATTGAAAGGGAGTTACATAAGTTACAAAATATTTTGTAACTTTTAAACTGGCATAAACATTGGTAAATGCAGCAGTCAAGCCAAAGCCAAATTAAACCATGCAAAATCAAACCTACAACTTACACATCTTGAAGCCGTGTCTGGCCTTTTCATTTTTTTTTCTCCACAAAACCCATCATTTCATTTGAATATGCCCTCAAAATAACCCCTAAAATGTTCTTAAAAAATACATTTTGTTTGCCAGAAAAGAAGGTTAATCCTCTATCCTGGCTCATGGGTCCATGTACGTAGCGCCCATTTGAATTTTGATTTAATATCGAAAAACAACTTCTTCCTGCTTTCCAGTAGCAAAAATATGTCAAGAATACATTATTATTAAAAGGGCTCGTTTAGTAGCGTGGCTGTCACACTAAGTAGGTTGCTCTCATGTGGCACTTTTCTTTTTCTGGCGCCACCCTGTGCACCTGCAGCTTCCAGCTCTGACTTATAGGTCTCTAATCTATTTTTAGTTAAACTGCATTCACCTTGAGAAGACCCAAAATATTCTCAAACTAGGGTCATTCTGGCCCTAACTGCAGGCATCAAAATATTGAACTTTCCTTTGTGCAGTAAATCAGGAATCACAGGACACACTTACAAAGTCTCAGCTTTAGGAGTTCAGATATTTGTGTGTGGTACAAAGGGTCAGAAATTGATTCAGTTTCAATTGGACAAAGTCTTTCATGATTCTGTCACAACAATTGGACAAAGTCTTTCATGATCCAGTCACAACAAAATATATTCTATGGCTTAAAAACGTCTTTAAATAGCTTTTCCAAACAGGTTCATCTTCACGTGCACCAGTTTTACTCATACATTTTTGACTTAGAACAGAATGTATGACTTTAAACTAGTCTGTCAGGTCTGTTGTGTTGTAACTAGAACATTTTGTGTGAGGTTAGCACTTTTGAACGCGTATGACCCTCTCCATACATACTGCACATTGTTGACATTCACAGTACATGTGTACACTTCCAATGTGTGCAAAAGTTGAAGCAGATTAACTGATTGGATTCACAGCACGCTGTGGTTTTATGCTTAGAAAAAGTTAAATTGACATGGGTAAAGCGTGGCTGTATTTAATGAACTGGATGTATATGGCTGAGTGCTGCTCTCAAATTGGAGAGTGCTTTGGTAATTGCTTCAGAAAGCGCGCACTTCTCTATGCGATATCTCTCATCCTGCAGGTGTCAACTTAATTTACTGACGTTTTATGGGAACGCTCTCTTCTGCACGCGTTAGGAAGTGGATGGCATCAAAGTAAGCAGGTAGTAGCAGTGAATCATGTAAGGGGTTTAAACTTACATTGCAATGTCATAAATTCTGCTTTGATATATTTCTGTTTATAGGCTACTTCATAGTCCAGGTAGGGTCGTTTTTAGCCCATCATGAAACGGCGCTTGAACAGAGCAGTGTCCCTCTTTTGGTTGTTCTGTACAATTTGAGCTTTCTGTCCATGGCCCAGCAGATGAAGTCAAACTTAGAGATTTGTCCTGGTTTTATTTAGAAATCATGACTAAGTTGTCCTGATTTTATTTATTTTAAAGACTTTGATATTCGCCAACATCAAAGAGAAGATGGAATGTAATTTCTCTATGCACTGACCAGAGGTTATACCTAGATTATATACAGTACTTAGGATGCTATTGAGCAATGAAATGTCCAAATGCACTTATTAAATAAAAATAATTTAAATTAATGTGAAGAGATTCATTCTGTCTTCTTGTCGTTTCCAAAAATGTTTTTCTTTTTGTCAGACAGGAGCCTTTCTTTACCTTCTTTACATGTTTCAGCTACTTCCTGTAGCCTTTCTCAGAAGCGTCACTGGTATGGTGTCTTGTAGGCTGCTTACACGGTTTTGCCAGACAATAGAGGGAACTTGCGCAAAACCGTGTAAGCAGCCTACATGACACGTCACCATACCAAACAGTGACGCTTCTGAGGAAGGCTACAGGAAGTAGCTGAAACATGTAAAGCAGGTAAAGAAACGTTCCTGTCTGACAAAAAGAAAAACATTTTTGGAAACTGAAATTGAGTGTTCACAGTGTTTATCTTTAAGATTAAACTTCTCTTTTAGTGACCCAACACATTGCACTATTTGTTCCAGTTTTACAACATTTTGAGTTTGTCAGCCTAGCAGGAAGCTGTGGACTTTGTTCTCCTGTGTATGTCTTTTAGGTTGATAGAAGAGTACACAAAGAAAGCAGTTTCAAAAACATCTAAAGTACTTTTGTAAAACATGTTCTTAATCACTTAGGTATTGGTGTTTTTCTAGTTTGTGTGCTGTGAAATACAAAAATGCTTACAGCGAACAGTGCAGGTATTTCAGTCAGTCAGACAGACAGACAGTGCTTTTGCTTCATGTCTGTTTTTTGCTTTGGTTCGATTAAAATCTTTTCTTGAAAATCTTGATTTTTTTTCTTCCTGCTGTTCCTATCCATTGCAATTTCCACCATTGTGAGACAAGTAAAGATTCCTTCGTCTCATTTTTGTTCCATGTTCTTTTGTTCATAGCCCTCCTACAAACCCTTTCACATGTTCACACCAGTGCTCTGATGATGGCCGTTCAGTGGGAAAGATCCGAGGAGCTGAGTTCGACCCACAGCGCAGTGAATAGACCCCATTTCACAGTGATTTAAATCTCTTTGAATTGACTGGTACATTGGTATGACTCACGCTTTAACCGCTCTGCCTGGTTGCTATGTCGACAGAAATGCATTGGAGCCCAGGGACGAGGAAAGACATGCCCTGGTCCAAAAGCACTTAACATAACGTTATCGAAGGCTGGACTGACCACTATGTATAATCGGTCTGATGTTTTCACCTGCTAATGCTTTAAAAAGGTCAAATAGGAACAAAGATTTCAGCTTAAAACGGAGGGCTACGCTTTTTTTTTTTAATGTTTCCTCCTCTGAATTAACGCTTTAAATTATAGTAATGTAATAAAGTGCAATTACAGGTAATACGTAGATAGTTACGATTACTAACGAAATAAGTATGCCCTAAGTACAAGTAGTATTTCCCATAAGTACGAGTAGTAACTAAATAGTTATAATGTAAGTATGTGCAGTTACTACAGGTAATAACAAAAAGTAGTTACACATTAATTACAGTGTAACTACCGGTACTTGTTTGTTCTCCCTTATTCCTTCTTGCTACCATGTTCTTTCTCTTGCCATTGCTTGTTTTATTGTAGGTGTGCTTCTCCATCCTTGTTCCAGACTGTTCCATGTTGTTCCTGCAGAAACAGGATGCCGTCTATACAGCTTAACAGAATACAGCTCACTTTCATGTGTAGTTACAAGTTAATTACAGTATGTTCTTGTTGTTAGTGTGTTGGGTAATCTGACCCATTCTGCTTTTTCCTGAATGGTTTCAAGGTTTTCTCAAAATAATTGGTTTAATTGTTTGCTTCATAGTGATTTAGACAATGTGCAACACAACTTGCTTTTGTTTTTCAGAAAAAGGTGGTTTGTGTTATATCAAGCTGCTCACTTATAAAAACTTGTGACTTGTTTATTTGAATGAATATGTAATTAAAAAATATAATTATCTCAACACCTAATACTTTCCACCATAACTTTTGCAACACATGATCAAATGATAAATACTCATACCTAAAGCGTATCTTACTCACAGGTACAAGCAGAACTATTAATACATGCATTTACTATCTATACAGTTTTTACATATAACTATTTATTTATTACCTGTACTTACATTTATTATCTGTACTCTGTAGTTATTACTTAAAGCATAACTATTCAGTTAATGCCCATGCTTACAGTTACTACCTGTGCTTACAGCACAACTATTTAGTTATTACTCACACTTACAGTGTAACTATTTTGTTATTAACCCTACTTAAGGCCTAGCTATTTAGTTATTACCTGTAATTACACCTTGAGCATATAACCATTACTTCTGACTGAAGCTTCAGTAGTAATTTACAAGACTCTTCAGTTGAATATGTGGCATTGGGAAAGATGTTGTAATGGTCCAAATATATAATATAAGTACAACAGTCTTGAATCATCCGGAGTGCTCAAGGTGGTCGAAGGCTATTGGTAAGTGCTTGGTCTCTGTTAATATTATTTTTTTCATTGTCCTCTGCCATTTTAAAGTCTTACATAACAAGCATTTTTGTGGACGTCAGAGCACATCTGACAAAGCATTACAAGTAGGACACCGGTTCAGAAGGCCATGCTGTTTTATATTGGGATGAAAAGGGAGATTGCTAACGTAGGAAGAAAGGGCATCATGGAAAATGTGTTAATATTTTAACAAATCTTTTCATCTAAATTTAGAGATGGATGAATGTATTTATTACTAAATCTACAAAACGACACAGCCTTAGCCAGTCAGAGCAGTTTGCTCTTAAATAATCATTAGTATAATCTGAATGTCCAGATTAGCTTTGTTTGCGTTGGTTGGACAATGAACCTTTTAGGAAGACATCAGGGTCAATAAAAGAAGCAGCCGTTCCAATAAAAACTAACTTAGCCAAATGTTTATCCATATTGAACAATTAGAGCAAATGTGTCTTGACCAGGTACAATATGATTCTTGTTTATAGTTCTCTTACAGTATGTCTTTATCTCTGAGACAAGAATTTTCACAAGTGTGGAATCTGTGGGAAAGACTATGGTTTTTGAGCAATTAAACCATGTGGATATATCAATACAAATAGAAATCATGTCCAAGGAAACAGGCGAATATCAACCCAGATGGATTCTTGCAATATTTGTGAGAAGATAGCCACTGTTAGGCAGACCAATCACATCACAGCAGCAGATCTATCACAGCACAGCAATAGTCAACGATAAACCAAAATATCCTGCAGCCTAGTTCAGCAAAATCACAGACAATTTTGGCTTCTGAAAAAACTATACACAAAAGGCAATTTGTGCATTTGTGGACAAGATTCAGTATCTTTCGCTAAGCAACTTCAGCGTTAGTGCTCCCCCTACAGCTCTCTTGTGTTACCAATTATTTTCTCATTTAGGTTTAAATTTAAGACTGAAATAAGGCAACAAACAATCTAACACATTTTACGATGCTAAAAATAGAAAAGTTAAAAAAAAATTCTCGAGACAGAAATTCGAGTCGGGAAGGTGGTCGGGAAGGAAGATTACAGCTGCTGTAGTTTCTGCCAACACATGCTTTAAATGGCCCAAAAATACATACGCAATCATCACGAAGACTTACATAAACTTTTAACAAGATAAAATGTTACTTAGTTCTGCTTTAACTAGATTGGACAAAAAAGCAATTGAAGAGCAATGTGATTGGCCAGACCCACAGAAATCTGCAGCAGGTGTTTGTAGTCAGAAATAGCAGCTGTAATGAGGGATGTGCAGGGTGATTTCACAACATGCACAAAATTATAAAAAGAAATTGCAAAGGCAGCATTCACGATTATTTTTCGAAAACACATCTGTAGATGGTTTGCCAGACTTGGTCATGACAACTGCTGGATTTTTAGTTTTTCTTGTATTGCATGTTTTTGGGTTGGTCGGGAAAACCGAAATGCCAGAGGAAAGTCACTTGGACAGAGGGAGAAAATGGCAAACTACAGATTTAATCAACTTTCAAATACACAACTTTTTCACTTGAGCGAGAATGCTGGCCAAAATCTTTTATATACACATTCTTGCTATCAAAGTGTTCTATTGATTGTACTCTAGAAGCTTCCAACAGATAATTTTAGCATTTTTAGCACAACAAAAAGATGCATGTGGTTTGGGAATTATGTAGAATAAATTTGCTTCCCTACCTAAGGCCCACAAGTCACTGGGATAGGGTACAGTCACCTATAACCATATCTGAACAAATAAAAAGATAAAGTAAACATGGCTATAATAAAGCAAAGCATACAGCACCTCATACAATGCATTGCTCTGTGTGGTATGAGCATAATCAGGCAAGCACCATGTCTTGTAAATGTTTTTGTTGTGTTGGTGAGTCAGCATGTGTCGTTGGCGCTGTTTGCAATGTGCATCTTATTGATATTAATAGCAGGGAAAGACAGAGGCACTGCTGCTGTGGCTCTGCTATTATTGCCTTGTCTCTTTTTATCAAGTTGTTAGTGGCAAATGCACAAGCGCTAAATGAATATGCAGACAAACAAATTGTGCTTACTATTAAAGTGTGGACATGTTATGACTGTGTTTTTGCCATGTTGTTTCCATTGTGTAAGAATAATTGTTGGGCTTTCAGTTATTTCTACCATTTTGAACAAAGCTTTATTATGACTCATTCTGTCTCACACTGTTTCAGATTTATGGTTGGTCAAAATGTTTATTGAAAATGCTTCTAAATTACAATGTTAAACACATAATCTGATACATGTTTACACTTTCTGTTATGACTATAAATAACTATAAAACAACACAAGCAATGTACACCAAACTGATTCAGTTGCTTTTGTGTATTGAGTGCTTTCAATGGCGTGTGTGGGCAGCTATTTTTTGCCCCGCAGCAACAATTAAATATGTGTAATTGACTGGACATTGAGGGGAAAAAACAACAACTGATGAGCAAAAGTATATGAACAATTAAGTGGGATATAACTGGACTGCTTAAGAGTGGAGCTATGGTAATTTTATGTTCTTCTTTCTAAGCTAAATTTTCTTATAACCAGCTATAAATGTCTTGAAAGCAGTGAAATATTACATAAGCAATTAAATCTTATCCAGTAAAACTTCAAATCTGAATTTAAAATTCTGATTCGAAGTCATTTTAAGTGAGTCAAGATATACAGTTTTGCAGTGCAGGGTGATACTTTAGTTATATTTTTTCATCATTATTATTTCTTTGTTTTTAACCTTTATTTGATCAGGAAAGTCTCACTGAGATCGAATCTGCGAAAGCCTTTAAACTTTTTCCCACAGAGAGCCACATATTGACATCTATTCAAAGCCGAGGGCCACAGAACTGTGCTCAATAAGAGTCAGACAGAGAAAAGGATTTTAAAGCACCTTTGAAACATTAATATAAGGTTTGTTTAAAAATAGAACAAATTATTATTTTACATTTATTATTTAATTGTTTCATTGTTTGCATGTGTACAACATCCAGAGCAGCAGAAAATACACTGTAAATATCCTAAGTACAAATAGAAAAATGGTAGTAGAAAGAAGACAAATATCTTACATTATACTAAATGGACAATAGGACACTTCACTGTTTTGTTCCAGCCAAAGAAGCCTTTTATGGCTATAGGTATGACGGCTAATTGACTGTGTGCATGTAAGCTGCCTAGTTCCATTTCCAAGCTTTAGCTTTGGCATTAACATACAAACGCGTTCTTTTATAAACACACTTTTAGTCCTTTTGTGAACATGTTTTCTCTAAAACATTTACATGTTTTTAGAGAAACCAATCACAGCTCATTGTTCACTGCCTGATCTTATAGTACTTTTTTGTTGTTGTTTTAGAGTGAGGCTGTGAAAACCCCATATAAATTAACTAAAAAAAATGAACATGCCGGTAAGATGTCAGCATTCTTTTTTAAATGAACAAGCCAACTGATGTTCTGTGCACAGAGTCAACTGGGAGCCCAGTTCCACGTTTGGAAATCCGAGTGATGTGTCCTGGCAACCAAAGAGCCAATCAGGAAACAAGTTGTTAAATTGCTGATTTCTTTGAGCAGGTGCCAATCAGACAGCAAAGCCAAGCTAGGCTTTTTATTATTGTTCATATCTTGATTACAAGTCAATAGTAAGATATAACACCAAACTGATACACTCTTTTGATACAAACATTTAGGTAATGGCAGTATGAACTCAATAGGAAGTGAATGAAAGACAGAGCCAGGAGAGCTGAAAGGTACTTGAAATGGTTTGACAAGATTATTGTTTATAGCCTTCACCTAAAAAAATCAAATAACCGTATAATGGCAGCTATGTGTTGATAAGAATTCAAATTTGATTAAATACCAAAGATTTGGATAAAATCAGCATGACCATTAAAAATTGGTCTGAGAGCAGCAATAGGCTCCCAGCCATAATTTAGGCAACCCTGGCATGAAGGCACATAATACACTGTTATTATAGAGCATTGATTCCAATCAGGGGTCATGACCCAAATGAGGTCTCCAAAGACTCTGAGGTTCACAACTATCTTAAAAGGACTACTGTTCAAAAACATTTTAATCAAGCACAAAATTTTAAAAAATGACCTTATAGTCCTGTAGTTTTCTAGGTAGTAGAAGCTGTGGAGGTTGCTAACATTTCCTCCAGTAAAAAAGTGGTCACTGTTGGAAAATAAATGGTTTTCGGGTTTGTAATGTCAGATAATGTAATATCATTCTTGCTCTCTTTGAAGTTTTTGAAGCTGCTGCTCTTTTAATAAGTGATTATTCAGGTAATGACAAGTCTGTGCCCGGCCGCATGACCAAAACAGCAGGACAGGTTAATGCCCTCTATGACCTGCACGAGCCAAAGAGGTCGGCCATATTAAAACACAACTCCTTAACTTGACTTCTGAATACATCTAAGCAAATTAAATCAAAGCACACACGGTGATATTGATTTGAGTCCGTGTCCCCAAACTCCAAATAACTGATTAAGATACAGCGCCTCCATAGTTTTCCTTCACTGCACTTCAGACTCTAACTGCAGGGCACAGTTTAGCCGGTCCGGGCTGAAGCCAAGAGTCTCCGATGAATAATGCAGCTTTATCATTCAAAGATGCATTAGCGCGGCCTCTAATATTCGCGAGTGGCGCAGAACAGGGCCGCTATAATTAACACATCTGAATGCTCGGCTTCTTCACCTCATCTCTGACGCGTTGTTTACGAAATACGAATCAAAGGACTTAATAGACCGTCATGCACCTGCTCTCACCTGCATATAAATGAAAAGATTTAGCTAAAAAAAAAAAAAAAGTTTAGTGGCAAAACCGGCAAAAGGTGCTAAAAGGACAGAACCCAATTTGCATTCATATATATTTATTTGAACATTTCATAATCTGAAGCGGACTAGGTCAACTCGAATCCAATATCCGCATAAAAACTACTGGCTATAAATAATATGAAGGTGATAGTGTTTTTAGCCTTGCGCTGAAAGCTACTGAATAACTTTAATTGTGTTTATTCAACAGCGCTCGCTCCATTTATTCCACTTAATGACCATTGAAGTCGGCCTGTCTTCTTTTTTTGTGTTTTTGAAGCACAAAGGACGCCATGTACCTTTGGAGCACAACAGGGGGTTGCTATAGCAGCCGAAAGAGGAACATGGCTAAGACTTGTACAAAAAAACAAAGAAACACGTGCTATAGGTCAAATTCAGCATATTAGTGAACTTGTGTGACATTTAGGTGAGTATTGTGCACAAGAAAGAGCAACAACTCTAGAGACAATTATTTAAGTTATACGAGTTTAAGGAAAACAAGTTCACAAAAAAGTTTTAAAATACAGTGCGGCTAAGTATTACATTTTAATCACTCTATTTATACTATAAAAATTTTTTTTACACACAATCGTCACTGGTGCCCAGTCTTTCGGTCTCAAGTACCCTTAAAACTTGCTCTCACACAGTGTGAAGCACTTTGGAAGACATCTGTCTGTGCAAATGTGCAAAAAAACATTTACCAATTATCATCAAATAAAAATGTTTACCATAATTTTTTCCTAATTTATTCCATTCCATCCATTCCATTTTTCTCCGCTTTGTCCAAAATCGAGTCGCGGAGGCAGAAGTCTGAGCATGGAGGTCCAGACTTCCCTTTCCTTTCCTAAACACCTGGCGTCGCAACCTCTGACTACCACCAAGTGTTCCCTAACTTGCATGTTATTGGTTGTTGGAGAAACCAGAGTGCCCGGAGGAAGCAATCCAGACACGGAAGGAACATGCAAACTCCACACAGAAAGGCCCTGGTCGTGCAGGAAACAAACCCACGACCTTCTTGCTGTGAGATCAGAGCACTATCTGTTCTGCCACCATGCCGACTTGGCCCTCCAGGGTCCTGGCAATCCAGCGTGTTCAGCAAGCGGTGGACTTGCCTGAAACACCTCCAGGAGCGTCCAGAGGCATCTGAACAGATGCCAAGCCACTTTAGCTGCTTTGATGTGAGAGCAGCGGCTCTACTCCAAGTTCCTCCCCTTCTTGAGAAAGCGCACAGCCACCTGCTAAGAACTCATTGTAACGATTCTTGTTCTTCAGTCATTACTTTATTGAATATTATTTTTTAATTCTTCAAAAATTGCACAACTAACATCTTTAAATACGATATTAATTCACCTTTTTTCTAAGCCTGAAATCATTTCACAGTACTGATTTGTATGAGCGCTTTCTTTTCCATGTAGTCCCCGGTACCCCCTGGTGGACACCGCTTAGCGATCCACTTAAGTCTAGAGTAAGGTGTTATCAGACAGTTATTAATTCTGCGCAGATAATAACGTTGTGGCATTTAATGGAATAAATAGACATACGTGGACCCATTGGTTGCCTCCAGTAAAATAATATTGTGAAGTTATCATGTATTTTTTGTTATAACACGCTGATACTCGTCAGAAGCTGAACAAGACAGGGCCTGGTTATTACTTGAATGGGAAGACCATTATAAACACCAGAAGTAGCCACAGATGAGTAATGGCTATAGAGAATTGGGTCCTTTTGGTGTCCTTGGGGCCAAGACCAGTAAAGTACTACTTACACAAAATAAGTCATATAGGGACACCTGTAATAATAATCCCCCAAATTTGACTATACTTCGCCATTCTTAAGTAATTCGTTCAAATGTTTTTAGTCCATGAATTGAATGCACATTGATCTTAAATGACTTTACGGCCTATTTGGGTTAGATTTGAACAATATCTGCTGTATAATACTGTTTTTCTACAAGAATAAACATCATTCAAAAAAGTGAGCGGTACAATCTTGTTGTCATGGAAGAGTGAGCAATGTAATGCAGTCTAAAAAAAGTCTGAACAAACTGCTGTAAAGTTTGGATTATATTGTTTTTTTTCTTCTTCAAAGTAAACAGATTAAACCGCTATTAATGAATACAACTTTATTGTTATATTTCAATAGGTGCCATTTCTGAATTCTTCCGTCCAAATGCAGATAGTTACTTAAAAACTCAGAGACTTCTCAAGTTTAAAAACTTAATATTGTGTTATATTGCGGCTCATGTCCAACCAAAGAGTAAAATAAACCAAACATGACCAAACTGAGGGAAAACAAAACAGTAAAATATTCAAAACAATTATGTTGATGTTTCACTGAAAAGTCTAGCTTAACCTGTCACTTTAAATACATACATCCAAAAAGTTAAAATAGTCTATTCTGCCACTTGGAATAAATAAATTTGCTATAAAGATTGTCAGAAATAAATCTTTATATACAGCTGTTGTTTAATTACTTGACAAGTGCAAAGGATTACTATTGGAGTCTTAAAACATCACTTTGATATCTGATTTGAAATTAAATATGTTTTATACTCAATATTGTTGCATATCTTCAAAGCAGCATTGACAACAATATCTAAGCTATGCATTACCCTATATTCAGTACATGTTCCCTCTGGCTGTGAGGTCAAGTTTAGAACGAACAATTTATGATTTTCATCTTTGCATACTCCTGGAGGCTGCATCATGAACAATACTGCAGTTGTGAGAAAGCTGGGGAAAAAAGAAAACTGATTTACGAATACAGTTTTCTCAGATGTATTTTAGGCTGCTTCAGTGGGAATTTCCTATGCTTTCCTCTGATTTCCGCGGATCATTCTGTCCTTTGAATTTGATGATCCGTCTCCTTGGGCAGGTAAACATGTGAGCTAAACTGTGATAATGAGTGAGTGTGAATAGTTGTTCGTCGGTGCCTGTTGCTAAGTGTTTTGATGTAATTAACTGTTCTTAGTGCATTGTGTACCCGGCTTCAGGCTCAAGCCCAAAATCTCAGAAAAACACAAATGAAATAGTCATAAATATTCTACTTTTCATTATCTTGTTGTTTTTTTTCATTGTATTTAGTAATATGTAAATTGGCTTCCTGTTCAAAACTGCAGAACTGATAAGTTGCACCTCTTGATTGTAAAATGTATCTGTAGTAAGCAAATACAGACAGTGGGTAGAGTTGTTAATTTCATTGAAGTTTTCAAGTCATTAGTTTTATATGAAATCAAAAAAGACAACTTTTGTTTTCCTAAAACCACTTAATTACTAATTTAAATGTTCCAGAATATGCTAAAATCAGTTAGACCGACTTTCAGAAACCTGCTGTGTTAACACAAACATGGAGACATAGTTCCTCTGACTAAACAGGGCTAAAGGAATGTGGGGACTTAGTTCTTGGTACTTTCATGTGGGAAAACGCCTATATGTACTTAATGTGACACAATGCACAGTGGTTACGCCCTGCCCTCATAGCAAGAGGGTTTTAGGTTTAATTCCCAGGTGACGTGGCAATGCCTTTCTGTCTGTACAAGTTTCCTAGCCAGGCTGGTGCTACCTAGTGCCCACCAAATTTAATTTCACTCCAGCTTCTAAAGAACTACAGATGACTCCCAAGAAGCAGGAAAGTCGTCCAATCAGTGACCAGAAGCGGAGTGGCGTGTTGGTCAGAACTAACCTGAATTGAGATAGCAGACTGTTTATGCTCTCCTCCTTGCCCTTGTGTCAAATAATAACTTATATGATATTGTACCTTTTAATTTGCAGACTTACCACATAGAAATGGCTTACGATCACTGACACACATGTTGATGCTCTACTTCCTGGACCAGAAAATGATCAAAAGAGATTGGTTGAATTTAAAAAGTCCCCAGCCCAATGTGAAGTGAACGAAATGTGCTGTCAGACGGATTCCACAAAGTTAAAGGAAACTGACTGATGTATCAGGCTACCGGTTTCCCTCACCACTAAAAACTAAAAGACTTACCACGATTGAAATAAAGGTCAATTTAATATGAAAGACATTAAACATATGCATTTCTAATTTATAACTCTGCTTTAATTACGGTTAACTGCAAACACTTTTTTTTTCTTCAAAACTAGTTCTTGATTCATGTGAAACTCTCATGTACACATATTTACAAGTATGAATCTTATAAATAAAAACAAGTCACATAAACCGGATTTGTATTTCTACTGGTTGAATTTGTTTGGAAAGTGCTTGTTAATTACATTATGTGCGGTTGCTATGTGCTACTTTCTATTCGTTGTCCTGCGTTCTCTCTCACAAACACTTGAAGCGTGCTTATTAGGCAGTGTATTGTAAACAAAGATAATTAGGAAAAAATGTAGCCTGAATAACAAACCCTATACATTTTGCAAAGCTTTTGTTTGGTAACTATTAGAGAAGCTGCAAATAGGGCCGCCATCTTTTTGTTCAATCAGGCACATTGTTAAGAGTAATGGGAAGCTGCCAGATACAACCTCAACTCACTGAGTCTAGAAAACATAAACATATCAACTATTTAAATCAAAACTTTTTGCAGGAGCTCACTTATATAATGCTTTCCGACTCTTCAAATTGTTCACTGGGTTTTTTATATACGTGAGACACACGCAGCACACTGGTCAGTCCTCTGGAGCTCTGGATTCTTCCTATTTGAAAAACGTTCAATGGACTGCCGAAGTGAAGTCCACAGACCTTTTCCTTCACAAACAACCAGTTCTCATGGTCTCACGTGCATCAAAGGCAATGACGGATGCACACCAGAGGAGCACCAGAGTGAATGTGAGCTGCCTGTATGAGGCACTGCATCAACACAGGACCGGAGGTGGACCAGGGATGGCTTTGAGCATAGGCAACTAGGCGGTTGCTAATGCACATCTGGCAGAGGGCCAAAATGAAGCCATAAAATTACAAAGTTCTAATAGCTAATAGCCAAATTAACATTTTCATTGAGTTACGACCACAAAGAGCTGATGAACTATACAACTGCATTTTTAATGATGGTAGAGGTGTGAAGTGTCCCAGCTTATGACTGGACAGTGGTGGAGGGAAAGCAGATGCCTGGACCCACTATATTTGAGGTCCCAAACTATTGAACCTTGAGAGGCTGTACATATTGTAGTACAAAACGACATTTAATAGTTGTGAAGTGCAACATAAGACTGAAATACAGTCACACATCAGTGCAGTAGAAAGGGCTAAAATGTAGATAAAATTTTACTCGCGTTATGTTAACTGTTAAAAATTAGGTATATGAGCCTATTCCTGAAGTGAAATAAAACTCAAATAGGACACAGATATATAACTGCCAGAATGTGCACAAACTTCCTATTTCCGTTTTACCATTTGTGGTTCTACTACTCACATGTGCACTGTCACAACAAGTTAGCTTGCGTCACTTTTGTTGTAAAGCATCTTTGTAGGTCAACTGTGATTTATTTGCATTCCTGTCATGTCACACCTTGATGAGCTCATCATAGAAAACCAAGTCAACCAGCACAACAGATCAAAACAATATTGACAATAAGGTTAAAAGGTTATGTTGTTAGCAATCTGAAATCTACAGGCGCATTTATGTCTGCTATTGATAATACTGTATAGATACAATTACAATCAAGCCAACTGCTCGCTTTAAAAAACATCCAAAAAAGTACACAGTCAAGGACAAGAACGTTCAAAGTTTGATTTTGTAAAGATGAATGCATTCTTGTTTTGTTTTCAATCAACTTAAACTGCTCCTGTCCTTCTCAATCTATTACATTTATAACAGAAAAAATATGTGAAGTCAGATGGAAACTCAGGTTGGTAACTTTACTTGGAGGGAAACTTTGCAGGAGATAATCTTGGCACAGATCAGGAAATAGAGTGAGGAGAGTTCTGCTGCAGCTGATCAGAACTCAAGAAGATGAAATATTTTTACCTCGGAGAAAACAGCAGTCTAGAAATTTACTGAAAGTGCACCATGACTTTTCATAACAACAAGTAGTGTTCTGCGTAACCTTGCATATGTAAAGATTGAGGAAAGCTCTTGCAGACATGAAGTATTATGTATTTTGTTCATTTTCCTCAGTAAGTTTTACATACATAGATATTTTACACAATGGCAATGTGTTAATGAAGACCTATTGTGTTTGTTCAATTATTTATTGATTCATTGATTTGTTAGAAAGTGGTTACAAGACAATTTTGAAACTTGAATATTTTAGAATCAGATTTTTTGTTGTCAATGCAAGTAAATAGAGACAAGTGGCGGGTGAAAAACATGAATTTCAGAAACTTGGGCATCTGTACTGTTATGTACCATTATGAACAGTACAGTTGTAACATTGAATGGACCAGGATGAATGAGGAATTACATAGACTTAAGCTGATGCTTTAGTGTGACCTAAATCAGAAGCAAACACTGAGTTTTGTTCAAAAATCGCTAAAACATGTGCATGTTTGAAGCAGTAAATCTAAGTGAAACCTAAAAATGAGAGGTTGTTCTTTGAGGGCGGCCTCTTTGACATTCCCCTGGCTCCACATCACACACAGCTTTCCACATATCATCCTGTCTGCTTGATAACACACAGCAGACACACACAAATAGTACAGTAATTACACTTAAAGGAAGTCAACCTGGGTCAATTTGTCAGTTAGACTTAACCTAAGCTCATTTTTCAACACCACACGTAGGTCTTGCCTTAACTTACAACGCTGAGCTGTTTTTGCTGTGGACAATTCTTCCGCATTAAAGATTGTTGTCCAAAGAACTATCAAAGCAGAAGCAGCCAGAAGTGCCAGAGGACTTTCTGTCAGCTCTCCAAGTCTGAATAAGTGGAAAGAGTGGGATGGTTAGAAGGAATAAATAATATAGGTAATTGACAGTGACACATAAGCCAAAGAGAATGGGATGTTCTCAAAAATAACATGTTGTGCTGCTTTATACCAGATGCCCACCAAACAACACAACTGTCCCTTCTACTGGAGGGTAAGACACTGCAGATTCAAACTTGGCTGCAGATGTCTTTGTATCATTCATCACTTTAAAAAATAAAGCATGGTATGAGTTTATTTCAGCCCAAACAGTGCACAACAACATTAACCACTAAAGTTATTGTACTTTCTGAGACAAAAGTCTTAGGAATGCTCAGTGTTGGGTTGAAGAAACATTAAAAATATATTCTGTTACAAGATATTTTCACATTTAACTTTATTGAGAACATTGAGAATCTGCTTTTTGTTTTAACATTTAGATACATTAATTTATTTTACTAACATGAAGATTGATTGAAAAATGGCACGTCACACTCTCACCACAAAGTTTGTTTCTTAGTAATATTATGCCGTTTTCAGACTGTGGATCTCATTTATCAGTCCTGGTGCTGAAGGAGTTATGCTAGTGTTATCATATGGGGTGTGTTGTATGTGTTTTAGGCTCACAAATGCACATACTTCATAACCCTTCTGCAAACGGGATATGCAAACTAAAGTTCAGTTCCTACAGAGAATGTCTCTGAGCTGGGGCTGTGCAAAGAGGCAAAAAAGTTAATGTCACATTTATATTTTGATCCCGATCAGGATTCCAATTTGATCACAATCATTTTTCTGTCTGCATGTTTTCTATTGCCCTTGAGGTTAAAAAAAAAAAGTCGTCATCACATTTTCAGAGAGTTCACACACACAGATTTTATAAATATCTATTGTCACAGGACAAATACTGATCAATAATATTGTCCATTAGATCTGAAAGCTGCTACTGTAAAAAAAAAAAGTAAATCAAATCAATCAAAAAGCTAAATGTCACTGGAAAAGTTCACAAATCACAATTTGATTTGTGATTTGATTCATTTTGTCCTGTATTTCTATTTTATAGTCAGGTTGTGCCACCTTGTGCCTCTGTTTGATTGAATTTCAGCTTTATCAGGTAACTGCAGACGATTTCCAAAAACCAGAAAGTAAAATCAGGCACACACCCATTTATAAAACACACATTCTAACTTTCTAATACTTTACTTCCGTTCACTTTGTCGTCTGATATTTGTTTTGTGCCAAAAACTGCAAACAGCAGCAGCTCACCACTCCACTCTGTAAAACAAGTCACTATGATTTTATTGATTTCTTTGTGAAACAGCCAAGAAAATTGAAAACCACACCATTATTTTTAAGTTGTGTAAAGACAGTTAAGGAATTTAGATTAGATATGCAAAACCGCCGGCCTACACTGTTAATAATTAATTAAAAAAGCTTGTCATGTATCAAAATTAGCGTGCCTGAGGTTAGCATTCTTACTCGGGCCAAGTTTGTGTCTGTCAGTGACGGCAGCACTTGTTAAACTTAATAGAAAAACAAATTGCATCTCCCACAGTTCTTTGGATGGCAGTCAAAAAAGCCTATATACCGTGACTGGATCCAGCTGGTAAGATCATTAAGCCCCAAACTAGTGCTCATGCGTTTCTCAGTTTAAAAAGGCTTCAAACTTTTCCAGAAAATGCGGAAACATCCCATAAACTGTAGATGCTCTAAAAGAAAAAAATATATATGTTCTTGTATTTTTGCATTATTCATATGTAAAAAGTGCATTGTGCAGCTTTTGGAGCTCTGGTCCTATGAGAATAAGATATATGCTAGTAAATTAATCTACCTTTCATGTTTACAATTACAAGTTTTCACTTCTAAAATTACTGTAGAATTTCAAGCTAAAACAGCATATGAATGGTATAAATGCCCACAAATTTACACATTCCTTGTTTCTCTCGCTCCTTCCACCTCATATGTGATACACCAGAGGCCCATTTCTAGTTAATACACATTCACATGTTAAGCTGTCTTTTTATAAATGACAACGATACTGTGGAAACTAAAGTAGATGCTCTATACCCATGACCTGTGAGTTGGCCTGGTTAAATCATCTACTTATCTTCACCAATGTTTAAACTCATATTGTTCATTTTAAACATGGTGGTCGATCAAGCATATCAGCATTCTTACAACCTGAGTGATTCAAACTAACATGTCTAAAGTGTCCTTTTTTTTCCACACAAACTTTTTTTAACTATTCAGCCAGAGGAGTTTTGGTTAAATTGTAATTACATGACTTGCTTTTCCACAAGTTTAATCTGAACAGTAGTTCTCCAAACCATCCGTGTTTCATCCTTGTTTAAGTATCATTCAGGTAAGGCAACTCACCTCGTGTATATGTTTTTACACCAAGCCCAATCACACTGTCCTTAATGGAATTGTGACAAATAATAATTTCAAAATGCCTGAAGTTTGTGGCCTGCGATTTTCTGAAGCGTCTAATGAAAGATTTTAAAATGCTCTGTGTAACCTGCTTTACTTGAGCCTTTTCTCTCTTATTACACTTGATAATACAGTATACAGGACTCACCTTTTCTATTTCAACAGTCTACTCTTTCTCTACAGCGGTTCACAATCTTTTTTCTTAGTACAGTCCAAAATTTTCTTTTCTAAGGACTACTCAACATAACATGCATATATTGTGTGTATGTGTGTACATATATATACATACATATATATATATATATATATAATTATATATTTATAAATATAAATATATAAATATTTAATTATATTTGTTTATATATAATTTATTTTTTATTAAATGTAATATTTTAATATTGTTTTTTTTTAATTAATTGTGTCTATTGTTTAGTATGAAAACATAAGAACACAGTAATAGACTATATATAAAAAAATACAAAAACATTTTAAAAGATCCTCTGGGGCCCAGTAGCAGATGGTCCGTGGCCCCTGTTTTGGGTCCTAGCCTGGTGGTCCAACTTACTGCTTTTATCCTCTCCTGACTTGTTATCATAAAGACTTGCAGGCATCAAATAGAGTTCAGCAGATTAGAACATTTTGTCTCTGATTTCTGTGACATTAAACCGCGCTGTAACAGTCTTTTCGGCAGGGAGCCAGGATCCCTGCGGAGAGTCAGACATCTGCCCCTGCTCCGAAATGGGACAACGATCAGGAAGGAACTCAGTCATTACAACAAGAAAAAGAAACATCTGACAAACAAAGGGCTCAACCTCGTGTGTTTTTTGGCACCTGGTTTTTCACTTGTCCGAGCCAAAGGTGGGACTTGAATATGCACTTTCTGTTTTGATTTTTTAGACTAAAAATAACACGTTTGACTGTAAACGATCATAAGTGGAAGCTCGCAGGAATTGTATGTCTTTGCCCACACTCAAACAAACATGGCTCACCCCTGGACACAGCTGCACTCAATGTCCTTTTATGTACCGCCCACAATGTTTCAACAGTTTGTGCGGCATTTGTGCATGTAATGTGGTAAAGCAAAAAGAGATTGACCTCAGGGAGAGATTCTTAAAGTATTGAACAAAAGAGAGAATGTGAGTCACTGTTCTTCAGAGCGGAAGTGAGGAAGGTGCTTGGATGAGTGGAGCCTATGGATGACTGAAGGGTTACAACAACATCTGAAATTATGTGTTGGAGATAAGAGCATGTGCGACTCTACTTCTGCTATAGTTCAGGATTCCTCAAGCTGTGAAATTTACGCATAAAAAACCCCAAATTGTTCTCTTTGTTTATTACTGTTCGTTTATTTAGCTCTTTGTAAGCAGCTAAGGAGTCCTAGAGCATTTAAAAATTGGCACCCATGAAAAGGATTAAACACCTCCAAAACTTTCATTGGACTTGTGCCTTTTTCATGAACCACAACAACAAAAATTGCAATCTAAAAGTACACTGGGGTTAGAGGTTATGTGTGACTGGAGCTTATCCCAATGACTTTGGGACAATCATTCATTTTCTCATTCATTCACATGGAGATTGTTAGGTAACACTTTACAATAACTACACCTAAATTAGCCTCAGTAAAGCTTAAACAAAACCTCATTAACAACGTATTTCATTGTGGACAAAAGATGAATGAATAGATAAAAACGTTTATTAAAGAGTGACTACTTAAACACTCCAAACTAACCCAAAATCCTAACCTTTGCATGTTTTTGAAGGTGGGAGGAAGTCAGAGTACTTGGAGGAGAAACCATAGTAACACGAGGAGAACATGAAATATCCACAGAGAGCTCGTGGGATGTTGATTTGGTTCGAACTGGGATTCGAGTCCTTGACTTGTAATATTTCCACTTTAAGTCAAATATATTCAGCCTTTCTACTTCTATGCAACAAAATACATGTTAAACAATAAATAAAAAACACTGAACAAAGCATAATTAGGGCTGCAACTAACGATTATTTTGGTATTTGATTAGTTGTGGCGAATATTCTTTCGAACATATGAGTAACTTGAATAATGCTATAATGGAAAATGTACTAACTTAAAAAGATGACAAGTTCTTGAGTGCTTGAAATTTGAATCTTGTTTTGAGTAAGTTTTAGCAGTCATAAGATATGATTTGCCAATGAAACAAAATACACATGTAGTTTAAAGGAAATAATGCATAACTCACTTAAAAACACTTCAAATAAGATTAAAACTTACTTGTTCTATTGGCAAATCGAGCGTAAAAAATAAAATACATTTTAGTTAATTTAGGTACTTTTATTATTAGTTTGTTCTAATCTATATTTTTTCTTGTGCAACCCTATTTAAGAACATTTTGATGGTTTAGAAACTCAACTGTTTACTTCACAAAAACAATAAATAAACACAATTTTCATTGCTCATCATCATTAACTTTGTTTAATCTGTGGTTTTCTCTGTACATAGCATGCTTTGAAACAAATAAAACCAGTTAACGATGATTCGATTACTAAACAGTTGACGATTATTTAAATAATCTATTAGTTGCCATTAATCGATAACTTGTTGCAGCCCTACTAACAATCCTATCCGCAGAAACATTTTCTTATTTTTTGGTAAACATTACATACTTTACACAAGCTGGAAATACCATTCATTTTCACAACATTTTTTCCAAGACTGTTTGAGGTTTTGCAAAATTAGACTACTCTATATGTATTATGCATAATCAAATCTAAAAAGCTGGAGAAAGAGTAAAATATTATACATTTAATTATGTGTCTCATTAGTTAAAGCTGGACTGCCCCCAGCAAGTCTAACTCGGGGAGAAATGAGTTTAAATTTCAAAAGTCGAGAAGTGGGCGGTACTTTTGAGCTCCAGGAGGTTTGTGTTTAATTTAACAGTTCATTTACCAGAAATTTTAAGCACATGACGTGATAATCTCAACAAAGTCACGTTTAACACACTTTCTTCTCTCATTCTTTTGCTACTTTACTTCTTGTAAATGTCTCATTACAACACAACCTATAAATTCTCCAAAAGTGTTTCCTAATCATACTTTTTATTTTGGTTCTATAATGAGAAGTTGTAGAAAAGAACATTGTGGCTTGAATATCAGTCCCATTGAGTGCAGGAAAATCTTTAGTTCCTCTTTATCTCACTAGACAATAGAAAACAGATGTCCTTTGTGGTATTATAATATTTTTGGATTGATTTTTGTCACTGTCAGAGAAAATGATTAGTTCTCTGTCAGCTCATGAACAGCTTCTTGTGTTCTGTACAAAGGAGGCTTTATTCAGTGTGCCATCGTCACTTGGATCATATTGATTTAGCCTAAGATGGTCATTTCGCTGCTGTGGTGAAAGGAGAACTCTACATGCTTGTTGTTGATTTATTACAGAAAACCAAATTGCTGCTGTAACTCCCTTCTTCCTTCTGTCTTTCACTCGCTCCTCTTTCCTCACACTTTTTCTTTCTCTCTCTCTCTGTGTGTGTGCCAGGCTTCCCATCAGTGCCCTGTTACTCTGAGAAACCACGATAAACGATGCAGCACCAGCCTTATGTTGCCTGAGAGGGGATGATACCAACTGTGGAGACACTTCTCTTCTCAACAACTATTCAAGCAACTTTCTGAACTTCATGAACTCCCATAGAGTTACATTTAAGTTTGCCCCTTTTATAACTCTCTCATAATCCTGCAGAAGATTCAGATGCATAAAGATGCACTATGAGACTATTCTTGTTATTGATAAACTTAAACTTGTAATGTAAATAAAATAAAATCATCATAAAATCATCACTGTCAGCAGCTAAATCCAGTTGTCAAAGGCTGAGCAGTGTTGCCTGTTGACTTTCAGAAACATGTGACCAAGACATAAATACAAAGTCATTAAAAGAATCAATCAAGATAATGCCTCCTAATATTACCAACAACTTTTAGACATGAAAATATGCTAAAATACAAGTTTCAGTTCAGAAAAAGAATATCACAAGATGATGATTTCATCAAAAGAGTTGATTGTCACAGAGATGAGATCGCAATTTGACTTTAGCCCTAGTCTGGTGTAAAATGTGTCTTATCTTGATCATATCTGTAACAAATCCAGGCCAAGTTACTGTAAAAGTCTGATCTGTGGAGAGGTGAACAGCAAGAATATGTAAAATTGTAAATTTTTTAGCAATAAAACATGTCAGATGCAAGAAAAATAGGTTCAAAAGAAAGAACATTCCAGGCAGGAAATAACATCTCCATGAAGACAAGAAGATACTGAATTCCACCAGAAAAGTTATACCGCCTCTTTCAATGATTGAACAGATTCGCTGTAAGTTTTATTAAAAACTACTTTCAGAAAGCACAAATGTTGAAGAATGAATAAATCACAAAATGGTGACTTTGCAGAGTAGTTCCAAAGAAAATATGATATGTGACTGTTGTTATGGGCTAGGCCCGATTCTTCAATGAGCTGTATATTTGGCCTTGCCTCTCCCCTCTCAGCTCCTCCAGCTCGTCACCCACACCGGAGGCTCGCACTTGGGCGGGCTTTAAAAGGCCAGTCGACACAATCAAGTTGGCCAGTGGGTCCTCCATGCTGCAGTTCTTTGATTTATTTTTGTATTACTTATTTTTCTTGTACAATAAATTTTGTTATTCCTTTTTCAACTCCTCACGCTCCTGTTTTGTTCTACACCCGGTTTTACATCTTCAGTTTTCGTGCCAAGCCCTAGACCACCACCAATGGCACGTAACACTGTGAACAAATGCAACTGTGACAATTTTTTTAGTTACTTTTATCGTAATTAAAAGTAAAGCAAAAGTGTTTGATGTTTTTTAGCTAAACTTGCCTGTAAAAGCCTCCCTTTTTGAAAGTAATGTAAAGTTTTTGGTTGTGAGCGATGTTATTATAGCATCTCCCTTTAGACATACATATTAAGAAGATAAATGACTATCTGTAATGTTTTTAAAGTCTGAGATCAACATGCAAAGTCTCTAAACATTCACATTTCAAACAGAACTGGCAAACTGGGCATTGCTGGAGAAATAAAAGTGAGAGGGGGCAGAGTCTGAATGCATAAGAAGCAACGTGATTGGATCAAGTGTTTCTAATACGACACAATTATTCCAAACTAGAAATGTCATTTACAGCACGGAGTCCACAAAATCAGCTTTTGACCACTTTGATGTGAAGATACTAAGATGTCTTACAGAAATAACACCTAGATATATATGTCTTGAAGTTTGTTTCTAATCATATTTTCAATTATGATGTTGTTTATACATTTTTGTAAAGTCAACTTTGTCCATATTAAATCATATTCCGCCTCGAACACTACGATGATGGATAGCAAAAACAAATGCATGATATAGACATTTTACTCAGAGGTCAGGACATGCAGTTTCCAATATTTCAAAAGGCTTTATACTGATATATTGTAAATTGACCTTTTTAAGTGATTGAATAAAAGTCTCTTTCTAAACCCCACGGACAGTCTGCAGAACGTGCAGTAGAAGCAGTCTTCTTATCACAGTCGATCCATACAGTACAGTATGTGACACTTTTGTTTGACTTACTCGGGGCATATGTTTGAAAGAATTTCCTAAAACAAACACTGACAGATTTTGTGAGGTGAAAATGATCCGCCAAAGTATGTGTCTTAAAAAAGCTAATAAATAGTGTGCTCTTTAAACGCAGCTGTCCAAACGTCTCTCACAAAAAAGGTGAAACTCTCGGCGTTGACATGTTGACTTTGTATTCATTGTTGAAGCTGGATAAACTCGAGCGGGAAAAGCCTTCAAAAAGCTGCAGTTTTGCTTTTAAAACATTAGGTGAAAGTATAGGTGATATTTTGGGACATTGTCACTTCAAAAGATGTGCTCTCAGCAGCAAGTTCACCCTCTACACACACCTAACTTTACAAACTTCGATTGAACAAGATGTAGAAGGTTTTTACAGAAGCAATGTTAATTTTCAATCTAAAATTCTGAATTCTAAATATAGGAATTGATAAATATCAGAAATCTTCAGATACATTGTTGGGGGATTAAGAGAGGGTGAGCTCTGAAATATTCTACAGCAGTGATTCTTAAGCAACTACCACTTAATATGTTAATTCACTCCCCGAGTAGCACTAGATCCAATCTCAGAAAATATCTGGCCTAAATTACAATTTGTAATGTTTTAAAGTTTGACCAAACCAAATCTCGAAAGAGAGTAAAGTGGGCAATGCAGTAAAAGGGGATGATGACTCAAATAAGGACAAAAATATCTCTCTTTTGTCCAACATTTGGTAAAAAATAACTTTTCAAGCTCATGGAAATGAATAGCCTGAACAGCCATAAATAGACCAGACAAGGAAAATCTCGTCATAAAAGAAAAGTTGATAATTTTACCTCTTATTTAGAGTCAAATTATACAGGGATGCATCACACTCGGATTGTTCTCTAAACTTGCAAATAAAAAATACATGTACTTCCAAAATTCACAAGAATTTAACAAGAGCTTTTAATGAACTCCACCTAAACTTCGTTAAAGTTGGGGTAACTAACTTTTTTAGTTGTAAATTACAAAACTTTGTCTTTTTCACTAAAAGTACAGTATATGATAAATGCAAAAATGAGAGCACTGCATACTGTCTAAACCAGGGGTCTCCGACCTTTTTCGCCAGGAGAGCTACTTCTGCAAAAGAAAACTGGCGGTGAGCTACTACTTTTAGTTATCTCTGGCATAGTTAAGAGGCTTAAATGAAAATTTAGCCGATATCTATTTTGAAGTGGACACAATTAGGCATCTAAAGATACATTACAGTAGAAATAGGCATGTAATAAGTAATAATAAAAGCGTAATCTATTTAATTCTAAAATCCTTTGGCGAGCTACTTGGAAGGTGTTGGCAAGCTACTGGTAGCTCCCGAGCTACAGGTTGGAAACCCCTGGTCTAAACTGAATAATAAAGAATTTTACAGTCGAATGCTGCGCTCTGATTGGCAGGGCTTTAATGGTCCTATCCAGTTTCCCTTTGTTGTTTGTGCCAAAATTACAACCAAAATGAATACAGGTTGATAGTAACCACATGTCAAAGGTTTTGTGAGAGTTAGATTTAAAACCTAAATCGTGTTTGCTGTGTACAAATCAGCTACCCTCCTTTAAGCTAAGTTGCTGCTGGTCCAAAAAATAGCTTCAGATTTTGAAGAGGGATCGTCAGAAAACAAAATATGCCAAATCTGGTGTCTTTCATGCTACTACAGCCACAGCTGCAGTATGAATTTTAGACAATTCCAGGCAAGTGTTTAAAGAAAAAGAGAGAAACAATGATTGAGTTTTAAAGTGAAGCTAAACTGAAAAACTACTTTTTTTTGTTGTTGTTAAAGTGTATACTGAGTTTAATTAGTATTACCTATCATTCCAAATCATGTTTTGGTCATTTTAGTGCAAATTGAGCAAATTATCTGTTTCAGTGCAAAGGCCAATGTCATTTCTAGACTCTGACATCAGCGTGTATAGTCCACTCAAAATTGAGCACTGCAGACACCGTCCTCTCTAAGCCCCGCCTTTGCCCTTTTCCCAAAGCTTTTCAATGAGTTTGCTGTGTTTGAAATGAGTTTGTGGATGGAGTTTAGAGGTTGAGCTATACTTTAAGTGTCTTATCCAGGACCCAACAACAGTCTGCGTTTGCTGCCCTTTGGCCCCTGGTCCAGTTGTCAAGCACGAGCTTCTAGATTTAATGCAGAGATTGATGTTCAGTGCACTTTTACCCATATGTTTTATGAATGTTTGCATGTGCTGTTCTTATTAAATAATATGGAAATTAACATCAACAAAAAACTGGAGAATCACAAAGTACACTCACAAAGTACTCTCTCAACAGACAATAGACTCAAACACAAAAAACTTACTGGGCAGATACTATATTCACAAATGTAAATGGAACAATAAAAGCCCAAATCTTTTGAAGTTAATATGGACCTTGTACATTATCAAAACTCTTTAGTTGGCAGCAAAAACAAAAAAGCATTTAGTATAAATGTCTCAACTATGTCAATCTTCTTTTGTAACCTATATTGTAACACACATATCCCAATTTTTGTTTTGTTTTTGTTCTTGTCTTGTTTTATATTTATTTGTTCATTTGTGCTGTATCTTCATTGCCCTTTGTTGTCCCAATGTCATGATTTTGTAATGACCTCTTTTGTTTAAAGGTGGGGTAGCTAACTTTTTTTGTTGAAAATAACTAACTTTGTGTTTTCCACCAAAAAAATGTATGATAAATATAGCACCTTGTGAAAAAACGAGCCCACAGAGTATTCTTTGAATCAAATTATAAAGAATTTAAGTTCTAATCAGGAGCAGAATGCAGCGTTCTGATTGGCTGAGCTTGAGTGGTCCTCTCCAGTTTCACTTTAAAAGAGACAAAAAGAGGTTTTATGTCAAAATTACAACCAAAACTTAATACATATTGATATTACCAATGTGTTGAAGAATTTATGAGAGAAAGTTGTCAGATTTAAAACATAAATTGTGTTTGCAGTGTGAAAATTATCTACCCCACATTTAAATTAAAAAAACAAGCTTCTATGAGGTTTTGACTAGCAAATACCCCATAATTTTGATATTTTACAAAATATAGGATTATTGAGTCAATTAGACTAGATTTCACTTAAATCTCATAGTAAACCACGCTTGATAAAACTTGACTTTATTCAACAGCACACTCTCAAATCTCTCGCTCCCGTCTCTACATTACATCACTGCTTCTCTGTCTTGTTTCCATGCTTCTCACAGATGAGATCACTGCAGTCATTTCACTCCAGCTGTTTTGGACATCTGGGAAAAATTCTGTGCTTTTGGCCAGTGGTGAATAAAAAAAATGCTCCAAAACAGCTGCACAACATCAGCCTCTCACACTTACGCAACGACGTCAACCACAGTTAATTACATTTGAATTCATGCAGGGAAAACTGTGTGGATTCAGTTGGGTTTAATGGGAATCTGATCCTTCAAGAACTTGGCTTCAGGCCGTTTCTGAAATGAAAACTGCCTCTGAGCTGATGATGAAAACTATTATTGAACTATAGTGCCATCTTGTGGATAAACATTTGCATTACACGCAGATGGTTGCTTGTTCAATATACTGTATTACTCACGTAAAAGTCAAAATTCTGCTGAAATGTATTTACAACAATACAAATACAAATACAAATTTTAAGACATTTTGACCAATCTAAAAATACATTTTTTTGCACTGCATAAAGTTGGTTTGTAATGTTGTAGAGTGAGAGAATTAACTCTATTTTTTCATTATGGACCAAAAAATAACTAACCTGTTTTTTTTTTATTGTAGTGAGTACAAAGCACAGATATTTCTTGAAAAATGTAAGAAGTAAAAGTAAAAAGTTTCCAGAATTTTTACTTCTTAAGTAAAGTACAGATACTCAAAAAAAAAGAACAATACTTGAGTACAATACTTAGTTACTTGCCACCTCTGCCATTATATATTATATTTAATACAAACAAAACTATGTCATTTCAATTTCAACTTACTTTTACTGGCAACCGGTATATGCAAAGTGCTCTTTATCATCTCGCTTCACTGTATTTTGTACAGCTGAATTAATGATGTCAGTCTTCTCAAATTTGTAACGCTATAACTCGACGTCCCAGATTTTTTACAAAGCTGCATTTTTTTAATTGATTTTTTTTACCAAAACACGTTAACTTTGTTGACTTGTAGTTGTATTGTTATCTGTTTATTGTTAAACTTTTTCCCTCTCCTTTTTCATAACAAAATTGCTTTATATTTATTTTGTGTGCACTACTGTCATTTAAATTTGACATTGTGCAAAAAAAGTCATTTTAAATATTACAAAACACAGATTTTTTCTATTTTATTTTATTTGTTTGTAAAGATTAGGAGTCATTCAACCAGGTGACAAACTGGATTACTTCTACCAAAAGTCACATCTCCACATCTCTACAAGTTCCTCTTTTATAAACTGGTAATTAAAATAATCTTATAATAACTGTTGCTTGTGAAGCTTGTCTGTGTCCTTATGTGACTTGAGTTCAGACGTTGTGATATAAGCTTGAAAGCTGACTTAAAAGTACCTAAATGTCTGCTTCAAATTTCCCATAGCAGTTTACTTTGTTGAACAATACCTATGCAGGACAGCTCTGGAAATAGCTCTAGGCCACGCCCACTAAACAAGCCTTTCTCGTCTGGCTCTCACTCTGCCGGGCACATGTATGACTGCTTTGGACTGCAGCCAGACCGACCTGTCATGAAGGTTCCTCTGTGTGCGCACTCTGGAGGGTCCAACTTATGGCCCTGCACTTCCTAAACTTTCTTATTGATCTATATCTGATTGTCTGTTATAAGTACACTGGAAACTATTGGCATCTATAATTACCTTTCAAAGAACTTAATGGCATTTAAGCACATTAAACAAACATCACTAGAAACCTTAGCCTGGGGCGCTGAAGTACGACAATGGGACAACCCACAAACATTCCCAGGTCTGGCAGGTATTAGAGCTTGTAAGAAACACATAACTGAAGTGTGTAAGAGAGAGAGAAGCACAAGTGGAAGTGAAAAAGGTGACAGAATAGCTTACCTATGGAAAGCAAAGTTCCTCTGGAGTTTTCCTCGCACTAAAAATGGGGAAATTTGATCCAGACCGCAGTTTATAACAGAACTTCAGGAAGTGTGGTAACATTTGAGCCGCTGTGCTGTTGCTGCCAAGGTAAGATCAGATTTGTGATAGTATCCTAATAGCACTAATGACAGATGTGTTAATTAATATTAGATAACTGATGTTTTGATTGATAACTTTGTGATTATTTAGTGATTTATTAGTTACTGATACAAGATGAGGCAGAGATAGCAACTGATGGGCAACTATTTACTCTATCACAAATGTTAAGGGTAGGTCTTCTATCTGTGCACACGTTTTAAATGTATTTTAAAATTCTGTCAAATTTTCTGATCTATTTTATACTACAACTTTTTTTGTGGAAGGAAAATTCTCAATACCCTGAATAATAGAACACTTTTGGTGAGTGTCTTTTACTGTAACTTGGTTGATGAAACGGATGGAGTGCTTGGTTGCTGTTTAAATTGCTTTATTTTTTGTTGATTCATTAGTTTTTATAAAATCAGCATTTTGAAATACTATAGAACATAGCTTGCTAATAGATCTTAATTTGTATGTTTGTGTTTGTAAAAAGGTAAAAACAAAAAAAAAAAAAAACAAAGTAAATTTAAATCTTAAATTTGATTTCTTCATCCCTGCAGAAACCCTTGGCTATTTGGTTGTAACATCGATTTAATTTATTGAAAGACAATTTTGTTTGCATGATCATTGTATTCAGAAAAAAAAGATGATAATGATGATAATAATAATATAAAATGTAAACTGTGAACTTTAGCCTGTAATTCTTTATATGACCAGAAAAAGTACTTACAACAGCAAGCTCAAACTCAGTGTATATTTTTTATTTTTCTCGAAGGGCCAGTAGGTTCCTCTAAAAAGCCTAGTTGCAAAAAGATTGTTTTTTTAGTAACCTGCTTTGGCAAAATGAACTTGATTCTGAGTACTTCGACAGTCTTTTCCGCTCATATGTAATCACAGGACACTCTTAAAGATAGAGTAGCTGATTTTCACACTGTAAATCCAATTCAGGTTGTACGTCTAGCAACTTCCTCTTAATAATCCTTAGACACATGGTTAAAATCAACATGTATTAATTTTTGGTTGCAATTATTGCTTAAAAACACTTGTTTTTTGGACCACCACCACAGCCAATCACAGAGCTGCATTCAAACTAAAATTCTTATTATTCAATCCAGACAGAACTTATTGGTCTCATTTTTTTCATAAAGAGCTGCATTTACCATACACTTTTATTAGAAATGGATGTGTTTAGCCCCGGCCCCACTTTTGGCACCATCGCTCTACAACAAATTAATGCTGCTTTTTCCCCCAGATGAAGCTCGTCTTATTCACATTGTGGTCACTTCTTCACATCACCAGTCAAAATCCTTTAAACCACTGGACCCTGAAGCACAATGGTACGTTTTGGGGACATTCTGGTTAGATTAGGTGTTTTAAATAACATGAAATTCATTTTGTCCAGTTGTAGTTTTGGAGGTGACTGGACAAGTGGGCCAGTATTCCCTGCGCTGTTTCCACTCAGCAGAGATGTTTGGGATGAGAGTGATATCTTTTGGAGAATTAATGGAGAGAAAATTCAATCAACTGGAAACATACATGTTGTTGAGCTTCACGAAAGTAATGGAGGAGGGAATTATAGCTGCCACAGTAAAGACGGAGCTCTCCTCAATCACACCAAGGTCCTGCTCCACGAGGTCTAGCCAAGAGAATGCTCAAACCAGGTACACAAAACATTAGATATGTGAATGATTTAAGAAACTAAGATTATTCACTTTGTTTTGAAGCTTATTTAGAGTGTTTTTCTTTAAACTACAATGGAAAGTTTCACTGCTCCTGGACCTGGGACCCCAGCCGTGTTGGAAAAGTGGTTTTCATCAAAGTTTGGCGGTGAGTTACAAGGCTTTAATGTGCGTAATAGTTAGGACTGTAGATCATCACGAATTTCTTTGGTCGACTGAAGACATGTCCCATTGACTGATTAATTGACTAAAAGGGGACGTGGCTAATGGAGTTCAAGCAAAAATGTATACAAAATGAACAGGAAACATGGTAGAACGGTGCCAGCACCTTTGTGAAGATTCGTACTTTCTGCTTCACACCACCGAAGTAGTTGCCGAGACAGGGTTTTATGTTGAAGCTGAAACAACTTTGACTGGATGGAGAAACACAGATTCAACTTCAAACTAATTATTGTCAATTACCCTTTCAACCTTTCAACAAACCACAAATAACTATCAGCTCCAAAACTCTAATACTCTAATTTTTAGCCAAACTTTAAAGTTAAACTATACACCACTACGCTTATTGGCTGCTAAACTGTGTATGTGTTGTGCCCACTATTCTGAGACATTTTTGGCACTTTTAGTGCAAACTGGGCAAATTAATAGAGGGATTTTTTGTTTAATAACACGGGCGAAGTGCGCGCATTGCCTCCAGAAAGAGACACCGCTCATAGACACAAACAGTGGAAACAAGTTGAAAAAGCACCTGTGTAAGCTAACCACAAGAGTTTATCACTGTGCAAAAACAAAAGTTATGCTGCTAAATCAACATTTGTGAATGAAACCTACAACCCTTAAAAGTTACATTCAGGTGAGAAACGGCGAGAAAAACAGCCTCAAGCTTCAGGAGACAGACGTCTGTCAGCCCAGTTCATTAGCCTCAGCTAAGCAGACAGAGAGCGGGTCTTTCTGCATAACGCATGCGCAGGGCAGAACGTGACGTCGACCAAAAATCTGTCTATAATTTCAAGACAAGTCACAAACAGACTGTGTCATACTGCAGAGCGAACGTCATTCTAGAATAACTAGAAGAGGGCCTATACAAAATGAGTTCTGATCACAACCATCTGCTGTCAAAACAATTAAACCTCCACCCGAAGCCCTTTTTTAACCTTCTCCTAATGATTTTCTATCCCCAGCTCTGTTTGAAATTTGTTTGTGTGTGTATGGAGGTTTTCTTTCTCTCTTTAACCAAAACCTTCACCTTAACCTCAATTAGTGTTAATTCCATAAGTTGCTACTTTCCTCACAAGCTTTGAACTCCGCAGCTTATAAAGCGATGCAGCTAAATTGTAGATTCTCACTGACTTACTATAAAGAAGTCAGGCCAATATAGGTGTTGTTTTTTCTTAACTTTTAAAAATAGTTGGTGCAGCTTATATTAAGGTGTTCTCATTAGTGCAAAAAGTATGGTAGGTAGAGAACAAACTAACAAGCTATAGTTTGATTGAAAAATACTGGGAGATTAAAGTCGGATATTGTGTTAAGTGTCCCAAACAATAATCGGTTGTTTCAAGCTACAAGCTCTTTTCTTAACTTTTTTTATCGTTTTGGAGAATGTGTAAACACTGTTTGTTCATAATCAGACCTGAGCTCTATAAAGTGATAATACTCACAAGAAACCTGCCTGTCTTGTTTTCTACAGCCCTTCTGACAATCATCATGACTTGCATTGCTCTGGGGACTCGAGTGGCCAACAGTGGACCTGCCGCTCCAGCTGGGGTAACATCAGCTGCTCTGTGGACCTGGGTGGAAACAGAGTCTCCTGCATAGACAAACAGCACTGCCCTTATGCAGAGGAGGTCCAGTTTATCCGGATCACTGTCTTTGTGGCCAACAGATTCCTTCTGGAAAACTACTCAAAGCACTTTTATCTGTCAGAGATTGGTAAGATAAACATGGCATTAACACATCCTCGTCACATTTAGTCACATGTGCATTTATGATTGTTGCATGATGTGTCATTTCTAGTGAAACCTGGCAAAGTGCAAATCAGCAAAGTCAACAGAACAGCCATAGAGTGGATGTATCCGAGCTCATGGGACAGTCCCCACTCTTACTTTCCTCTCACTTTTCAAATCGCACAGTTTGGACGGACAACCGTTTGTGATGTTGTAAAACCTAACAGGGTAAGGCAGCTTCATCAACAAAAAATGTTCACAATGTTTTTCTAAGGCCACTCAAAGCAGTTTACGTCAAAAGGCAGTTCACTAGTCCATGCACAACACTTATCCTTAGTCTATTATGTCATGTTGTTATGATTATGACTTGGTTTGATGTAATAGTCCCTGTGGTAAATGTTTATCATAGTTTTACATCAGTAGAGATGTAGTTTGTCAAGAAATCCTGCCAAATGAAACTTGAAACATTGCAGTTTCAAGTTTGTTGTGTTTGTACATTTACAAACACAACAAGTTGAGTTTGAATATTACAGAGACAATTTACGCAGAACTGACACATTTTTTTATTTAATTTAAACCAAATAAAGCTGTTAGATCATTTTTTTGGTCAGCTGTTATCATGGAGCTCAGCCATGTTCGCGGCAAGTATGCCAAACTTCCATGGAGATGCACAAGTAACAATGTAAAAAAGTAAATTGTTACTGATAGGGTCAGAGAAGATTTCAATATATGATAACTTTAGTTTTTAGTCATTTCAAATCTACACTGGTTTACCAAAACAACTAAAAATTCTATTCATGTGTTGTTTATTGTAAAACAAAACATTTAGGTAAAATGACTTAAAATATAAACAGATTTATTTATTTTTTGTTCAGAACTGCAGACGTTATAAGCATGGCTCTTCATTGTAAAACTTTACAGTTAAATTAATAAATTTGAAATGGAAAAAAAAAAAAAAGAAAAAAGTCCCTTTGAATGTCAGTCATATTGAAATTAGAGTTTATAACAGACTTTGCATTTTGTGTCATGTTTATAACCAGAACAATCAAAATCAGAGGCAGGTAGTAAATATGATTCTGTGCTGTTTCTTTTCAGATTGTAACTGTGAACTGCACTGAGAACTGTTCATCAAAGATTAAAAGAAACACAAGGACAGTTTGTTTCCGAGCCAAAGATGCACTTTCTAACTCAGAATGGAGTGAGTGGAGCCCTGAACGGTCAGTGTGATTACATAAAGAACTGTTTACAAAATGGAATAATTCATATAATATCTTCATACAGATATTCAATATATTAAGACCATGTTTTTTATTATTTTGTTCAGAGTAAGGCCAAAGAAGAAGCATAGAAGAAACAGGAGCATCTATACGATTACTTAACTGCAAACTAAAAAACTGTGCTGTGTATATATTGTTATTGTTCAGTAAGTTATTCACATATTTATTTATTTACTTACTTAATGTTATTAATTGAACTACATGTTATTTATTTATTTTTATATTAATCAGTGTTAATGTAATCATGTAATAATTGTCTTCAAAGTATTAAAACATGGTCTTGCCCCTGTAGTTTCTTTACCCTCTGTACATTGTAAACAAAAGACAAATCAAGAAGTGAAACCTGCTGAGCCTTTCTGAGGTGACACTTTGACACTTTTCAGCGATGAGTCGTCTAATCACGGCTTGTAGCTTGTATGACTCTTGGATGGCTTGGCCGAGAGTGCAACTTGAGGGGGAACTTTGCCTCTGTGATCATTCGGACAAACAGGGTCATCTGTTTATGCAACTCATATTTGGACTTTAACTACAAAATCCTAGAATCAAGGACAAATACAGTATGATGTGATTGTATTTGGCTCTTGATTATCTTTATTATGTCATTTTATATAGTAGTATAGTTGCATTACATGACCATCATGTCTCTCCCGTGTCAGAAATTAAGTTTGAGCTCCATCTATCGACTGTAAAGGAAATTCAACAGGAGAAATAATCAAACTGATCTTGCCTGATATGCTAAAGCTGCAGAAACATTCAAAAGGAATCTAAAAGGAGACTGAAAAACTGGTCATTTCTGTGATGAGGTCATAAGTCCAGATGGAGGGCAAAGCCAGCTTTTACTATTCATAATGATGTACTTGAAGAATCTAAAAAATTATTTCACTAATTCAAAATCTGGTGATTTTTGCAGGTGACGTTTTGCTCCAACAAAGAATTGCTGTGAAGTTTAACTGCCTCTACCTTATTCTTAAAGGTTTTTAAACACATAGGTTTACATTTTAGGTACATGTATTGCATTCTGGTGCCAGGGTGAAGGTTACAACACGCCTTATTTAGACACCTGATTTAGAACTGAAGCATTAAAAATCATGCATAAACCTTGTAACCAGACCATGAGTTTGACTAAAATGTAGTGCATAAGAAAAATGATTGACAAGGTCTAAGAGGGATTAACATGTTTTTGTTTTTGTTTTTCCATCGGCTTTCACAACAAGTTCCTCTTAAGACACACTTGACTTGTTTCTCTTTGGAAAGCTGAACTAGTTTTTTATTGTTTAATAGCTTCTCTATTTAGAATTTCCAAAAAAAAAAATCCCTCCCCATTGTAACCCACCACTAGTGTAAATAAACTTTTGGAAGTTAAAGCTTGAGGTAAACCATGCCTCCATTACTTGTGTGAAAAAGCAGAAGTGGTGAGTCAGTGTAAGAAGCAATGTGACCAGTGTTTTTACACATCTTACTGTTTAAACCTTGACCTATGAATTGGGGAATTAGTGGTCATATGTTACACCTCCATTTTTGTGGTCTGTACAACCACAATTGTGCTAATTCAAAGAAACTGCAAATTTTCCCTGTAAGCGTACAGTATCATGTGTTTTGTTAATGTTCACGCTAAAAAAGATTTGGTAGAAAAACTACTCTGTGGTCACCGGAGAAAATTACATTTGTTCAGCAATAGGTTGTGTTCGTGATCTTTAATGGGATGATTTCATAAGGTTAGATAGTGGGTAACATTATTAAAATATCTTTAGAGTCGATTCTCACATTTTTAGCTGCGACTTATATGACTATGACTAGACCCATTCACTTTTGTGCCCCCCAGCTGTACAGAATAAGACTTGTGATCGTGACTTTACACATCAGTAGAATGTTCAGTTGGCCTAATGTTAAATCAGTGGAGATTTTCACACATTGACTATTGTATTACAACTGGTCAATGACAAACCTGGGAACCTTAAAGACAATTGAGTCTTTATATAAAAAGCCCTAAAAATTTTTGACAGAAAACCTTATACTTTTCATCATTGTCATGTACTCCAGAAGTATAATTTTTTAAGTTTTGATAACTTCATCAAATTTAAATTAGCTTGCTCAGTTTACAAATGTGTGCATGGGCTTTCTCCATCACCTTTAAACGAGTTCATCAAATTCAGATCTGAAGAGGAGAGGAGAACTCGAGCTTCCACACGAGGAGACTGTACAGTGCCTCTGAGGCGAACAGCCTTCAGTCAACAGGTTCTGTCAGTCAAAGGCTCGGAATTCTGGAATACCATCCCAGCAGCAATCAGAGACAGTCTTACAATTAATTCATTTAAAAACAATCTTAACATTGGCTCAAGAATACCCAGGTCTGTAGACACTGACACTGCTTTCTCCTTGTTGTATTGTTTAATGTGTTCTTTTTTACTCTGATCTGCCAGGGACTACAGATGGAAAGTAGCCATTTTGGCTAAATCTGGCATATTTACATTGTATGTTCATTAATATGCATTGTCCTCTAAATAAATAAATAAATAAAAAAAAAAAAAAAAAAAAGCTAAATACTGAAATAAAATAGCATTAATACAGATCTATATAGAGTGATAGATATATTTACCAGTACTAACCCAGTAATTTACTTGTCTATTTATACAGCACTTTTCTACCTTTCAAAGCACTCAAAGCTCTTTACAGTCTAGGATCCACTCACCCAGCGTACGACTCGTTCACTCTTGTTGTTTCACTGTGGCACGGTACCTGATGTTGCAGTGGTCTCTCATCCAAGTACTAACCAGGCCCTAAGTTGTTTAACTTCTGAGATCTGAGGCTTTGACAAGCAGGTATAGCCACTGCTGTTTGCTCACTTTTCTATACTGTTTTGGTAAACGTATTTGTATGAACTTGCGGATTTTCCATTAATTCCACGGTAACTGTTATTTTTCTCACTTAAAATGACATTCAGAAAAACGGTTTATTATATTGAGCAAGCACTGATTTCCACAGATCTGATTTTTATCTTAACCAGTTATTGCCAAACACTCATTATCCATTTTAGTTAGTGTAACATTCGATAGGCAAAGCAAAAGAGGCCAGTTAAGCTGCTTGATTTTCACACTGCAAAACAGTAGGCATATGGCATATTTTGTCTTATTTGTCATTAGTTTGGCTTCTTTATTATTAAATTCAGATACTCTATTTTTGTCATAAAGTTCTACATTTATAAATATTTGTGGGCAAAAAAACAGAATTTATTCATTTACAGGGAAAAAAAAAGTCAGGTAACCCACTTTTAAAGTAAGGAGTAAGTAAGAAGTCTGCCATTTGTTCATCCAACCAGGAAGTTCAAATTCTTTTAGTTGTCACCAAAAACAGCCAGACAGATAAAATCTTGAAAAATCTAATACACACACTATTAAAATTCAGTGAGACGACAGAAACCATAGCAACAAGCCCCTCACCATAGAAGTTACACAGTCCACCTTTAAGCACAAGTTTGCTTAGGTTAGAGCAATCGAATATTTCCACTGTTTGCGCTCGTAAATCCTCTCTGACCTTGTCCCATCTCCACGTTAACCATGTTAATTAAGAAGGAGGAAATCAGCAGCAACAGGACAGATGGCACGAGCTCTATCTGCATTCTTTTCACAGCACACCAACACCAACAGAAAAAATAAATACTAACCCGCATTGTAAGTTCACTTTACGCGCACTAGATGGCAACATTGCTTCAGTTTCTCCCCTTGGTCTGGCTTTGTAAGTGAGTTACGCGCGCTCTTGTCACCTGGAGGAAAAAGTTCACCGGCACAAATGGCAAGAGTATCGTTAACATCGATTTAAGGATACGTTTTGTCATATTTAATATTAAAACTTTAAATCAGTGTTCTTTATAATTATTATTCAAGCTTCTTCAAATGCAAAACACGTGTGGCCTTCTTTAAACCTCACAGGTAAATTACATTCTGTGCACTTGTGTTGTTTAAAAAAGCATTTATATCCTTCCCCTTTCATGTCAACAAGAGAGCATATTGTCAGACATAAGGCCCATTCAACGCCGCACATGTCTTGCTTTTAGCAGCTAGTCATTTTTACGAGTCCTCCGTTCAATCAGGCCATTATTATCATCGGCCCCACCTTTTGATTTACGCGAGCATCTGGCAAGTGGAGGAGGCGAGTATACAACTGTCTTTTTTTCTGATCACTTAACTTCAAAATATCTATTGAGTTATAGCGCAGGCAAGAGGGTTTAATAGCTTGCCCATGTGTGGATACTTGAACTGGGAAAGAGAGCTGATTACATTCCTGTCCGTGCGTAATTTGGACTTACTAAATCACAGTATTAACATGGCCCGGATCAGCGAGCTCCAACTGACATCTGTGTTTTTGGAAACGTTGATATTCGGGTTGTGTGTGTATGTGTGTTCATGCTGTCCAGAGATATAAATACGTTTCACCCCATGGGGTCTCTTTCACTGTCCACTGCCTGGCCCCTCGCATACCATCCGGGACAGACAGCTCAACCCAACCGGCCACAATCAAACAAAAGTGCTGAAGGATCGCTTTGGACTTGTGCGTATAAGACAGTTCTCGTGTCACGTTGCTTTGATTTGTCACTATTTATTGTACTACTCACGTGGTGCATGGGGGCGATTATATTTACCTTCCCACAGCAGCAGTCATGAATAAATATATGTATTAAACAATGATGAGATGAGTCTGACCGCTTGGCAGCTTTAGAAATGTAGTCTAATAATTACTGTGCCAAATTACGCACAACATAAAAGTCATATACAACGTTTATTTTCTCAAAATACTTGTTTAAAAATAATTATTCAATCTATAAATGAGTCTAAAAATGATTCTAATGCACCAGAAATAGTTACACTGGTTGATTTACATTCCTGGATGTTGTAGTATGTTAATTATGATATAAGTGCTTTAATGCATTTCAAGTGTTCCTTTAAGTGTTTAATTGCATAGGTTAAAGTCTAAATTGTGTGAAATGTTGATAAAAATCTTAATTTAAAATATATGTTGGTGATAAGAAAACAGCCTCCGTTTCTCCCTTTTTCATTGTAATTAACCAAACAGGGCTTTGTGAACAGATGGCCCCAGCACAATTCAATTTGATTTAGAAACAGCTCTGTAATGATGGGGCATGAGTATAGAGCTTCTGCAGACATATAATAGACATATCCCGTGCATATGTGAACCCAGTGCTCACTTTCACGCTTCTCTGAGCTTTATTCAAATGTGTTGGTTGTGTTTGTGTTTTGTTTTTGTTTTTCCTCCGTGGTGTTGTCTAACGGTGAGTGTTATTTGGGCAACGGGACAGCGCAGTTTAACCATGATAATCCTCATATTTATGTTGGATTCAGCGCTGAGTCCCGCAAGATTTCTGTAATGCATCTAAACACGGTGGAGTCGTCGAGCTGTCGCAAGAAAATGTCTTCAGTCATGTTTATTTATTTATTTTTTTTATTTGTTAAATCAGAAACTTTCCTTGTACTGATATTCTGAATGAATAGTTGTGCTGCGGGTTTTATCTGTTGTGTTATATGGGAATAACTGCTGATAAGTTTTTAATGTCATTATTAATTTAAAATAATTTAGATTTGAAACGCAGGGGAACACGCGTGCGTAAAGCTGCAGAGGTTTTCAAAGAGAGACAGACTTTTAAACTTGGCCATAAATAATTCAACAACTTCACCTCTTTACTTTTCTCATGAGAACTATTACTGCCTTTATTGCTCAGATGTTTTAAAATGATTTTTCATTGGTTGTTTGGACTTGACACAAATTAATGATTTGTTCCCAAAGTCTGTGAAATATGCATTAACTCTTAACTGTTTTATGGAGTTACATTTTTACTTGAAAATTATTTTTGCCATAACATCGCCACAATAATAAAAATAAATCGAATGAATAATTAAAGATTGGAAGTAAAATGTGTCTAATTAGTTCAATTTTAAGGTCTGTTAGTAGCTAAATAAATCTAATCTATCACACGAAAAGTCATTTTTAGTGACAGTTTTCCCAAGTCAGAGAATGAGTTTGTATCCTTTTCAGCAGACAGCAGCTGCGCGCTCGTTCTTGTTGGTCTCTTCGGGCAGGCAATGCACATTAAATAATGTCCACCTCTGAATTGATGCTTCGCAGAAAGCAATAAAGTGATGAGAGCGTTAATTGTCGACTGCAAACATATGTAAGACAGGTCCGGGGCGGGACAGCCCGGGTGAGCGTGCGTGGGACGAGGCGGGGACAGCAGCTAGGCGAGCAGCTCTGGTTTGGTGGGCAGCTGATTGTCCGCGTTATTAACTGTGTTTGTGAGAGAGGCGTTCCCATTTGACCGCGCACGCCACGCCCACCTCACCTACTAGTTCCTCCGCTGTTTGGCATCCCAGAGATGGTCCAAAGTGATTCCTCAAGGGGGAAGGAGGTTGTTTTGGAAGCTCCGTAATGTAATTGCGCGATTCATTCATAAGAGTTTTTAGAAGCGGCGCAAAACAGCGGCGTGTTTTATCCTCACTGTGGACTGTTTGTTGCATTTTTGTCACCTTGATCCAGAGGACTTCGCGCATCCTCTCATCTTGCTCTCATCAGCTTCACATCTTCCGCCCTTTGCAGCTTTTCTGTCTTGTTCTTCTCCTGGAGCAGCTGACATGAAGCGAAGCTAACCCTGGATGCCGACGGCTTCTTCCACATGTCGCTTCTTTTTTGTTTACTTTGAGCAACACACAACACACAGGCACGCGGCACAGCAACTTTAAGTGAAATAGACCGCAGCACTTTGCTCCTGTGACAGCGCGATCAAACAGAGGAAGAAGAGGAAGAGGAAGGAGGCAGGGAGCGAGCAAAGGAAAGGAGGAGAGAGAGTGAGAGACTGTGCGAAGGTGCGTTTTGATGTTTGGCATCCACGACAGCATCCAGAGGAGTGGGAGTAGTATGAAAGAAGAGCCCATGGTGGCCGGGATGAACGCGGTTCGAACATGGATGCAGGGCGCCGGAGTGCTGGACGCCAACACAGCCGCCCAGAGGTGAGCCCGAGGCGGCCCCGCGCGCTCACAGATCCGAGGGGCTGTGCGTAAAGGGCATGCGTCTCACCAGCGGAGTTTATGGATAATTCCCTCTGGCTTTGGCAAAAAGTGAATCTAAACCAGAGCACAACATGAGCTAATGTAGAGGGAAGCCACACAGCACTTTATACAATAGCTTGGGTCAACTGTCAATTTCAATTAGGACTTTTGGAATTTTGGAAATTAAGACAGTTTCAAATTTAATTGCATACGTACAATTTAATTTTGATTGGGAAGTTTTAAATTTTAAAGGTTATTTATAAGTTTAAAAGTACTGAAAAGTTTTATTTTGCATCTTTTATCATGCAATTTAAGATAAATTTAGTGGTAAAAATGAATAATGATTTTAACGCGACTGGAAACGTGTTTGTGCTTGTTAAATGACAAATTATACGCACAATATTTAACTTTATTTCATAATTTTAACTTTTATTTATTTTTTAGTTTTTGTATCTGGACTTTCATTCAGCATTTCCACACAATGTTTCAAAGCAAAGCTCGTTATTTACGCGGGCCCTCGTGGCTCTTGTGTCCGCAGCGGCGTGGGTCTCGCGCGGGCACACTTCGAGAAGCAGCCGCCCTCAAACCTGCGCAAGTCCAACTTCTTCCACTTTGTCCTGGCGCTGTACGACAGACAGGGCCAGCCCGTGGAGATCGAGAGGACGACTTTTGTGGACTTTGTCGAGAAAGAAAAGGTGGGTGAGAGACACAACTTTTACGCACAGCACATGACAGTTTAACACGGCCTGTTAAATTCCCCCTGATGAATAATCCAGACGCACAGCAGGGACCACACTTCTGTTGAGATTTCCACCATACACTTTTACTTATAATTGCTCCATATATTTCTCTTTTAGATGCCAGGTAAAGTTTTCCACTCAGCATCTGCTCCTCGCTACATTTGACTTTATTGTAATGACAGTTTGCTCAGCGTGAAGCCGCGTCCTGCTGCTCTGCTGGTGTCAGACATCTGATTTTTAAACCAAACATCAATATCATTTTTTTTGGAAATGCAATATGTATCAACGCGTTTTACTGCGGCTAAATAAGTGTTTTATTTATGTGCCCTTACTGAGCTTATTAATATTAGAAAACTCAATGTCCTTCTACAGATGGGCAGCAATTTGTGGACGGCGAGGTGATTTATTAATAAAACATAATAGGCCCAGTGGCAAGTATAAAACAACAATATGCAAATAGAAATGTCGTATAGTTTAAAGCTATTTTAATTAAGTAAAGACCGCGGGCCTGTTTTGAATAGGCTTTTCAAAATACAATAAAGTTGGTCAAATGTATTAAAATAGTTATTACATCGTCTCGTGAGCTGCAAGACGAAAGAAGACCATTATTAGTGTTTCTTTATGAGCCACTGTTAATTATAATGTAAATGTGTGCAGCGTTTTCCTCTGAGACTTATTTACGACACTATAGGTCGCACAGGCTACTGGACCCGGCCCACGAGAGCAAGTTTGAAAGTTTAATTTGACTTTTTCACGTTTTCTGACACAGCAGCCACAGTCTACACTTCCTCACATAATTTATTCAAGTTATACTGAGTTCTTTCTTTTCTTTTTATAACCACCAGAACGGGCTCGTGGTTTGATTTATTTACACTGAAAGAGCATGTAGTGTGTAGTAGTCCAATGTCGACAAAACAAGCTTTATTACGGTGGCGCTCGCAGCAGTAAAAGTCCCACGATGGAGTTGATGACGGGGCTGCGTGTGCGTGTTCAGCCCTGGTACTAAACCGTGCTGTTTGGTTTAATTTTCATAGGAAACGACGGGGGAAAAGACCAACAATGGGATCCATTATAGACTGCAGCTCCTCTACAGTAACGGTGAGTCGGGCTTCCATAATCTTTTATGAAGCAATAACAAAGCATTGAGTGAATGATCCGTCTAAACAAAGTAAGGAAACTCTGGAAATGTGCGTTAGAGGCTCGAGTCCCTCAGCTCCGCTCCACAAGCAGCCACACGGACAGAATAAACAACAGGTCAAAGTCAAAGGCTGTTTATGTTGAGCAATAATGTTTATATATATTTTATAAACAATATGTATTATTATTATTATTATTATTATTATTATTATTATTATTATTATAATATATTATTACATTATATTTAACATTAATTTAATTATATTACATTTCCATGTTTTTATTCATTTTTATATGAATTTTCTATTTGTCTTTTTATTGATTTTTTTATATATATAATTATATATATATTTTTATGTTATTGTAGTTATTTTATTTATTAAATATACAAATATACCTGATTTGATGTGATTCATAATGTATTTTTTCAGTGCAGTGCAGAACTTTGGAGACCTTGTGTTTGTATAGATGTGCTATATAAATGAAAATAAATTTGATTGCAATATGTTGGATGTACTTCACGGAAAACAATCAAACAAAATACTATGTATAAAAAGTTGTAGTTATAAATGGACTAAGACTGCTGCCAGTAGGCATGTAATTGTGCAAGTCATTAGACTGATTTTGCTGTACGTGTGATGTCCTGTGTGTGACTTAAAAAGCTGTGTTTTGTGTTTTGCCTCTGCCTCAGGGATCAGGACGGAGCAGGACTTGTATGTGCGTCTCATTGACTCCATGACTAAACAGGTGAGAGCGTCACTTTAAACTACATGCTCTGACCATAAGACCGTTGGTTTGTCTGGCGTTTTTGCCTGCCTGCCCCTCCTGCTGCCCCTCTGCATGCCTCTGTCTCAGACCCTCAACTTCAGCACTACACAGGCGTGTGATAAACGAGCTGTCGTACCTGTGGAATACATTTACAGAGGCCCAGAAAAGTAGAGGACATGTGTCCCCAGTCTGCCTCTGCAGTGAGCCGGCACTCTGTTCTCTGTTTGCTGCGAGGATATGTTTGTGAGCTGTGTGTGTATGAGAGAGACAGTGATGCATGCCAGCTCACTCTTTCAGGACCTTGACCCTCATTTCCTCAATGTGAAACAGAACAAACTATCCCAGAGTGTGTTATGGCCAATTCAATCAAACAAAAACACAGAGCAGCACATGTGGACTCATGGACACAAAGGATTTCTCCATTAGAATGAATTAGATAACCAAGAAAATATGCCCCTTCAATGCTGTTTGATTTCCGGTCTTTTGTTTTGCCAATTGTGCCGCCAGTGCCATTGGGCTGGAGGAGAGTTAGTTTCGAATGAAAGTAGGAGGGCATGAGTGAGTGAATGTGTCTGTGTGTTTGTGTGGGGTGATCACAGCCCTGGAGAGCATGTTGAGTGGGGTTGGAGGGGTAACCAGACTAGATTTTTGGACGCGGCGCTGTAGGACCAGATGGTGCACTATACTCAGTCTGGCAGTCCAACTGCTCACTGTACTCGGAATACAAACATACATGCACACAAACACAGGCACACATCATGTTTTCTACTGTCTCAGAACACAGAGTTCCCGCTCACAAACTGGATTCCCACGATACACACTTTTGCCAGAATGGTGCTTGACTGCAGATTAAAAACACACTCCTGTTTTATCTGTCCTCTATTGCTGCACCAAACACTTTAAAAAGTCTGTATTTTTTTCTCCTCAGGCAATTGTGTATGAGGGCCAAGATAAAAACCCGGAGATGTGCCGCGTCCTGCTGACCCATGAGATCATGTGCAGGTAAGAGAGCGCGGCGCAGCCAGAGCTGTCACGTTTGAAGTGGCCATTACTCCACAGTGCAGATGAAGATAAATGTTTCTGCACTTTGAGGTGTCTCTGTTGGTGTGAACAGGGGGGAGACACAGGAGCACTGCTAAATTACAATAGGAATCTTATAATTTTCTTCAAAGTGGGTTGGGGAGATGGGCCTGGCCTATTTCTGTTAGTATGCGTGTGTGTCTATGTGTAAATTCATGTGAAAGTCGGTGTGTGCATCTCTCTCATGTTCAGCTAATTAGGACAAGGAAAAGCTCATTACTCAAAGCCATCCTCCTTAGTCTGTGTAATACATGCAGTTTTCAGTGTCCTGACAGTGAGCTATGTGCGAGGGGAGACCTACTCAAATTACACATAAAATACAGATGCACTCAAATGTACTAACGCAAGCCAAGCACTCCGTGATTTCAGTCAATAAACGCATCAACACAGCATCCCTCAAAAGCCGTTCTGTAGAACACATGAGGAGGAACATTTACACAAATGGCTAGTGGCAAAGCCTAGTCACTTCCTGGTTTATCACACAAGGCAATTTAGATCACTTGTTTTTATATGCTGCAGGAAATAGTTGAGATCAGAAACCTGATCTGGCTCTCCAAGCCTTCTGTCCTGAGGGACTGAAGAAAGCAGGGGGAGGGTCACTCTCCCCTCTCTCTTTTGTGTCTCTTCCTCTCAGTACAGTAGTGCGCATGAATCAGGCACAGGTAAAAGCTGCGCACAAACTCACATGAGCAGAGCGGATCCGTAGGCGCAATGGCACTTTTGGGAAACAGGAGGGGTTTACAACACAACACAATGTAACGTGCTGCAGTCAAATGATTCAGAAAAGACTCGTCACATCAGTATGCAACCCCCTTCTACCCAGAATGCACTACTCCCCAGGTCCAGTGGGACCACTCTGTGACCCACTTCTGAGCGAGAAAGAGCTGGAGAGAGAGGCGGGATAGAGGGAGGGGACGAGCACAGAGGAAAATAGAGAACATAAGATGTCTGGTGTGTGATGTCTGACAGAAATGGAGCTAACCTGAGCCCTCCAGGCTAATTCAAGTTTGTGTTCAAGCTCACAGCTTTATCTGCTCGCCAAAACTTTTCCCCAAATCGCCCCGTGATCTCTGCTACAGCAGTGTTAGAGCTGTGTTCTTACTCTGAAGAGCCAGCTCTGAATCCACTCTGTGTTGTTCTTAAACCTCACAAAAGTCTCACGCCCTTTTACTCCCAGATCTCCCCTGTTTGCTCACCTGAAGTCCAATACTCCTACTGTGTACTTTCACTTGTTCTTTTAGTGATCTCTGTCTCTCCTCTGTCTTTACCTGGCCGTCTGCAGTCGATGCTGTGATAAGAAAAGCTGTGGAAACAGAAACGAGACCCCATCAGACCCTGTCATCATCGACAGGTAAGAAAACTGTGACCTCTGACCCCTGCTCACATGATGCATTGTTGTCATTGGTAACATAAACACAGAGTTTATAGAAATATGTCTATGTTTGGCAAATGTTTTAGATAAGTGACATTTACAACCCAATTTACAAGAGCTTTACATAATCATGACATGCTAGATTCCCTTTTATGATTTTTATCTTGCTTAAAACATTTGTATCACTTTATCAGTCTATAAAGCCACACTGTTTGAACTCCACTAACCATAATCCTTTGCAAATTTGAGAGTCATTAGTGGATATTGTTTTACCAGTTTGAAGAGGTTGATTTTGGCTTTGCAGTGTGGTCACAGAGCTGTCAGTGCGGTCGGCCTGATGACTTAGCTGATGAGTAGTTAGACTTTCTGCTCCAGCCTCAGTGAATAAATCTTACTTGTATGAACTTATTTGCAGTTTTGCCCCCCTCAGTGACATGTTCAGTACTTTCTTTGAGCTCTCCTGTCATAAAGTACCGCTGACTGATGCAGAGACCTAGCTAGATTTACACTGAGTCAAATAAAATGAAAGCCCTGCAGATTTATGGCGGGACGGTGCAGCGTGTGTGGTGGAAATGTGCTGTGAGTATTTGTTTAGACTTGAGCAGATGCAGGACCCATGGAGATTTTTCCTCTTTAGAGTCACACAGACATTAACGTTTCCTGGTTTTAAAATAATCAGAAAGCATTGTAGACACGTTGAGGTTTTGAGAATTTGTGTTGCATTGTTTAACTTTCTTCAGTTTGTGAATTACTTCTGATAAGCAAAAATCAGTTCAATTGACTTTAATTGTTTTTGCTTCAAGTTAATAGTTCAATATTTTTATTGAAATAGATTTTATGTGATGGTTTTTCTTTTACTTGGGGTAAAGTTTTTTGCTCCAGTGTTTTGAACATGACACATTTTCTACTATCACTTACTGCCTATTGAGAGCAAAGAGTCCAAAACTGTATTTACATTTGACATTCATGCAAAAATGTTCTTCTTAATAATAGATATCTAAAAAAAAAAATAATGCATATTCTGTTTGCATTGTGAAGGCTTGTGACAGTTCAAATGTCATGTACCTTTAACTTTAACAGTATTAGTTTATTGAGTCAAATATCTGTCTAGAACTTTAACATTAAAATTGTCAAGAGAAAAGTATTTGTGCTGAAATTAGTAAGTATTATTTAACAAATTTGACATGTGTATGACAGAGAAAGATCTTCTGAGAGAGTTCTGTCAGAGCTAGTAGAAGACAACAACTGTCCTGTCTAAAACATTGGCCCTAAAAGAAGATTTTAATTGTTATTGAGACACTGAAATCAGTACTGAGAAGAAAGTATTAAAGCTGAGTTTGGACTTTCATTCAAGTTATTTAGTTACTGTTCCACTAATAAGAAACAATACTTTATGGCTCTTGTTGAATGAACTTATTACTACCTCATATAACTTCATTCAAACTATAAAAGCTGTAAATGGTCTGCCTTGCTCAGCTCAGTCTTTTTCCTCTCAGACTTTGTTCTCATGCGAGTGTATTTATGTGAGTGTTAATGAGGCAGTGACCTGTGCTATCTGATGAACACAGCTGTCCTACTCGCGCTGCTGCACTGTCAAAAGCTACTCTTTTTATACCTGTATGTGCGACTCTCTTTGCGTGTGTGTGTGTGTATAAATGTGTGTGCCACCCTGGTTCCGCTCCGTTGAAGCGTAAGGCCTCACCTCAGCGCTCCTGGAGACAGCTGCACCCGAACCACGTGGCCTTTAGACAACAAGCCTGCCCATCACTCTGTGCACCGGCCACTCTTCTTCACTTCTCCCTCTCTCTTCTTCCTCCCCCGCCGAGCTGCACAGACTTGTTGAGTTTCTCATCAGTGCACATTTTTACATCCTCCCGGTGTAAAGTTGAAGTGCTGGATTTTTACCTTCGCTGTCATGGCCCGATCTGCAACCAATAGTAGAGTTGTCAAAAAGGCTTCTTAAAGTTTCCTACAGTTAAGTCAAATTTTGATACAATGTTCGGTTCAAGTGGTATCATAACTTTCTATAGGTCAATAATATTTAATACACATGAAGCCAAGAAAAATATGGCCTAAATGCATTTTTGTTGTTATTGTGAATAGGTTTAATTGGAAACAGAAATCCCAGATTGAAAATGGTCTGTCAGTTACTTTATGGCAAAGTTCAATGGACAATGTATAATAGGAATAACTGCCTCTTGTCCATCACTGGACTTACGACATTATCGAAATTCTATAAAGTGAACGCAACCTATCGCAATTTCTAAAAAGTAACACAAATCAGATATTAATCCACGCTAAAGCTAGTTAGTTTACAGTTACTAAACAGTAAATGACAACATTACATGAAATATGTCAATCACAACATCAGAAAAAAAGTATAATAAGTATACAAAGTCTACAAACAAAAAAAAACCAAAAAGACCATGTGAGAAGAAAACTGTTGTAGTGCTGGAGATATATGTAGTATAAATATTTGATACCAAAATTAGAATGAGACATTATCATTAGTTTCTTTGACAATTTCAACCAATGATGTATCCAGGTTAGTTAATACTTTTTCAAGTAATTTTTGCTTTAGAATATACTAACTTGTAGGAAAAAATCAACTGCTATGGGTTTTTTTATGGACGGTGCTGTTACTATGGTACAGCTAAGCTCTGTAGATAGTTTGCCTTTTTTTTCCCAAATAACATACTTTGAATGACCTCAAAACAAGCCTCAGTTTGCTTTACGCAAACAAGTGAGATAGAAGTGTAGTCATGCTTTGTGCAGTTTCTCTTCTACTAAAATGGTGAAATTAATTCTTATATTAGACTAAAACAGGCAAATATCAGCCCAATATACCAGCAACACTAGTTACCTGTTTGTCAACTGATTGCTAAACTTATTTATTCAATTCAGTGTTTTGTTGTGAAGAAAATGTTAAAATTAGTTTAGTTGCTCACAGTAACTGTTACCAACCATCTGCAAAGTTAGATAATGCACCTTAAATTATACAAAGTGACATTTTTGGACCATAGAAACAAGCAAATGTCGATTTACTGTTGCCAAATATGTTCCAGCCATCAAATAGTCAAAGATAGAGTTATTGTGTGTGACTGTAAAACTAGTGCTCCTTATCAGATCATTCTGTTTTTCTTTGCTAATTCATGGTTCTGGATTTGCCTTCTTCTTCCTCGGTGACTTGCTTATAGAGTCTGCCTGTGACGCAGCCTCATGTGTTGTGGCCGCGCTCTCGTCACTATTCCCCTGGCGCCTAATGGCTCAGGTGTGAGGGCGGCATTAACGAACAACAAATTAGAACAAGGGGGAGGTGAAAACAACAGCCGCAATATCAGTGTTTTCCTCTCCAGCGAGCGCTCTTTCTGGACAGTAAAATAGGTCAGGTGAGAGAGAGGAGACAGGCTCCGAAGTTTGGAAGGAACAGAAACAAGAACGTGGTTTTATCAGAACTTAGTGATTTGTGTTTTTTGTGTGGAAACTGTTGACATGATGAGATTTTATGCTTTTCTTGTTTGTTGTGTGGATCCAGTAAAGAAACAAAAATTGCTAACTTGTTTTTTTTTTTAGTCATAGTTCTGATTTCAGAGTTTTCAGACTAAATGCTTGGATATAGTCGACATATTGGCTTGTTGGCTTAATTAAAGTCTGTGATTGAAAAGAGAATGTTGTGGTTTGCTCAGTTAAATTATATTCTCATAAAAAGGCTGAGCGATAACTTTTTTTCAGCATATCCCAAATTCTGACAGCATTAAGTCAATTCAACAGAAATTTGTCTTTAAACATGTTCAAGTTTAATTGTCGGATGATGGATTTACAGCATCACTTTTCGATTATAATTAACATTTCAATGCAACATTTGATGAATTTATTTTATGAATACAAGCTCAGTAAACAGCTGTTATTCTAGAACAGTGCCTCTGCTGTATGTGTATTTGCTTAATTTAAAAGTTGTTTAGTCAAATAATTGGACAGAGTCTTACTCAACCAAAATGTTATATTACAACTGATTTCTACAAATTTTTGCACTTTACTTTGAGCGACCTTTGAGTGCCTTGCAAGGTGGAAAAGCACTATATAAATATAGGCCATTTGACATTCTGTATAAATTATTGACCAAGAATGTCTTTGGTCAACTTCAACCTTAATGCGTTGGCCCATTTTGGTAAATTATTGCTAAGAATTAACAACTAACCATTTTCTTGAAAGTCAAATACAATTTTAGGTGAAACTTGAAGTGAAAAGAACCACTCTGTTACAAGAAACAACCACTTCCCACTGACTCTTGTGTTTAAAGTTTAAATGCTTTTCTTTAGTTGCAGTTCGGTGTACTTATGTATTGATTCATCTTAGTTTGTTCATAACCTTTCCTGAAACCCTGCCTGGAACTTCTGCACTGCACTGTACAATTGCTCATTTAGCAGCAATATATTCTTGGCAGTTGTAATAATCAGGGATTCATAAACAAACAAACAACTGCGAGGGGCTTGAAACTGACTCAATTATCACGCATTCCCCTCCTTCAAATTCATAAAGAAATCGCATCAGCCACCCCTCTCCACCCTTGAAGTTATTTAGTTCGTTAAACAAGGCCTCGTTAGCCCGCCGCTGTTTCGCCGAGATGATTAGATTTTACAGCCTTAATTAGCCGGGCTAGCTCTAACTCTTCTGGAAGAGTAATGGGTCTGATTGCCTAATTAGCTCTCTCTCGTTAAGAAGGGGAAGAAACAGGCCACTGCAGCAAAACCGCAGGAATGAGGAAAAATAAAGTCGAGTTAATGAGAAACTTATTTGATTGTTAGGAGAACAAATCTGGTACAGTGCGGATCAGCGGCGCTCAGGGTCCTGTTCACGCTCCCCTTCGCTTTATCTCATCTTGTGTTGGAAATGAGACAAATTTGTTTGGGCATAGCGTGTCTACGAGGAGCAATGCGATACACACATTTTCTATGAAGAAAATTATTTGTTTTGGGCCTAAAGTGTGAAAACAGAAGCACTATGGGAGCTTTGGTTGGATTAGACAAAATCTGTCACGCTGTTTTGGTTCTAGCGTTCGATAACTTTACTGTGTACTGTACATGCAGTGATTTAAGATTCTCAACACACTTCTTAAGACATATTTTCAATCTAAATTATTTGCACATGTTTTAAAAGATCCATTCTAAGAGATGCAGAGTGGATATGTTTTCAGCTCAAACTAAAATGAACAAGCAATAGTGAAAGAATTAGTCAAGTTTGTAGCAATGAAAGTATCCCATAAATGTGGTACTTTCTATTTTTCTGTTTGCACAAAGTAGTTTTGTTCTACTGAGGATGGTGTACATGTAGATTTGATAGTCTGTCAGTGTAGTATATTTACAATAAACATGTTGTTCTTAAAAGAGACCTATTATGTAAAATCTCCTTTCCTGAGTTTGTACTCATTTTATAACAGTGTTTTCTCATTACTGGTTTACTCAAAGCTGCATTTGGATTGATTCATGCATGTTTAATAATCTTGTATTGTCCGGCTGATGCTCAAGTGCTCAGAAAATCACAGTTTTTACCTACCACCGGTCCCTCCATAAATGTGATTACTCAAAAAAATGTGATTCTGAGTTAAACATATAAGGTCAAGCTTGTCATTTAGACGCTACTGTCCAACAATAAAAAAACAATACAAAATTCAAAATCTACTGCTTGCTGAAGTTAAGTGATACAGAAAAGAGACAGGGCTTATCAGATCTGCAGTTTTAAACTGTAAGTTGAAGGACTTGTGGCTATTTGTAGTCACTTTCGTGTTATACAGTGAATAAATTGTATTTAATTGATTATAGTTTTTGTAAAACTACAGAAAAACACACAAAAAACTATAACCAAAGTGCTGCAGGTGAATGACCATTGAGTGTGAATGTTTATTGTTAGAACTACTTCCTCTAAAAGTGTTTCAGATCCATATGAAGTGATAAGCTGAAGCATGCCTTTAGATACCCAGACTATAAGTTGTGTGCGTTTGACAGTGGGCAGGGCTAGTGAAAGGTGAGAGCTCCTGTGCACCTCTCTGTCTCTCTCTGGGGAACAGCCTTTGGGATAATACGAGGGGAGCCCTTAACCCTACACTTCCACTTACAGCCTTCTCCATTGCTCCTGGTTACTGCGGGGTTAATCATATGCAGACTCTGCTCCTCAGTCTATCATCTGCTTGGATGGGCCCCAAATCGTGAACACATTTCCCTCTCTCTCACTCTCTGCATGTCTTTGCACTGTGGTTTTCTGAGCTGGTTCTCACTGGGTTTCTCCACAGCGGTGTTTGCAAACTGTGGGAGGCAAGTACTTGAGGTGGTCCAGAGATTTCTTCTGTTGCTATTCAGAAATGTTAACACTTTAATTTTTATAGACCCAGCAAGAACTTCTCCTAAACTTTCCCTAAACTTGATTCATCCATGTTTGATCCTGGTTTATAGATTCCCAAATGACTCTGCTGTTGATTTTTTCAATTTATTAAAGGTAGGGCAGTTGATTTTTACAGTGCAAACACAATTTAGGCTTTAAATCTGACAACTTCTTCTCCTAAATCCTTCAACACATGGTTAATATGTACTAATTTTGGTTAAAATTATGGCTTAAAAAACGCTTCTTACAAACAGCAAAGTGAAACTAGAGAGGACCATCCAAAGGACAGCCAATCAGAGCACTGCATTTGCAACTAAAATTCTTATTATTGTAATTGTTATTATTGGTTTACATCGATGAATAATTGAATAATTTTAAGCCATTAACAGAAATGATTAAGTTAAACATTTGTGTTTTGTTTTTGTTTTTTATGAGAACAAGGTAATGAACAGAATTATATAATCTGAAACAACAACAGTGCAGACTTTTATATCCCAGAGTTGTGCTGCTGAGTCCGCTGCTGAAACCTTGTTTTGTTCTGTTTATGCAGTTAGCCTGCTAAAACTAGTGCTAATCTGCTGTCGCTGCTCCCTCTCACTGCGGGGTATGATTGTCCCCGCGGCCTCGTGTGTCCTCTCTGGCCCTGTCCCACCTGCGTTCCCTGGCTCTGCTCCTGCCCGTCCCGCTCCCATAGGCCTGCCGCGGGGACTCCCACTGGCAGGGACACCCTCTCCTCAGGGGCACACAAACTCATGCGGCTAGAGATAAGGATCCCATGATGCACCTCACACTCCATGCAGCCACAACGCAGGAACAGTTTTGGTGTCAAGTTTACACAAAGGATGATATTATTACAGGTTTTACTGCTGGTTTGGACTGAGAGCTTGTGTGTTTGTATTTGCCCACACTTTGACCATCCGCTGCTGTTGATGTGGCCCATTTCCTCGCGTGTGTTTCGGTGTTGGGGTAGCGCGTTGATGCCGGTGGTTTCCGCGGGAGTATGTGTGTGTTGATAGAGGCCATTTCCTGGAGAGTGCAAGCTTGTGTGCGTGGATCTTGAGTGAAGAATGTCAAACAGGAAGTGCTCCTCCCGGGGAGAATGATGTCATGGCCCCCGTTTCCTGTTCTGTGCATTGAAACGACCTGAGGAGCTAGTTAGCCCATGTGGACCAGTATCACAGGCTAATGGTTTTGGGTCATTGCCTGCTCTCTTAGGTTTCGGAGGAAAAGTGGCCCACGGGGATTAGAAACTGAAACTCCCATTGACACTGATTCAAAACACATTATGGTAAAGTTATTTAGGTATTTCAACATACCGTAGTGCAATGATTAACTATTCAGAGCTATAAAAAAGCAAGTTAGTGTTGTTACGACATATTTAACACTCAATTTTGAAATATGTATTTGATTTTCGATTCAAGAGCTGTCATAAGTCTAAACAATACACAATACTACTTTAAAATGGGAAATAAATTAAATGTAAACTTCAAGGTCCAATACCGGTATGCTAACAAAGGTTAGCCACAATGATAACAACAACAACAACAACAACAAACAACAACAACAGCAGATGAACTTAGCAGAGAAAGGTGGACAAACTGGGACATTATTAGACATAGTCAGGACAGTGTGGCCTAATTTTCACCTGAATAGATACATTAACAAGATATTTGTGATCTATGCCAGGAGGAAATGGTTTTTAAGTTTTATTGTGAAAAATCGGGCATAGTCCCTTAATACCACGGTAATGACAAAAGGCTACTTTATGTCATAGTTTTAGACAGAGACTGGCTGTTTTAGAACAAAATAATCCTATAGTAGTTCTGATAAAAACTATAATTCCAAAACTGTTACCATCACAATGTGTCATGTCAATGTGATTATCTGTGCGATCAGTTCTTTCTCAAATGATTATTTAGTTTTTATACTAGTAGCTATTAGCATCGATTAGCATCTGAATTTTGATACTTGACAACCCCATAATGAATGTTCACTTTAATCCTCCTATTGACCAGTGAAGAGCTTTGAGTGACAGCTACTTGAAAGCCTTAATTGGTAGGTTAATATAAGTGTTTCAAATATGAATAATGCTTCCTCAAAGCTTTCTCTTACTTTAACCTGAGCATTGACATCGCTATTCAACGTCTGTGACAATTTTGTGATTGCATTTTATAACTTAATAACAGCGTCTGCCAAGTTTTTAATTTCCACAGCCCTCTTGCCAGTTTTTCGAGTTGGCTTCCTTCCATTGAGCCTCCATTGTTCTACTGTTTATGATCCACACATGGTGCACATTCTTAGTATTTGTTTATATTTTCCGTGATGCATTTCACTTCATAGCTTGTTTACCCACTCCATATTACCTACAGCCCCCCTCCCAATCCAGCGGGGAACCCCTTATTGTTTTGGTTGTTATGTTTGGATGCACTTCCTGAGGTGAAAGGTCATCTGTTGCCTTGGCTGGGCTAACGTGCGCTAGTGAATAATGTATGTCATTGACTTTATGTCAGCACTGCCAGCCCCCCAAGCCGAGCCCACCCATGTTTAATTCATCCTTCTCATTTGAGTGTGTGTGTGCGTGAGTGTGTGTCATTTAGAGGCCCAGTCTGCACCTGTCCAGCCATTAGCTCGCTGCTCATTTGCATTTGATGCTAATGTGGTTTACTGGCACCGCGTTTGTCCCCTTAGCTTAGTTTAGTTTCACTTTCATATCATTTTTGCAGAGTGGTTGAAAACACTCTTACTGTACATGGCAACTCTAACACTGTATCTGACTGTATAAACATCTTTATCTTTGTACTTTTTCAATTGATTCTACTGTTTGGGGCAAAGAAACATTCACATAGTAGGCAGAGATGACCATTTTTGAGCTGTCAATTCAACTTTCTCCCACAGAAAATGTAAAAGCAAAACTTTGAGGAAAAAATCAGGCCACCTCATGCTGTTTTCATCTGATTACAACACACTTTATTGCATAATTAAAGTACGAAATAGCCATGTTATGTCATTTATTTGGCATTAGGATGATTCTCTATCTGAAACAAGCTGTTTAGTGACCAAAATTATATGGTTTTGAAAATTACATCAATATGCAAGATTAGGTTTAGGTAAACGAGGGTAGGATAAGATACTACTTTTATCTATGCTTGGAATTGGGAAAAAGGGAAGCAAATTTTGGTTAAAGTCTACGGCTCCTCAAAGTATTAGCACTTTTAACCTAAAGCAGATGTTTGTGCTCAGTGGGAAACAAAACAAAATCATGTTGCCCACATTGTTGACAGACAGATGTGCGAAAACGCTTGCTAATTAAGTTATTTGAACAGTTTTAGCAAGACAGACAATTATTAAAATCTAGATGCATTTAGCCTTTCTTATTATACTGTATTTGTAAGCAATCTTATTTTTTTTTAATACTAATGTGCCCTTCTCCATTTCTGAAAAAACGATAGCACTTAAAATATATTGTCTCGTGTCCACATACAGTAGATGCCTGGGTTGCAACATGGTTTATTCTTCTATTGTTCTAAGTTATCACACGATATTCTCCCACCACATTTTCTCTATCCCTCATCACTGCTTCCTCTCCATCTCATATTTTGGCAGCTCCTCTCAGACCGCATGCTTCACCTGGTGTTTTCTGCCGCTGGGACTCCTACACCTGCTCAAACTGTACTTTTCTCCGGCCTGTGTCTTGTCTCTTTGGATAGTGATTTCTTTGTTGATGTGCTCTCCCTCTCTCCTGTCTGTGGGGCTCCAGCTGCTTCAGATGTGGTAAAGCCTTGGCCCTCAGCTGGCTGTGTTTGAACAGAGCTGGGGGGCAGAGCGCACTTTGCTGGCTCATCGATATGCAGGCGCTACTCCCCTCCCTAAGGTGCTTTGCTGCTCACCGGCTGCAATTTGAGGTGGTCAGTAACAAGGTACATTTAATCGGCTTCATTGAATGACTTTAGGAAGAACTAATGCTTCAAAGATCAATTTTAGGTATATTTAAATATTCATATTTTGAAAGTGGGCTAAGAATGGTGATTTGGAATACTTTGTTTCGATGGATTGCACTGTGGACCTGACAAACATCTGATATCACTTCAGTTTTTTAGATGAAAATGCACTGAAACTTCAATTGGGAAATGTGTCGTTTCATGTGCTGTGGAAAAAGTGCAAGAAAACACAGCTTAACACATACCAATTAGCTTGTCCACAACTGACTGTGTGCACTGAGTCACAGTTGAACAGATTTTTAATTTGTTAGTCTTTAGCGTTAGCATCACGACACAAACATGTCTTTTAGATAGATATGCGAGTGTACTTTGGTGTGGCACAATATTTTACAGATTTATAAAGCCTTTAACGTGTCTTTTGAGCTTTTCACCACAACTCACTATTCACTGTTTGATCTGTATTTGATTTATTAAGGATTTATTCATTTGAGAGCATTTAGTGAAAAACCCATAGAAACGAACTAATCAGGAAGTAATCACTCAGACAAAAGTTGGTCTTTTTACACAAACAAGCCACTTTCAATCTTAAATGAGCACATATCGTGATAACAATTTAACAACTAAGAATTGAGGCTATCTCTATTATAAGAGGATCAATGTATTTGGATAGTGCAGGATCTACAGTATAATATTCAATTCACTGTGTGTGTTCACAAGACACATAAAAGTTAGGTGCTATGGTCCGTTACAAAAGACTTGGTCACAAAAATGTGTCTAGTTGTTACAATATCATTTCAATATCATGATATTGGCAAAATGCTATATATTTTTCTATTTTTTAGTCAATACATGACATTTTAGATGACTACTATGGTCATCAAATCATCTTTTTTTTTCTTTATTAAGCACTGTGGTCAGTTAAAAACTCATAGCTCAGAAAAAGTCAATAATTAATTATTGTTAGTATTGATACTCTTATCTAGTGATTGTGATGCTAGTTTTAGTATTGACTAGCATCTGATCTTTGATATATTTTATTACTTAAAAAAGTTATTTTTCTGTATTTATGAGTATATAATGTTCACATTTTCTGGCCACAAACTCGAAATTAACCAGTTCAAACTCAAGGCTAGACTAAGTAAACATACTGAGAATAATTTTGTGCCTAAATATAAAAGAGTGATTGATAAAATGCAACATTGTCTGGTGATTAATAGTAGCGACAGTTCACAAAGTTTGAATTCTTGTCACTGAATTAAAAAAAGAACTTTATTGTACTATATATACAGTATATAACTAAATACTCATCATTAATTAAGTATCCTTACATTGAATGCCCAAGTGGCCCAACACCATCTGAGCTCCAGTTGTACATATACAGTGGCCTCATGCACAGTCATAAGAATCCATAGTGTGAGAATAAATGCATGCATGTTCATATACAGCCCCTCTCTGACCTGCCGCTGCGTGCATCTGTTTGGCTGTGTTGGTTTTCCCTGCGGTGCCTTCCCCCCTCCCTCCTCTCCCCCGCGGCTGGAGGAGAGAGCGGTCCCCGGGGACGGCAGCCGGCGATGATTGACAGCTCGGAGTTTGGAGGTCGTGAAACCTTTAAAACTGCGCTGCCTCTCCCTCTGTCAACTGGACCTTCTACTCTTCACCCCAACAACTGTCTCACTTTCATTTACTAACACAGTGAAAAAAAAACAAAACAAAATAACAACGCTTTTATTTGCCTCTCTCATTTCTAATCATTATTTCAGCTGTGATTTCTGCCAAAGGAGTAATGCTCTCCAGAAAGCAGGTATTTTTATGCGCTACCCCAAGGAAATAATGTGCACGTATTTCATTGTTTTGTTTTAATTCTTTCCCCTATAAACCAAAAAACAGCTCCCATCACGCTTTATTGGTAGTTAAGTTAATGCTCCCCAGCTGAATCAGGTAACAAAAGTTTATTAAGGTTGTGCTTCTCAAGCTGTGGGGAGCGTACTTCTGGTTACACATGGGTTTCTCAAACTGCTGTTAGCAATAATCACTTAAATGAACTCTTTTTAATTGGTTCAGTCTTGTAGTCTTGAATATCACCTGATTGGGTCTGAACTGGTGCAGTCTTCAGCTTGTTTCAAATGAGTTTATCTCTGAATCTAAAACTAAAGTCCTGAGAGTTTACAGACTTTTTTTTTAAAGAGAATATATTAAGTAAAATTCACTTTTCTAACTTTTTGACCATGCTTTAACAGTGTTCTCTCAACATTAGTTTACCCAAAGCTGTATTCAGATTGGTTCATGCATGTTTGAGTAATCTTGTATTGTTCTGCATCTGATAGTGTTTGGAAAATCCCTGTTTTCACCTACCACCTATTCCCGCCCATTTGTCTGAATTTACTTGTGATTATTAAAAAACAATCAGATTCCAAGTACAACACTGTTGTTTAGCCACATTTCTCTGCTTCAAAACATGTTATCCGAAATTTGCTGCTTATTAAAGTAAGTTTTGCAATGAAGACGTGGAGCTTATCAGTTTTGAACAGGAAGTCAATGGATATGTTTTTATTTCAAAAGCCGTTTTAGATGAGTTTTGTGTTTTACAATGAACAAAATGTAAATTACTGCTGTACAAATGTCTTACTAAAGAGACAGAAAAACACATTAGGTCTGCCTTAACCATATCAGTCTGTGGTTTAATCATGTTCATAGTGTATGTCATTTAGGTCCAAATAATGCACTTGTAATGGCGTTCTCTCTGGTACTTGATGGTGAAAGTTTTCCAAATATTTGACACTGTTTTTAAGTTTAGTTAAGGAGGTTTTCTGTAACTTTACTGGAATGAGGCCAAGTTCATACACTTGCTTCTCTCAATAACGTTACTGTTTTGCCTGAAATGTAGGACTGCACAATTAATCAAATTGATAGTGCAATTTTTATGGATGCATTCAGTAAATCACAAAAACTGTAATTTTATAGCATTATAATTTCTTTTTACTACAAAATATCCTGATTTTCTGCATACAAACTGTTAATCTTGAAGTTTAGATCTGTGCAAAACATGCTTCAAAACATGTGATTATCTCTAGTTTACCCGTTCAGTCCTAGTCTGAAAATTAGTCTTAAAATTCTCAAATTATGCGGCTTTACTGAAACGTTAATTATTGCATCAAATATAGCAAAACATTCTTAATATAAATGGCATTGCTTCATCACTGTCTTCTCATTTGTAAAACTTTACAAGGAACACAAACTTCCATATTGCAATTTTTTCACATTTCTGGACATTTGGCCTTTTAACCTATCTCTAAAGGCCATATTAGCAAAGTTTGGACCAGATGACAAACTTGCTCATGTAAAGTTTTTATCTTAATGTAGAAAGTCATATGTACTTTATAAGTAGGACTTTGCTGTAATCTGCTAGTTTACATATAAATATACGGTACACATTTAATAATTAATAATTTTCAGGAGAAAGCACTAAGCACACTCCAGTCTCCACTAGGACAAACAGGTGGCAGACCCTCAATCAGAAAACTTTCGTACATACTGTAGACCTTTAGTCTAAAGCCATCATTGTCCTCATTGTAAGAGTGAAAAGCACTGGTCATCTTGACACAACACGACTTTCTCTAAATAGTGCTGTTGTAGCTCTATTTTCTGCTGCTTTGTCATTACTGCGAGACATCCTCCGCTTGACCTGGCCCTCCACTTTGGCTGCGTCCCCAGTCTTTGTGTGTCAGTGTTTGCTCTGTCCTAGAATGAAGGGGTTTCGTTGGCCAGGGCTGACCCAAATGAGTAGCGTCCCAGTTCGGCGCGAGCTATTTAAGACCTTTTTCTGGTGTGGAAATTGCAGGGCACCGAGATAAGGATAGAAAGGGGCATTAAATTGAAGATATATTTATCATCTCAAAGCTTTACAGTATTTCCAGTATATCTACTCAGGGCCCTGTGTGTGGCAGTGTGAGAAAGGAGTACCGTTTTCCAGGATTTAGTCCGCGGTGCGCCCTCAAAGATGCGCTCAATTTGCTTTTCAAATGAGGCGTGAAGAGCGCTGATGTGTGCGTGCCTGTGTGCGTAGCTATACATTTGTGTGTACGTGTGTGTAAAAGGGGCTTTGTTTTCCCAGCGCTGTGATGTGTAGGGACAGTATCTTCCCCAGACTGAGCGCTCCAGTGCCGTAGAGTGCTGTGGCGCTCGCTCATAATTGAATAGACACCAGTTTGTCCCGGGCCGCCCCTCCCAGCAGCCCCAGCGTGAGCCCCAGTGTGCAGACAGGTAGTGCTGTATACCTCTGTCATCATTCACAGCATGATCAGCTTCTACATAAGGATTGGTTGTACTGTATATCCACAGCAAAATGAAGCAATCTGCAATGTATCATTTGAACTTGTCAGATCTTTTTCTTGCAAAGCTAAATCAGTTTATTACAAGGACAGCTATAGCTAAATAAGATAAGAGAGGAATACCTTTTTTGTGTCACAATGGAGAGCTTCTACTATTGCACAATACAAAAAGGTAACAAACTTAAATCTAAATCAATGCAATGCAAGAAGAACACATATGTACAATTATGAATGTATGACTATGAATGCACAGTGCAAATAGATGTGTACTGTTGGCAACCTGGTGAAACGTAGCATTAATTTTTTGTCTGAAATTGTTATCAGATACATCTTAAAAAGTGATAGCTTGAGACTTGTTATGAGACAGAAATGAAGCTTCATCAACACTATAATTCACACATTTGATTATCGTTATTGAATGCATGTTTAAACATGTGCGTTTTAGGCAGCAACAAGTTCTAAAAAGCTGCACAGATTTGATGAAAGCTGGGATACCTCATTTTCAAAAAGTGAAATAAAGGAAGTAGGTATTTAAAGCTTAGCTCGTACAAACTCTTTGGCATATTAGGTTTCATAAATTTGGCAGCACATTTGTTTCCAAACAGAGAAATTAGGCAATCAGACTCACGTGGCTCTTTCTGACAAAATCTGAAGATATATAATGTTTAATAATTTGATGACAATAGTAAAAAGAAGTATGATTTTTGTCCTTATCAACATTTTTTTACAACTTACTTTTTAGCTTTAATTACTGAGAGTAATGACTTTTTTCACTGATGTTTTCAATCAGTCTTAGCGCCTTGACTTCCTGTTCAGCTTGTAAACATATTCCAGTCACCTTTTCTTGTCCAAAGTTAGGATCTCCCCCTCTTTATTCCACCATAATTCACCATTATGACATAACCTTTTAGTTTGATGTGGTACTTCCAGTTTCCAGTCCTGTCCCAGGATGTGAGCCCAGGTGTGCAGGATGAGCACGGCTGACCCGCTGCGACAGTGCGAGATGCATTAGGCTGTTGATTGTTTTACATGAGTCTGTCCAGGAAGAATGGATGGCCCGTGAGGACGCTGTGAGGCCGGTCCTCTCAGTTTCACACACCACAATAAGAGGAAAACCTGGGCCGCTTACGGAGGATGTGATGCATTGTGATACTTCTGCTGGGATTTTTGCAACAATGACTTGCTTTGATTTGAGGTTATCATGCCTAGAATATTTCGACGTCTGGTAAATTTGGTAAAATTTTGACATTTGGAAGCTACATTACTAAATTTTTTAGAACATCTATGCAAATGTTTAGGGCCACAGTCATTAGGGAGTTATGTGTTTTCATGGGTGGTGTTCCATAATCATGAGTTAAATGTATTGATATGAACATTTTAAATACAGCATAGAGCCTGTAGTCAAATATTACTACTATTTTGCGCAGCCTATCCAAATGGGCAATGTGATCAAATTAAAAATTACATCTAAAATACAGAAAACTATGTGATGTGGAAAATGTTTCCTCGAGAACACATAAGGATATTTCTAATTTAAAAATGTAAATGCTGATTAAGAAGCCTGCTCCACAAAAGATCTAAAGTATTTTTTCTTCCCAAGTCACCCCTGATTTCCTTCCTTTTCTTAATATTTGTATTATCCAATAATCTATATTCAAATTTGCCAATTGGTGGGCCACAAGCAAAGTTTTGCTTAGGTCCACCAAATGCCTAGCAGCTGCCCTGTTTCCACTCAACAAGATCGTGAAAAAGCAGCACTTTGTTTCAAAATCAGAAGATGGAAAGATAAGTAGCATATTTTTAATATGCTACTTACATAGAATGATCATTACAGTGATTGGTTAGTTGTTTAGCAGATAAGCAAACGAATTACTGCTTTTAGTTTAATTTGAATGAGAAACTGACTGAACAGCACTTCATCTAAAACTACAGAGATGCAAACTTAAAAGAGTAAATGTGTTTTATCCACATTTTTTATACTTTACAGCTCCTTTAAAGTGCTTCTACACTATCAACACAACTATTTTCTCAGTTTCCTTGCATGTTACTAATTAAAATCCCATGCATTTATCTTGGCATATCATTACTTCCAGGTTCAACTTTTTATATCATCTCTTATACAATGCGAGTCGTGTGACATTGAGCGCGACTAATATTCCGAGACAAAAGCGGAAAAACTTCAAGGCGCCATCTTTTCTGTAATTAAACGTAAAACAGGGACGTCAGCGTGGAGACAATTATGGTCAAGCGTGTAGCCCGATCAAAGACTTATAGATATATCCAGCAATTTTTAATATATTCTTTTTATTTTGCATTAATCAGAGACAAGTGTGTCAGTGTTCCTACTTCAAAACTAGAGAAAAGCATTGATATAAAAGGGAGTTGTTTGTGTTTATGTAACTGATGAGACAAAGTAAGGCGTGGGCAATAGACACTTTGTTGTTGTAGCGCACCTCAGCCTTTTGTATGTTGTTTGTTTACAATGTAGCTTGACCTCACTGCGAGGAATGTTCACTTGCTTCCGTCTCTCTCCAGCTGCTTGCGATTCCACCATATTTTTTTTTACCTTTTTTATTTCCTGTCTCCGCTTTGGTCCGCCCACTCGTAACTTCCAGATTTAACTCTTAGGTAGACTTTTTTCCCTCTCACTTAATCACACCTAGAGTCTTTCCCATGTTCGCTCTTCCTCAACAGCGGCATGTCGTTTCAGGATAGATAGACACTGGCACTAATTATCTAGTCTTATTGGCTTCTGCAACACGTGGGAGCTGGTGATTTACATGCGCTGACATTCAGTTCAAACACACACGGGCCCCTCGCAACCTTTTTCTGGAAAACAATTAACAACGCAGCCTCTCTCTCCGACGATCTCATGTTCTCCCCTTGTTCTCGCTACGCCAAATGCCTCCGCTGCTTCTTCCTCACGGCTATTGTCTTTGCACCAACTCAAGACAATTTACAGCTAAAGAGCGCGCCAGGCGGAATTGTTGCGGAGTGATTGCTTTCCCGTTAATTGGCAGTTATTCTTCCTGAAGTGGATAACTTTACTTGACTATAACGGTAGCTAATGGTGGCGTTTAACAGGGCGATATGTAATTTTGACGCGTAAAAAGAACCGCCATCAATCAGCTGCGGGAGGAGAGGTGTCCGCAAAGAGCCCAAAAGCACGAGAAGTGGAATGACACATTAGTGATTGCATAAAATGTACATTTTTGCAGGCTATATAGATCATTCACCTTCACAGGAACTGAATCACTTGCATCACATTTGCAGCAAGGACAGGGCATGAGGTTCAGACCAGGCAAATACAGAAGAAAATATTCAGTGAAAGGATCAGAAGTAGAGCTGCAACAAGTTAATCAATTTAACGCAAACTGGAATAATTGTCAACTAATTTGGTAATCAAATAATTGTTAACTCTTTATAGTCTTTGTAAGGGTTGTGCCATGAGTTGAGATTGACAATGATAAGAAAAGTGTGTACATTTAGTGGTTTTGATATCTATACCTAAAAATCCACACCTTCGAGATGTCTTCAAGTGGCGCTACCTCAGCTCAAACAACACAATTTTGTATTTGAGTGACTTTTGCATTCTAAACAACTGATTAATTGCAAGAACTAATCAGTTAACAAAATAATCATTAGTTGCAGCCTTAAACAGAAGTGACACAGAAGTTTAAAAAGGTACTAGATTTAGGTAGAATCAAAATCCAACATTTAACTAAGAACTATAAACTCATTTTTCACTCTTTCTATTATATTTGTATTTACCTTATCGACAGTAGCTATCAGTGAGCCATCTTCAGGGCAGTCCCTGTCACCAAGGTAAATACATCTCAAAACACGTGATCTAAAAAGAAACCAAAATTGAAAGGTCCATTAACTTAACTGTTTTACTCAGAATTTGCTTTTTTGAGTCAGGATAAGTTGAAGAAGACAAGCGAGTAGAGGCAATATGGCCTAAAATTGTTATCATGATATATAAAAAAAACATTTTTGATAACAATATAATTAACGATACAGCTAAAGCTGGCATTTTTTAAATGTTGTAATTACGTGCTTTAGGCTATTTCAGTTGCTTCCACTCTCATTAACGTTTTAGCTTCTGCAGAGCCTCCACAGTCTGAGCCTATGTCGCTCATATTCAAGGTTTTAGAGCAATTGGTTTTTTGGGGAGAAATTAGCTTGTGAATTTTGGCTATTTTCCAGATTCATCAACAAAAAATATCCACTAATGACAAAAATACATACCTAGAGCATATTTTTATGTCTTAAAAGTCCTATTATGGATGAAGAATAATGTAATTCAATCTGATAACATCGGGAATTTGTCACAATTTATGTCGGACTCCCTCACAACTGAGAAGAAAGCCGCAATTATATCATTGTATTTCTGAGCACTTGAGCATCTGAGAACTTGAGCATCAGTTGCAGGACAATACAAGATTACTCAAACATCCATGTCTCAATCAAAACAACTTTGAGTGGGAAAAAAATGAGAGAACACTGACATGGTTAAAAAGTCAGAAAAGTGGATTTTACTCATGTAATGTGTCTCCTTTAAGATCTTAGACATCCTTTTGTCATTATTTTTGGGAAAAGTTATACTGTCTCATCTCAAGTAAGTCATAAGGTCAAAATCTGGACACATTTTGGCATACCATCAAACACTCCCACCTTTATCATGGACTATTTCTAACCATTTCAAAGTCTGCATCTTACACAACGATGCTTTAAATGTGTCGCTCAAAGCCACCTTTCTGTGTTTTCTTCCTTGACCTCGGTAAATTCTTCTATATAGTCACATGGACAGACATATAGGCCACACGCGCCTTCAAACACAAAGACAAACTTACAGGCGCGCCGTTAATGAAGCGCGTCTCTCTTCTGTCATGGCCGCCCCTGTTAGCATGACAAGATGTTTACACACACAATCACGCCCGCCGCCTCTGATGTGGGCACAAAGATGAAAGAGAGATGAGAGGAGGGAGACGTGACGGCAAGAAACGGCTCCGCTCCAGACTGCTTTTCCTGATTTTGACAAGAGGACAGTTGTAACGGTTCCCCACTGAGATTCACAAAATTACAGGCAAGATCTAATTTACCCGGGAATGCTTTTCTATAGCTGTTGACTTTGATATGACGTCATAAGTGTGACTCTTAATGGTGGAAGATTGACTAGTAAAGAACTGTCATTTTGTATTAGGCTATAGAAACCATTCACTAGGACTTTTTCAATAAGTCACACTTTTATAGCCTCATCTGCTTGTCAAAGCCTGATCCTGTCAGATCTCAGATGCTAAGCAGGACAGGGTCTAGGGTCTCATTTACAAAACTTTGCGTGGAATTCTTACTGAAAGTGTACGTATGAACATAACACAAACTTCCTTCTCTTTTCTCTCAGCTCAAATCTTTTTTTGCCTTATCACTGAAACCTTAGTTGAGATATTTGGGATTGGATTGCTTATTTCTTTGTCAAGTAGTCTTTTTTATAAATCACAAAGTAATGACATACGGAACTTTTTTTGTATGTACACTTTATAAATGAGACTGGTGGTCAGTACTTGGATGGGTGACTGCTGGAACACCAGGGGCCACACTGGAATGGCAAAAGTGTATTGTTGTTATGTCCTAGGGCAAGACACTTTTAAGAACCTTTGCCTCTGCATATACTGGATGGGTGGATCTTTATTTCTAAAGCGCTAAAGTGGAAATATACCTATATTTCCACTCTTAAAGGAGACACATAAAAATCAATTTACCAATAGGGTATTTTATTTTTTTCTAAAAGCTGATACTTGTCCCAAACCAAGATACATTTATAAAGAGATACAAATAAGACCCACCATAAGGAAAAAAGCGAAGTATAGTATTTGAGATTCAGTTGGTCACGTTGAATGTCAAACTAGACCACAAGTCAGTTTAATTTGATTTAGTATGATCCAAAATCACAACAGCAGTCAACTTGTGTCTTTACAAAACTGTTGATTCATCCAACTGATCAAACAATGAGAGAAAACCTTGTACCACATAGTTACCAGCCAATTTTTTTTTGCGTGATGTGATGAAGTAAAACAATCTTCCTAAAATTAGCCAAACAGGGATAAACGAGCAGAGATTAGTTAAAAGAGTATAGTCCAATGTGTCAGAACCACTTTAAACAGAAATCTAATCTATCAAATTAACAAAGAAAATGAGGGGAGAAAAAATCTGTGGTTCTATCGATGGATTTTTTCCCCTCTCACTTTTCGGCTGTTGGGACTTCTCTGAACTTCGCCACATCCTCCAATCTGAGGGAAAACAATTAGATCCCGCGCTTCCCCTTGTCCTGCAGTGTAGATTACAAATGAGCAAAGCAGGCATTTATCACATTACTACAAACATTTATTAAAGCCGGTTCCCCTGTAAAGCTGCAGAGATAACAGTGGGTAATTGCAGAGACTGGCTCTATTAGTTAAGTATGCCTAATGTCACTGCCTCCGAGCATTAATGGACGCCGTAGTATTATGTTGGTAACACTCATTACCACCCCACTCCCCCCTTCAAACAGACCCCCTCTCCTCCTCCTCTTCCCTCCCTCCCCCTCACCATTGACCCTCCAGCAGGAGTCTCTGGCACTGTAATGAGAAATGGAAAACACTAAGACGCACACACGGACACACGCTCGAGCCATTACGAGGGGACAGAGGGGTGCTACAGTATAATCACACTCGCCCAGGGAAACAATTGCGCCGTTATCAGAGTGATCACATTATAAAAGTTTAATAAACAGCAAACGGCCTAATGGTGAATTAGCCCACATCTGCCCTCTGTTTTGCCGGGCTATAATTAGTGATTTAACAGAGACAAACAAATGTGCTCAGATATGGCGTTTCACAGTCAACAGATTTGCATATTTTTCACTCAGGCAAACGTGAGGAGTGTAGTGGACTGGGATGGGACGCTGGGCATGTAGACAGGTTAGTACTTAAAATGCCAGCTGAACAAGATTTCTGTAGTGATTTTGCAATATTATTCATGTTGTAAAATGTTAAAAAACAAAAAACAAAAAAAAAGTTTATAAAGGTTCACTGTATTTGTTTTTTGTTAAAGAGTCAGCAATCATCTTTTCTCCATAAAGATAAAAAGCCTTGCATAGAGAATATTACACAGTATGGCTTTACACTTGTGTTTCTCCTTTGAGAAGAGCATGTGGCACTAACAAGCAAAGTAAAAAGTCAGGTCTGTTTAGAGGCAGAGCAACTCACTGTAATACGCATGCTTTTACCGCAATAACAACACTCACAGTGAAAAGTTCTGTAATGTCATGCAAGGAAAGATTATAGGCAAAGCTATTACCAAAGAGTCAGGCAGGGGCGGAGTCTAGGGCTGTAGTCAACAAAAGAATTTGTTGGTAGACTAAAATCATGTTCCATCGACCAATAAATTAACTAAAAAGGGAACTTGGCAAAAGCTCTGAAGCTAAAACGTGCATTTTGAACTGACCATTTTGTTGACCTGTGCTAAAAATATTGCTTTCTTACAAAATCAATAATTTATAAAGAAAACTACTTGTATTTAAATAAAAAAGGACAGATTAGACCAAAGATTTGGTCCAAACTCTTCAGCTAATTTGCTTCTTTTTGATACTTTTCAATACAAATATTTGCAATCTGAATAAAACTGTTAGCCAACTAATAGAAATTTAGTTTGACAAAGACTCCATCGACTGATTAAATGACTAAAGGACTAAAGCCATATTTGACAGAAAGATACATAGTGCAGTGTTAAACAAAACTATTAGTTGTTATCACTCAAATAGTATTCCCTTAAGTGTTGCTATACAACTTACTAAGTGTAAAACTACAAAAAAAAAAGCCGTATTTGATGGTTATATATTCTAACATTTTGAGAGAGCAGCTTTCAACAGTACTCACTGATGTTGCAGTGCTTTTAATTCAATCTTATTTTAGCTTGGATTTCTAATATGAGTTACTTTATGGTAGAAAAAGACTGAAGAGACGTTCATTTATGTTGAACAGATAAATTGTGATTTAATTTAAAATGGCCACTAACTTTTCTGTTCAAGGTACTTGCTTAAAATACTTAAGACCAAAAACAATTGCCTTTCTGAAAATCTGATTGTGAATAGTGTTATTTTATGAAGTTATTGCAGCCTTTACTTAAATGTATTCTTCTTAGAAATGTGACTACTGTGGCTAAAACTTTATTGCAACACCAGAGGGAACTGTCTTTAGTCCCGTCTTTGGCCAAAGTCAGATTTGTAAAGTCGTCTCAAACGCCTGGCACACTGTAGATAGATAACAATGAGAAAAGTGTCTGCGGGAGCGTGTGATGTTAAATTGGAGGCACCAGAAGTCCCTGTGTGGTGTTGTCAGTGGGAGACACGGGCCGACAGCACACAAGAAAACACTGGAGCAGTGCTTGGCTTGAGCCCAGTCTGCTTTTCTAAGTGCCACTTGAGATGTGTATAGAGGAGGCGGACGGGTGCTTGAGATTGTTGAGGAGGAGAATGAGAGAGAAAGAGAGAGAGAAAGAGAGAGAGAGGGAGGAGGGCTAGAACAAACAGGAAGAAACGCCAGTGAACGACGTCTTTTAAGTTACTCAAGAGGGAAAAAAGACTTAAGCACTTGACTGGTTCTCTCTCTGTGATGTGGTTATTGTTACCACCACTATTAGGCATGCCTTAATACAATTAATTGATACATAACCCTTCTATAATGTAGTAAAAAAATAATTTTACTTTCAGAAGCTCTTCATACATGTATTATTTGACTATAATATGGTCTACATTGGCTGTGGTTTCATACAGACACTTTTTAAAGTCATAAGGTTACAAAAATTACAGAAAAATTGTCTGATTTCTCTCAAATCATGGAGCTTCTGATACATCTGAGTTTGCAGTTTGAATGCATTTTATTTAACTTTTTGAAATAAATATGTTTTTAGCATCACACAACCACAGTCTATGGAACTAACAGTTAATAAATATTACATAGAATCTAGTGCATTTACCTAGATGCATCAGTGATTATCTGGTATAACTTCTTTATTTCCAAAGACATTATTTTTTGAACCACGCATTTTGTATCGAAATCATCTTATAAGTTAATCACATATTAATCAAATTTGTTTAGTTATGTGTATAATAATCTTTCAACTCCTTATTGGAACAAAAAATGTAGGTTAAATTCATAGGCTTTTTGATAAAAGTTAACATTTATTGTCAAAGCTTACTAAAATGTATGTATTTTATTACAATAAGACAAGTGTTTTTTTATTATATATGTTATTTTAAAACATAATTGCACTAATTGCTTTAAAAGAGTTATATTTGGTTTGTAATTGAAGGAGAAAAATCCAAAGACTCTAGAATGGATTTCTCTTGGACTAAACACTGGCTACAACTGCGTCTGTTTCAATGGCACATTTGCATCTGTGGGGCATTGAAGCTAAATCAATGACAATTTATAATTTACAATCACAAGGACCTATCACTTTTTATAGGGGCCTCTATCTGTGCTCATCAATATTACATCAGGGCTTTGGACTGTCAGTGTGAAGGGGCAGTGGGAGAGGGGACAAGAAGGAGGGGACAGGGTGAAGAAAAAGAGAGAAAGGACAAATGGAGAGAAAGAGAGGGGTAAGAGAAAGAAAACAGAGAAAGGGGCGAGAGAGAGGGAGAACAAGAAAGAGTACAAGAAAAAGGGAGAGGGGGAGAACAAGAAAAGAAGAGAGGGGAAAGGAGATAAACTAAAATGAGAGAAAGTGAGAAAGAAAAAAGAAAGCAATAGAAGGAGAGAGGGCAAGATAGAGAAAAAGACAGGAAAAACAAGAAATATAGAAGGTGGACAGAGAGAGAGAGAGAGAGAGAGAGAGAGAGAGAGAGAGACTTTGGTCAGTAGTGTGTAGTGTGGGGGGTGCACTGAGGGGCATCTGCTGAGGTTGTAGAAAACAGTGCTTGCAGCATACACAAATGTGCAAACGCATCCCATATGTGTCTCCACCCCTTCCCTTTCTCTCCCTCCTTCTCTCTCTCTGTCACCCTTCCTTTCTCTCTCTTTACTCGTGAGCGTGTTGCCAGCTGAATGACAGGTTCATATTGATCGGTGGGAGGCCTCGGTGTCATTAGAGCCAGTATGGACCAGCAGGCACACGTGGAGGTCAGGGCACACCGTTTCTCTGTATGTGTGCGTGAGGGGGACTGAGCGTTCAGCAGTGACAGGCTCAAGCCATTGAAAGAAAATCAATCGTGTCATAAGAGGAAGGTTTCCTCCAGACGCCTCCCTCTCTTCACGCTCTCATCTTTGCGGCCTCTCTGAGCTTCTGAACCTCACTTTTTCAATTCATAGCTCAAGCCGATAGTTGTTTAGGGGTCACGTTTGGGGTTGGATGATGTGTTTAAAGGGTTGTTCCAGCGAAAAGGAGCTGCTAATGACATTACTTTATCTATTCGCTCTGTGCACAAAACTTCAGTTGGATTCTTTATTTTCAAAAATGCTAACTTCCTGCTGGCATGTTCACTTCCTGTTTAGTTAATTTCTATGGGGTTTCACTACCTCAGTCTAAAATGAAATGTTAAATACTTTACAAATGAAGAGAATATTTCACCAAGGACCAAAGTGTGTTGATAAAAAGATGTGTTTGTTTGTCAATGCTAACGCTAATGTCTGGCAGTTTGAAAATAAACAGCTTCTACGCACAGGGTCAATTGGTATTGATTTAATGAACAGAAGTTCTTGGAGTTAAAATGATTTTCTTGAATTATAGATATTGAATTATAAATATTTTCCATTAAGCAGGAAGTGTGCTGAAGAAATGTCAGCAAACTGAAAACTGTGAAAAGCGCTTATAAACCTATTCTGTTGAATTACGATCACATTAAATAGGCTGTCAGACAGGCTGTTGACTTCTGTGTACTATCTAATGAAAGAACAGTTTTCTGCAAGCGGCATGAAGTGAACTGTTAGCATGCTAGTTGTTGTGAAGATTACCACTTGCAAAACTTGCTTAGGCTACTGAAAGTTGTGAATCTAGAGACAAAAAAGATACTAAGAATGCAAAACATGTGGACTGTTGCATAGAAGTTAAAATGATCTAGTCATGTTTTTAAGAAACGGGTAAAGCAGCTTTAAAGTTGCAATGTGTACAATTTTTGTTGAAGGGTCTGCAATCATCTTTTCTTCATGATATGTAAATATGTAGAGATGTAAAAACTTTGTCTCTAGAATGTGACAGTGTGAATCAATGGAAGTCAGATCTTTGGAGAGGTACGCCTGCTAATAAAGCTTTTCGAGGCATTTTGAGCAATAGGAAAACTCATATTGAAAAACATTCAGGATATATTTTTGAAACTGTCACGTTCTTGGCAACACCACCAAAGAGTCGAGCAGGAAGTGGGCTCTCTACCGGAAAAGTTACACAATACATATTTAAATAAATGAGCAATACACTACTGTAAACTAGATCTGCTTTCACGTTTTAAGACAGCAAAAATCAGGTACGGCATCTTTAAAAACACGGGAAGCGCCTTGTCCAGATGAAGGAGATAACCCCGCACCAATTAGCTGTTAAGGGCTTTGCAAAGTTTAAGAGAAGTTTAAAAACACATATTCCACTTGATTTTTATTGCATACTGTCCTTTGGTTATTTATTATTGATGTTCGCACGTACACACACAGAGGCGCGCGCGGGGCAAGCATCCACCTGTTCATGCTCTGCGTTTTCTGCCTGAGGGGACTGGGATGGTAGATAACAGTTTGAGTGGGCCTGCTGCAAAACACTAATCAGACCTAACGCTGCCTAATTAGGGAACAGTCCGCTGATTGGCTTACAGCAATAATTAACACAGGTGAGAATAATGAGCTCCCCATAGACCTGTTTGGGCCGTGTGTGCGCCTGTGTGCGGGGAGGAGGATGTTATTATGCAGTCCTGGGTCCCCTGCGACTCTCCAGAGGCAGAGGGAAGAATCAAACTCATTACTGAAACCAGGCCAACCTGTGTTAGGTGCTCTGCTTTCCCACACCCAGAGAATTAGCCACAGCCAAGATACAAGATACACCTCCCGTCGATCCAACTATCCCTCCTTTGTCTCCATCCTTCACGTTTGAATCTCCTCCGACTGTCTTTGCCTGTTCCCCTCGGCCCGCGGATCACCACTGGAGGTGCGTTTGAGGAATCTCACCGTTAGCTGAACCTGCGCAGATAAAACGCAAACTCATGTGTCTCTCTGGTGGTCTGCATCAGTCTTTTATCATACACCAATCTGAATATGTCTGTTATGTTACTTTCAAAACAGGCTGGGAAACATAATGGGACGTGGTTGAATTTGTAATAGCCTGAAACCTGGTAAACAGCAAGTAACTGCGAACTTGAATGAATTTTAAAACAAGCATTAAACTAGGGTCGTGTATCACAAATTTACTTGCGGTACAATTATGCTTGTGCGATTCTTGCAATAATTATTATACAGTATTGCACATGGTAGTCATCAGTATATACTATTGCATTTGTTGAACTACAACCAAATAAAATATGTTCCATGTCAAATGTATCTTCTCTCTTCTCCCCCTCTGTCTTTCTCACTCTCAATAGGACATTTTTATCAGTATCACAAAATGTCAATACAACAGCCTAAAGAATCAATAATGTATCACCAAATTTACTACCACAAAAACAATATTTTGGCACAATTCTAGTATTGACTAATGGCTAAAAGCAGTGAACATTTTAATATTGCCAGCTAAAAATCTCAGTTTTGTCTCAATAACACAATGAATGATAAAAAATACAAAGTTTTTAGAAAGTAACGTTCAATAATATATAGAAGTTACACTATATACAACTAGTTTCTGCCATGTGGTTTAGTTTCAAATCGATCAAGAGCATGACTTTTATGTGCCAATGTAATTGTGATATTGACATGATTTAGTCCTGTTTAGCACTGGCACCTAATGCTTAGTTCAGAGTTTAGTCAAGTGACAGTTTCTGCGTAGCATTTGTTTGAACGCACCTTCAAATCCTTCAAAAGCTACATTTCATCCTCTCCATCTCGTTCAAACAAGTTTCTATTCCCAATACTAGTTTTGTATTGTTTATCACCTTGGAATCTTTTTGACAGCCCCATTGCACAGCCACATCTGCCTTTATTTTCTTTCAGCGCTGAACCAATCTCCCATTGCCGACATACTTTCATTCAAATAGGCCTCTTGTCAAACGCGTATGTCAAAAGAATATTGTGAAAATGTAACAATCTGACCCATGCACTGCAGATATTTGCTTGCATTATGTCTACAAATACTCCGTGAGACATGTGGGATGTATACATGACCCCAGCACAGGCCCTGAGGTGCTCCATCTCCAATATCATTAAAATGTAAAACGCCTATTCTCCTCTCAAACTTACCGAGGACCATGTTCAGTCCAATTCTCGTCTAGCGGAATAATGAGAAGAAGTGTGGAAACGAGACAAAGAAAATAAAAAGAGTAGAGTGTTTTGCCGAGAGAGTGGCCGTCGTTCATCAGTCTGAAGCAGCATGGTGTCCTCCATCTCCATCTTCCTGGTTATTTTTACCAAAGAGCTGCGTCTTTGATCACGGCAACATCACAGAGGAGGAGACAGGCACGCAGACACGGAGAGGGGGGTTAATATTGGAACACAATTGACGGCTTGTCACTTTTAGCTCCCAGGCACCGCAACATCGCGCCGGAGTAGTTAGCTGTAGCTCGAGGAGGGGCGGCACGCACCTTCGGCTTTTGGAGTGCTAAATAAATAACAAGGAACCGTGTAAATTGGTGTTTTCCTAGAGAGTGCGGCCGCGTCTCGGATGTATTTTTCATGTCAAGGCGTTTTAGAGTGGCTTAAGCAGCGCCAATGGATGGTAATGAATTTAACCTTGCCTCAAATGTAAACAGACAGATATATGCCTGCGTGAATGCTAACTCGTGTTTACCTGACCAAGAAACAACTTCATCGACTTATCTCTAAACCAACAGCCCCTGGTTAGGTTTATAGCTGCGAAACATTTTCAATTGGTTAAAATAAGTCTAGTCTGGTGAGTGTTTTGACTCGAACTAACTATGAGCCATGAGGTTGAAGGTTCAATCCCAAGGCCAGCAGGCTTCAATCTCTGAAAGCGGAGTCTGCATATCGTCCTTGTGTTATTGTGGGCTGTCTCTGGTTCTCTGGATTTCCCCCACCGAAGGCATGCATGTGCTAGAGTGGACTGTTGACTCCAAGTTTCCCCTGCTGAGTGAATGTGAGTAAATGGTCGCCTGTCAGATAAATGAAGGGGGTCAAGGAGGGCATCTCAAACAAATAGCAGTTTGCAGACATTATACAATACACTGCAGAAGTTGGAAAAACCCACATATGATACTGTCAACAACTAGTCAAATATGTTATAGATCAAACATCATACATAGACATAATTATCAGTTGGCCAATATATTTGTCTGATAATTCCACACCAGTCCTTGAAATATGGACTAATACACTTGCTTTGAGTATTGTGCTTGTCCTAAAAGTAAATAGCCTTTTATTTCTTTAAGTTTACTACACAGCACAACTTATTTTTGGTCAATCTACTGGCTGAAGAGTATTTATATTCTTTTAGTTTTGAAAGAACAAAGCCGAGTAGCTGTAGGATCATGAAAAAAATTCTGGTTAAAAATTGATATATCAGAATATGGATAGCTGAACTTAAACTGACTGGACAACAGAGATTTTATTACAAATATTAGGCCTAATTTCAAGAGTGCATAAGAATGAGCATTATATTATTTATTTTGTACATTGTTCTCGTGCCTTATGGTTTGGTTACTGCCTTTATGCATAATACTATTGTTGCCTGTCAGGACCTGTGAAGGTGCTAGTGTTAACATTAGCTCTAACCACCCACAGATTTCGCACCAAACATACCGAGAACTGTCTGATCTCAGGTCTCGCTCTGACAAGCCTCTCGTGTTCACTAGATTTGTTTTTTGTCGCGAGTGCTTTTGGTAAACACTTGCCTTTCAAAACATGATGCTCCCACTACCTCTGTCAGACCGGGGCTGTCATACCCCCACCCTCCCCCCATGCACTGCACAAAGACTATGACACTGACACAGGTGAAGAGAGTGGCACTGGCACAATGTATTGATACGCTTGCAAGAAAAGAGGGGAATATACTGTATGTTTAAATAGATCCCTGAATAATACACTGCAAATATCAATTAAACATTTATGTCTTATTGACCACCCTAACTCAAGGTTTTAAGTCGAGATTGGCCGATATGGGTTTTTTCTTTGATCGATGCCAATAATCATAATTCAAAATTTTGTCAGATATCAATGGCCAAATTTTTAAGGCCGATTTTAGTAGCCTAATACAAAATGTTTTCATAGCGTCATGAAAGACATTCATCTTGTTCATATTGACAAACAAACAAGAACTTATTAAAGCTTGTGCTGCAGCAAAAGTCATAGAGCAAGAATAAAACTTAAAGAAAAAATCAAATCTGCAAACTTAGGACTGGGGAGAGAACAAAAAGAAGTCTTATCGCTTTCCCACAGAGGAAAAGCCCAAACAATTGCATAATCAGATATTGACCAAAAGTGAGGCTGATATACAAAAAAATGTAAATACTGACCCCAAAATATCAGCTGGACGATATATCGGGATAGCGCTACTTTTAAGTTGAAAAAATTGGATTTTAAGATTTAATTACTTTTATAATCTATTGTGTTTTAGTGAAATGAAATCAGGTAATATCAAATGTAATCATCTTTTAGCTTTTCAACTTTTCCAAGTAGTACTTGTGAATCCCTACGGCTTTTTGTACCTTTGATTGGGAAACACTATCAGCCACTAAAATCTAACTGTACAAATAAAGTCTCAGGAAGTAGCTAATAAAAACACAAAAATGCTGAGATACTTTTGTTGGGAAACATATGTATAGATGAAATTTTTGGTTACAAAGACTGCAAAGAACATTTAGTACAGAATATTAACTGTATAGACAAGAACATCTTTAAAAAGTGGGTCCCAATGATGTCGTTTGAAGAAATACTTTCAAGCTGCAATTTTTCAATAAATTCGGTTGCTTTACCTAATTTAACTGCCTACCCTCTCCCCTCCACAGGACTACAGATGGAAATTAGCTGAAAGCTATCTGGTACAAGCATCTGTGCCATTGTGGTTAATGTAATTGTACACTGTCCTTAATAAACATTATCTAAGTAAGTCCTTGGGTTTTAAAAAACATGGTATTCGCTTATAATATTCACACAGTATTTTGTTATTTAGAAAAATGATCAGAGGGCTAACTCTTTAAAAGTTATGAAGCGTTCATAACCATTGAAGCAACCATTTCCTTATCAGAAGTTCCAAGTTTTTTTTCCACAAAGTTCATTTGTGTTTATAACATTCTTAGCATTCATAGCACTCTATAAAAATTCAACACAGTCTGTTACAGAGTGTGTACAGGTAGCTTTTTAGAAATACATGTACTAGAGCTGATATAATGGTCTTTATGGACAAAATTTGCATAGCGTTCATGGCACATTTTCCCGTCGTCTATCCCGGCCTCCCTATTGAATTCTCCTTTGACTAAAGAAACAAAATGAAAGCAGGTTGATTGAGGCAAAACAAGGAAGGTTGTTTTTTCATATTTCCTGTTTCAATAATTAATATGCATGAGTTTTATGGCCGCTTAAGATGCGATCAATTATTCATTAACAGCATGTTAATTGCATCCACATTCGTGAATATTTAACCAAACACTAAATCAGTGAGGTCGAATGAGCAGCAATATGGACATTTTATAAGCTTTGCCAAAATTAGGTTAGGCTTTAATGAAAACCGTAGAGAACAGATTGAAAAAGGGACAAATGTGAGGAAAATAATGAAGGGAATGAAAAATGTGGTAGATGAAATAAGGAGTTTGAACCATGTGTTTAGAAAGCAAGCACACGCACAGAAGGTTTCTAAGGCTGCTAGGTGTAATCTAATGTGTTTTAACTTGTCCTTGTAGATAAAACAGTAACGATCATTAATGTTTTAAAATGATACACAATTATTATGCAAAAATAGTCAGGGCATGCAAAACAGCCTTTCAATACGAATGTAATCACACAAAAACGTAAGACGTAGATGTTTTACTATGCCACAAAAAGCACACTGACTTTTATATGCTTTATAATGATAATTTATATATAATCTAGTATCTTTTGCTGCCCTTGCTGATACTCTTCATTTATCCATGGTTGGGACTGGCACAAAGATTGCACTATATCACCACAGATCTATTTATTCTTGATATGTCAGAATATTACCAAAGTTATGAGCCTAAAATGACAATGTATTCTTATGGACATCGCCTTAGCCTTTCTGCTTGCTTTGTCTCCATATTCCTTTTTCATAAACTTGTCATATAATCTCCCCATCTGCACTGTAAAAGCCGGTCTTTTTCCCTATGCTCAGTGAGAAAGGGACTGCAGACTCCTTTGTCCTGGGTCTAGGTGTGTGCGTGTCCGAGCCGTTCTTGTTTGCGGGCTGCTCTGTGTCTGGACGCTGACATTTCTGCGCGTGGATAACCATCGCGCCCTCTGTCCCTCTGTCCCACCAGCCATGACGCGGGCTAATGTCACCTGTCACTCTTCAAATCCCGCGGACAACCACTGGACCCCCCGGATTTTAAACCACTACCACTGCAACTTCCACCACAGTGTACTAAAGTCGATAGAGTGCGGTGGATTTGAGCTTTTGAACAATACTCAATGACAGAATAGCAAAAACCAAACTGGAATTATAAGAAATATAAAATGTTAGTCCCCATTTCATGAGTCTAAGCAAGTTGTAATGTAGCTTTGCTTGAAATTAGGCACTGAGTTAAAATGTAAGCCTATTTAGATATTCTTGATCTAATAGTAGTTTAAAACATGGCCTAAAGGTGAACTGCGGAATTATTCTTAGAGTGAGTACTCTACATGCCCTACCTAAAAAGTTCCACTGTATGGCTTAAGCTTATCTATACGTATAATTTGGTATTTTTAATGTTCAGATATATTTGAGTGGGCTTGCCACCTTGTAGATCTAACATGTAACTTAGAGGTGCTCAGTAAATTGTATTACATTATACATTACTAGTTACAGGAGAATTGCTGTCTCAAATGTAACTGAGTTACACTACTGTGAGTTACTTTGAGCTAATCACATTCATTTGTTAGAACATGTACAATACTAATCCTGTAACATTTACACTTGATTTCTGATAAATTTATGGAAATGTGATGTCACAACACATTTTCCTCATAATATTTTGTTGACCTTTAAGCTAACAAACAGTATTTTAGTGCTGTTTTGGTCCTGAAGTGTCGCTTTCAATAGAATATAAAAGCAATTAATTTATATGCAAGTAACATGAGTTACTCTAGTAATGCATTGACAACACTTTTTATAAGGAATGAGTTATAGTTACTGAAAAGGGGAATAGACTACAGTAACTAATTACTTTTGTAAAGAGTTACTCCTAACACTGGTGCTACCTGCTTGTCTTCAGGAGTTTATTGACATGCAGCAGGTCTAGGTTAATCGTGACATCAATATGTTTTGTTATAGAAAACAATACATTCTTGACACGTTAATGCCAGAGTCACTAGTTCTATTAATATTTGACATAATTGCTGTTCTCCTAATCTATTGTCTTTAAAGCTGAACTAAGCAACTTGATAATCAGCTTAACTCTTTTATGATTAAATACAATATACTGTATATCTTTAGGGTTTCTGAAAACCCGACTTGCAGCTTCTGACCCAACTTCTTTTTGATCTGACCATGCAACTGATTGCAGCTTGAAAAGGCTAAAAATGCAAACAGTTCATACAAACAATGAATACAACATCTAGAAAGAGACATTTTTTGTCCCAAAACGTTCATTACTTCACTCCATTTTTTGCTTTTCAATATAAATCCTTATAATTTAAATAAAATAATTTGTCAACAAGTATAAACATGGAGAATCAGCGTTTCAGTTTTATGCAGCTAAGATCTGGAACGGTCTTCCAGATGATGTAAGACAGGCCTCACTGTGACAGTGTTTAAATCTAGGCTGAAAACATGTCTTTTTATCTGTGCATATGACTGAAATACTTTGTCTGCACTCTTTATTTCTTTACTTCTTTTAAAGTAAATTTTATGCTGATTATTTAATTATTGTAGTTTTGATGCATTTTCCTGCCTTGTAAAGCACTGTGAATTGCTTTGTGTATGAATTGTGCTATACAAATAAATTTGCCTTGCCTTGCCTTGCCTATAACATTTGATCTCCGACGATACCATCAACTAAAGTAAAAACTAAGTTACTTACTAAAAAAAAAAAGATCAAATTTTGGAGCTTCTTGGAGGTGGCAAACCTGGATCGTTATTGTCAGCAACATAAATATTTTCACCGCTGTCTATATGAATGAATATATATGAATGCTATATTGTTCACCCAATCCGAAAACCCTCTGCCTGGACTTCACCTGAAAGACAAAGGCCTGATTTTTTCTCTTCCAAATACCTCATATGCCTCCATAACCGGCTGCTCTTTACCGCCTCATATCCAAATGGCAGCCCCGCCTCTGCTTAGCCTTACATTTGCCCTCTCGAAATATGGAACTGGGGAGAAGACATTACATGGGGAACAAGGAGAAAGTCAAAAGGGGTTGCGAGTTGACTTTTTGCCGTGGGACCCCTTGTTTTAGAGGCTGTTTTCAATTACTGCGCTGGCCCCGGTGCGGAGGGTGGAGGTTTATGCGTTATATGGGAATGTAATTGACTATAACTGCCCTCTTAACATTAACCAGGTGTACCGGGCTGAGTGTGTGAGATTAGGCCCCGGGTCCTGGCTGCCTGTATAATGTGTGCGGACCCACTAGGAGCTTGTTGATGTATTTATATGCTGCTTCTGTGAGGTGCTTGCCCATTAGCACTGTGTTTCAATCGGGGGCATTTTTCCTGTGCGCTGTTGTGAGCTTTCCTGTCTAAAGTGCAGCGCGTATTGGCCGCTTGGAGTAAATAAGTGAGTCAAAAAGGTGAAAAGGAAAAGACACAGGATACAGATACAGCCCGCTTCAAGGGGGTCCGACTTTTACAAGGACAAAGTCAAAAATGGGCTCCATTCACAAGGACTGACGTGCTGTGATTTGTATGTATAGCGCTGTACAGCCTGCGGGGCACATACCCAGGGGCTATCACAGACACCCAGGCCCAGGCAGGGGTGCACATTCGGGGGTAAAAGAGAAGGGAGGGCAGGGAGTGTGGTGGTGTGTGTGACGAAGAGAAGCAAGCATCAACAGGCTGTCAATCAAACTCCGGCCATAGCCTGTCAGTCCAGGACAGAGACCGTCCGGGTGGGAAAGGGACTCCCTGGGACCCCTGGAGGAGGCGGGGGTGGCGGAGGTGTCAGCCCACCGCCGCCTTGATTTGATATTTGATACAGAGCATGTGGCATTTGAATGCAAATCTATTTTGATTGTCCCACCATCTGATAGGGTTAAGAGGAATCTATAGGGGATATGCGTTGTGTGTGTCTGAGTGCGCTTGGCTGCTTAGAGACCAAAACCTCCCCAAATAGGCCCACATATTACCCACCAATTCACTTGCATTAGGTTTGATTTGTCTCACAGCGTATAAACATAATCATATAAATGTAAATATATACACTGCGACAATGAACTTGCCCAATATGGGTAAAATAGATTAAACTACAATTGTCGGAGGTGGGCTGGAGCGTAGACCTTTTATAAAGCTTTGTGCTGATGACATTAGTTTGAAAGCCAAAGCTGCCAAGTGGATGGACAAACAGGCGAATATGGACAGATAAATCTAGTAGCGCTGCGGTATATGGAAATGCGTGGCTCAGTTCGCTCCCAATTAGAGCAGTGACTTCTGAAATGCCATAATACCCATTAATTAACCGGCTGCTATTTTCCCAGTGATTTGGCTAATTAGTTTGCTAGCTCTACACTCTATCTGGACCATTATTATTGGGCTCTAGCCATGCAAACATTCTCACATCTACACACGCATGAGTGCTGGGATGCAGTGCCAACGCGGACATACTTAACATGCATATACATATTATATTATACAGAAACAATCTCTCCCCCCGCAGCAGAGTGACTCTGATTGAAGTGACACTACTAAGTGCTTCAGTACATATGAGTGAGTGATAATTGTGCAAAACTGAGAAGGTTATGTTCTATAGAATCTCATAGGTAAGATAATAGTGCAGACACATTTACAGGTTTGATTAACTTTAGTAAAAATATTAGTTTGTTTCAATGCAAATTCATATTATATACAAAAAAATCATGTATCTTTAGCTTTTTGTATGATATTGTGGCTTACTAGGTAATGCCTGCAATCTTAATCTGAAACATTATACAGTAGTTTGCTTATTTACATTAGTTTCTGTTGCTAACATGAACACAGGGTCAGTTATGTTGTTAGTAATTTGTCAACACTTTTCCCTTGAGCAGTTATTTAGGGAAATGTAAAATTTTATTGTGATTAGGGACGTCAAGATTATAGGTTAACCGATAATCGTGATTACATAAGTCACAATAAAATCGTAAGAACAATAAAATAACTATCATGACCATTTTTGAAGTAAATCTTCAGTCTTTTTAGCTTGCTTCAATTAAAAATTTTGTGATTTTGTAAGGCTTGTTATGCAGATAAAATTCGAATTATCGATATATAAACAAATATCTGGAAGTCAAGGAACAAAGACTAATATTGGCTTTAAAAAGTTAGTGCATGGTCATTTTCCAAAACAAAATGATTTCTTTGTATCTATAGAAAAAAATCTATTTTAGAAGCAAAATAAGTATTATTTTTAAACAAATTCATTACAGTAAATCTCACATGAACAATACTTAATTCAGAAAGATTCATTTCACTAACTTGTGAAAGAGCGATGTGATTTATAATGAAAAAAAAAAAAAAAAAAAAAAAAAAGAGGATAGATTCCACTGTTGTTGGTAGTAGTGATAATAATCGTGATGCTGAAATGTAGTTTTGTGACATCCCTAATTGTGATTCGTCAGTGGTGTTTCAGATATGAAAAAAGAGGTGATTTCACTTGTAAAGACTTGTGTGTGTGTGATCAGAGGTAGACAGTCCATCAGTGTCTACCGTTGGACAGGCAGGTCACTGACACAGCACCCCAACACTGGAAAACCAGTTCAATCACTTTTCCCTCTGTCAGGTAGCACAAAGCTGTGATTGATCTGTTGCTCACTTTACAAACTTCTTGGTTGGGTGTGACAAAAAAGGCATATTTTGTAAGTTTATTAATTAGTCATTGTCATCAGTACTGCACCCCCAGCGGCTGCTGTTGGTCGTCATCTCAGCTTGTGTCATATGTTTGCGTTCGCACTTCTCGCCGCCCGATGAACTTCATAAGTGTCCTATCACCACTTTAATCAAATTACTTATGAACCAAAATTGACAGTTTTCATTAATTATAAAGGATTATTCTAATTGCAATTCAAATTTATTCATTTAGAACAGACGGCATTCAGTAATGTTTCAGCAAATTTGCATATTAAATGGAGAGGGTAGGCCATTAGCTATGCAAATGTATGCATGATTCCTTATTTTGTGATTGGTGGGCCATATGTAGCAGGCTGGGGGTGTGCAGGTGAGGAATCTGGAAGGAGCTGTAATGTGTTTGATAAACACAGAGGGACACAAGGCCAAAACACACACTTCCACATGCACTCACTGCAGTTCTGCACTCAGCACCGAGTCCCTCTTCAGGATCCATTCCTCTGTCTGTGGCTGTCACAAGCTCCCAGCCTGAGCTTTCATATTCCTCCCTCTAGACCCATTGGTGGGAGCAACTTTTCACCTCAGAACAAACACAGCACACTAATTAAGTTTCTGATTTCTGATCTTGCTGCATTTAGAAACATAACCTTGAGCCCGGTTATAGTTACAGTCATAGTTATGATTTAATACACTGCTTAAATGGAACAAAAAGAACGAACTTTTGCAAGCGGCACATTCATCCCCACAATGTATGGGGCTGGTCCCGGGCTGACACAATGCTCTTTATCAAGCTATATATAGTCAATGCATTATGCATTAAGTTTAACATGCGCTTAAATCAACACAGTTCAGTGTGACTGTGAGTGTTGAGCAGGCCGAGTGGAGCGGTTAGGGTAAATGAGTGAGCAGGAGGCGGTCACACACACCCTTGGGCTGTGGCGGCGTCTCCCCGTGCTGATGACAGGGCCATTATTCACCGGTCAGTCCCACGAGGGCGGGCTTTGGACAGGGGCAGCGGAGCGTCCCAGCATGGCAGGACAGCGTTGAGGTGAGAGGGACCAGGACCCTTCATTAGAGGGGCCTGGAGCAGCTCCCTCTCTCTCCTTTACGCTCGCTCGGCCTCACTCAGATTAATGGGCCTGGCCCGACAGAGGAAGTGTTTCAATCAGCAGCGCCTGCCAAGCCTGTCCATCACAGAGACAGCCCCCTTATTCATCATGGCTTTGATTCGCACACTCATTCACACATGTTTATTGGCTTACATAGTCCTGTGCTCTGACCACAGGTTCTCATATCATCAGTCCTGAGGTTGTACAACTAACAGTGTTTCCCACCACTGTTCTTCTGGAGCCGCAGGGATTTCTGCTGTCTTTCAATGCGCCCTGCACTATATCTCAGTTGAATTTTGAATGATCCTTTTGGGATGAAATGGATGAAACACAATTGGTTAAGTGTCTCTGGGACTTCTGTCCCCAAGCTGGGACTGGATCTGCAGCTCCGGGGATAGCCCGGCACTATCGCTCCCTGGTGGGACTGTCCCTGAGCGGGAAAGGCACAGTGAGGATCCCCCTGACCCACCGTCTTTCTCCTCTTGGGTCCATTTGTTCTGAGAAATATTTAACGATGGGGCAATTTCAGCTGACATGACATGCTCACACACTGGCCAGAAACAAGAAGAGGACGCGACGATGCACCGAGTGGACTGGAAATGAATTTTTCAACGTTGTGAGATGTTCTTTTTAAATAAATGATGACACTTAAGATAGACATGAGGGCAATATAGAGGTGCACGCTGCTACTTTAAGGAGTGGCACTCTAAAGGAATGAAGTGAGGCTCTGTTTGTGCTCATATTTCTATTGATCTGTCCAAACTGTAAAGTGGGCCACAGTAGTGCGTTGCAAACCGCTGTCCGGGGCTCAGGGCCAAGCTCAGAGACAAACCTGGTTCTGGATTATTAATGTCCCCTCCTGTGGAGACAGACCCCTCCCCCACACGGTGCCCCACTACACCCCTGGGGTCAGCCGGCATGGCTCCTGGTGCAAGGCCCTCCTCATAAATCTCCCTAAATTAGTGTGTGTCTGTGTGTGAGTGCACTCCAGTCTTAAACATATACTATGGGCAGAGAGACAGGTCACTAGAAAAAACAAGGCAGTCAGAGTCTGGCTGAAGTGTCAGTGATGCATAAACGGAGCACTGGGAGAAAAGACCGAAAGAAACGACGCACAGGGAGGAAGGAAAATACACAAACAGAGGATAAAGAAGATATTTGAGTCTGAGAAAGCAGCAGACTTCACTTAAAGTTTACAGAACTATTTGTCACGTTTTGAACTCAAGAAACTTGTATTTGCTTTAAAATCTTTCCACTTAATTTACAGCGGTTCTGACCCGGTTAGCATTGACTTCCTGAGCAAATCTTGATGCTTAATTGCTTAAGCGAGAGATCCTCCATTCCTCTACCTGCTGTGATTAGTTCAGCATGTCCCACGGTGGTAACAGGCCGGGAAGTGCTGTTGTGTCACTTAGTTAACCCCCAAGACAAATGGCTCCCCTCCAGAGCACAGTGAATTACACACCTCATGAAGCATATTAGGAGCCAGACACAGTGCTTTTCTTCAGAGATCATCTCTGTGGCAGGATGGATGAGGAACAGACCAGAGGACTGAGTTATGGCATCACCCTTTTTACAGCAGCAGCAGCAGCAGCAGGGACGCAGAGCAGAGCTGTCAGAGCAGAGAAAGTAAAACACACTAGTGAAACAAAAGGCGTTGAAAATGAATAAACTGCAAGTATCGAGTGAGATAATACACAACACTCAAGTTATCAGTGCAAGATCTGACAAGGAAAAGCACTCTTTACCTCATTTGTGGCTAATGTTTGAAAATTATTAGAAAATATAAGAGAATTGTCCCTCGGAGGCTTCCTTGCTGTTAGCTAATCGCTTAGACAATCTTTATCACCACTGTAATAATATTTAGATGCTACAGGGATTACTTAAAAGTTGCTCTAATTGCTTTCCTTGTTTTTGTTTTTTATGGGCAGAGGGTGATTTTGTGTTTAATTGCTCCAAAGTGACAAATAAGGCCCGTTATGATATGATGAAAGTGTGAGATCATTAAATTACAATGGCCAACGCTGCTCGTGTTTATTTGCTAGCTAGCTCTTTTCTTTTTTTTTTTTTTCACTTTCACAAATTTATGCCACGAGGCTTGAAGAGGCCAAGCAGTTATTTACACAAATTCACTTCCACGGCCGTTCCAGGATTTGGGGGTAATTACGTGAGAGCAAAATGGTTTTATTTCATTTAATCCGGTCCGCACAGCAATTTGCACTGGTAATATTTGTATCTGTGAAGTGTACGCCGTAAAAACAGCTTGAAACCAGCCGCAGAGTCGAATACAAACAAGATGGAGGGGGGCAATAATCAAAGGGAGGATCCATACAGGAGATGAAAACCATAACGGTAACGACCCAATGATGTTTTAAGGCGTTTGGGTTCTGCTTCGGCGTGCAATATTTCAAAGCAATATATTGATTCCTGAAGGATATTTTTGAACCTTAAGAGCTGCTGTGTGAGGCTTATGAGCAACAACAACACGAGACAGCACAAAGACTGAGGCGCGTGATAAATTTACTTTGACGTTCAACAGTAAACTATACTTTTGACAAAACGCACTGTAGTGGCTGAGGATTCAGTGTGTTAAATGTAAACGTTTTTCTATTTTAGCTCTTTCATATTCTTGTCAAGTGTTGGGCTGGGTTATATGAAATGTTTTATAGGTGGCTCTCAAACTTTTGACACCAAGTACCACCTAAGAGAGTATTTGGGTTTCACCAGTCACCAGATCTAAGCAGAGACTTTATCATGTTAGAGTTGAACATGCTCGAAAATGAAAATAAACTGTAGATTTATAGCTCTAAATAATGTTCTACGGACTTTGACATCAATAGATTTTTACTCCACTTTAAACAATCTCATCAGTGGATTGAGAAACACAGTTAAGTTCGGGACTTGATTTTCACATTGTACTTCCTCTTTCAGCACATGGGTTTTATTTGTTTGCGTACATTTTGGCTGCATTAATGGCTTTAGTGCATCTTTTTCTAAGAAGCAAAGTGAAACTAGAGTGGACCGCCCAAGCACAGCCAATCAGAGCACTGCTTTCAATCAATGAGAAACAAAATGCTTTAATATTCAATATAGATTATCCACAACAATCGTATTTTGTCACAAAATGCTGCTTGGCAATATACTTTCTAGTGGAAAATACAAATTTAAACAGCTAACAACAGAAATGTCAGGTAACTCAACTAAGTGTCTTTTTTAAAATAAATATAATCTATTGTTTTATTCTTATTCCAAAGTTGCAAGGTAAAACACTAAAACTAAGAAAAAGTTGAAACACCAGACCAATAATAGTTTCTTTACTACTACTACTACTACTACACTACTACTACTACTACTACTACTACTACTACTACTACTACTACTACTACTACTACTACAACTTCATTACAGTCTCCATTCCATTGCATATGACCGACAGTGCTTATCCACCATGCCTTTATCTAACATGATAATGACATTTATTTACATTCTTTCAGTTCAGTGGATTACCACATGTTACTGACTTTAATTAGTGAAACAAGGCAAATAGGGGTATTATGTGCTCATATTTACCGGTCAGCTGTCCATCACATTATCCATAAATCCTGTGATAATCTGCCTCTGCTCTTGCATTAGTAACACACTCTACCCCCCTCCTCCTCCTCTGCCCCTGCCCACTCTGTTGATCCATGCAAATGCGTCTCAGTGCCTCCCTGCTCTAAGTGAGGAGAGCAGACAGGAGTTTTGTAGTTTCCATGCGGCTGACTACAGACACCTTACATCTGCTTAATAATGAATCAGATGATGAGGCGTGAGGGAAGTGAAGGGGACACACATACAAGCCCCGAAAAAAAAAATTTGAAACCACTGCAATCTTTTCAGGACAGTGTTAAATTCCTTTGCATATGTTACACTTAATAAGCTTGCAGAGAGCAAATGGAAAAGGGCAGTAAACAGATTTTAGGATGGTCTGAAGTCAAGTCATATTATCACACATTTGCTAACTAATTCATTATAATTGGGATCTAACTTATGTTTTTTATGTTAACTACACAGACAGTTATTTTAAAATTTGTGTAGTAGAATGTTTCGTGTTTACTTTTTTTTTATTTATCAATAAATTAAGTCGAATAATGGTAACTGAAAGCTCCAATCCAACTTAATTTGCAAAGCGCATAAGCAATAGTTTTGAAAGTGCTGCAATAGAAATATAAAATTGAACTATATAAACATTAAGCTCACCAAGTCATTAGAGTGTACTTAAGAATAAATCATATCAATATGCAAATCTGAAATAAGTTTTTCGACATTTTGAGTCAATAATGCCATAATTGTTGATATAATAGATCTTTCCGTATGCATTTTAAAGTGCATTTGCAGATATTATTCACAAATTAGCACTTTTCTCAGCTAAAATTATGATGTCTGATTAATTACTCATCAAGTTAAAGATGGTATCATAAAGTGGCATGTACTTTGAACTATTACAGTAATACTATGGTAATGGCAAAGTCCCTGTTGCTGCTGCCAGTCTCTTCACAACTTCCAGTTTTCTGGCCCAAACTCCATATTTAACCCACACATTTGGTCACCTCTGACTCCCCTGACCGTTAGCTTTGCCTTGCCCACTTATCCTTCCTCCTGTCTCTATTGTGATTATACCTCAGAGCTGGTGAAGTTGGAAAGACAGTGAACGATTGCTATGAATTAAACAGAAGCTGCATGGAGGAAGGTGCTGCGTTTCGACAAGTGAATGTAGTCCGCGGCTGCTCCCTGACCTCGGGTAGATAGGAGAGTTAGGACCCCGGGCCTGTGGGGTCCAGTCCACACTGTAAAAAATCCATCTCTCTCTACCCCATGAATTATTGAGGTATTGGCCTACAGCTGCTGAAATATACAGGAGGGTGGGCAGTCTCTCCGATCGGATCTCGCCAACTCTCAATCCTTGAGTATGTCTGTCTGCTTCTGTCTGTCTTTCCAGCAAATTCCCCATCCACTCCCCATTTCTGTTTTCAAATTCTTCTACTAAAACCTGCTGCTGTTTCACTTAGTCACGTAATATCAGTGATTGTACCAAACTATACTGCTTTGATTTTTAAAATGTAAAGTGAGGTTATCTTCTCTCAGTATAACATAGCTTCTCTTAAAATTCTTATATAATTTTGGTTAATCTTCTAGTTTTGTTGATCCAAAATGAAACTGGTAAATGAGATATTGCATAAGTGCTGCCACTGTGCAATTGGTTAGTGACATGCATGTAATTAGGGTTGGACAATACAGTATATTGGTGCTGTACCAGTTTTATTGCCAAAATCCAGACAAAATTTGAACAAAATCCACAAATTAGGAACATGCTTTGGTGATAGGGTGCACTCAATGACAATCTAATATAAAGGTGCTGAAAATAGTGCACATACAGCTAAATTCAAAACATATGCAGAAAAAAAAAAACAATTGTACAAACTGGCAGTTCAAGTAAAGCGACTTAATGAAGTGCCAAACACATTGGGCTGATTTGTTCTGTACAGATTGTTTCTATTTATCATGAAATTTAGAGGAGTAACGAAGTGGAAAAGGCAGCTGCAGGTTGATACAACAAATCTTTTCACACCAGAACTATTGTTATTAGTGTACTTAAACTGAAAAAATACCAATCACTGACACATTTTGGAAATCATGTTCACACCTTAATCCAAAAATCCCTTATTTTGAAAGTCTAATACAATAAACTGCACTCTCTCTCTTATAATCTTACTTTCCATACGGTCCTTACTATTAATAACAAGCTATAGTACTGTCATTAACCTCTCACAGAAGCTAAGCTAGAGAACAGAATAACATACAAAAAACAGACTATTATTCACATCAGAAGAGGCCTTTTCTCTGTCTACTTGAAGAGCGGTGTCTAGTGCTAACCAGCTGTCACACATTTAAACTGTTCGTGGATATATTCGCGGCTCTTGTATTACATCAGATCCTTGTAATGTGCACAGCAGCCGTCCAGCCCTTGAAATGAGACACAACTCTGCTCCGTCCATTCATCTTCAGTGTTGTTTTTTTGCCTTTCTCAGATGAAGCAATTGTCCGAGGCATTGCTGCTTACTGTTTCTTTTGACATGGTGCGCGCGGATGATTATATCTAAGGCAGTTGGCTCCAAACGCGCTGCCCAGTGCACAATTCTAGCCATAACAAATGAACACAGGGTAGAAAATAAGACATATGAAAGAAAAGCTGAGCATAGGAGTGATTCTCTCTGTGGCTGCTGGTGATCTGTATTGTAAGCACTTTCAGCTGTCAGCACTTCTTTGAGCTCTCTCAAAGGCAGCGCGAGGAGGAAGAGGAGGCGGAGGAGGGAATGTAGTAGTTTTATTTTCCTCTTTTAAGGCCGCCTGTTTATTTGTACACAGGCTGTTTGCTTCTCGGTTCATTTGATTCTTTGTGTTTGTTTGTTATAGAGACTTGCCGAGAGAATGGAGTGGAGTAGTTTGGCGCTAAAGAAGTTGTCAGCTCTTCTTGGGGAGGGGCTAGGGAATAAATTGTCCCTCTTTTTGCTGCTTAGGCCTCTCCGACGTTCGCCAACCCCCCAGCCTTGACTGACTCCCCCCCAACCTTAACTCCTAACCCTCCCTCCTCCCCCTCTCATTAAGTATTGATGCGGGTAGCCATACTTGCCATCTCAGCCTATTAATAATGCATGGCAGGTGCTGTTGATGTGGTCTCTCACACTGAGATTGAGAGAGGCAAGAATGGCAACAGCGCACCACTGCATCGTAGCTACAGCCAGAGCTCTGTTACACGGGTGCAGCTGGGGAGGCGTCTGCCCACTGCACTTTATGGCTGTGACAGAGGCAGTGAGATGGATATACAAGCTAGCATCTTACTCAATAACCCACAGCCTTTTTTACATAGAGAAAATGTCTGATGGATAGCGGGGCGCCTGACAAAGCTCTTTGATTTGTTTTATTTGGTGTTTTTATACGAGGAGATGTTGGCGCTGTACCTGCGCTGACAGATGCCCTTTCACTAGCTGTTTTCTCACTGTCTGCTTTTTCTCTTGTGTCTCGCAGGTTCTTCCTCAAATTCTTCCTCAAGTGTAATCAGAACTGCCTGAAGAACGCAGGGAACCCTCGAGATATGAGGCGGTTTCAGGTAACATAAACACAAAGTTTTCTATCACTCTACATAAAGCTGCCCTTTGTACAGTTTGAAGCCAAAATACAAATCTTATACAGACTACAGTACATGTGCATAAACAGAGACAGCCGCCTGTTTCATAACCCTTGTAAAAGTCACTATTCTTTTCCCAGGTACTGAAGCTGCTCAAATGCATAAAACATACATAAAATTGTCTTGTAAAACTTTAAAATAGGAACATCGACCACTGGTGAGCTTTAAGGACTAGTCATATTTGTTTTACAGGGAAGTAGGGCAAAGAAATTCTAGTTCGATTCAAGACATGTCCCGCCAATTGATTATAAGTTGACTAAGAGAGGGTGTGGCTCTCAAAACGTATTCTTCTGATCTGACTCTTTAACCTAGCCTCAATCCTTTAAAACTATAACTGCATTAGTGTTCATCAAAACATCAGTTCATAAGAAAAGCACAACACATCAGAATAACCCAAATAACTTCTTACATTCCAGTTTCAGTTTCTACCTTAGATAAAATAACAAACAAAATTTTGGTCAAGTAAAACGCCATCGACGGATTAATCAACTAAAGGTGGTTACATTATCACTCTTGCATTACAGAAATTGTGTAGAAAGACTTAAAACACTACTCCGAGGTTTAGAATAGTTTGTTTTGTATGCCAATTGATACTTTTTCTTTAGCTTTCTGATTACAATAAATTCCACTGCATCTTCCTCTTTTTTCAGGTGGTTGTATCGACTACGGTAAGCGTAGAGGGTCACGTCCTGGCCGTGTCCGACAACATGTTTGTGCACAACAACTCCAAACACGGGCGCAGGGCTCGAAGACTGGACCCCTCCGAAGGCACACCCTCTTACCTTGAACATGGTACGGAAAAGTCTTATAATAAAAGAACAAAAGCCCCAGTACCAGCCTCTCCCTGCCTCCCAGAGCCCTCTTTGTCTGATCAGCCGTGCCCTCCCCTCTTCCCCTGCTCCATGTCTGGCGCTCCTGTCTCCTGAGTATCCCGCTAAAACCTCCCCTTGCTTCCTTATCTGCCTCCTGCTGCCTCTCAGATTCCCACTTCCCTCTCTTGTAGGGTTTCTAACTTGTGCTAAGAGACGCTGTAGTGGTGTGCTAGCTCATCGCTCGTCCCTGGTGGCCGGCTCCCCTCAGGTCTGTGCCTCCAGGCCCCTGCTCGGGCTGGCATAAGCACGATGTGTCTTATGAGGTCTGTTCTGCTTAAAGCCAACACTAGCTTTATTTCCTCAGAGACAGGCTTTTATCCCGCAGCCTCCATCGCTCCCTATCCCTCCGGTTCTCCAACACACCATAGAGATACACCCCCGCACGCTCAGTCAGACCAAACCTTTAATACTTCATAATGACATGTGCACATGATTTAGGAGCCCGCACTGATTCCCAAGTCCCTAATCCAGTTATTTTCTCATTTCGATTTCCCAGACATTGAATAAGAGAAACATATTTTTTTACTATGAGGAGAGTCAACCTCAGGGATGATAATGACAGAAAAACTAAGCAGGGATTTACATGGCCGGTAGAAGATTGCATTACGATTGAATGTTATGGTGAAGTTGCTCTAATGGTTATTCTCCAGAGGTAAAGTGGTCCACTTGTCCCACAAAGGTCTCACAAGTGATTGAGTTCACAAAGACATATTTGAGGCATTATTGGAACTGCCATAACTGTGTCATGCTCCTATTACAGACACATTCACTCAAGTGCATCAGGGTCAAAGGACCAGAGGCTTTTTATTGTATATTCCTTAGAGTTTTCAACTTTCTCAAAGTTTCTTTTTTTTCCTAGGTGAAAGCTTTTGCTCTTATTTCCAAAAAGGTGTTGCAATATTGGTCAATGGCACCACTAAAGTATTGTACCAATAATAACTGAAAAGTCTATTAGTATTGCTTATCAACCTCAAACTATTACTTAAGTATAAATTGCAAAATTTTTGTGCTGGTGCATTTTTCTTAGTGTTTGTATGTTGTTTGTTTTGTTTTCTCTCATTAACCCCAAGTCTGTACAAGGGCCTCGTAATATTTGTCACTCGTTAATACTTAAAGTTTCCTCTTAGATGCAAAAATAACAAAAACTTGGAGTATGTATTTATATTATTGAATTTATGAAATAAATGATGCAGTTAATTTCAAGCTCAATTTTCTTTCATGATAATTGCGTGAATAACTTTCAGAGCCTGAGGCACTCAGAGGAACCACTGAGCTAGAGACAAGCAGAGCCAGCTACAGGTCAGATCTGTCAAGTGCATACTTACAATAACAACATTTACATTCAGATCATCATAATGATAAAACATTTTTGAGATTTCAAATCAGAAAATAAAAGAACAAACATTTTTAGAAAATATATGCAAAGTATAAAGGCATGCAAAAAAAAGCATAGGTAATCAGAATAATTGTGCTTTCTGTATAATTTATGATCTCTGTATTTCAATTAAGGTTAGAAAGACCAGTTTAATGCTATGCTGTGCAACATTCTAGACAAAGCAATGTTATCTCAGTGATGACAAGAAGAACTTTCACTAGAAATGTTACTTAGTGCACCATTAAGCCTCTAAATCATCATCTGGATTTGAAAACTGATGTGTCAGAGGGATTTGTCTGGAATTTCCTATTCTTTTCATGCTGAGGGCAGCAGGGGGTCAAAGGTCAGGCAGGGTTGAAACAGAGGAGCAGTTTTGTGAAGCAGACACATAAAAAGACTGTGGTTTTGTTTTTGGCTAGCTCTACCCATGTTTTTTTACAAGTTTGTGCACAGGATACACAGTTTGGGGTCCCATATTATGCCTTTAATAGATGAGCAGCGCACGCAGCCGAACAGATGGCATCAGGAACACCCCAAAGTATAATCCTATCACATGCATTCACGTTCCACCATCTGGTTAATCCACGCACACACATTATATCTGTGAAAAGGAGGCATCTTAGGCCATGATTACGGCCACAGATTGCCGCGCGTTGAACGTTGATCTCTGCAGGCTAAATATCACTACAGCTTGTTGGGAAGGATCAACAGAACAGGGAGTCAGGCAAAGAGCAAAAGGCAAAGCTTGTGGGGAAAAAAGTCAGCCTAGGCTAAAGTGGATTATGCTGCTTTACTGAATTACAGCATGTTTGACAAGCTGCATATCTGTTAAGGAAAGGAGATTTAGCTTGTATAAACATGTATTTTCCCATTGCTGCGCTTTTCTTCAATCACATTTTGTAATCTGTGAGCTCACAAGGCCAACAGATAGGTCAAACAGAGCAGTGAATGGCGGTTATTGAAATTTTGGCTTTATTGTTGTTGATTTGGCCAAAGAATATGTTTTGGGAAAAAAATATAATGTATTACAAATATATCTACAGAGTTATTTTGTGTGGTCATCTGGGAATTCCAAAGGCCTTCCAAATTTTCAAAAGTATTAAACAGAGTCTGAAAAAAAATGTCTGTTTGATTGCAAGGTATTACTTGTGAACATTTTTTCCAAGCTGGATTTGCTTAAGACTTTGAAAGAAGATGGTTGTTATTTCTGCAATGTTTTTCTCAAACTTTTCTTAAACTCCTTTACCAAGGCTTAACTGTATGTATAAGTTTCTAAACACAACCTGAATCTTAATACGATTGTGAAATTCTATATAATGAACATTTGCTATTTGCTGTGTGGCAGAACAACATTGAGGGAAGTCCTGTAATTTTTACATTCAGTCACAGGTGAACATGTTTACAGCATAGATTTAAGTGTGTCATATTTACTGTCCAACCATAATAAACTAAACAGAAATTGATCAGCTAGGAAAAACTAGGCAGGATGTTTAGCTAAATATATCATAGGAATCTCCAGACAAATTCTAGTGGATTTTCACAATCCTAGTGTTATATCATGCACTTAGTGACTTTTGCAGTGGGAAGTTCTGTCAGTACAAACTTACTTACTGACTGCAATGTTCAATCAATTTTTTTTACATGATCAAGAATAGTCTGGGAAAAAAGTTCTGTGAGCAAGATTGCTTCTTCACAGATCTGACTTGTAACTTGACTTTGTTGTGTTTGATGCTTCTTTCTCTGCAGATGCAGTAGATATGCTTAGAGGAACATTACAAGCACAGCAATACAAGTAGGCAACGGGTCCTCCACCAGAAAGACTACATCGTGTCCCTTAAAACCTCTCTTTTAGAGGTGTCTCCTGGCAAAGGCTTGAAGTATATAAAGCTTGATCTTTGTGCTTACCACAGAGACCCAAGTCATTGTTTGTGGTCATGACTGGACAGTTACAGTAGAACTGAGGCAGACAGCTGAGGAGGAGATAAGTGCTTGGTGTAATGAAGGCGGTGTATGCAGGGGGCACATCCACAGTTGGCAGTGCGGTGCTCTCCGGTCGCGTGGCCTTTGATCAGACACTCAGCACACCTGACATTTACACGCCCGCACGCCTCGCCACGTGTCGTAAAACAAGCGCACCGCACTGCCCTCACTCGCGGGCAGGGGTGATGTTTAATAACGGGCTCGGTATAATCACTCTGATTAGTATTCCTCACTCGGGCCCCGACCCTTGGGAGCTGAGCGGAGAGGTGATGTGTGTCTAATGTATGTGTGTAAAGTGATGGCAGAAAACGTCCATGTTACCAACCTTTATGGGCTGTCATAAGGATACTAAGGGTTAATCTATTGTGGCTGTGAATCTCTGCAGCAACCCCCAGCATTAAAGCCATCAGCCCCAGTGAAGGCTGGACCACCGGGGGCGCAACGGTCATCATCATCGGGGACAACTTCTTCGACGGCCTACAAGTCATATTCGGAACCATGCTGGTCTGGAGTGAGGTTAGTCACGTTAATGGCCTTTTTAATAGGATTGTATAGATCAGTTGAACATAAATTTCAGGTCATATACAGACTGTAGATAGAGCCGCCGCCCATCCTGAGGCGAGATATGGCAATGGCTGGTCAATGGTTACCTATTGGCCTCTGCTAATGAGTGTTTGCAGGACATTTTGTATAATATAAGCTACAATATTAAGTGAGTTATGGAGATGTTTAGAGATGGGCTCTGTCTGCTATGGGTAATTTTTAAGGATTTACACTCACTGCACTGGCACTGCACTGCTGCTGAATGTAGTATATCTCACATAAAATCTGCTGTATCTATTAAGTGAATATATAGTTAGAAGAGATGGTAATAGCTAGATATTTTATTCATTGTACAGTGATGATTATCTTAAAGGCTTCTTTGAGTAAGTGGTGAAGTATATAGTATCGACTGTAAAAACTAACCTTTGTCAAATATGAACCCCAGGCTCATATTAGCTATATATGCTTGTACTATTAAAAGCATAACTTTTAAGTTTTTATTACTGGTTTAATCAAATGCCTATACAGTTAGTGACATCAGAGTTTTCTAACCAGGGGTACAGGCACCCCTGGGTACACCAGGGGGTAGTTGGAATGATTTCAGGTTTCTAAAGAAGGTAAAACGACATTGAATAGAAACTGAATATAACAGTTTCTTAAGTCAGAATAATAATGTTATCGAAACAAGAGATAATTGTGATAGCAGTATTGCAGCCAGTTTCAATACTGTTTCCTATGCTGGCTTTAAGTATCTCTAGATACTGAAATACCTTTTATTTCTTATCAAAACATAAGAAATTAAGTCATATAGTGCTATGTCACGGTTATTCATAGTTCAAATCACAATATAACAACTGAATTTGAATAAAATGTCAAACATTATGAGATAATGAAATGAGTAAATTAGTCTCATTATGTCCAATTAAAGGCACAACAATGATATTGGCTGAATCAATACCGGGATCAGATATCGGTGCCGATCCAATTTTTTCGATCCCAGTATCATATTGGTGCATCTCTAATTACTGCAATAAACATGTATTTGCCCAGTACATGAGTATGATTGTGAAAATAATGTTTAAAAAGTACTCGAGACATAAAAACTAGGAACTGTGACTGCCTCAAAATGGATCACAAAAAAGCTAAAACATACAGTCATTTTGTGGACTTGCTATGCTAATTTATGCATTATTATTTAAAGGTAGCAATACTTCTAAGCTATTTATTGCACCTATTAAACATTAAGTATGCTATCCCTCACTTGCAAACTTCAGACTGCAGGAAAGAAAAGTTTTAGAAATACCTTGAAAGAACTTGAGCACTGGACCTTTCTGACTTTGCGCTTCGATTTTTACCTTATTCCATCACGCACTAAAAATACCAACTTGAATCTTTCAAAGCACTGTAGTGTATTTTCTTATTCTTTATGTATTAATCAATAATGAAATGCTAATCATGGACAGAAATTGCTATATAGCTTAACATATGCTCAGGATCCTCAATGCCAGCTCCTATTTTATTCACTACGTCCTGCTGCCTTCCTGTCTTTTATTATGTTGGTAATGAAATGTGCGCTGTACAATACCAATCCCTTCTGGAGCATCTGCCACATGACTAAAATGTAAATTCAGTGTATGTGTGAAATTGAAGGTCAGCTTGCGGCGGCGCTAAACAGCTTTCTCTTTAGTAAAGGAATAATTCTATAAAAAGCTCCTATATTGTCTCGCGGAGAGGTGAGCCGGGGCAGACAATGGTAGAATGAAAGCCCGGCTAAGTGAGCAATGAAAGGGACATTTACAGCAGCACACACGCCATACACACACACGTGGGTATAGTGTACACAAGGCAGCAGTGTTGATAGCTTTTGAGAGCCCGCTAGCTTTGAGTGCTATAGTGCCAGTCCTGTTATAGTTGGCTTCAAAGATCCTTCAACATGGGTACCTGCTGCAACTGCACTGCACAAGTAGGCTAAGTGACAGGTTTTTAAGAACAGACTTTGGAGAAAAAAAAGACTATCATTGCGGGAAAAAAATGCATCAATGCAGACAAATTGGGAAAAATCAAGTAAAATATGGTAGAATATATAATATAAAATGTATCATGTTCATGTTCACTATGTTTTTTTCCTGAAAAATGTGGTTTAACCTGTCATACCCAGAAGATCTCTTCCAAGAGATAGATGATTCTGTTATATATTGTTAATCACCATGACAACAATCCTTATTTTTCATCACTTTGAAACTGAGGGATAGCATATGTCCAAATGGTGCTTCGAATACAGAACAAGGATAACTTCAATAAATAAATAAATGGACTAAGCAGAACTCAGCAGACACACAACACAAACAGTGTTACTTAAACTGAAGTAAGGGTGCCATGCAGGATTCCTCTGGGGGTTTGTGGGGCTCTCTGTAGTTTGAATATAGTTAATTACTGGTCTAGATTAACACGAACACTTAGTTAGAACTTGCATATCTTCTTGTCAAAGGTGGGACATTGTTAATCGTTGAATCGTTGAACTCGCATGACACCAGTGGCATAATCAATGAAGTATCATGGCCAAGGACAAAACAAATTGTGTTTGAATAGTTTGTGGTCTATTTAATTCAACAACAAGACTAAATCTGTATTGTTGGGATCTTGCTAATGTGTTTGTAGTGTTGCCAAAGTGTTGCTTTTATGTTTTTGTTGACAGACATAGAGACAGGGCCAAACGCAGACAAACACATGTAACGTATTGTGTAACACTGCGATAGTGAATATGCAGAGAAAAGTGTGTTTTATTCATAAACTCTAAACTGCTTTTGAAGCTCTCTTACCGGCGCCATGTCAGTCGTGATAACCATCCTAGGCCTCCTGGTGACATTGCCTTGGGCTGCATGGGCCACCTGAGGGCTTTGGCGCTAACACATCATTTTCAGGCTGATTATACAAAGCAGAAGAGTCAAAAGCTGCAAAAGGCTTGGACTGTCCCCCTGAGTGCATGTTTTAGCGCCGCTGTTTCGTTGCATTAATCTTTGTGCCCTCCCTCTCTCACTTTCTCTCTCTCTCCTCCTGTAGTTGATAACTCCCCACGCCATAAGAGTGCAGACTCCGCCCAGACACATCCCAGGGGTAGTGGAGGTCACGCTGTCCTACAAATCCAAACAGTTCTGCAAAGGCACACCTGGGCGATTCATCTACACAGGTAATGTGCTAATGTACTAACATGCTAGTTTAAATGATGCAGCTTTTACTCTCTCTGCTCTCAAAAGGTTAGGGTTATTGTGATTTTGTTTTAGCAATGCAAACTGCGTCAAAAGTTGTTACATTATTGGCCAAATACGGATGTATGTTATTGACCTATATACTGTATCAAGACAATGCAAGTTCATTTGTAGAGAATCATTTCTAAGTAAGCAAGACAACAGCACCAAAAAATGCTTAATGGGACACCAGCAGGTACTTCCTAAAAATGTCAACAAAAGCTGACATTTAGCTCTAGGGTTTTAATAAATCTATCTTACACACGATTTGCAAATGCCATGGAGCGTACAAATTAAAATACAGCTTAAAATTACAAAGCTTTTTTTCTACAGTTTATTAAAGCAAACACTGTTATAGAGAACCAAAAGAAGAAAAAAAAATCGCTCTAGGTTTTGATTAAGGTCAGTTTGTCTTGTAGATCATCTTATAAAATAATTTCCAAACATTTTTAGCGTCCTAATTCTACACAGTTCGGCTTTAAGTTAATGAAGCATGTGCCTGTAGCCTTAGGCAGGAGTTCCCAGTCCCATGCATTTGTCACCTTGGATCTTCTCTGTACAAATGAATAATTTAAACAATGCAATAAAAACGCCCAACATTATTTTATTAAGTCTTTGCAATATCTGCTAAAAGCATCTTGGAAAACACATTATTTGCTGTCATATCTCCGCTCTGTTGCTCCGTGGCAAATGTGCATGCTAAACAATTTTGAATTCAATAACGTGACTCAATAATTCAGTGAAGAAGAAGCCTGTAGACATCATTGGTGGAGCTGCGTAATTTGGCCTTTTTTATGAAGCAGGTGAAGGTCACGAGGGAGGCTTAACCTTTTGATTAGAGGGATTATTGAGATTTAACCCTGTCGAACTATGAATCAGTACCAAACAGGAGAACTAGGAGATTCCTCACGGCACAACAAAACACGCATAGCTCCAGCGTTACATCACAGCTCATAGATATCGTGTGGTAGTGAAAAGAGTGGCAGAGAGCGAATGTGAAGCAGTGATTAACCAATGCAAGGCCACAGGTCCCAAGGGAGACCGCGAATCACAATAAATCTGTCTGTAATCTCAACTGCTGATAGACTTAGGGCCGTAAGCCTCGCCCGCAATTGCCAACATTTGACAAAATCACAATTGAGAGAGCATGTGTGTCATATTGCAAGCATGTATTTTCTGCGACTCGGTATATGTCCCAATTACTGTGCAAATCCACGTCGATGCATCACAATTACCGCGCAGTGCAGGTCAAATGAGAAATGCTTGATATGTTTATTTGAATATGATATGGATATTGCAGTGCATACCACAACATTTATTGCATTATGGTCAGTGGAGTCAGTGAGTGTTTTGTCTGTGGAGTCAGTGGGTGTTTTGTTTGTGGAGTCAGTGAGTATTTTGCAGAAGAAATAGCTTTGATTATGCCTTCATTGTTATTTGAAACAACTACTATGATTTGTCTGGAAGTATTTACTTTTTGTGTGAGTTTTTTCTGCTTATTGCATGAGATTATTTGGCGTGGACATTTTCGTATAGGAGGATTTTACACATTCTGTAAGGCTTATGGGACAAACTGTTAGAAGTGCTGTAGGTGAAGCCACAGCCTGGGAACCCTTCCCTATTTTAAGCTCTGGAGGTTTAGACGAGGGGTTTCTTAGACCATCACTCCCATGCCATGTCAGCGACTCGTGAGCCCTACAGCAAAATTAAATAGTTATTGACAATAAGATGTTTAAAATCATTCAAAGTTGGGTTTAATTGTAATTTTTTAGTAGGTTAGTGTGATTCAAATTCACGCAAACATACTGGTGTCATAACATACATTATTTTCAATTATATTAAATTCAGAGGCTATTTATGAAATAAACTGATATCATCTTGCAACCCGAGATTATGCTTCTAAAAGCTTATCTAAAGCAAGGCCTTGACATCCATTTAGGGAACCACTAATAACTCATTGGAACCACGCTGAGACCATCTTTACAACAAAACAGCAACTCGTACGAATTCAATGTACACACAATAATAAACTAGAATAAAGACAAAAAGATAGTAAGAAAAATTGAAAAAACATATGTCTGTTCCCCCAAAAAAGAAACCTTAATCAAAAACACACAATATACAGCAAATAATCATAATATACTATTAAACTTTACTTGTAAGATGTACAACAAAAACATGTGGCTAGATTCTCTTTGCTGTTTTAATGCTAAGATGAATATATATAGACAGTGAACAGCCTGCAGTCTGAGCCTTACCACCGGACTAACGTTGGCCACTATAGGTTATTTTACTGCCCTAAAAGAACAGCCTCTGCATACACATGACATGTAACTACATTATACGACAGAGGGCAGATGGGTAGACTGCCGCTGCCGTGCCAGAGCTGCCCAACAGCCCGCGCTCTGCCAAACCCGAGCTGTGTACATAAATGTGTGCGCGGCTTTCTAATGTGCCAGGCATGTGTGAACCGTATGCATAAAAGCCCATCTCTCCTCCAACCCTTCTCTCTTTCACCTTGTCACATTCACTTATTCAAAACTCGCTTTTTTTCAGTAAATTCATTCCTCTTTTCTCCCCGCCTTTGGGTTTTTGTGGGGAAGTAAGGAGAATCTCAACAGGTGAGCAGTAGAGAGGGGTCACCCACTGGGAGACACTGAATGTGCTGCTGTTGCCAAGCACTGGCACCTCCACAGAAACACAGTCAACCGTGTCCAGGCATAGGTCCCATTTTCAGCCACTGCCCAGGACTTTCTCTGACTATTTGTAGCTTTCCCTGTGCTCCTTTATCATTCTGTAGATACTCTCTGAGCTTCCTAAAGACACAAATTAACTACTTTGAACATGTGTTTTGGCTTATCAGAACGGCTAAGAGTAGGAAAGTTATATAATTTTACATACAACATAGATTAATTGGCAGGAATGTGATGCATCAGCAATACTGTCTTGGTTATATCATCAGGCTAACACTATTATGGTTCTGTTATATGGCACAGTATATGCTAGGGTTGTGAAAAGATATATCTGTTTTGAAAAAGCCAAAAATATAAACTTCAATTAAAAAATTTAAAATCTATCAATACTACTGATGTTTGTCATACTTGGGATATGGTAAAAAGCAGGCTTGCTATTATTTTCTGTTACTATCTGTATTGATATCACGAGTTCAATTGCAAAAAAAGAGATATCTTCATGTTGGAAAAATTGTCAAAATAATTTTCTTTTTGTTAATAAAAGTACCTGGGAGTGTCTTGAAAAGTGGAAAAGAAATTTACATTATCTATTTGCTTTTGAAAACACTGGTACTGCAGAAAGAAACTTTATTTTTGTGCTTTTAGCCAGTAACAACTTGGCTTGGCTCTCAACTACTTCCACCTCTGTAGACAACAACTCGGCACAAAGCCTTTTGAGAGGAAGTCGATTCAAATGTAGATCTAAAAAAGGTAGAGGAGAAAGGAAAATGCTAGAAGAGACGAGTGGTGGATTACCATGGGCTATGTTGCCCTCCTGGGTCTGTTTGGCACCAGTTTGCGCCCAGTTGCCAGTGGGTACTAATCATGGAGGATTGGCAGCACTGTGTGGCAGCTGGCAGCGACGACGTCTACACACACAAACACTCACAAACATGCATAAACTCATATACGGCGAGCACACGGGCAGCCACACACATGCGCACACTGAATTACATTGGGGACAGCTGGCATTGCTAATCAACTTCTGCTGAGGAGAGGAAAGCGAGCAGCTAGCAGACCTAATTAAGTCAACACATACCCAATACTGCTGCTACCGCTGCTCCACTGCAAACAGCACCTACCCAGCAAACTGCTCTCTGCACTCCAACGCGCTGTCGAGCAAACTTTCTTCCAGAGACCTACATTTCAAAGTGCTAGAATCATCATGACCCACCTTTACCTCACATACAAACTAGTCCTTCACATTGAACCTTTCTTTTTTGGGAGCACTAAGCCATTAACTGGAATGAAGCCAACACTTTTAAGTACATTAGGATTCTCAATCATTTCAAGTTTAATGCATAACTAGCCTCTGCATTAAAGCACAATAAAGTCTGCTGCACATCTTCTCCCATTTAAAAACGTGTCAAGAAAGTTCAGTACACAGATATAAAAGTATTTAGCAACAATCATTAATCTCACATTCACAGAAGGACTTTAGATGATTAAATTTGTGTGTTATCCACATCTTCAAATATTTAAAAGCCGTCTGTGCTGCCTGGAAACTTTGGCTGCTCTGATTGACTGTTGTAAAGTTTCTAGTAACATTTTAGGGAACCTTATGATCTAACATTCAACCTCAGAGGGCCGTGATCTGTGGTCTGTTTCGTAATGTTAAAAACTATCGTTATAGTGTATGTTAGAATTGTATTGTTCTAAAGAATTTCCAAACCAGAATTAGACTAAAGTCAAGGCTGAAGTAAGCCAGAGACAAATCAAGTCAGAAGCAGAATTATACCAGGGAAAAAAAAGAATCAAGTGACGTCTAATGTAGCAACACAAAATAAACTCTGCAAACAAGAGAAAATATATCATACTTGCAATATGGGTAGAGGGCAGGATCAGATCTTTTTGGCTTCTGGGCCTTTCTTTGAATAGGCCTGATCATTTTACTTATGCCACTCCTTCCTTATGTCGTGGAGATTCAAACTGGGCTAAAAGTCAGATCAAAAAGTTTGCAGAAGGCTTAAGACACATGCGTATTTGTACTTCTCTATGTCTAATATCCAGAAGGATGCTATAGAACATATAGAACTGCTTCCACTGAGAATGTTTTTCAGTCAGGACATAGAAGACAAGTGGGACTTTGCGCTGTTGAGGAGCTGTTACAGTAATGTCCTCTGTTGTCTCGGAGGACTCCTTCACCATTAGACTTCACAAAGCCCCAATTAGTCTCATCAAAGGCAATTAAGCTCTCCACAGATAAGAGTAAGACTATGTTTTTCTTCTAGTGTCTTCTCATCCCCTTGTGTCCCGTGCAGTGCCCTCTGCCATACACCCGCTCTGGGCCAAGTGCTCTCTGCTGTCCTAAAGCGCCTCTTCTGTGTCATTACCCACCCCCCTGCCTGCTGCTTTATAAATGCATGTACATGTTTGGTTCTGTATCACCTTGTGCTCAACTGCTCAAGCATTCCTCAATGAAGTGCTGGCTTTTCTTTTCCGTGTGCGATACAGAGGGATAATACTATGTGGCCCCACGTGCATGTTTGCGTGTGCAACTGTGACATCGGGTGCTGGCCGCAGATTGGGGGAGTTGATGAATTGTTGGTGTCGTTCAAAAGCCAATCCCCCCTCCTCAGTATGCAGCGTGTCTGCTTAGTGCTTCCTCTGCTGCGGAGGCTGATATTAAAAGGCAGTGCTGGCTCACATTAAGGCCTTGGCTCCACGCGCAGCCGCTCTCACACACGCACTAACATTAGGAGGAGTTTTTCAGAGCAGAGTGCAGATTAGGTGAGGAGGAAACATCACTCAGAGGCAGTGAGGAGCAGGCGCACAGAGAAAAGACAAAAGTCAAGAACAGAATTTAAACCAGCTGAGAGGCGGCTGACACCTTAGCCTCATGCCTGGTCTGCGCACTGAATAAGTTGTGAGAGAGGAACATTCAGACACTTTGCACACTGTTGAGGTTCACACTAGTTTGTTTAGAATATGTATATATAAGTTTTAGGATGTACATTTTTGAATGACAGTAATTTGAGTAGCTTTGGCCATAATCATTTGATTATTTCTCATGTATTGCCATTTTACAACCAACCCACAACATGTGTAATTATTCTTTTTTTTAATCAATTACTAATGTAGAATCTCAGCTAAATGCCTGAAATGTAATTAATTATTTAAGAAGGTGATGGGATGGCAGATAAAATCGCAGACAGATTGCATACAATTCCCAGCATCACTATGGTGCCTGTGCGCACTTAACACATGACCAATGACACACATGTAGTCATTTGGTAATAAAGCGCTGTGCGACAGGAGACGGTCAATTACTCGTCTCGCTGCTATTTGTGAATGCTGTCTTTTATTGAGCCTGGGTGGAGGCCTGCGGTTGATTAAAACGGCTGGTCTCCAGCTGGAGACGGGGCCAGCTGAGATAGCTGCACACATTTACTGCACACAGGCCTAACAGTGAGGAAATTCACACCTCGATTTGAGATTGAGATTAATTTTCTGCACCATGTGGCTTGTCTTGCCTCTTTAGCATGCTCCCGTTCTTATTACGCCAGCATCTGCTCCATGATGATGATGTAAATGAATGTGGAACCGAGATTATTTTATACCCTGCTGAAATGAGCAGCGTTCACATGGGGAATGATTTCTTATGTTTTCTGACGTCTTAATTCAAGCATGTACTTTTCATCCATGTTTTCTGAATTTGCATTTTCCCACTGTGAATGCTAACTGTCAGGTATTGTTAACTGTTGACAGCCACTTTTTGCAACAGATAATTAGAGCTTAGCTGCACTAGCGTCCAAACCTCCATTGATTTGTAGATCTTTTAGCGCCCTCCTCCCTGGTGCGAGCTCTTCACAGCCTCCACCTTTCCTTTCCTTTAGCAGCCAAAAGCTCCCCTCATCTGTTTTCTGTGTATGAATTTCCAGCCATGCATTAGTCTCCCTGACATGTTCAAGCGATGCTTTATTTAGCTTGTCGGATTCTGCAAATAAACGCAATCTCGGGGTTTATGGAAAAATGGATAAAAATTAGATTGTAAGGTATTGATCCGGATTGTGAGTAGACGGTGGGGGTGTTGTATGTGTGTGCGTGCTGAGGTGATGGCGGTGGGGGGGCAGCTCTCATCTGTGTGAAGAGGGAGGGGCGAGGGGGGGTAGAAATGAAGCCGTAATTCAGGGCTATTGAACCCCCTGCCACTGGCGGCATCGATCGGAGAGCAGCGCTTATGAGATCACACCTGAGCACTGGAGACTGCAGAGAGGAGGGAGGCGAGGGGGCTTCAGAGGGGGGGTGAGAGGGGTAAAAGGGGGAGACAAGGAGAGAGTGAGAAGGAAACAGAAGGTGGTGATATGATCAGCTCTTTAGCCGCTGTCTGAGGCCTGTTACAGTGTTAACATCAGGACTCAGAGCCAATTACCTATAACCCCATAACTACAGCAACATCTACCTGCTCAGCTCCACACACTTTACTGCAAAAGTGTCTTTGTGAGGACGACACATGCAACCTTTCCCATCAGTGTACATCTGCGTTGTGTCCACAGAACTCAGGCACTTTTGGCACAGTCTCAGTGGACATTCACTTTACAGTTAGCTCACTTTTTTATGGCACAAGAAGAAGCATGATACGTAAATCTTTGTGTTTCTGCAGCAAAAAAAGAAAGTTGAATTTTAGTTTATATAGGTTGTGTTTACATCACAACATTCAGTGGGCCAAGAATAGTTCACACAGATAGATGGCAGCTAAAATGAATATGTTAAATGTTGTCTTTTTGTAGTAGTACAAACAGTGAATGGGTCTAGTGACAGTCTAATAGAACTAGACTGAAAATGTAAGAAAGAGTTATGGCAAAGTACAGTTTTTATACCTTGAATGTAACCTACTGAGTACAAGATTAGGACTGTTTATTTTAACACACACGTTTTTTTTTATAAATAATACTTGCAAGGCTTAGTTCAATTCAAATAACTGGAGGATTGGTAAGGTGAAAAGTAAACAAAAGCTGTGTTCTCTTTTGTATTAGTTTGTCTTGCTGTGAGCACAGTTTAATTGAGATGAAGGCTTAATCTTGCCCCATTTATATGATGGTTTATCGTAAGTCTTGTCAATGTCCAAAACAGCAGTTAATTTAACAGAAATCATGATTTTATAGAATCTTTAAATCACAAATATCAAAATACTAGAAGTGGGGTCAAATACCACTCAACCTCCTTCACAATTATTGAAAACCTTGACAGACTTCTCCTACTGGACACTTACTGCGGCTTCCTCCGAGGCTTCATCTCTCCTCTCACAGTAACCATTTGTGTGCTCTGACCTCTCAATTATCCCTCCCCCCCATCTCCTGCTCTTAGCACCCCAAATACACCCCTCTCCTCCCTCTTTCTCCCCCCCTCGGCCCGGCAACTCACCCCACCTCCTCGCCCCTCTCCCCCTGCGGCTCTGTGGGTTATTATAGTGAAATATGAAGCGGTGTGGATTCAGGGCTTCATGAAATTTCCATGAGCATTGATCTGATCTGATGCGGGTGATTGCTAGGTGAATCCCTTCAGTCCAGGGCTGTTGCTCATCTATTCATTTATTTATGGCAGTTATGTTTTACTGGCTTTGATTTGCTCTTCTGGAGAGCGACAGCTAAGGATTATAAATATACCTGGATGGGGCAGTGTGCGCTGAATCTGGGAGTGGACTACTTCCAACGGGACAGCACAATATTTTGCCAAGTTGGAGTTAGAGCAAAAAACACCTATCTTCCTATAAGAAATGGACGAAGTTTGGAATGGAAGAGAAACAACAAACAAAGCAAAATTACAATTTGAATGGGCACAATTAGCAATTGCAAAGACAGCAGTTCTCCAAAATATCCTGCTTTAGTCTGCATAAATACTGCTCTGGGTGGGATGGTGGCGCAGCAGTCAGTGCTCTCGCCTCAGAGCTGGAAGGTTCTGGCTTCGACTACCAGTACAGGGTGGCACATGGCCTTTATATGTGAAATGAGCAAGTGCTTCGGTTTCCCCGACTACTAAAAACACATACAATAGGCTTCTCCTCTCTTCCTTCCTTAGCACTACTCTGAAAAAAATATCTTAGTAAGTTAAATAAAAGGTCAGTTGTATACCACTCGATATACTAAAACATGCTCGAACTAGACATGTTAAGTTTTAGATAAGTAGCATAATGTGGAGTTGTATGTCAGTTCAGTCATTTCTACTGGACACATTTAATATGTAAACTTCCTGTTTCCTTTTTAAAAACGCAAAAGTATAGCTGCAATACCCTTCCGGAGAAAAAATATATCACAATATCCTTTAAATATAAGTACCCATGTATATCTAATCTGAGCAATTGTAACTATGTTTTGTGATAAAAGTAGTACATTTATTTGGTTTTGTTTTTGCAACGTACAATTTGTAACTACTGTTGCGTTCATAAGAAATACTGTGTCTTTATAAAATGTGTCAAAATATAATTCCTTATCATCATCACAAAATCCATTATTGTCGTCACAAATTGCATACTCTAGTCTATTATTATGCAGCCTTAATTGACATTACTTCCTCTTTCAGTCGGATTTGATGCAATAATTCTTGTTGTGAAATCTCCCATATTGAGAAAAGATATAAACCATACAAATTTAATCCCCAAAGAGCCACATCCAGGTAGTTAGCAGCGCATACTGTCCCCCACATCCTTCTACCTCAACTTTATGGTCCTTGAAAATGATATCACATCCTCCCTCAATTACCAAAATTGTCTCTTTATTTGTTATAAGGGGTATCTGTGCACGTCTTAGGGTTTTGATGCTATTGTTCACTTGAGGCTCATTTGGCGGGTTGTGGAGAACTGATAAAAAATTCATCATAAAAACAAAAGCCTGGGAGAAGGAGAGAAGGATGTTGTCGGAATCCCTTCTCAAACTGCGGGGCCTAATCCAGGGCAAATCCTTCTTAAGGCTTTAGAGAGATCAGAGACGAGGGAAGTAATGTCAAATATTTGTCCTCAGAAATAATTCAGACTTTATTTGTTGCATGTGATCGTCGCATTGTTTGGGCTTATTTTATCAGTCGACCAGCTGGCCTCTAATATAGAGAAATCAAGCCTCTCGCTGGCAATTCCAGTTTTTCTTTCACTCATTTGTTTGACTTGGGATGAACTACATGTTTAAAATAGTAGGCGTAATATTAAGAAAAAAGTGGCCATTTTCATTAGATACATCTACTATTGTCAACTGAATATAAATATTGTTGAAAAGTTGAAATAAGTCCATTTTCAAAACAATTCTGAATGTATATTATAGTTTTGATTTTGTATCATTCCTGGTGTTAGTCTTGCTAGATTATGCTTTATTTGTTGTTTTTATGACAAGGATTTTGAAAGATACATAGCTCCCTTTCAAAAAGAAGTGAAAATGCATATTTAATAAAGCACATTATTAGTATCAGTGATTATCAGAAAGCCATTTAGCTGAATTCATATTTAGAACTGAGTAGGAGGATGATTCTACTTTGGCACACTTTTCATTCATCACCATTGTATTTTGTCAAGTGGATTTCTATTTGACTGTGCTTTGAAACACAGTACTTTCACTTGGAAGCGTCCATTGGGAGCACTGTCCAAATCCACCATTGTTGCCTTTTGTGTTTATATGTTGTGTGCGAGCCGTGCAGCCTTGGTGCCATAGTGGAGTCAGTGGAGGTCCAGCAGGACAGCTTGTACTCATAGCCTCTGGGGGCCTGTTTTCTGGGGCCGCCTAGTCAGCCTGGCTGCTCAGATGTGAGGGGAGCAGGGCACCAACCCCGGACACGGCCAAGCTGCGACCCACAGGGGAAACAGACGGGCGGCGCACACACACATACAAACAATACTCATGCATAATGGGCCTGATTTGTCCAAATGATTACAATAGAAACCAATGATGAGTTGTACAAGCAAAATATGCAGTCTCCAAACTTTACATAGATGGGTTGTCAATGGGTTGAGCAGAAGGATCTAGAAATGTGTGTTAGTCAGTTATGTATAGATCAGCTGAGCATGGCGGTCTAATTTATCCAGACATTGGGGACATACACAGGAATAGAGTTATCAACACCTAAAGGCTAGGTTTCACTTATAGACACTGACTATAGGTGGAAAACTTTTACCTTGACCTTGGGCTGTACATTGCAGTGCATAACAGACAAAAGTACATACAACTAATAGAAAGGTCTTGGCTCAGGTTTAAAACTCAACTCTGCAACATGCAACATTTTGAGAACTTTTCGGGAAGGAATTGCCAAACCCTAGCTCACTCTTTATGAAACTGTTCCCTGGATATTTTTAAATTTAGTAAATAGTGAAATAATGTTAATCTTTGTCAACTGAAACACCTTCGGCCAATTAACTAATCAACTGAAAGAGACCACAGCCGTACCTGAAGTAAACACAAAATCTATAGCATTGTTCTGTACAACTACTTAATAGTCCATTTGTCTTTGTTGAGCTAAACATCTAAAATCAGGAAGTAGCACAACATCATCATTTAATTTACTTACTACAGTGACTAAGTATTAAATGACTTTTTAAAATGGCTTTTACTTAAGACGCTTCAAGTTTTTCCATTATTATGCCGAGGTCATATAACACAGCTTTGGTCCGCTTTTTTAGACAATGATTGAAAAGTCCAGCTTAACACTAACAGTCAACTACTTTCTTTATGTAAAGATTTTTTATTTACAGTCTTGAATCCAAGTAACGCCGAGACTTGAAGGAGTGAGAGAGCAAAGCTTGGAGTACATTAGGAATGAATTACATTGAGAGCACTTATCTAACATCCTCTGGTGAAGTGTTTGTACTACGAGCCTCAGATCTTCATTGTATTTATTCTAATGTTTAAATATTCATGCTAAATCTTCTCATATTCAATTACGGCAGCGCAACCACAGTATGCCGAGAGTGCATTTCCTCCTCCTCCTCCTCCTCCTCCTCCTCCTCCTCCTCCTCCCCTCTGCATGATCTGACTGTCTGTAGTAGATGGAATAGGTAGGTGTATGCGTGCTTGTACGTGTGTGTTTTAGCCCTGTTCCCCGGAGCGATCGAGCCTTTGTTATATTGAAACCAGGCTCTGTAATTGCTTATATTAGTCGCTGATCAACACGAGACCACGGGACACACACAGAGACATGCATTCACACACAAACACTAAAGCAAGTCTTGATTCCTGACAGTCTTTTTATTAAGAGCCAAAGCAGGCGACGGAGAGAGATTCATTACATCACAGGCAAACAAAGACGCGGCAGGCTTAATAGAATAGAGGACACCCACTATTTTCAACATGTTTAGCTTAATGTGGAATAATCAGTGTGAAAGATGCTTAATTCGGTCATTTCCACTATAGAGTGACTTTTCTCATTGAGCCGTTTGCCCCGCTACTTTGATTAGCTTTCAGAATTAAATGCTGTCTGTATTGGTTCTTCCTAAAGATTTAAGCCAATTATTTTAATTGACAGATGTTTATTGGTGTAATATTAAGCATTCGAAAGCAGCTGATGAAGTTCACTCACAAGTCACTCAATTATGCCTTTAGATGTAATATAAATACAGAAGAAAGTGTCTGGTTAAATGTGTGTGTGAAAAACTGCAAGGTAGGAGGAAAATTATTTGCTTTATGGTCACAAGTTCGTTCCCAAAGGAGTTTTTATCTATAGGGTTTGTATGAAAAGTTCAGACAATGAATGTATGGTGCTTTTTGTGGAATTTTACGAAATTCAAACCTGATCTATATGTTATAAAAACTCTGATTATAAACATAAATTCCCCAATACTACTTTTTTTAATCACCAAAAGGGTTTAAATATGGTAAAGTTCAAGATAATTCTAAAACTGCTTAGGAAAACAAACAAAAATGTTATGTTCATGTGATTTTTTTTGGTTAGTAATATTAGTTTTGCTGCATTTTTTTTTAGATCTCAAGGTTGCTTCACTGCTCCTGAAACTTTCAACTCTGTAACAACAAAACTTGAACAAATTTTCATGAGAGACAAAAGTGACAGCTTGTTTATTATTTTGTTCATATCAGTTGGCTGGCTTTGCTTGACTTACTTGTCCTCAATAGATGTTGTGTACACGCAATAAAATTCACTATAAACAGCACCATATCCAACCAATTTGGCCGCCGTAAGAACCTTGTCAGCAGTTTTCCAGCTTGTTGATCGAATTTTCATTGCCTCCAGTTTTCCCCCTCATATTAAGTCCATGTAGTCCAAAGCAATGCATTACGAGTTAAATTGGTCAGTCTAAATTGCCTTTATGCGCAAACGCAAAGATGAACGGTTGTTTGTCTTTTCGGCTATTAAAAGGTGATTGTCCTGAGTGAATGGTACCTCATGTCCTAAATCAGCTTGAATTGGCGACCCTGAATACTGATCAGCTGTAGCAGTAACACTAATGAATGTCCTTTCCTCTCTCTCTCTTTCTCTTGTTTTTGTATGCAGCGCTGAACGAACCCACCATAGACTACGGCTTCCAGAGGTTACAGAAGGTCATCCCGAGACACCCGGGAGACCAGGAGAGATTACCCAAGGTACCTTGTGCATCTATAACAACTGCTCTTGTGTTCACTCTCACGCCGTTTGTCATGAGCAATTACTTCATTGGATATCATGTCGGCAACACTGGAATGTATCGACAACTTCTAAGGTTTCACTAGTTTATATATGGAGATGCAAGGACAACATGACCTAACGTACAGAGGAGTGATTGTAGAACAGGCGGCGAATGACACTGCCTCGCTTTCAGCTAAACATTTTATCATATGTTCATGGTCATTTTCTGCCCAAACAAACACTTTATTTGCTCAGCGGAAGGCACAAGCAGCTCTATTCATCCTTCCCGGCGAGTGCGAGGACATTTGGACTGGCAAAGAGCTGGAGGAAAAGGAGGTTGGAGAGGAGGGAGCGCTGGTGGAGAGGCAGAAGGAGGTTAGGTGATCCATCATAGCTGTCCAGTCTTACCTCCTGCTGGGTCAGTGGATCGAAGTCAACCCCGGGTGGACTTTATTACTTCCAGCACGTACACACCGACACACGCGTGCACAGGCTCCAGATACGCACCTACACACAGCCACAGCAGCAGCCAGGGGGGAAGTCACCAGTGTTCATGGAGAGATGGAGAGGCCAGCAAGATGCAAGAGGAAGATAGAGAAATTACTTGTCCTCTTTGGGTGTCATGTCCGCCCCGGGTACAAGACTGTGTCCCGGAGCGCTCTGGTCTTTAGCCTATCAACCCCCTGTTTCTGTTAAACATCTTTGAATCCATCCATCTCTTCTCAGTCTGTGTCTCCTCGCTGCTCTAAATGAACAGGGCTAGCTGGCAGGTCCGGCTGTTCATTTCGGCTCTATTGATTTGTGCCTTTATTGAGGTAATAACAGTTTGTTGACCACACTTCTCTCAACTGTTGGCCTCAATCATTAGACTGTGCCACGACTCGGGGCGTGCTATACCAAATTTTTGCAGAACACAAATGTCCAATTGCTGCTCCCTACATGCAGCGTTTGGTTTTGGGAGTCCTCTGGTCAATTTTTAATCGAGATTGAATTGATCCAGTGCTTAATGTATTCCAGTTTCGCAGAGCCTTTTTACAAGAGGTTTCCTAATGAACCTATACACACTCGCAACGATTCACTGTCCAGCTGGTAACCAGAGCTGTTGAGAAAGTGGGAGGTGCACCAGTGGAGACACAGAATAAAGATACAACCCTCACAAGGTTTTGGAAACTGGTCCTTGTTTTGTGTGTATATCATATTTAGTCTTAGTTATCGAAGACATTTTCATGCTAAAACTAGGCAAAATTACAAAAAAGGCATCACATTTTTAATTAGCAAAACTTTTTTATTTCAGTTTAAATTTCCATATGAACAAATGTGCATTTACACTTGTTCTTTGATCTACATGCAGTTTGAAACAGTTATAGTCCTATTGAGCTTTGAACTTGTCCAGGCCTAGTGACAATATTGATGTGCAAGTGTGAACAAAACCTAAATCTGAATTACACACCACACCACTTCTTTTTATAACAGTTGGAAGACTAAACCAAATAATTTATGAAAGAGTTCTATTGGTTAAGCGCGTAACCGTAATTGATTCTGAAACGATTTACTTTCACCAAATTTAAAACAAGCACTGCAGCCCTAGTGTTTGCAATAGCAACATCGTATAACAGAGTTATATATTTGAGTAAGGCTCTTCTTCCGCCTTGTTTTAATGCAATTAGTGTTGGCTGTTGGATCCATAGATAAAGATTGCAGCGATGCTTTTGTTGTAACTTAGTTGCTGTAGTAAAAATTAGACTGCAAGTCAGCTTGCTGCTTTAAGAGAGATGGGACATCACTTGAACACTGCCTCGGTTCATCCCACAGTGTTTCTGAAGCCCATGGAGGGTGTTCAGGTGGAGCCATGGTGTAACCGGGGTCTGTGTCCGGCTAATGAGTGACCAGGCCTGTGCTCTGGATCAGGTTCCCCTTCCTGTTGACGTCTCCGCGGGGCTGACTTTACGGGAAGAGACCCCGCGCCCAGGAAATGGTCTCCTCTTACAGCAGCAGCGCGAGGCAGGCAGCACGACGCTAACCGCATTTATCTGTTTATCAGAACGACTCTGGAGCGCTGCCTAATCGCGTTTAGCCACTGGACAGATCCCTTCGCTAACGAGAGACTGATAGGTACGGACAGAGCGCAGGACCTGGAGAGGAGATTAATGGAGAAAATGAGAAAGATGGAGGGAGCGAAGAGATGTGGTCACAGGTGAACTAAACCACAGAGGACAATATTTAAGCTGTATTTTAGTAGTAGCATAGTCTCCCGTTTTAAAACTGTGAAACAAGTAATGAAGGCTTCAAAAATTACTATTCACATGAAAGCTAACAATCAATGAACACAAGATAAAACCTATAGCTCATAATGAAATGGCAATTAATTTATTATCATGTTATTCAATAATTGATTTAGATCAGGGGTGTCCAAACTTTTCATAGCGGCAGATTTTGATAATTGGATTGAGTGGAGGGCCATATAATAAATGGCTATGAAGTGAATCATTCAAAATTTTCCATTAAACTTTCATTTTAGTTTTATATCTCATCAAAATGTTTGTTATTTTGACTATGATAGAAGAATTGCCCAAATTTGTCATTAAAAACTATACTTTTCGGAATATGGGCCAATGTAGCTGGAATTTTGAGGGTAAAAAAAAATGGCAGTTTGGACATGCCTGCTTTAGATTGTCTATGAAAACATATTTTAAACTTTAAACACTATTCTTCATCAAATATACTCAGAGTATACTAGCTAAACATATAAGCTACAACTTTCAAAGGCCCAAGTTTTTAGGTAAAGCTAGCAGCTGAATGCTAACATCACATTTCCTGGTTTTAGGGGACTAAAACAGTATCATTGGATCGAGAATACATCTCATTTAGACCCTAGCACCAACAATTTATCCAAAAGTTACTCTTACGATGTATTTCCAAGCCTACATAATGATATCATCTTTCTCTCTTCAGTGTTTAGACATGATTGGACTCCATGTGTTGTAAAATAGTTTGCCAAGTTGTAAATATTTTGCGTCGGTTGTCTTTGCCAAGGCAGAAGTTGGTGAGTCTTTAGCTAATCTCATTTGATTAACAACGATCAACAACAAGCATTCCTCTACACCAAATCTCCTCAGATCCCTCCAAATCTGAAATTACATCCACATTTATTATCAAACAGCATAAGATAAGACTTGTGTACAGCTGGCACAAGAAGATTACAAGTGATACTTTTGAAAAACATTGTTGGAAAAGTCTGTTTTTATGTTTTAGTGTCGTATGAGCAAGTACTTCAAGGCATTATATGGCATGAAGATGAAAAAAACAAATCACTATGTTTAATATCATTCTGTGGAAAAATTTAGGCAAAGCAATGAGCTCTATAAGAAAAGCATGTGGCACACCAGAAAAGTTTAAAACTATTAATGCTACTTTTTAGGTGTGCAGCATGTTCATTGATTACGCCTGTATTTATCAACTACCTTAGTAATCGAGTCATTGTTATTCTATAACACATGTGTCAAACACAAGGCCCGGGGGCCAGATGCAGCCCTCCACATAATTTTATGCGGCCCTCAAGATCTTAAAAGGATACTTTAATCTTTGATTTATCTAAGTGTCTTAAACTAATGCAATGATTTGTCTGAAACTCTGAAACAGAGACTGTTAGGCTATTTGTATCAAAGATTAGTAAGGTTAATTTTAGTTACAACTAGTCCTACGAAGACAACCATGATGCCAATGTGGCCCTTTATCAAAATGAGTTGACACCACTGTTCTATAATAAACAGGCTACAAAACCTGCCAAGTGATGAGAGAAGGTGTTTAAGGTATTAGACAAAATGCAATTCTTCAAAGTGACAATAAAGAAAAAATTGTGGAAAGGTATTTTTACTGGATAAAAACTTATCTAGGCAAGTTAAAACATGAATTAAGAACAGATTTACTTGAGTTTAGACGCTTTTACTATCTAAAAATCTGAGAGCAGGGAGGACATTTAACAAATCAATGCACAGCTGCACAGAGCCTGGCATATGTGCTGCTTAAATCATATCCATTTTTAATCTCAATGTCATCCATTTTAAATACATCCATACTGTAAAAGAGAAAGAGTTGCATATACTGTCCTGTACCAGCTGGGGTCCACCGTTTAGGCTCTAACTACCTACCTCTCGCCCCTCCCTCGCTCTTCCACCCATCCCATCTATCTATCTAGCAATCCCTGGGAGGCATGTGGCGTTGCGGTACAGCAGTGAGGGAAGGAAACGAGGAGCCGAGCATACATACTAAAGAAGCAGTTACCATCCTAGGGCCTGTATGTCTCTCAATCACCCGCGCCGGGCCCACTCTCTCTCTCCTACCCCTTTCCCTTCCTCCTGCCTCCACCCCCGCCAGATAGTGCTGGTAATGGGAGGTTAACACAGAGGCAGCGCTCCCATTATTGAGTGAATTTAGCACCTTGGACAGCGCTCTACAATCTTTATTGCTTTGCTGACCCTCTCGTCATGTCCTGGTCGGCCATCTTTGAGTGTGTGTGCGCGCGTGTGTGTGGTATGAGGTCTGATTGAAAGGCGGCGTGTCACCGAACAGAGCGCACACATGCTCCGGGGCTTGTTCACAGCGAGGGAGACACACGGGAGGGTATAGCGGCGCAGCGTGAGAGTGCAAGGAGGAGGAGAGGGTGGGGGGGGCGGCAATTTTCTGGTTGTCGCGCCTCCAGCATTATATCCTGGCCCCGGCACATTAACTTTTAAAAAGGGTTTGGTAGGGCTCTAGGTGTCTACATCATCACAACCATATAAGAGCGCCCGCAGTCACAGTCATCCACAGCATCGAGAGAGAAGAGAAAAGAGGAGAGACAGGCAGAGGAAGAGAGGAGAATGAACAGCGGAGAAACCAAACGGATAAATGTTTGATCTGGGAAACCCCGCTCTGAGCTGCTCACCTCAGCACAATGTTCTACATTTGTAACACCAGGAAGATACAAGGCACTTCACTCGGATCATTAGCAGGGGATGGTAACACAAAAGGGGCTCGGGGCCATTCTATTTCATTGTAACAGTTTTCATTTTGGTTTCCCCCATAGTAATTATTATGTAATGCAGATTTAAGATTATATTGTGGGGCAAGTGGGCAATCGCTATGCTCAGATACTTTTTTGTGTTGTTTCTTAACTATGGTACTGTTTGCTTCATATCGAGACAAGTCGGTTGATGATTTTGTCCTTTGCGTTAAACTTCACATTTTAAAGCTGGTTTAGTTTGGTTTAGATTATGGCTAGCCCTAGTTGTCCTTGAATAATCCCAAAAACGTATCTTTGGGTGGTGGAGTAGAAAGTTTGAGAACCACTGGCGTAGGGTTAGCAGTGCCAAGCTGCAGGAAATGCTGACTTTGCAAGTTTTAAGGTTAACTAGCCTATGTTTAATGTATAAACAAGCATACTTAACTCATTGTCTACAAACATGAATGAATTAAGTTCAAATGCAGCGTTAAATTGTGGTTTTTTTTTTTAAATTGTGGGTTTTTTTTTAAGAATAAACTTTATTAATAAATCAATCTACCACACTATGAATGATGAATTCGAAATGACCATAGAGCAGTCATGTCTCATTGCTTTTAAACAGCTTTAGTCAGGGTCCAGTTCAGAGAGTCAATTGTCCTTTAAATATACTGTTTGTAAATCATAGTAGATCACAGTCACTGAACTTCAAGATAAGTTAAGACCCGATGTATCCTGAACCAATGGCCTGTCCACAACTTGCAGCAACAATCATAAGCTCATAAAATCATATTTGTTGATATAATTATGTTGTCCACAATGACCAACTACAGTAGATTTACTATTACTGCCACGGCTTACCCACACCACTTCTGTCTATAAACTGTTTGATCATGACTATGTATTTCCATGTGTCAATTTTCATCCATAAATGACCACAGTGAGTGAATCCAAGCTCAAAACAGCTTTGCAAAAATTCCTGTACTTCAAGCCTGACCATTTGAGCGATCTAAAAATAAGTCTATTTTTGTCAAATGAGCCTCGGGGCTTACGTGGAGAAGCGCAGACATCCCAGTTGACGAGGGCAGTTGTGCAGCCGATGATATGTTTGTGTTAAATGAGATTGATGGCTGATCATGGAGAGGAGATTCACAATGCGGCTGTGACAGTGGAGGGAGGAGAAGATGTAGAAGTTGCTTGACTGATAGAGCGATATGGTCTCATGTTTTATTCACTGATAACACTATCTCGCCCCTGGAACTGCCCTGGCTGCTAACACACAGTCGGGACAGGCACCATTTCTCTTGTTCCGTCTTCCTTCTTCTTCTCCTTTCCCTCTTTTGCATTCACAGCACAACGCCACAAGTGCAATGCAATAAAAGTGACTGAACTCTTTGCGCTGCCACTTTCCTGATCAATCCTCTGCTCTTTTTGCACTTGATTGTAGGAGGTGATTTTGAAGCGAGCGGCCGACCTGGTAGAAGCCTTGTACGGGATGCCTCACAACAACCAGGTAAGCCCGCACAAACAGTATAGGGATAAGCCTGCATAAATGTTGACAGAAACATCGATATTGCAGTAAAAAATATGTTTGTTGTTCGGACTGCCGCGGCTGGCATCAAAGGCAGTGCCTCCACCCGTCCTGATGCGCCCCGCTGTGCAGAAGCAACACCAGGGCCCACTAAACAAGCACAAACATGTTAGAGCTTGTTATTCAATAAGTACAATGGGAGGAGATGTGATAAATACAAAATGAACAGGAAGGGGAATTTCACTGGAGGTAGAGTCTCTGAGGAGGCAAATCCTCAGTGACCATTCTTCAGTTTCAACTTTTTAAACAGTTATCTTGTGGTAATAAAGCAAGTGGAGATGTGTAATTAAGTCATATTAACAGCTGCATCCACTTGCTTTCACACTGGAGAGGCCAGCATGTGTAATGCTTTAATCTAACGCATTGGGAATTAATGTCCTGTCAGACAGTGTGATTTTTTAAAACAGTCTTTTGTGGTATTCTACTTTGTAATTGTTATATTTAAGCAATACAAACATTTGGTAAACAGGAGTATCATAATTATTAATGTTTTTGACTACTACAGTTTTTAGGCACTAATGTTTGATACTGTATACTACTTGTCATTGTGTTTAGAAACCACTGACATAAGAGTATTTTCAAAATTACCAATACATGTAATGATTCAGATGCTCAAAGTTGCTTCACAGTTTTGTGCATTGAAGTCGAACTCGCAACCTTCTTGCTGTGAGGCGAGAGTGCTATCAACTCTGCCACTGTGCCACTGATGTTTTTGGGTAAGCCACTGCTGCCCTGAAGTAGACTGCCAAGGCTGCCAAACACTGCCATCAAATGCTCTGTCCACCACTTATCACTCACTTGCAAGCCACATTCATAGTAGAGAAAGTGAGTGAAGTATTTTCGCTATGGACATAACATTATGCACTGTACATAAGTTTGTCAAACAAAAACGACAATGATTGCTGACAAACAAGTTCCTGGGCCACACTGATGGGTTCAGGGGCAGCAATTGGTTAAAGCAAAATAAACGAACAAACCCCAATGGTGCGATGTCAGACGGTTTACACAAAGTCAAATAAAATCAAGTGATGCATCAGGCTACCATTCACTTACTAACCAGGCTCAAACCTGCTTAGTGTCCCAGATCAAATGAGATCGAAAATTGACAATGTGATATCTTGTTGAATGACACTGGATTAGAATCCAAACCACAACAATAAAATATATAAACTTACTTTTATGTAAGTAATTCCTCTCGCTGCTGCCAAAGCTGTATTAAAACTGTTTTCAGGACAGAAACTGGAGAGGCAGCGTCAGGCTAAAGATTTGATGAGGCTGTTAATGAGCCCTGCCTCCATTTACTGGAAGCAATCCCAGCTCTCCCAGTGACCACTGATAAAAACCACTCAGCCTGCTAGGTTTACAGTATCACTAGTAGACATCTAACATACTCGTGAGGCCATAAAGGCTGGCTGCATCATATTTTCTCTGTCCTCTGCTTGTCTCTACCCCGCAGTGCTGACCAAAGCTGTTTTTTTTCTTCTTCCTTTTTGCCATTGTCAGGAGATGATTTTGAAACGAGCTGCAGACATCGCGGAGGCCCTGTACACAACGGTCCCGCGGGGGCACAACCAGCTCACGGGTTTGGGCAGTGGATCAGTGCACGCGGGCATGATGGTCAACTCCTTTACTGGGTCAGAAGTGGCACAAACAGCCAACCAAGGTAAGAGCAGGAATGAAGTTTACAGCATAAACATACACAGAACTGTTACTATTTAATGGACAAATGTTGGCTACCGGTGTCCTCTGCTCACTTATTATTTCAATTACACATTCAGTCTAAACAATGCTGGTTAAAGTTTTAGGTTCCAGAGTAGCAATGCTGCACCAAGTCACTCCAGACCCCAGGTTCTCAATTTCTGAATCCAGAGTCAGCGTTTGCATAATAATAATAAAAAACATCCTATAGTCACCAAATTTCAAGTGAAAAATCTTGACATGCAGAGGGTTAAATAATGAAAGTTCTGAAGTGTCTTCTCCTATCAAAGCATTGTCTTTCAATTAATAATCAACTGTTCTAATTTAATTCTTGAAGGATGCATTAACAACAGTCATATAAAACATAGTTGAAGTCAACAGTACTTTTTGCCCAAATGTTGGCAAGATAATTATGGGTCTGATTAAACCAATTATGACAGCAAGACTATCTGACACTATGCTTTTGCTTAAGCCCATTAGGATATATCTTGAGACAGTTTTTGCAATGTGAAGAAGAGAAATAGCCTGTAACAATATAATGCGCAGCACTGAAGTAAAACTGAGGTTGTGCTTTTCATGTGACAAATTTGCCAAAAGATATGAACAGAAAAAGAGAGAAAAGACGCTCCTAAAAAGAGGACACTTGAATTGTGAAGAAGAAAAAAAGCAGGAGGAATTGGGGAATACTGGGAACGTGTGCAAGGTGAGAGAGTGACGGATGGAGGAGAGGAGAGTGGTGGATACAGATTGGGATGAGTGGGTCCTAGGGGTGTGTATATTAGACTGAGGTCGGCCCCCGCCTGACAGAGAGAGATGTGGGTGCAGTCAGCGCCCATTCATCACTTCTATCAGGGGAACGGCGTCTCAATACTTCCAATACGCTTCATGTGGAAATATGTATCATCTTCACAAGTGATCATATACTCCACATACATTGTACTGGCTGCTGGGCTGTTCCTTCGTGTCATTAGAGTCCTCAGGTGTAGCCCTTTGTTGGACCAAACCAGGTAAAAGAAAATCCCAATGTCAGCGAATATTTATTGTTCATTCATTTTATGTTATTTCAGAGTGGTAAAATAGAGCGAGGTCCTGTCAGAAATAGCACTTGGCTTCTTTATAAATTAGAGTTCGACAGCGCAGGCCTGTTACAGTTAATTGCCTTATCAATATATCTAATTCTGAACAGAAGCCAGCGAGGTTAACGACTTGGTGTTTGAGTAGTTGGATTGCGCTACACAGTTCCTTCTCCTATTTTCCTCCTCTGCACTGTTCAAAGCTCTGCCCGTTCTCCCTCGCCATATGCTGTCTTAAGATTTTTACTCTGAGCTTACATTGGTGTAGCCATTAACCGTGTAAGGAAAAGGGTAATTGGCAACAGTGCATGTAGTGCTTTCTGAGTTTGTTTTGTCTGCCATCTGCTAAACCTCTAACCCCAGTTTCGCTCTCTTTCTCTCTCTGTCTCTCTCTCTCTCGTCTTTTCTTGGTCCATAGGTTTCAGTAGGAGTACAAGCAGTGTGTCCCCCCACGGTTATGTCCCCAGCACCACTCCTCAGCAGAGTAGCTACAGCTCTGTCTCCACTAGCATGAATGGCTACGCTAACTCTGGCATGGCAACCCTGGGCACATCGCCCAACTTCCTCAATGGATCAGCAGGCAACTCGCCCTATGCTAGTGAGTAAACACAACATGCGACAAATGTTAGACTAACAACAACCTATTATGCATGGTCTGTAGTGCATTATGGGTCACAAAGTTGTTTGTATTTTTGCCTTGGGAGTGTTTCATTCTTATGTTTGTCAGATACCAAACAATATTCCAAATCTTTATTCCTGGTTAGAAGCCATTTTATATTTTCTGACTTTGTACAAGGTTGCATAGATAGACATTATCTCAGATTTTATGCTTGGAATATTTTCTAAACAGTGCAGTCCCATCATCCTTTGCTGCTATGCACAGGGCCTCAGCGCACAAACTCTAAAACAAGGAGCTGAGTTAATGGCTGTGAGAACATAAAGATTTTGTCAGTAAACACAATTTGAAGAGTGGTGAAAGTGAAGCATCAGGGAAAGTTCAGCTGGCTCATCTGTTTCTCTAAGAACAGTCAAATACAAATCCCACTTTATTGGCCAAGGGAACATATCACCTAGCGCCCCCCTTGCGCACACCACACACTCACCCTCTACATTAAAGACCCTTGATTAAATCAATAAACTAATTGCTAGAGAAGCAATTCCATTTCAGCTCTTTGATTCCTGGGTGTTAACAAGTATTTTAACAGGCTCATCGGCCCCACACAGACACTTTCAATCAATGGCCCCTCGGCCTGCCTTTGTAGGTCCAATTTTCATTAATTGATTAGTTAGGCCCCTTCATAAATGGATTATGACTTTATTGCGAGGATTTGTCAGGAAGAGCCATAAAGGCTAAGTGTTGGATAATAACAACAATAAAGGCAGGCGCAGATATCAGGGGGCAGGTGAAATACGACTTGGCTGATTGTAAAATCACTGAGGGGGAAAATGCTCTTAGAGTATTAGCAGACAAAAGACAAACGGAGACAAGGATGATGTCACAGGACGATTTGAGACGTGAGGATTAACTGCATCAGTCAAGACTAAAAACAAAAATATTTTTGTGTAATTTTAGTTTTGTATTCCATCTGGAAGATTTTAATCCTAGAACATGGATGTAAACAGAGTAACAGATGTTTCCAGACTGTCTATTTAATTTATTGCTGTATATCTATGTTTTATTTCAACTGTGATCAGCTAAAGCTGTATTAGAAAAATTCTCAGAAAACAAATTACAGTTTCACAAAGCTGCCAGAGAGAAGTGTTTGTGAACCTACTGTAGTGTACAGTATACACCCTTAAGCACAGATGAGTCATCAAAACAAGCTGGGATGCTCTGGATAAAAATGCTTTGAGCGTTTTTTTTTTACTTTTTTTTTAATACCAGATTTTTGCTGTTTTAAAAATGCAAACAAACAGAAATAATTAAGTTTAAACTTCCTACATCAGTCTCCATGCATTGCATTCTGAGCCTCTGAATTGTTCACCAAAATGTGGTTTAAGCTTTTGTCACAGCTGTGAGGAGCGAGACGTGCCGGCATACGGGACATAGGCGTAGTCAGAACATGGCGGACTAATTTCAACATGAAGTGACACATTAACAAGATATCTGTGCGAGGAGGAAGTTTTTTTATTGTAAAAAAATAAATAAATAAATAAAAATAAAAATCTCTAAATTGGTTATCGCTAGGCCAACTGTTTTTCACAAAAGGTAAAGGTTACAAAGAAAACTATGAGCAAGATGATTTCAGTCCAAAATGTTATCCCTCCTACCATTGTCCATTGACCAGTCCCTTTCTGTTCGTCCCGTCTCCCTGTCCTGTGTCCTCGCCCCTCTCTCTAACCCTCCCCTCTCACCCCCCTCTCACCTCTCCCTGCCCCTGCCCCGTTGCCCCTTCAGTCGTCCCCTCTAGTCCCACCATGGCGTCGTCGACCAGCCTGCCTTCAAACTGCAGCAGCTCCTCCGGGATCTTCTCCTTCTCCCCGGCAAACATGGTGTCGGCCGCGGTCAAGCAGAAGAGCGCGTTCGCCCTGTTGTCAGACCCCAAAACTCCCCTCCGCCCACGTGCACCAGCGCCAATGGCAACGGCCTGCAAGGTATTAACAAAATACAACTCACCTATGTAACGACACTAGAATTACTTCAAAAATACATGGGCTGGTGTTGGGCATGTTGACTGATTATTCACAAAGATGGAGGAAGACAAAATCTACAAAAAATATGATATATATGCTTCCAAAATATCACTAGAAACATATCAATACATGAATGTTAAATTAGTGTTAACAAATGATAGTCATGTGAGAAATATAATAGAAAATCTGATAACATTTGGCCATGTGAAGGGCAAATTATGTTTACAACTACATGTAGCTTTCTCCTCTTTAAGTATTAATTGTCACCTCCCCCTTCCTCCTTTCTGCCCTCTCTCCTTCCCTGCTTCCTCGCCACTTCCTGTTTGGTCTCTTCTTTTCCTGCCTCACTTTAGATCAGTCTTTTGTGGACTCTAGCAAGTACTCCTCAGCCAGCTCTCTGCAGGGCCTGGCCTTCTCCTGAAGTATGTTTGACTCTTTTTTCAGTCCCTTTCATTTCCGTTCCATTCTGTCATATAAAGAGACATATTTAATGGTAAAAATAATCAAATACAAAAGCAAAGTACTGTACATGAAAGTACAGTGACCTGAAATGTATTCACAGTGGATTTTTTTTTTTTTTCTAAATCTCCGTAATTAAGGTCAGAAATCTGTACTTTCTACTCCGCAACAGTTTTTTTTTTTTTACTGAAGAGTAAAAAGTATTTTATATAGTGTTTGGGGATTTTTTTACATATTTATTTTAGCATCATACCTACAGGTTACAAGATATATAAACTAAAAACCAAAAAAATAAAAACAATTCTTTATCAATATTTACATTTTGCAGTGATGTTAGTAGCCATCCATCTATGCTCAATATTGATACAATAATACAAAAAAAAAAAACTTAAAAAAACAAACTCAAAACTTGGTTGAAAAGACACAAAGTGCTTTTACTTTAGTATGTTACATTTCTGCATTAGTAGTTTTACTTTATTACCACAATACTTCTTAAGTACTTCTTTCAACACAGTGCATATTATAAAAAAAAGAATGTCTTGGCAATTTTAGAATTATTATGTACAGGATCTGTTTGAAGTTGTATTTTAGTGTAAGTGATTTGTGCACAAAAAACTACTGCTTACTACAGCAAATACAAGTGAACAAGCGACCCATTTAGACAGTTTTTGTAGTTTATAATGAAGTAGATACACATGCAGCATTTATAGCTGAATACGAAAATATTGAGAAAGCATAACATGTCTTTGTTAAAACTAATCCGCTCACACTGCCGTACCCACCCTCCTCCACCTCATCTTCTCTTGTTTTTATTTGTCACTCCTCACACTTGTTCCCCACCACATGGCTCCCATTTCCTGTTTTTACTTCCTGCTTCCTGCCTGTGCCAGCGCATTGGATAATATAGGGAAAAGGGGGGGTCGGGTTCTCCATCAGGATGTTGTATGGCTATGAGAAGGAAAAAATGATGGATGGGAATCTTTATCACGAGCAGAAGCTAAGCACTTCCTCACTTCCTCTGTCCGCGTTGATGATCACTGACCACCGCGACCCAGGGGCCATCGGACGCCGCACACCTCTGCTATCCACACACACACATAGGCACAGCTCAGTTAATCCCAACAACCCGGAGACACTTAGGAAATAACCAGGGAATTAGTGGATTGAAGAGGGAGAAGGATCAATAGGCAGCCAATATGTTATATGAAAAATTCCTTCTGGTGATGGCTCATGTGAGAGAGGAAAGAGGTAGGGTGGTGAAGATATACACCAGATATCAAAGTGTAAAAATGGGAATGTAGCACCCTGTGAAAATCCCAAATCTTCCATCTATTTTTTTTCTTCTTCTTCAAGTGTGAGCCTATAACTTCATCGTGTCTGTCATCTCACATCAATGCGTTCTTTCGCTCAACAGGCCGCGTAACTGCTAACAATTAACAGTGTCAGCTCTTGCACGAAACTATTCAGACAGCCTGCAAAAAAAAGGAAACATTTGAAATGTTTTGATTTGAAGGCTTTCGTACGGTGAGATAATGAGTGCGTTGTCTTTGTTCAGCAGTTGCTCGAATACATTTGTTATGGGACTGTTGTGATGACAGACACAACGCAGCAATCACATGACTGACCTCTCTGTTTCAATCTCTTCTTTTCCCATCTCTTCCTCCTCCCCCTCTTTTCCCACAAACAGTGATTCCGGGGATGATCGTCCCGCCCATGTAGAAGATCTGGGATAGGATTTTGGGAATGCCGAAAGGAAAAACTGACATGGTGATGGAGCTTGGCCAGTCAATGTTCGCACCCGAAGAAAGTATAAAAAAGAAAAAGAAAAAAAAAAAAAAACTCCTCATACTCAGGCTCCCTTTCCATTTGGGATTTTGCAGAATGGGAAGGAGACACCACGGGACAATAGCGACTTTGTGATCTTATTCTGATTTAGTGTAGCTTGTCCGACACCGTGTGATGGGGTGTGTAGAGACTGATAGTTTGCCCACAGAGTGACACTGACCTCATGAAAAGAGCATTTATTTATCTGTTATTGTTTATGTAAGCTTTGGGTTTGATTACCAGAGGCCCCACGCCGTCTCGCCGTCCATAACTCACACAAACAACAGAGGAGTTTGAAAATGAAGTTTACGTAACATCTCACAATAGAAGTCTGAGCTGAAGCCACAGAACAACACGCGGGCCAAGTGGAATCAAGGTCAACAAAAACAACAAAAAGAGGATCAAATCATCGTTCAACTCTGCTGCTAGTTCTTCTTCAAATCACAATTTCAACATTGAATTCTTGTTACGTTGGGGTGGTTTGGCTTTGTTTGTTTGTTTGACTTTTAATAAAAACTGTGAGGATTGAGCTGTTTGCAATATGCTTTTCTGCTTCTCATTTAAATTACTAGCCAAAATTGCCATTTTTTTTTTTTAAGAGATTTTAGAGCAAAGACTTGAAAAGCCCTGAGGATGTGTGCGTCCAGCCAGCACTGTACTGAAAGCAGTCTAGCGAATAACAAATTAGAATAAAAGTGTGATATATGTGATATATTTTTGTATATACAAATCTTTGGGTTTTCTTTCTTTTTGCAATAGCTCTAGTTTGAAATGTAAAATGTCTTAAGGCAGCTTCTCAGTACAGACGATAGAGTTACTGTGTGTTGTCAAATCTCATATCTGCGGAACATGAGAAACATTTGGATACAAAAGGGTTTTTTCTGTAAAATATCCTATAAATACTGTATTTATCCTTGTATTTGTAAATTGCCTCTCACTCCTGTTTTGTGTTGTGTGAAGTGGACACATGTCGTCGTGTTTTTGCGTTTCATTACTGTCTATTTAAATGTGACTTTTTTACCATTTCGTTTTGTATCACGCTTCCATTTTGTTGAATCAGAAATCCATTGTCTATTTTTGTATGATTTGTAAGTTAATAAACCGTTCAGTTTTATGTTCTTTTACCAAATGTTTATTGTAAGGCAAAAAGTAGCATCTTATTCAGAGTATTCGGTTGAAGTAGTTTTTTTAATGGATATATACACACATTAATATATATTGTAAATTTATATCTTTTGGTTTGAGGCTTTGATAATGATAATATGCATGGGTTCTTCTCCTGAGTGACACTTTTGATTTGCAAACCAAGAGGACTTACAAATTTGCAATGTTACTTTTTTTTCATTATTTTCCGTTGCTTCCCATCCATCCTGTACTTTCTTTTTCTTGTTATTTATGCCTGCTAACATGCTGTATCTATTTTTTTCTGTCACTGTAATCTGTACCAGCAGTCTAGATGCCTTAACAATGCAAAACCCATTCTTTTATTCAGTCATGTGTACAGTTTTTTCTACCCGTCACCACAATTGTCTATTGCCACAAAAGGAATTCATGGGAAACTTTGAGGGGGGACAGACAAGCACAAAAACGCACTCTCAACTCTTTTTGGTGGTTTCGAAAAAAAGCCAGACTAAGAATACAAAGAGCCATAATTCAACAATCACACAGCCCTTCACAAGACGCAGCAGTGACTTTGAAGGACAGTCGACGCAGTGTCTCGCAGTTTTGTAGCAGTTATGTAGCTTTTTTTTTTATTATGTTCTTCACAATCAGCAGAGCATTAGGTATAAAAGGCAGCACAACTAAAGCAAAGTTAACACAATAGTTGCTATCCTATTTAGCAGAAGTGTGTCATGTAAAATGTATTGAGTACAGTTACTTTGGTAGAAAATAACAGATAGAAAAAGTGTTAAATATAAGTTGGGAACATTTGTAAAAAGAATATATACAGATACTGATTGCATTTCTGATAGCCTTAGAAAATGTTTTATTAGAACTAGTAGGAGACAGTAATGTGAGAATCAGGTATATATTTTTAGTATATAAATAGTTTGAAATTTTACAATTATTACAATGCCATGTCATAATAAATAAGTATATTATTTATAATTATTTATGTATTTATTTTAACATACATCATCAGAGACCAACAGTTTAAGATGCTAAAAGAATAAAAGTAAATCTAGTAAAAAAAAAAAGTAATCTTATCTGCCATGTTTTTTAATTTACAATCAACACTGACTTGAGTTTTAGATCATCAAATTCATCAAAAACATTTACTTAACATGTAAGAGGAAATCTACATGTTTATTTATCCATAATTAGCATCAAATTAGCTTGAACAAAAACAGATTTCATAATGAATGATTATTTATTCATAAATCTCATTCAGTTAAGCTTTGGTTCATGATTTATTGAGTCAAAGGTGTAGTTGGTTATAAAGTGGTTTCAACGTTTCAAGTAAAAAAAAGATACTGGTAATTTTTTTACATCAGTGAATCTCATTTTTAGCTAAAACTTGTGTATATTTTCTAAAAGTAATAAAAGAGTAGCAAAAAAATGCACCAATTTTAAAGAATAAAAAATAATGTTCAACGACAACAGCATAGTTTAGCCAAAAGGACTCTTAGTAGGAGGCCTCCCTTTTACTCAATTAAAGGTAACTGTACCCACTTCTGCTATTTAGCATAACAACAATATAGTTTCATTACAACCTTTCTGAACAAGTGTGCAGGCATGAAAGTTAGCTGATCGCGCTGTCAACCACTTCTCTACAGTCCTTTGTGCGTCTTGAATCTGTTACCATACACAGAATAGGGCTTTTCTCCTGCTTTTCTTTTTACTGAAGCCTTGTTTTGTTAAGTGGCCAGAAAAGAGCATTTTAACAGAGGCACCCGCTGACAGACGAGTGTTTTTGGGGCACTAGTGCTGGTGCGGGACAGGGCAGAGAGGAGAGGTGAGGGAGGGGCCGCACCGTATCCGTTTCAAATGAACTGCAGAGGTCTGTTGTCATACAATGGCTTCTTTGTAAAAGCTAAAAGTCCATCCTGATTATGAATATTGGAAATGGGTGATGAAGTTTTGTACTTAGGTAACAAACATAAAAGATGCAAACCAAATAGCTGGTGTCTATTTTTTCCTCTGTTTTGTCTTTGACTGCAAATACACTGAACAGCTCGATGATATAAGGGAAGAAAAAATCTACTGTATAGATTGTTATTGTTTTTGATGAAAATTGAGCTGTAAGATAACTTTTGGACTCTCACAATGTTGAATTAAAGTTACCTCTTGTCTGTGACCGTGTCAGCTGTCGTTATGTCAATGCAAATGTGTTTAGTTTGGCTCTGAAATGCAGCTCGCTACATGTATGTATAAAGAGTGTGTCTTTGTTGATGCAAAATGTCATTAGTGGGACAGGCGTGTGCTAAGAAATACACAAGCAGCAGGTCAGAAACAGGCCTCCCTTTTCTCTAATGAATCTAATTCATTAATGCATTACTGATGGCATGGTGAACATGGTTAGCCTGACAAGTTTCCTCCTAAACATATTAGTTAATGATGATTCCAAGGTTATTAATTGCAAACGCACCGGCACACCATAATTGAGTCATCATTTGCATAGCCGGTCATCAGCAGAAAATTAATTTCTTTTTTATTTTTTGCATTTCTAATTTAGGGGCCATGCGATTGGATTAACTTATGAGGGTAAAAAAAACAAAACAGCATATCCCGAGTTTCTGCTGACCTCAAAGTGTTCAGGGTCTCTACGGTAACAGGAGGCATCCGCAAACGCCGCGAGGGACCAGCAAGAGCCACCAGGAGGTACAGATGAAATAAGGCCTTGTAAACAGTCAGCTGTGTGTGGATGCCGGCGTCTTAATTGCCCATAGGTTCATAACAGCGTGTTCGGGCCCATATATCTAATAACAGAGTTGATAGTTTGCTGACAAAGACTAAAGTGGGTTGTAGTGCTGGCGATTTAGCTGTAAGAGGTGGGATATTGAATTATGGAGGTTACACACTCAGTGCTTGGGAAAATGAGTCCGGAGGCTAATGTTTTTGATTAGCGAGCCAAGCACTGCGGCCGTGTTGCGCACCTCGCCTGGCTCCTGGGACTCCACTTTTCCGAGCGCCGGCCTATGGCAGCATGTAGCACAGAGGCACACATAAATCATAAATACACATAGACAAAAGGTGAAGCCATTTTGCTCTTTATTTCCAGCATCTTTTCAGCCACGATAGACTGGTCAGTGTGGGAGGAGGACAATGGGGCAGCCTGGAGCCAGAGGAACCTCCAGGGAACTTGCATTAAAGACAGACTACTCTTGGAGTAACGCTAGGATACGTGTGGATACAGAAGCTTCACCAACATCAAGTGGGGTGCTGTTCCGGAGCCTCGTGCTACTAGTCTCCTAATGAAACATATTAATGCACATATTCCAGCACTATCCCATTCTCCTCCCTCCTCCTCAGCGCGGACACATGAAGAGGAAGGCAGCGAGAGGCGTATTTGAAAGAAAAACAGGAGTTCCCATGGGGATGCCTCATAAAAAAGGGAAAGAATGAAGAGGGAGAGAGGAGAGGAGCGAGGGGGACTCAGACCTAGACAGTGAGCACAAGACAAGCAGAGGTGGAATGAATATTAATAATACACTATATTAGAAAATAGTCGGACATCACACAGAGATGTATTGCAATGGGAGGTAGGTTTTCTTTCCTTCCCCATGTTGGGCCACAGGTTTTCACTCCAGGTATGTGCCAACAACCTATATATAGTGAGATTGTATGGTTTTAGGGCATGTACACTATACTGTTGTGTTTTCCATCATAAGTACACTGTATGTTGTAAATGGTTTTCAAAAAATAGCTCTGTGAGGTAGAAGGGAAAGAATATATGTTTTAGGTCAAACGGCAAAGTGAATGTATGCCATAGAAGTTTTTTTTCTTATCGTTTTGAAGTCAACATGCCAAGACAGAGCTGACACAATAAAAGTCAGAAAATAATCAGCTAGCAAATGTATGTGTTAATTTACCAGTTAAATAATTTGTCACACCAATGACCGCAGTTCAGCCCTCCACCACTTGTCCAGGTTCAACTATGGCCCTCAGGGAAAAATAAATCCCATTTTGTGCTAAATGTTCTGGAATAAATAGAAGATATAGAATTAAAAAAAAAAAACTTGATCCTAAACATGTTCCTTTTGCTTATTTCAAGATGATGCAAAGCAAAAAAAAAGCTTTCACATTTATTACTCATTAACTAAAGGTGACTATAATAATTATTGATGGTGTTTCTTGTGCAAGATGTAACGGACTTTCAAAAGGTTACGGAGAGAGCAGTTAGTATAAGTTTACATACTCACAGAGCACTAGTTTTAGCATTGTGTTATGCTATAATGGTAGTAGCTGCTGATGAAGGCTCACGCTGAAGCTAAAGCTAAAACCCAGAGCAGCTTAACACAGACTGTGGAAGCTCTAAATAAGCCAAAAACATTACTAATGGCACATAGAATTGTTTGCCTCTGCAGTATCAAAAAGTCTTAAGAGTAAAATCAAAACATTGACCAAATCGGCAGTGGAGTAGGGCAGAATGTGTTTATTCATAACAGCGACTCAGGCAGAAGAAAGCTAGAGCATAGTAAGTGAGGAAAAAAAGCACACAATATTGTTACTTAAGTAAAAGTTTTAAAGAATGAAAAGTGTTGATAAAGAACTATCTAGATGTTTTAGCAATATTTTTCCAGGCATTTATACTTTTTGAAGCTTAGGCTTATATTTTTGTCTGCACAAAGCCAATACTCAACTCAAAAGCTAAGATGTGCTAAAAACAGAACTCAAACAACAAACGGAAAAATCTTTTCAATTTTCAGTTCAAATTAAAGAAAAAAAAAGTGGTAGAAAAAAGTATTACATAAAATGTAAAAGTGACGCCATATAGCTTTTTGGAGGTAGAATATGACATGTTCCACTAGAATGGAAAGCTAATTTCTTATTTGAAACAGATTAATATCAGATTTGTGCCATACTGTGGAAGATTGTAGCTGAAGAAACAACATTTCCATGAAAACAAGCAGTATGCGCTTTTCCGAGCCACAAAAAAGTTTATTTTTGGAAGATAAAAGCTTGTACATAAATGTTTGTAATGTTTTTTTAATATATGCTTTTGTTCTAGTCTATTTTTAGCTAAAAGTGACACAGTGGGCCTTTAAAGGTGCGTTGTGTAACTGGAGGTAAAAAGTCAACTTCACATTTCAATAGAAATAGAAAGTTAAAGCCATACTTTGGGGCATTCTCACTTTCTATGGAAACATACAAGAGAAGGCCCACCTACAGGTCAAATAACAGTATTATGTGGCATTGTAAGCCTACTTAAAGTTAAAACCCTGATTTTTATTTTTTACTTGGTGCAACAAAAACATAAATGCCCAAAAACATCCATTTGTTCAAGTCTTAGCCAAAAAGTTACACAGTGCACCTTCAAGTAAAGTGCAGATACCTAAAAATGTTAAAACTTTCTTTCCACCACAGGTCACTATACCTGCAATAAATTTTTGCTGCACTAGCCACAGAACATTTAAAGTTCTGGTAACAAGCACAGGAAGTGAGTCAATATTGGTTGTAGTCTAGAATAAAAAATATCCTGTCCCTTAAACGCATAATTAGAGACCACATGCTCTGGGGCAGGCTTCTCTTATTTTTACAGAGCTCAACATGTTGTAAAAACATTGTACCTCATGTTTCTGTCAGTAATGTTCTGACGCTGTAGGGGAGTATACAACATTATTACGCAACATTTCAACACTAGGAGTTGGTCATTGTAAGTATTTTACTTTGGTTATTGAATTATATGTAATAGGTATGGAACAATTCTGTTTCTGATATGTTTGCTATTTTGTTACACCGCACAAGAACAAACTACTTTTTTGGTTAATTATATAAAATAACTGCTTTAATGTATTTTTTAAATAATTATGTCACATTATGTTTAGATAATGTCTAATGTCATTTCTGGGTCAGTTTTGGGAAAACAAAAAGGGACAGAATGATAAAACTCATCTAAAAAAAATGGCAAAAAACCTGTTGCTACTTCCTCTGACATTTTAGAAATGACAGGGAAACAACCCTTGCCTAACTTTCCTAACTTACAAGACTGATCTATAAAAGGATTGCCTGGTCTTCATTGTAATATTCTAATTGTTATCACTACTTTCAAAAATGAAAGGAATGTGGGAATGACTGGCCAGGCAAATAGAAGAATCATGAGGATCTGAATAAACTGAACTGAAGCATCACTACTAAACGATTCGATATTAATTACAATATTGTCCCATACCAATATTGCTAAGCTAAGGGCTGGGCAATATGGCAAACAATTCATTTCACAATTTTCTTGGAGCCAGATGACAATTTAGATTTTATCACGATTATTGTTGCTTTTTCATAAAATTAATTTGTCTAGATCCAGCTGTCACTCACTCAGAGCAAGACAAAGCCTGACCGATGTTGCCAGATTTTCAGAGAAGTCACCAAGCCTTTGAAAAAACTAAAACAAAAGAAGAAAAAAGGCGACCTCAGCTTTTCAGCAAATGCTTTAAAAATAATCAATTAATTAAATCATTGTGTGTTGCTGCAAATGAAGTCTTTATAGTTTTGGCCTATTGCAATATTATTAACTACTTTTTAGACAGGAAAATATCAGGAAATAAGGACAGGAAATATCATCCATGTCATAAATGGATATATTTTTGTGAATCAAACTTAAAAAAAGTCAAATATAACCTCTTTCATGCAGCAAAAGTGCAGCCCATGAGCAAGCCCAAAAAAATTCAACCAGCAATTGTCAAAATTCACAAGTGACTCATAAAAGAAGCCCAAAGCTGCTATAAAGAAGCAGGCTTGGCAACTCTGAGACCAAAAAGAGAAAAACAATTAGTAATTTGAACAAACAGATGTATTAAAAAGAGAAATCACAACATGCCAATTTCTTTAAATAAGCTGACTGTCACATGGATGAGCTCACAATTCCATTTTTATCACAATTTTGCCCAGCCCAAATTACTTCCTCACATCTTCTCTCTTTAAAACTTGCACTGCAGCGGCTTCATGTGAGTTTGCAGGTGCACGTTCTTAGCCCACATCTGTATGGAGGTTTGTGTCAGGAAGACAGAGCAGGCCGCGGCGCTCTTTGGTGGAGGCGTATTGGAAGTGCGTGTGGTCGTTTCCCACAGTAATTATCCCTGAGACTGCGGCTGTCTGTCTATGATCTGTGTGCTACCTGTCACACCCGGCCTATGCTTTATACTGGCTGTAATTGCTGCTGCTAATTTACTGTGCGTTGGTCTAATGAGTGGGGAGGTGAGGGGCTGGGGAATGTAATGGATGTTAGAGAGATATAGAGATAGAGAGATGGATTTCAGCACAGCCGCCAGAGACACGGAGGAGAAGAGGGGAGGAGGCCAGGGAGCTGCGCATGTTAAGCAAGCATGTCGAACACTTATCTTTATTGTTCTACTGAATAAAAAAAAAAAGACAAGAGATAAGTGTTTTACCCTCTCCGCCTGAGATGACAGTAGTCCCACCTTGCAAAGGTACACACTGTGGTTTGAAGCTACTCTGTATGAGTAGTACTCTGCAACGAGTTGGCTAGAGTCGGAATTCCCCCGCCTAAGGCCCAAAGTCACAGGGATAGGCTCAAGTCACCCGTGACTCCTAACTGAACAAGCGGTAGAAAATGAATGAATAGTTATTCTTATATGAATAGGAGTATTAAAGTAGCAAGCGATTCAAGAAATGTTGCCATAAGTAACAAAAATCAAATCACTAATCAATACTTAAACTAGTTGCAAGTCTAGATTCAAGTTGAACAATAGACAAGGAGGCTTTCCTCATAGTTTTATCGAAACTATGAGACCAAATGGAAACATATGCTATTATTTTGTGGTGGAAAATTATGTTCCAACTGCAATGAGGTTACTCAACCTCGATTTGTTGAGGTTACTCAATGCAGTATCGAAATCTGCACTGATAACCTATTCCTTCATATCAAAATGAAGTTTGATTTTTCTTTATATCATGACAACACTAATTTGTACTTCTACCACTCAAATTCAATCAGCGGTCAGAGTGGACTCCAAGCCTGAGGCAAGCCTCATACATTCTCATGTGCACCAATTTATCACACAGCACATGCTTGTGAACCATCATGTAACATAGGAAGGACATGCAAAGATACCCCACTCCCACTCCAGGGGATTGAACCCATAACCTCTTTATTCAAAGGATGGAATCACTAACCATCATTTGTATAACATTTGATAAATGGTTAGAACTCTTGTCCTTATGTCAATTTAATGTGCAAACCTGTTGAGCTCAATCACTGATGTAGCTTTGAAAGCACAAACCAAACAGCAAATCTGACTGAAACACATCCAAAACCTCTGAGTCAACCTCTTCTCTTCTTTTAATTACAGAGGCAAATTCATGAATAATATAGATTTATTCCATTTACTCACATGCTAATTAGAGTGGTGCTGGAGCCTTTTTTCTATCTACAGACGGACTGACGTTCCGACAGTCAGATATTAATGTCATTCACACTTTGAAGCACCAGTGGTATCGTGTGATGGGACACGTCCACCCTTCATTTCTCCCTAATGAGGTCACGATAGAGGCCAGTGGTTCGGGACACACACACATACACACCATGGGCCCGTCCCGTCCACGAGCGGCCGATTGACAGGGTCGCCTTTGATTGATGCACCGCGGCGCTTCCACATGTTCTACAGCTCACTCATTTAATTATGTTTTCTAAGCGTCATTAACTGCCATTATATTCTATCATATTGTAATGAGAGAGGTGGCCAGTCGCAGGACAAGCTAATTGGTGATTAATGTTGTGTATCAGTAAGGGACAAACGCAAGATTGGACGTCTAATGGCACAATGCTGTATTTAAGTGCTGAATATGGGAAAAGACAAACAGAGGAGGGGGAATTAAACAGGGCAGCTCGGAGCAAATAGATGTTTTCAGTTTGTTAATCTGCCTTCTTCAAATGTACTCTTGCCTATCACAAATGTACACACTTCAGGCTGGTGCTAAGAGATAGGTTGTGTTTTTAGTGGCACTGTTTGTATACTTAAGTAAACAATCTATCAATTAGTGTACTAACCAATGACAAAAAGGTGACAGTGGGTAAATAGAAAATTAAAAATGAATGGAATGGTTTACAGAAATCATAATACGCTTGAGCTTGAGTGTGGAGCCAATTAAATTTGCATTAGGTCCAGTATCTTGCTTATAGAAAATAACATAAAACTAAGAAGTGAAACTAAACTTTTTGGCTTATGGTGAGTAAGCTGTGTTGCTCACTTTCCATTTTTTTTTTTTTTTTTTTTACATTTTTGTGACATTAGCAAATTTCAGGTCAGTGTAGCTACAAACTGACAGCGCGCTCATCCCCAGTGGCCACTGTAATTTCTAGAATAGTTGTCACATTATTGATTTGCTGATTTTCTGAGTTTCTGATCACAAACACCTGCTGTCAAAACAATCAGTGTACTCTCACCCCTCTCCTTTACCATTTTCGAGCCGCTTACTTTGCAGCTTTAATTGAAATGTGGTTGTGCGGAGGGTTTATCATTACTTTTAATTCCAATTATAAAAAAGAATTATTTAAGAGATTATTTGTTGTTGTTGTTTTATTATTTGTGCATGCAAATATGTGGATATTATATATAAAGTGGCACTATGTAACTTTCTGTGGGTGAAAAATCAAATGCAAAGAAAGTTAAGAAACACAACAGTTTTATGCCATGCTGTGCAATATTACAGCTAAATATAGCTAAACAAGATATAAAAACAAGCAAGAGAAGACGCTCCTCTGGAACACAAAAGGAGGAGAGACTATTTTATCATGTTTTTAGTCCAACAGAAACTTTCAAGCAAAAAAACATGCTTTGGTTAAAGTTGAAAAAGTTACAAGGTATAAGTCTTTAAAAGAAGTCAAATCATTGTGAAGATTAGCATACGCTGTATTGTAACACTTTATATCGTTTTAAAGAAAAGTTAACATATTTCACAGTTTAGAATGTGTAAACAGCCTAATTTTAATGATACAACTGCACTAAAATGAAACACAATTGACACATCCTTGAGCTGTTGAGCATAGCTTAATTCTGATCCAGGCTCAAACTTTATCCTTGAATCGATGTCTTTGTGCCCTTCCGCTGCCCGCTCCTCTGTTTGTCTCGCGCCCGCCTCTTAGCTGCATTACCAACACTTACTGAGATAATGGTGGGAGGCGACGCGGCCGACATAACTCACCTGCTCCTCCAGATTAGGCGCTAACACTGTATTGATGCAGCGCTTCACAGGTATGTCCGCACACACACACTCCATCTAGCCGTATTGACACCACGCGCGGCTGTAGGTGTTTCCATTTAAGGTCAGTCGATGGCCTTAAGTATGTAATGTTAGGAGGGGGGTCCGTAAACATGTCAAATTAGCAGTAATGAATGAGCGGGACAGGGCAGGGGGAGCTGTCAGGGCACATGGCCGGCACAATACATTACCCTGAGTTATCCTGGACTGGCCCGGCCTCACGCACGGACGCAGGGTGTAAACTAGTGGGACACATTCAGCGTCACACACAGCACCTTTAATGGTCTGAGGGGCTGATTGGGGCATATATAGGACAAAAGGGACTGAAACTGAGACACAAAGAGCTAAAGGGCAGCATGGTGGAATATCGGTCTACGTCAACACAAGAATCCTGGGGTTCATTTGCAGAATCACAAGGTTTATGGTTTCTTCTGGCTGCTTTCCTTATCACTAAAAACATGTACAACAGTATTTCCTATTCGCCTTCAGTTGTTGTTCGGTTAATCACTATTTCCAGTTATAATATAACTACTGCGGCTCCCAATCTTCACAGTAAGTAAGTTCTACACAATCAATACAGTTGAAATTGAAAGTGACTTGTTCGTGCACATATTGAAAAGCTTACAAATTAACTTCTCTTTTTCAGATTTTAGTGCCAAGACTTTTCCAAAATTCGAATTCAAACTCTAAATTTCCACTCACAAGAAATGCCAGTGCTACAATATCATTCTGTATCTCAATAAGCTCTGCAATTAAGTTATAAGGAAGAAAGGTACAGGGAACTTACTTTTTTTTTTTTACTGTGGTAGCTAATTTATCTAGGTTGACGGTATAATATAAAAAAAAAACAACAACAACAAACAAACAAACAAAAAATAAAATTAAGGTTTAATTATCAGGCAAATGTAAAATGCCTGTAAAATTATTCACAAAGATTCAAAAGTATCTCATTATTAGAACGTTTACAATCTATACTTTTTAGATTAGTTATTTTTTTGTATTTTTACAGGGAACTTGACATCTTAGTGTTGCATATTTTCAAAAATATCTAAAATTCAATATATTGCTCTCCTGTATTTCATTGTTAAATAAGATTTTAGTAAGTAGTAGTAGTAGTAGAAGTAGTAGTAGTAGTATAGTAGAAGTATTTTATGTTTAATCCTGAAGTATACTGGATTGCAAATTATTGTAACTGTCATTCCTAAATCTATGCTAAGCTACTATGACCAGTTTATAATGAAGGAAACCAATAATTTATAATGGTACCACTCAACTCCAGTTAACTAAAATTACTGAAAGTGTGGCTCATTCTGAATATACGGATTATGCCTCAAGCGCTACAGACTAAACTCCAACAAGAAAACAATCAGAACTTGTTTGGTTAATTTATAGCAAGCATGAAGCAACCCCACTCAAAATAAGATATAGAACATTACACTTTGTTTGTATTTGTACTTGTTTAACCTTCTGTTACGGAAACTGACTCCTTTAAGATCCCGGAAAGTTCAGATCTGGTGTAAAAACAAGAAAGGATTGACAGAAACAACCAAGAAGACAGAAAAAATAATTGCAGGGAAAATAAGATAGAAAGAATGATAGAAAGGAGAGAAAATAAACTGCTGTATTTATTTTTTCTTCTCAGTGTTGAAACAGGAAAAGGACCTCGCGTTTAATAAACCATGAATCCTTTCACAGAGAGGTTGTATGTTATTCTACGGAGAAACAGATACACGGGGAGATGGAGAGAGCAGCATGGGGGTACAAGAGATGCCCACTTCCAGGCTGCGTGTTGGTTTTGGGCCTTAGACAGTGTGTGGGAGAAAGGGAAAGAGGGGAGAAGGGGAAACATCCTCTCTCTCGCTCACTCTTGGAAGAGAAAGCATAATTGTGAAAGATATACTTCCCACATGTGTAAATGATTAAAGTCTTCTCCTTTCTCTCGCTCCTTGACAGTTTGTGAAAATGGCTGTTTAACATATCCCCAGCGCTGCGGTGAATAACTAACCATTTACCACAACAATGCACGGACATCAATATGTGGTGAATACACAAGTGAAGACGCATAAACACGAACATGCATCCTCTGTCCTTAACTTGTCTCCTCGCCCACTTTCCATACTTCCTACGCTCGGTTCCTTTCCTGTTACAAAGGTTGTTCCTAAATGAGACGTTGTATTTCCACCGGGCCTTTCGCTGCTGATATGTTTTTCTTGGCAGGTCAAACTTCTACTTTTGTCATTCACTCAGCATATTTTAACAAATTAGAAACATTAGAAACCAGGGATCGCAGCAATGTTTTGGTTTGGTTTCGAAACTTGCTCGGTCCCCCACAATTATATTTCAAAACATGGGTGAATTGTTTGACAGCCGAGCGGAATAAAACCCTAAAACAACTTTTTCATTAGAAACACATGCGGCTGCAATTAGTAACCCGGCATTATGTTAATGTGTGTTTGCTGCGGTTCATTTGTTGTTGTCGAGTGTGCGTTTGTGTCTTTGTATGTGTGTCTATGCGTGCTCCTTTACTTGTGAGGGCGTCTGAGTGTGTGCGCAAGGGACAAAGGGACACAGTGCTCCATATAACAGCATTACAGATGGCTGTTGTGAGTGGTTGTGACAGTGAAAGCGAGTGAGTTCCCACTCCATACAGATGTACTCTGGGTGACCTTACAAACACACTGGAACTAAAACAGGCCCCCTACCCTCTTGCCCGCTCTGGCACACACTGTCAATTCTCACTCAGCCCTCGCGGGGCACTAAAACTTGTTTCCCCAGCCAGGAATACATCAAGGTCCAAGAATATATAGGCAGCAAGATGCATAGCTAAGGTCCAGGAAAGCATAACTTGGCCTATGTAAATATTGGACTGAAGGATTAGTAGCTTTTGCCACCTATAAAAGCAAAAGACAGGTATGCCAGGCCCAGCAAGCGACCGCAAACTACTTCTGTACCCATGGATTGTTTGAGCAAGCAACCACTGCGCACAAAGAGGATATTTCAACAAGTTCAGTTTATGGAGAAAAAGTGGGAAAACTAGAAATGACAAGAGTAATTACAGACTACCCTTCCACAAACCAGAGCTTGACATTAACACTAGCCAACCTGACGACCACAGCACTAGATTTGCATTTTGGCTGGTCAGACTTTCAATATATAGTCACTTGATACAGTTGTTTTTTACATATATATTCTGACTCTTAGCTGCAACAGTAGAAGATGGGGTTAAGCATTCACATACTGGGGAGAGGTCAATTTTGCAGCAAGAGTCTATGTTGTCCAATCCATTCACATTGGTAGTGGTGGCAGCCAGGTCATCCGACTCAAAACTTGCCAAACCATTGCACAACTAGTACTGGGAATTAAGAAAGCCAACCAGCCAATATTTTGCTCATTCATTCAAATCTTGCTTCATCAGATATGAATAAATGATGAATTGTGATGCAATTTCAATTTTTGCAAAACTTTCTGTGATGTTGACTTAGATTTGTGTCCTCTTGTTCTTCTACTCTGCGTCTGAGCCAGCATTTTGTGTTCTCTCTGATGGTTCATTGTGAAACAACAAGAATGTTTTTTTCTCTGCTCAGTCTCACCCGCAACATTTGTTTCCAATTTGACAGATTTTGAAACATGAATTCATGGGATAGAAAATGACCTATCCTTCGAATCTCATTGCTAAAACCTTTCTGACTATTGCTTCTCTGCACCTTTTTCCGATGCTGGTTTGAAGCCAGAAAAAGTCACCTCATGGCATAGTGTGGGAGAGATTGTAAAGTTTTCATTGAGCGCATGTGGAAGTGATTTGGTTGTAATCGGCTATAATTGCGACTGTAACACACAAGCGGCCTGGAACGCATTGCCTTCATAATTCTCCTTCAGGGTCACTCCGGGCTTATCTCAATATTTAGCGTCTTGCCTGATTGAGTTATCGTATCACATTTGCTGTTAAGACTGGAGTGATGTCAACAGCTGAAACCGGAGGCCGTAAAAATGTTGAAATCACAAAGAGGAAAGTCCTTGTTTGATGGAAGCAGACATGCATTAGTTGAGGGCTGACTTTTTGAAACACATGACATTTAAGTCTGGAGATGTTAAACCAAGATGCTAGAGGAAAAGCGCCATTAATGTATCCGGTATGTGAACCCAGTTTTACTCTACCCATGTCAATCACGCGTCCCAGTCAAGAGCACTTTGTCGCAGAGGTGCAAATGGTCTTCTCCTACGCCTCACTGACCCAAAGCAGTTCCTTCTCAGATCTGTCCGTCATTGCTCCACCACAGCTGGCCCGCTATCCTTTCTGTCCTCTCTCTCCATTTTTTAGTCTTGTCATCCTTGTCAAACCTCCCATGAGTGGGTTTAACAGAGAGTCAAAAGAAACCAACTTGGTTCAGCTCGGCAACCACAGATAAAAAATATTGAAATATATGTTACACGTCATCCTCAAAAAGGTTATTAAGCCTTACTGAATTACTTATGGGGTTAGGACAATGGTTACTAAAGATGTTTGATGCAATACACAGGAGTCCACTCAAAAGTAAAAGAATTGACGCAAAACTGGAAGTAAAAACTCAAAAACCAATGGGAATGAAAGACGATGAAATGTTCCACTGAAATACAATTTCTTCCTGTTTAACTTTAAATTAGCTGAAGAAAAAGCTTTGGAAGCACCAATTTAAAACAAAAAAATTCTGCACTGTCCCAAGCACAAATGGTTTAATGAAGTGACTCCAAAAACAGGTATCAAAATCTACCTTTTGCAATAAGTTCAACTCAGACAAAGAGGAGCTGGGGACAAATACCTGAATCTAGTGCGTTGTACTTCATTCTGATCTCTAATGGCTCTTTTGATTGTTCCTTGTAGTGTTCATGGCACGCTGGAGACTGAGAGCTGGGAGCAAAACCGTTATCATAAAGAGAGTGTCAACTGTGAAGCCACTGAGCTACAAGTGATTAAAACCCTTCAACTGGGGTTACTTCATCACCGTCATTAGTCTTTTCTTGTCCTACCTTGTGGCTGTAAAACCCACACTGCCGCACCGCCCTGTCCCTTAATAATATTCACTCTGCTTCTGATACATTAGCCAGTGAGTGATAGGCCAAAGCCCCGGCCTAATTGCTTTCTTCTTGTAAAGTCTCAATTCATTTCTGCTGAGGAGCCACGGAGATGTGTGCTTATAACATACGCACATATGTGAACCTCGCATTCGCACACTTACACTTACCCAACCCACCTTCCAACTGGCGTTTTATGATGGATGGGGCTGGAGATGCAAGGGGGGAGGAGAGGGAGGGACCACAGTACTCCATGTGTGTGTATGGGTTGGAAAGAAAGAAAAAAGGAGAGAGCTGGAGAAGCTGAGGAGCTCTGATTAACGACACAGAGAAGGGGTCCCAAAGGAGCTGGGGGAAGAGCACAACTATCTGGGGCCAGCTCAGAGAGAGAAAGAGAGAGAGACAGAGAAAGAGAGAGAGAGAGAAAGAAAGAGAGAGAGAGAGAGGAGAGAGAGAGAGAGAGAGAGAGAGAGAGAGAGAGACAGAGAGAGAGAGACAGAGAGTTCAGAGTGAATACAGTGGGTGAGGAGTGGTGTGGGTGATGTTTTCTCTTCATTCATATGTTTCATTAGTTCACATTGGCAAACATGAATCTCTGCATATCCATCATCATCATCATCTGCAATAAGGGCCTTTTGAACAGCTAGTAGCTCCCAAGTGGCAGCCCCCGTGGTGCGCACGCGAACACTGAGGTACCACAGGAAGTTTGGCCTTTTACCAAAAGGGCTGGTTGAAAATTTGAATTGAATAAAATTTAAGCATGTCTAATTAACAAGAGCTGTGTCTCTATTTAGCACTAACTTACAATGATAATGTAGAGAAGATTGTAGTGAGGTCACTTATTTTCTTTGTGCGGTTACATTTTATGTCTACTACTTCACTGAACTTTTAAAGTGGTTATAATGAAAAAAATTTTCCCCATAGTGAAAGTTGAAAAAGTGGTGTCCATTCCACACCTTGTCTAAAATCTTAAGAAGCCAAATCTTTATAGTTATTCTATGGGGGGCCTTCTATATCTATGAAGACACTGCAGATCAAATGTTGCTATATTTCCAAAATGTGAATGCCCCAGATCCACATGGGAAGCGTTCCCAGAATTAAATGGAGAATGTAACTAAAGTTTCCTCTATTTCCTTGTACACTTTATGTTAGCTCCAAATGCATTCCGGCTCTATACTTACCGACACTCATCCTTCAGATTAAATCTTCTCACTTTGCCAGGAGCCCTGTCAGGAGGAAGCCGGCAGTGTGTTGCCAGAGCGCAGGCCATCACCTCTCCCTGATTGCACATGAGAGCAGAGGTAATGGGCCTGTAATAGCACCTTAAGTACCCCGCTCTCACTGACACTGGCTGGATAGCATTACCCTTCGGTCCAAACGCTGCGTGGCAAAGTAGCTGCTATATGCATAGTGTGCTAAAGGTGTCCCTGTGTTTGTGGACTGTGGATGAGTGCGATGAAAGAGCCCGGTTGGAGTGTGTTTTGTTTTCCCCCAGGGTCGTGTGAGCTAAGCGATCAAAGACAGAGATGGAGGTTAACTGACCAGACCCCAGAACCTCCACACAGGGGACCTCAGGGACTCGCCGCTGTTAGCCCAGGTACCAATCATTTGACACACGCACAATCAGTGAAGCGGCCAGTGTGGAAGGGGGCATACTGACTGATCCGCAGGGATTAAAGATCTGTAAGGCCCAAACTAACTTTGTCACTTCACTCAAGCAGCCATAGCCTTTCGCACAGTATCCATTACCTCAGATACGTTCTCGACAAAACATCAAATAGCTTCATCCCGACTTGCACCTCGGAGCGCTCAAAGAAAGATGCCTTCGACTGATATGGAAGTCCTGTAAAGTGAGTACAAGTTATATAGCGAGGGGTCCCGCGGGAGACGCTCAATGACTAGTCTTGTACTAGAAGTTTGACTGTTCCGCCAGTAGCTCAAAGTAACGCCGTCAGGACTGAGAGTATCGCTGGAAGTTTAGCTCGAAGTTGTGTTGTCAAATAAGAGAAGCAGAGAAAGAACAGCATGAAGCTAGGAAGTGAGCGCTAATGTGAAACGCGTCGTGCAAATGTACACTGGGCCTGAGCGCCTGAAAGAGTGTGTTTGGAAATGAGTGAGAGATAACCATCACAGGCAGCTGTCGGAGTGAAGAGAGACAGCTAGCACCAGCTCCAGGCGCCGGAGGGTGACTTCTCTGAAAACAACGCACACTACTTGTTGATTCCATTGGTGTCTGCATCAAACATTATTTCTGAAATGCTATATTTTGCGCCTACTTTAATTTCAAACTTGTTATGTATTCACCATGTAGAGATATACAAGGCATGCAGATCATTTATTATTCACAAAGTGTTGTAGTATATAGTCAAAAACTTAACATGAAGCAAAATATATATTTGAATCAATTAGAATTAAAGAATGACATTCATGTATAAAGAAAAAGTGAAAACATACATTGCGTTGTATAGGCAGGTGTTAAAATGCAGTGAACAAATAAATATGTATGCAAAATAGTAATTACAATTTTCTATTAACATTATAGTTAAAAAATCCTTCTAGATAAATATTCAGGGAACTTTATTTTTTAAAGAAAGACACTTAAATGTGCAGTCATCAGCTACGAAAACATTAACAATATTTAACAGTCACAGTTTTAATTTGCTAAACAAAGTGGTTAATTTATGAGGTGGAAAGTGTAAAAAAAAGCATCTGTGTTTCACTTCTCTATCTGAAAAAGCTGTACTTGCACCCAAAAACTAAATGATGTGAATATTAACAATGTGCCAAACATTTGTGAGATTTTATTACATCCTCTTTTAAAACCAAGTAGTGCAACTTTAGCTCATCCAAATCCTCAAACACAAGTTTATCTTTGTAGTGAATGGAATATTTCCATTTTAAGATCAAATCATCTACTTTCTTGTATGTCAATTATTTATATAGGGCTGAACAAATTGCATTTTTTTCTGATAAACATCACAATTGCAATTATAGATTTGTGATATGAATTTACATTTAAAAACACAATCCTTGACTAACATTTGAGAGAGGACTAAACATTACAAGAAAAACACATTTCAGAGCATGTTCATAAAGGTCGAAACAGTTTTAAATAGCTGTAATTTTGTTATTTGCTAATTATGACTATTTTGTTGCGTTATAACTTGTTTGTTTTATAAAAAATACCTTTGTTGGCTTCTTTGGTCTATAAATCATGCAGTTAACTACAGAAATATGTAGAAATTACCTAGGGCAGACTTAGTGCAGTAGTGTATGTTGTTATTTTCTGACACACCCAAAGTAAAAACCACAGGCGAGTTTCTGATAGACTGAATATATTTAAGAGGCAGTCAGGAAAAAATACATTTACTAGAATAAACTCAAACTCGACTTTAGCTCTACACAAGCTCTACTCAAGCTCTATGGAGCCTTCTAGTCATCCCATACACTTTAATGCACTTCCTGAATGTTAGGAATGATCTACTGTCCTTTTCTAGGAACAAACCAACTTTACCCCACAAGTTAAACATGGCCCACAGGGTGACATTGAGAGCTGCCCTGTTTGGTGTAGGTGCTGCTGAAATATGTGTGTGTATATAGGGTGTATAGAGAGAGGGGTGAGGGGCACTGCTGGGTAACATCTCTGTCAGGACGGCTCTGCTCCATCACCACCTCGCCCACGTGCACACTCCTGTCCCGGGACGTGCACGAGAGGCTCAGTCAGCACCCGCTCAGCCCCCGTCAGTCGCAGCGGAGCACATGTGGCCAGAGTATTCCAAACAAAAGCTTTATAAAGAGCTCGGCCTAAGACGGGACGATGTGACAGGGGGGACGCTAATGAAGCCAGGAGACCACTAAATATGCCGGGTCTCTTACCTCAAACTCACCACACACAGTATTTTACACAGGAAAACATCACACAGGCAAACATTTGTTTTTAGCTTTCCTTGCATTGTGTATTTCTATCTCTAGTGTCATTGTTTTAGAATTGCAAACTGCATACACTAATATTTGCAATTTTGAGGGTATGTAAAAATGTATAGTAAATGCTATAAAAGAAGTTATCAAAGGCAAAAATGAAAAAAGTGCAGTTATAAACTATGGGTACAAAGAAATAAGTTTGCACTTTTATGAACACTTAAAGGCATGTTACATTTAATTGATTATTAAATCTACTAATATCATTAAAGATTGAATACATTTAAGAGATATTAATTTATGTCAATATGGTATACACAACAGCTTGTTTTCATAGTAGAACTTCTTATTACAAATTCAATATGGAGACCATTGAGCCAGTGTTAATGTTTAGATAATTGGAAAGGACAGTTGTTTAGTTATGCATTTGACATGTCTCACATGTGAGTCCAAGCTAAGAAAACAAATCTATATTAGTCAATATGTCGTGTCTCATTTAATACCAAAAAAAAAATGAAAGTGTGTAAATATAGATCTATAAGTGGACATCTTACACGTCAGATACATGTCTTATGTTAAATGAAACAACTGTTTGCATATAGTGGCCCCGGCCTCAGAAGGGATGTAGGGCTGTGTGAAGTACACACAAACTGACATCCACACCTTGTGCCCAAGGGCATCTGTCCACAGCCTAAGAGCTCCCAACTGTTGAGGAAAAACAGCTCAATTAGCTCCGCAGAGGAACTAACGAAATACATCTATACACACACCCCTCACCCTCACGTGCACGGCCGCATTGATCCGCTCCCAGTCTGCGCCGCTAATTGGTGCGTTGATGATACTGTGAGAGTGTGGGATCCTTCAGGCAACCATCGAATGTCTTCCAGCTCTTTATTTCTCATTTAAAGTTGAAATACACCCACAGCACACAGAGTCGCACGCTCTCAAATATATTCTACCTGATATTCCTTTTGAAATTCTGCTCTCATGTTGGAGTTTAATCTAATTTTTCCTGGTATGTGGTACTAGCATCACACCAACTTTGCAGAAATCACTCAAAGGAGCCTTAAAAATCAGAGCCTCCCAGTGCCATAAATATCTAATCGCTAGATGACTTTCGGGCTCCCAGAAGATTGTAAAAGAGACATCTTTCTATTATGTGCATGTCCATTAAAACTAGGCTCACAAATGCTCAATAAGCATGCACAATTCAAATATCTCCACACACATGCACGCACATGATTACAGCCAGTCAGGGAAAGCAAATAGGCTAGAGTTATTTCCATAAAGGGTCTCAGTGGGTCTGAGGATCCCGGGCCTAGTCGACTGGGAGCGATTTAGCATGGCATAGACTGGTGTATTAGTAACTGAAGACGTCTGGGGACAGGCTGCTCTGGCTAAAACCCTATCCCTCCGTGTGACCTCCAGAGCATTCACAACTGGGACCTGACCACTCTCCATCTATCCTTTCAGACTTCTGAAAAAAATCGGTATTTACTCCCGTCTTAGTGCTGTTGTTTTATCCATCTATGTTTTTCAAAATCCCAGTCCTTCGTACTTTCCATTGCACCCATTTTCTCGATTATTTTCCACATTTGTGTGTTCACTCCTCTCTCTTCCATCCATCCTCTGTCTCTCCCTCCCTCTCTCCTCCTTGGCCCCAGGGACAGACTGCTGATAGACTGTGTACACCAGCTGCCCAGGGGCTATTTTTAAGGAGCATTTGTCCTTCTCCTTTCCTCTGGAGACTGACTCAACCCAACAACATCTCGTCCGTGCACACTGGAAATGTGCACATAAACACACACGCATTAACACATGCACTCATTAGGCCGTGAGCATGCATGCCCCGTGCTCTCTCTCACACACATCCTGCATCCAAGGGCATTCAGTAAATGTAGGGGCAGCTTGTAGCGCTGGAGCCTGCGCTTAACTACACAGAAGCCCAGGCTCCCGACTCAGCCTCAGAGGGCTCATAAAGCTGCCCTCCTCCCAGGGCCTGGCTAATACTCCCTCTTGTTCTAGCCCTGCCTTACAATAGTTTGTAAAACAATACTGTAAAACACTGTTGCCCACTATTGCGTCAGTCTGCTTTCATCACAAAACCAACAACAGCCAATAGGGGGCCTTGAATAATACATACAGGAAGTCAGAATTTTTGGGTTCAAGGTATCTTCCAGTGGTGCTTAATAAGTCTTTGACCCTGCATCATGGGGTGCACATGGGTAACAAAGATAAATTTGCACAAGCACATGGGAATAAATGTTAGAATGAAAAATGAACGAGCAATTTATAACCTCAAATTATTACCTTATTAAAATGTGTATTTTAACCTTGCCTTTAATTGTAATGGAATTTGTTAACAAGCCACAAAATTATGTTCAAAGTCTCCAAATCTCGTCTGCTTTCCTGACTTTTGTGCAGTGTAGTATCGCAGAAGCTCAAAGAACATGTAAAATATAAAACGAATCCTCAAACAACTGCTCCGGCAACCTCGTTAAGACATTATTTACTTTCATCGTTAGCCAGAGAAGAGGACACTAAAAATCTGTCAGCAGCCTGAAACGCCTGCTTGAGTGTCTGAGCACTGTTTAATTGTGCCATTTATCAGCCAAAAAAGCCTACTCCACCCTCATAAATATACACAATGCCCAGGCAAAAGAATTATAAAAATGTCACGGCTAACACACAAGTGTGGCCAGTGTTGATGCATATTAAGCGATTTAGACGGTGAAGGAGTGGAGCAAAAAATATGATGGTTAATTTAAGCGTCATTAAAATTGTATGAATGTGCATTGCGCCTGCTTAGAGTGGGATTTTCTCTGATCGGTAACGAAGGGGGAAGAAAAGCAATACAAGCTGCCACACATTGTGCTCTATAAACTCTTTGATTGATCATGGAGGAGGCAGGAGAACCTGAGAGGGACGGCCAATCAATGTGTGTGCGAGTGAAGAGATGCTAGCATGCGTGTTTTATGTGCGCTTACAAGCAAGTGTTTACCCTGCATTCCCACTGTACAACCTTGTGTATATCATGCATACTGCAGTAGCGGGGAGAGTTTGTGTGCATTCGTCTGCTCCTCTCATTTGAGCAGAGACAACGTTCTACATTCCACAGGGGAACAGAGTCATTACCAAAGCAGGAACTGAAGCCTGGAGGCCACGGCTCTGCATGTAGTGTGAGGAGATCGGGCTCGTTTCTCCCCGAGACGTGCTGCACGACACACATGCTGCCATTACCAGTGCCCCGCAGTTCAGTATCACTCCAACCTGAATTCAGCTGAGAGAAAGTTGACAAAAACAACTATCACCTCATCACAACATAACAGAGTGAAGATGTCAGATGCAACAAGCAAAGACGTATCAGAAGACAGTGTGTTTTCATTAAACAAAAAGTGTTAAGTGAGTATTAGTAAGAAGATATGAAGACTTGGACAGAGTGAGAGTCCCAACAGTGAGAAGGCCTATAGTCTGAAGCCCTCTGGTGCCCTCTGTTGGTGGCTGTGTCTAGTCTCGGTTCCTGCACAACACAGGTAAACATATGGCAGCTGTCCATCACTGAGCTAACAGGTGTGTGAGTGATTCTTCCTTGTCCCACTCTGCCCCTCATCTTTTGTCAATTTCTCTCTTGGCATCACACAGACAAAGTAGTGGGCTGGGTTAATTTCCCCTGCTGCTCCCACACACAGGTCATTAGCATGGCCCACAGGAAACCATTGTTCAGCCGTAATAGATGGCAATCACCGCCAGGGTCTGCTCACACCTGCTGTCACCTGACGCACCGTCTGTCGCCTCTCCCACGTCCAACAACTCTCTGCAACTTTTCTCATCCTAAACCTGTGCTGTTCACTTTGATAGATTACATAAGTGTTCAACTGGCCATATGTTAGGAATATATCTGGGATCAGACTAGGCTTTAAATTTTACACTCTTTTACACCCTGATCAGAGACTGCTAAAAACTTAAATAAAAGACAACTTGCATAAAATAAAGTTTTTGTTGAGCACTTGAGAAAACACTTTCAAAACCAATTAAAACAATCAATTTAGGAACAACCATTCCTGTCCTGTTAGTGTTGACATGTAATAAAATCTATTGTGTTGAGTCAATTCTTCATCAAAGCTGAGTTCTATAAACAGTGACATAAATGAGTTACATAAATGAATCAATATTTTTCAACCACAGAAGTAGACTGTGCTCGTATGAGATGCGATAATTGTGAATGTAATGTATATAACTTGCGAGACTATCTCATCATGTTTAATTTGAATGAACGGGGCACATAATAAGATTTTTTCTCCTTTGTGCTCCTTTTCAATTACGTCGTTAATACATGCTTTGCAATTTCATGTATGTACAGATATAAAAAAATGCTTAACATTTAACATAATAAAAAATAAATAAATAAATGAAAAAAAGTGCCTCTTTAATATACTAAATTTGCAGTATCATGATTCCACAAAATCTCACTATCTCACTGTCAGAAATATGGGTTAAAGTTGTGAATTTTTCTGCACAAAACTAAACACGAGTAAATGACTAAATAAATAGTAGCAGGAATAAAAACTATAGCCATAACTCAGCATTATAAGCACACTGTTCTCACTGGTTGTACAGTCGATAAAGGCTCTGCACGTCTCATTGCAAGAACTGCAGCTTTGTGGATTCTGTCTCTGCTCAATGTGCCGAATGTCTATGCCCTCTCTCCCCTATTCAGCTGTAGCTGTTCGGTCAAAAAAAGCATTTGAGCCAGAAATGTCTTTTTAAAAAAGACATATGAGAATACTAAACCCCTACTGCAAACCTCAGTCTTATCTCACCAGTGCAGTTTCTTGACATGTAGTTGTAGATATACTTTTTATTTCACTGCAATTTGTACTTTTTCCCTTGTTTTTCTTGTTCTCACAGCCACTAAATTAAGTGTGACATATCTGGGTTGCGATAGCCCTATAACACAATACTTAATGCTCCTATACAACAGTGAATCTCTTTGATAACACACACACACACAATTGCACAAAGTTGCTTCCTTTTTTAACTTCCACATACTACTTTTGAAGGCATTTTTTTTTCTTTTGACGCAAAATAATATAAAAAACTTATTTCATTCTTTTGAGATGATTTACCTACACTGTTTTTCTCAGTTCCTTCTAGTATACCTTGTTTCCAGGACTTGCAATTATACGTATTGTTACAGAGATCTTCCTCACAGTCCTCTCACTATGGTACAATGGCGTTGATCTTGATTGACACCGCTCGAGAGGTGTAAGAAAAATATGAATATTTACAGTATTAGTATTAGTCATGGTAAAAATTCCAGTCACATCACATCCATACGCTTAAACCACCCTTGATCTATAAACAGACTGGCAATGAAGGCGCTTGATTGGCTGAGCGGATGATTGACAGCTGAACGAGTGGAACCTTTGAATGTGAAACTCAAAGGGAAAGAAGGGAAGCGTGTTCGTGCTGGTCCCATGGGGGGAAAAGCCTGGGTTTTCGCACACTCACACGCACACACACACATGCCCACGCGCGTGCATTGTGATGGCGCTCTACTTTGGGCTGTGCTCCACATGAAAGCGCCAGTGCTTCCTGCTGTTTGAGACGAGGCGCGCTGCAAAAGAACACGCAGGGCTGTATACAGATGCGGATGGACAGGTCGCCGCGGAGACCAGAGCAGGTGAGATCCTATCTGTGGTGGCCTTTATAGAGGAAGGACCTTTTTCAATCCTTTTAGCACATTCTGAGTTTTTTTTTATCAATTTATGCATTTTCCTGTCTGCTTATCATCTCAATTTTTGACTTCTCAATGTCCCAGGAGTATCGATTCAGTCTCATTCATGTCCTTAAGCCCTCCAGTGAAAAAAAAGTATTGCTGCCGTTCTCCTTTCAGGTAGCTTTTTTTTTTTTCTAAATCATCATTATTTTAAAATATCATTGTCCATCAACTCATGCCCCCAGGAGAATAACAAATTTCCAAAAAACACAAAAAAAATGTAAACCAACTTGTAAAATCTATGATTGCATACTGACTGACCACTATAAATGAACGAATGAATAACAAAAGGTCTCCTGGAACTAAAACTCTTGCAAGAACAGTGAGCTGTCCTGCTGTATGTTACATTCTTATTTGACTCAGAAAATTATCATCTTAGCATTTCTGCTAAATATATAATATAACCATGTGAATGGAAAGGCAGGATATTGTGTTGGTGGCTCAGACTTTTCCATAAAATAATGAATAGCAACATCAACAGTTCAACACAATATTTTTAACATTTCACTTAACTACATCACCTCATCTACTAAGGTTGTAAAAACTACAAATATCAGACACTAACTGATAACAGTCAACTACCATTTATACAGTGTTGGGTAAGTTACTGTAAAATTGTAATACATTATATATTACTAGTTATATGGAGAAAAATGAGTTACACTACTGTGAGTTACTTTGAGTTACTTTGAGCTAATCAAATATTTTTAACGCATCTTACAATGCTAATCCTGTTACATTTCACTTGATTACCTATTGATTTATAGAAATGTGATGTCACAACACATCTTCCTCATAATATTTGATTCACCAACAGACAGTATTTTAGTGGTGTTTTGGTCCTGAAGTGTCGCTTTCAATAGACTAGCAACTAGTAATATATTGTCACCATTTTTATACGTAATGAGTTACATTTAGTTACTGAAACGGGAAATATATTACAGTTAATTTTGTCATGTGTTACTCCCAACACTGCATAGGCCTCCAAATATATACAAAAAAAAAAAATCCTTAATACTTCAAAATTATGTTTGTGGCACTTACATTAAAATTAGTATTATTCATTTAATATACTGTAAATTGAAAAACAGTTAAAAATTTGAGTATTCTGACAACACTACAGTCTACTCTAGGGTTGCTGCAGCAGTTGTTTTAAAATAATTGTAAACGTAAAACTAAATCAAACACTAGGAGTGGGGGTGGCAAGCACTGTCACAACGCAAAAAGTGGACACCTCTGATCTATTAAGGTTGGATTCATACACAATTGCAATTCCAGCACAAAGGGTCTGTTCATGGTGTGTAGGACTGTGAAGTAGCTCACAACTCCCTCAGCTGGTACAAAGCGTTTATACAGACCAGAAAGACAAGATATCAGTGGAAACTACTGCACTTTGATGTCCTCAGCTTTGATCTGTGACCAGTCTCCGAAAAGTGCATGAGCGAGCGCTTGACATTTAGTTTTAGATTAGATTATTCTCAATAAAGCACAGATTAAAAAGAAAGTCTTTTACTGGATGTCATGACCACCTCAGTGTTTGGTTCTGTTTCTTGCTGTTGCCATTGCATTACCAACCTATAGACCTAATAAATATTACAGTTGCATCCTCTTCAACCAGATGTTCTGTCTGATGAAATGTATTCAAGTATCTATGCATGAAGCTATTTAATTATAAACATGTGACTATAAGGATGGAATGATATCGAAAACGGTATCAAATTGTTCAATAGTGGTGCTTTAATTCAATTCTGGTGTTGGGTTCGAGTCTCCTTGTCGCTTCACAGTCAGAAGAAGCAATCAGAAATCTTCTTGTGGTTCTATTCTGAGTGAGGTGAATTTTGTCATTGTGTCCCTTGTTGTTTCACAAAAAAATACCCAGGAATGACCTGGAATGACTCCTGACCTAATTCACTAAAAATGACATTATGATTTTTATTGAAAAGCCAAGTGACTTAGCAAATTCACAGACAAAGTAGTATATTCTTGTTGGACTTAAAAAATTGAAAACATACTAGAATAGTGAATCACGTAAGGAGACAAGAATCAAATTACTGTATACGCATTACAAAGTTAAAATTGTCAACTGGGCAAAGATATTTCTAAGACACTTAACTCAAAACTTTTTCAACCCAAAGTAAACACATTGTCCAGTATTCTAAGATTCATGGAAGCATTTTAAATTGACAGAAAACATGCTATTACCAGTTTAATTAAAACCATATTTCTTGCTGTCAGGATGCTCCTGACTCATCACTCTCTCCAAATGATAAACCTTGCATTTCTCTCCGTTGTGCTCTGCAAGCGGCACATATACTACAGCACAAATGGGGAGGCGCTGCGCCCTTGACTATCCCTGCGCTGGAAGTAAGTCTTAGCCAATTAACAACATCTTCCACTGGGCCCTCGCGTGCGTCCCAACACACACCAGCGTTCACCATGACGACGCACGCCCGCACCTTGCAGCTCATGGGACTGAACCTCATTAACTGCTCTGAGACAGACACTCTCCCTTTAATCAATCCTTTTCTAAGAGCGGAGAAACTGTGACAATACAACAGCCGTGCGCGCATACAAACATACATACACACGCGCTCATATACGGGAGGATACTTTCACGTAGTGGTCTCCCAGCGAGGAAAAAACATGGTCATTTGCCAGGGCGATTCAACTCTAAAACACCCTAATTACATCGACAAAGCCACTTTGTTTTGGTGCGGGATGAAATGTGGATGATTTAGCATATTATTATTATGCCTGTGAAATACTAACCAACCCCAGGGGACTTTATCTGCTCTTTTAAATATATGCAAATTATTTTATTTTGGTTTGGTTTGTTTCCAGTGACTTTTGTGAATTGCGTGTTTGGATAATTAAATGAATGCGTGCAGATGTAGAATCGCAGGCAGTGCCCTACACACGAGGCGCGAGGAGGATGATGATCTGCCAGATTAGCATACAAATTAGGAATGTTGCACCTCGACTGCTAATCGGCTAACTTTTGTTTTCGCTTCAACCTTGACCTATTTGAAACGTGCGCCCGGTGTCAGGCCTTGAGAGTGCAAATGTAAACACTGTTCCCCAGCTTCTAATTGATAAGACTCATTTGATATTGTCCTTCTTAATGAATCTACTTTTTCTTTCTTTTAATTATCACTCATTCTGTCTTTTCTGTTTGCCATGCAGCTTCCATCTATTTAGTCATAACTACAACATGCTATAAAAATCTGTATAAAATGTGCAAAAATGTCTTCTCAATCCAGCTTTAAAACTTTTTTTTCCTCAGATGATGCAGCCGAATGCAGAGCTCCAATATTTTCTGGTCTTCCCTCTCTGATTGCTTTGTGAATCCCAGATGACTTCCACAACGTACATAATCATTTCCCTAACATGGGATAATTTGATTCTATTACTCTAACAACAGCGCAAACAAATTGCCTACGTAATTTATTGTGCCAATAACAGCAAAAACAGATGCAGTAATGGCGTTGTGGCTCTCCAATCTTACATTTTATATGGACTTAAACCAAACAGGATCATTAAAATAAGATTGTGAAAAACCACTACTGCATGTACGTGATTGTTTGTGTCCACACTTCTGTTTTACGGGTGATTCATTGCCAAATTACTCAACATTCATCTTGGCGTGAGATTATAATAAGAATAATTTTAAGACGCAATATATTCTGTTAAGTTTAAATTCTTCCTTAACAGTTTCACACAAAGAACCAAAAATTGTCTTTCAAAGTTTACTAGAATGCACTTAAATAGAGGACAAAAAGCACAAAACACAGGCTGCAACATGGTTAAAATAGAAATGAATGAGAATACTGAGATTGAATGCCCTCTCAATGAGACAAAAAAGGAACATAATAATGAAAAATAACTGTAGGAGAAACCCAAAAAACTAGTAGTACTTGGACCAGTTATCATTCAGCAATACATTTGACTTCTAAATATTATTATATCTTTAAAATAAAAAATGCCCTGGATGACAACCTGACAAAAGCAAAGATATTTAACTGCAAATATGGAATAGCACAAAAAGTATAGCAACACAGCTCTCTCATGAGTTTTCAGCAAAACAGAGTTGTGCGAATACATACAATATGTCGCAATATACTGGGAAACGTCTTTGATAAAAACAACAAAATGGGACGAGAGCTAAATGTTTCGATCAGGTATGAACCGGTATGACAGACGTCTAGCTCCTGAAGCTTGAGACTGGTTTTTCTCTGCGTTTTATCATCACCAGAATATAACGTGTATGAGTTGCAAAGACAAAATGTATTCACAAATGTGGATTTAGTAGCACAACTTTTCTTTTCGCACAATGATAAACTCTTGTAGTTAGCTGACAACAGAGCTGGCTAATGTTGCTGCTACAACTTGTGTCATACAGCCGCGGCTCTTTCTTCTATTTGTTTGCGCACGCATCCCCCCGTTGAGAAACAAATAATCCCTCTATATTTATTACTTTCTGGGTAGTTAGGGTGATATAAACCGAAGTCTCTGAACACCTTTCCTACTATAGCCACAATTGATCCTGGCTTGGGACTGGCACAGGATAAAACTGGGCAGCTAAATGCAAGTTTCATTCTGTGCTTAATAGAGGTGAGATGTTATTAATTGTTACCATATATCTAAAGCTACTGTTTTGGCCCACACTGGCCCACAGTTGCCTGTTCTGCCTCATATTCACTATAGTGTTCTCGATGCCCTCCAAAGCCCTCTGCTCTGTCCCATTTCTCCCATTGCCTCAGGTCCTTTCTGACACCCCTGGCATGTTAATGGGCCAATCAGAGGCGCTGTCCTTGAGAATCTCACTTTGGCTCATTTTCATATACCCCCCACTCTTCCCACCACCGCTCAGATTTATAACCTCTGCTGCTTACTGCTCCAGATGTTTTGTTCTGCTTTTTACTCTCTGTAATTGCTAATTCAATCTGGTAGTAAAGACGCAGATGCTCTCGAGACTTGAGCTTATATATACCTGGGTGAGGTTCCTCTCTGTGCTAAAATCAAGTATGTTCAAAGCAACAGGATTTACTATAGTAACGCTCTGGCTCATAAACATAAACCAGCGCAATTACAAAGAGCTCATTTGCCCATGTGCGGTAACAATGCAAAGGTAAGTTTAATGTGAGGAAAAGTGCATACTGGCATCAGCTTTCATTATATTCCCCTTCACTGTCACTCTTAAATCACTGCTGGTTTGCTTGGTTAGTAATTGTGTGGGTTACCTCATTGACGTTCTTTGAGAGAAGAGTGGTCTTGTTCTTCAGTAGTAGATTCTCTCCAGGTCTTCTGATTTCTTCCAACATCAAATGACTTGCATATGGCGCTGAGGTGAATCCACTTGCCCCTGTGAATAAAAGAATGTATGAGCAAATGAGCGGTCTTGCTGCTGTTAACATAAGTACAAATTTCACTTTCACTGATATTGGAATCAAATACTGGTGCCGACCCATAAAATTTAGCTGGATCAGATATTGGTTCAGTCGATCCTTTTTCCTTTAGCTGAACGTCACAAGAAACTCTCATAATGTTTGAGATTTTGGTCAAATTAAGTTGTTAAGTTGTTGCTTGCACAATAAATAACAGATTCGTTCTTTCAGTCTGTATGCTGGTGTTGGTCAATATCGGCATCAGAATTTAGCAAAAGTATCAAAATCAGTATCAGAACTAAAGAAGTTGGATCCCTATTATCATGCAGGTTGCACTGTTTTTTAACATTTAAAATTGGGGTTTTTTAGTTGTAAATAAGTAAACTTTGTGTTTTCCACCGAAAGGTATATGATAAATGCAGCACTTTGTGAAAAAATTAGCCCTCTGAGAACTCTCTCAATCGAATAATAAAGAATTTTAGTTCTAATCAGGAGCAGAATGCAACGTTCTGATTGGCTGAGCTTGGGTGGTCCTCTTCAATTTCATTTTAAAAGAGAAAAAACCTAATACATATTGATATTAACAATGTGTTAAAGGATTTATGAGAGAAAGTTGTCAGATTTGAAACCTAAATTGTGTTTGCAGTGTGAAAATCACCTACCCCACCTTTAAGATCACAGTAACTGGTTAAAAACAAAAAATATAATATTGTCAACAATATTTGGATCATGACAAACTAAAAAGCCAGAATTTGAATATCAGTGCTATTTACTCAACTCTGCTCTAAAGACCACATTCTCAAATTGGCACTGGATTGTACATAATCAAAAAGACCCAAACCGACCTTTTATCAAAAGAAACAAATATATCTTGATTGGATTAAAATGTGTGTGATTGCACAGCCATATACAGTATATTGTACAAACTCCACTTTTTTTTTCTTTAAAGAACTGTTCAAACGTGATCACTTGCACCAGGCTGTACATCTCTGTCTTCTCTTAAACATTTGTATGTAAACTCTCTGGCGCTGATCTGTGTTTTTTGTTGGTACCAAAGCCAACAGTGCTGAATATACACGGTTATTTGAAATAAAAGCTGACATGCTCTTTATATAGTTCTCAAATGTCAGTGCCTATTGTCTGGACAGTGCAGTGCAGTGATGGACCCAGTCGGGAAGTCTACAATAAATTTTAAATGCCTTGTAGTAAAGTCTGGCCACAGGCTCCAGCACATCATTGGTGGTGAGTGACCAGATGAGCTGTAAGAGATGGTGCAGCGCATTACTACTGCAAGCTGGAAGGTATTCGACACAGACAAGGACAAAATACTCAAATTTTATGTTGACAAATTTTTGCTGAAGTTTGGCCACATTTTGAGAATGTATAAAACGACACTGTAGAAGCCATAATTATGAAGCATAACACGCTTTGGTCTTGAATTTTATATTTTTTTGTACTTTTTTACTTATTTGTGTTGTGGTCTGTGGTGTTACTAAAGAAAAAAAAATAGAATGAAATGTGTACACAAGTTTTTTTTTTCCCCACTGAAAGAGTGTAATGCTGAAGAATGCAATGGCACGTTGTTCAATAATACAAGATCTAATACGTGGATTAAATACGTTGCAATGTACATCTTAACAAATATTTTCCTCTGTAGATTTTCAGAAGTTGTTACACTAACTATGCAAACCAAAGTTAACAAAATGCTCATAAATAAATAGAAGTGATCACAATATATCCACACTGAATCTGACAAACAATCAAAACACGAGTACAATTGTGCAAAGGCATCAAGTAAGATTTTAAGCTTTGAAAACCAAACTGTGGTAGGAGCCTCTCATCTGTCAAACCTTTTTCTCATGTCCAATTCCTTTTTCTCACCAGTGAAAGTGGCGCTCGAGTCCAGTTTAGAGAGAAAAATAAACAGAGTGGTTATCCACAGGAATGTGAATGCTACTTTAGTGGCATTAGGAACATCTGTGAGTGTGGTTTGAGATCACAGTAGGCCGTCTCTGCAACTTTGAACAGATGACAAGTGGCCTCATTGTTTTATTCAAAACCAGCATACTGAGCATTATGTGTGCACACAGACATGTACACTGCAGGGATCATACAGATAAATACAAGGAGGGATCAATAGGATCAATAAGAAAAGGACAAAATGGGAAGAAACAAGTAAATAAGGCGTTCAGAAGATTGACTACTGCCAATATACATTATTATTAGGCAAGAGTGTAATTATAATGTCCAGACTTGAAAAATTTTTTGTGGGTTAAATATTCTTTCCATTGATCTGTAAAAGTCTCTCATAAGGAGATTTAAAATCATCTGCGCAATTAGTGAGTGAAGTTGGTCAATGTCCCTAGTTCTTACAGTAAGACTAAATAACAGTACTTTTGCTACTTGGACCTGTCCTGATGTTAAAAAAATCTTAAACAGTACTTGGGACATGTAACTATCTTTAATTTGCAATATTATTTTGGACTACCTATAGGCTATCAGTTAATCTTCTTAAAGCTAGGGCAACTCAAATTTAAACTAAATCCACAATGAAGTTACACACAAGCACATACACACACAACATAGTTCTTCCATTCACACACATCCATGCAGCCGGTAGACCTGCCATGTGTCAGGGAGACAGGGGTTAGATACTGTGTTTTGTGTGAGGGTTATATCGCTTGGGAAAAGGACTAAAGATCTCACCGGGGCCGCAGCGGTGCCAACAATAACAGCCTGAAGTTTAACAGCACAGAAGACTTCGCAATGACAAGAGGAAAACGAGAGGCCTCAAAGTGACTGACTCCAGAAATGTAGTTACTTAGATGAAATCAGCAAATATGCTATAGTAGACCTAAAGCATATAAAGAGCTGGTTTTGGTAATTGAGAGCTAATGTCCAAAACAAAGCACATTGTTTTTTTGTTTTGTGACAAAACTACAAGGCAATTTCAAAAAGCAATGTGCATTTAAGCAGATTGGAAACACATGTGAGTGGGAAAAGGAATAATAGCACGGTTTAAAAGGAAGTCTTTCTGGTAAAGCTGGACGGAATCCCATGTGGAGATGATATTTTGACCACATTTGTCATGGGAACTTCTGCCATGTAAACACGCAGCCTTGAACCCCTACTGACTGACACAAACAGTCAAATGTCCACTGGCCCCTGAGCTGCAGACCTCTGTAGTCACACTGCCCCCTAGTGAGGAATCTTGATACAAAAACACTGCCAATATGAATTTTGTTGTGTTTCTTCATCTAGAGCTTATAAAGCAGATTTAGCAAAAATGCTAGCATACTGATGAAACTGAACAAAGTTGTTGTTGTTGTTATTATTATTATTATTATTATTATTATTATTTTATTATTATTATTATTATTATTATTATTATTTTATTATTATTATTATTATCATCACCATTATTAAGGTGGTGGTGGTAGTAGTAGTAGTAGTAGTAGTAGTAGTAGTAGTAGTAGTAATAGTACTAGTAAGTAAGTAAGTAAGTAAGTATTTCTTGGAATATGTGCTTTGTACTATGCAATGATGCACATCTGGACAAACAGTTCTGTCTGCTGTGCGAACTTTGAGGGAGCTTTTCTTTTGGGTTGACATCTATTACAAATAAATTATTTTTTTTTTTACAATGTAGAGACTTTTTGGCATAAATCTATAGAAGTAAACTTTACAGTTTAGCCTAAAATGTCTGTGTCAAAGTGGAATTTTTCAAATATGCCACTTTTCTTTTTGTCAACGTCTTACTAAACTTACTGAATATAATAAAAAATAATAATAATAAATGCAATGTCCATAAACTAACTTACAAAAGAAATATATTACTCAAATGTAAAATATGATTGACACATTTCTTTAAATGTGTATTGCAGAGAAAGCCCAGGAAAGATGCCTTTCACCACAAGATGCCACAATTTACTCATAAAATTACCTTTATGTCAATAACTGCCTCATCCAAACATATAAATGCAAAAATTGGCCATCTCAGTAAAGAATTGTGTAGTTTAAGGACACCAGATATTTTCAATCAGAGCTTTGATTGAATACTTTGCCGTCCTCAGCAGTGGCATGCTCACAGATACACACACATTGTTGACAGAGAGTGTCTTGAGCAACATCATTTACCACTTAGGCCCCTCCCCGAGGACCGTGCCATTCCTAATGCGTGGCAGATAGGTTGATAGCTCTGGTTTCTGTCGAGAAGTGCATGTCAATCAACAGCTAGCATCAACGTCACTGAGGCAAAGTGTTTCTGAAAGATCTTTTTACTGAGTGCCTTTCCACCCTGTTTTTCCCCATCCACACACACATGCACAAACACACATGCAGCCATTTCCATCCCAGCAATCACTTCTCCTAGAGTTCTCCTCTTCGGACGTGTAACAGTAATTGAGGTTGCTCCCTCGGGTGCGCTGCATTCTGGGCGGTTAAGTGCTGTTTCTTGTTGTTTTTTTCTCAAATGGCTTGTATTTTGGCTATTGTGTTGTTTCTTCCTGGTCCTCTACAGAAGTGTAAGCAGTGGGCCATATTTACACGTATCATTAGAGAATAGAGACATGTGGCCCATCTGAGGGCTTATTTACCCACTGGAATATCAATCAATATGACAAAGAGCCTTAATACTTTTTGTATAGTCCAAGTCACAGGAGAGTTGGAGAAACAGGGCAGATAAACTTTGGTCAAATCATTCTTTTGAGTAGAAAATAGACAATCACGCAATAGATTTCCTGGAAGAGGCAAAGCCCAGTGCGTCCCCATGTTAGAAAGAACTAGCAGTCAGTGAAGGGTGTGCACTTGTTACCGTGACCTCGGCGCTCTCCGCATCAGGCCTGGCTTGAGTACACCGCGCGACCTTTCTGCACGTTGATGACGTTGTCGTCCGGCAGCAGAAGTGATTGATCTGGATTGACACAAACAGCCAGGGCCCAGCCTGGCCTGTCACACAGGATCACTGGGTCATTGCAGCATGCCTGAATGCCAGATGAGCAGGAGCTGAGAGCACAGGGGACACTGACCGGCTGCATATACAGGATGGGCCTGCAAGAGAAAGTTGGGAGTTTTGAACAAAACTGGCAAAAAAAAAACCTGATACACTCACTTAAATGAAAAGCTGATTAGAGTGTTTATGTTCTGTTCATGCAAATTCAGAGCTAGGTTTTGGGACTAGAAGCTGGTACAGGCTTCCCATCAGTCTGTTTCTATGCAAACAATATTACATTTCCAAGAATTTTCACAGTATTCCATTACTCACCTTGGAGGCAAATACTGACTAGGACAAGGTAAAACAGATTTGTGGAGAGGAGCCCTGTTCACAGCACCTTGCATTACAAACACTTGAATACGTTCAGAAAATGTAGGCCTAGCAGTTTTTAATGTCATACTGTGGAAAATTTAGTCGAATTAAAGATGCAAAATTGGCTTTGCATGGTAAATGGTTTATGATTGTAATTTTTTGTTATTGTGAAGAATATATTATAGCATACGTGCGATAACTGAACAAGAATGTTGTAGTAACTAATTAGCTGTTAGCATGAATAGCAAACTTTGAGGCCGCATGGTCCACAAGGGCCCCTTCCACCTCTCCGCCTTCACATCACAAATAAATTGAGAAGTTCAAACTGTATATGACTAACCAGCAAGTCTTCCTTTAAAAGTAAATGTATTGTGTGTATTTATTAGACTTAATGTACAGCATGTTTGGTTGTATATCATTTCAAAAATTAGTTTATTTAGTTAATGGTCAGTTTTTCATGTATTATTCATAACCACGTACAATTCCTTTTAACTGTAACTATAATAAAAACTTTCATACCCGGGGTGGCTTTAAGCGTATTCGGTGTGACGTGCCATGATAATTTCCTGCCTGATCTTTCCTGTTCCTCTGCTGCGCCTCCTGTCTGCTCCTGTAGAGAGGTGAATGTACAAGAGTTTACTTTTTGTGTTCAGGCATTAGTTTCGGTGGCTGAGGGTTGTTTGACGGCGGAGGAAAGAGCCCATTTTCACGGCAGCCAACATGTTGAATATGTGGAAGGTCCGGGAGCTGGTTGACAAAGCGTGAGTATGGCCATCGTCGTGCCGATTTCGCTCAAAAGTTTTAATTTGCGTGGACTGTGCTGTACCTGTTTGAAAGAGACACGTACCCAAAACTTTGACGTCACACGCTGTACAAGTTTGCTAGCTTGTGTCCGACTTTAATGATCAAAACAAACACAAATTAGCCTCAGATAGCGATCCAGCAACTTGCAAGACTTCATTATATTGTCACGATTGATTGTTCTAGATGTCACGGCTGTTGTTACGCTAATGTTAAGCCTATTTGTCCGACTGTGTGCGCTCTCTCACTTAAGCTAACAAGCTAATTAGCCGTTAGCTGAGAGTTAGCTGGTTGTCTATGGGTTGGGCTAGCCGGCTAAGCTAGTTTGACAGCTCACATTCTGACAATTATGATGATCATTTGGTAATGTGAAAATACACGTGTAGCTGAAGTGTTTGTGTGAACAGACAGAAGAAAATATATCCTCCACAAACTTATTATGACACTTGTAGGTAATATTTGGATGAGACACCACAGTGTTTTCCACAACTTTACCTAGCTTTGCCAATCTTGAACTCCCCTGGCACTAAAAATACATAGTTTCAAGTTTTACAAATCTTGAAATGAGTAATTCTCTTTTTCACTACATTCACTACAACAATGGCATTTAAACTAGATTAAATAAAGCATTCTCTAACTGTACAATTTTGTGTAAAACATAAGCTGCTGCTGTAATACATGAAACTGACTCGAGTTACTTCATTCATATTCATAATTTCTCATAGAGGTCACCTATTTGGCACCAATAGTACAGAAAACAAAATAATCTACGCAAGATATATAATTTTACCAGCTATTATTTATTGAAAGGTACATTATAATAGAAAGGTATTGATGTCTGTAAATTGTTGTGACAGACATATGCACAAAAATGTGTTTTTACTGAATGTTTTCATTTTAAAAGCGTGATACGCCAAGCATAAGGACATTCTTCAGAGATTAGGAATGTCAATGAAAAATACTAGCCTGCAGTAATATTTCTGTTTTATTACATTTTGTCTCTTGCATCTATGTAATGTTGCTACTACTAGTTTGTCACTGGCTATACATGTGTCTTTGTGACTCAACCTTGCTGATCTTGCGATATAAAAGGAAGCAAAGTAGTTTCATTAATACTATGCAAAGTGCGTAATAATCTGGAAATTTTAAACAAGTACAACACAAAGACAATCCATCTGAAGACTTTTGTTTTGTTTATGTGGCAGTTTTAAAATAGTTGGAAGCTATGCAAAGCAATACACAAAAAGCAAGATGATGTAACTTTTTTGCTGGAGGGTACACCACATGCTTAGAAAGGTTACAAAATGGGCCTAAAGATTTTTTTCACATTGTATTACTAAGGACACTACAGTTGGATTTGCTTTGTTTTGCCACTACTACCTGTAAGACTACACCTTGCAGATTGTATTGCTATTGTTTGTCTTTACTCTGGTTTACTTCAGCCGTGTCTTTTTCTATCAGGTGGTTGTTTTCCATCTTCAAAAGTTTAATAGCAGCTTGTACGGACAATGGGTTGTTTTAAGTCCATCCAAGCATGCATTCTTCTGGCCCAAAACAGCGGTCTCCCTGGAGTGTGACCTCTGAAACATCGAGTGCTTTCATAAGAAAAACAACACGCTGTGATTGCCTCTGGTCTGGTTCAAATAAAGCGACTTTCTTCTTAACTATTTTTGTTACAAAATCTGTCATTGCAACTAATTTGCAACTTGTTCTAGAATAGGATCTTTGAAAAATATAGCTCTACATTAGTAACTCTAATGGTGTGTTCTAATGCAACTTTTCCTGTTTGATGATTAAGCGTATTTTTACCCGGGCAGAAGAATACTCCAGAGACTAACCAGCTCAAAATGCATAAAAAATAGTGCGTGCATCTTAAATGTATTACATTTTAGCCCTAATGTCACCAATATCTACCAATGGATTATTCATAAAGCAGTCAAAATGAGTGAAGGGCGTGATGATATGTCTAGCATTGCAACTTCCTTTTATTTGCCTCATATCTGGGACATGCACCGCCACCACAGAGAAGAGATAAGATGCTCTGCTCACACAGTATCTTCTGGTAGTGAAGTTTTATCTTCAAAAATGTGGGTGTTGTATTTAACTGCTTTAAGATGATCACATTAAAAATGAATTCCCTTCTGTTTTTTATGAAATTGTTAAATCATCATTCATTACTTTTTTTGAAATTTAGATTGGTGCTCAAAAAATTAAATTTTTGTCTCTTTGGGCAAGGATCTGAGTGTCGGTACTAATTTCAGTGACATGTAAAATTTAGAATTAGCAGCAGGTTACATAAGTTGCCTCTTCAATGCAATGCAGAAATAGTAAGTTTACATAAATTAAACTGAAAATAATCATTAAAGTTGTGATTATTTGTTATAAAGATTTTCAAAGCATGTTTGATATGATCTGAGTTGCAGGTTCTATCCATATTTTAGATTTGATTGTTTTGATTTGCTAATTGCATTCATTTTGCTTTGATTGTTATGATAAGCAATCAAGTTTCCACAAGTAGATTTTTTTGTGCCAGCAAAAAAAAAAAAAAGGCTTTCAAAGCTGATCATTAACTACAATTTAAAATAATTGTATTGCAATGTCAACATAAAAATGAATTGAAATATTTTAAATGGTTAACAACATTTGTAAAGGTGAAAGTAGCTTTTCTTTATTTATGTTTATGTTAAAAACAAGTCTTTTGAAAGAGTTTTTATGTGTTGGCCAAACTTCGACACCCACAGCAGTAATAATACTACAGCATGTCTTTGCAACCACAAACAGGGTGTTTTCTGCTGCAGCAAATCACAGCTCTCTGTCAGGCCTGTGCTGCTGATGTGGCATTCTCACACAGGAGACTGTGGCTCTACAGCTAAACAAGTGTTAATCGTGTGAGAAAGGGCTTTGTCTGGTTATAGTATTACTGCTGCTTAGATTTCACTTATCCCACCTAAACATGTAAACCTGCAAAGCAAGTAGGAGCATGTTCAGTGTCAAATGCATCTCTAAATGAGGCATAAAAAGTGGTTGTTGGTTCTGCTTGCAACATGTAACTGTTGTTTTGCATAATGCTGATTATCTTAGCTCAGTTTTGCAAAATTTATTATGATCAAATGATAAATTATGGGCTTAGACTGACATTTGCCTGTGAAGGGTGTCAAGATCGTTTGGATAATCTGTGAATGGGGATTTTCAGGTCACAGTATAAACTACTTTAATTGATACGAATAATACTCTGAAATGTAAACCCAATGCACTTGTATCAAATTAACTTGTGTATTAACAAGTGTAATTTATTTGGAAATTAGCATACTAGAGGAGTGTTTCTCAATGTAGCGGAAAACACAGTTGGAGAAAAAATTTAAATGTATGCATTATGTATTTATGTATTTACTTATCTTTTTTTTGTTTTGTTTGTTTATTTTTCCAAACACATTTATGATGAAATTGTCTTTTAGTAGTATCTTTCTAGGTGAATAGACTTGGAAAATTACACATTTAGCTGTTTCATGGTCATGTTGTTGGATATCTTGAATTGTGAATATTAAGTAATTTGTTACGTTTCTTCAAATAATAACCAAAACTCAGTATACAAGCTGCTCACCTCTTCATAAAGATTATTGAATTTTATTTTTGCCACATTATTCATTTCACTTACCATGTTAGTGCCACACTTTGAATAGGTGAAAGTACACAAAGCACTCCCTTTCATCATAATGGCCAGTGTTTACTTAAAATGACGTGAATGGACGGTAGAGGGGTGTGGTGGGAATAAAAGTGCCTTTAAATCATTTGGCTGAAGAGACCTCTCTGCCGCATTGATACTTATAAATACTAAATGAATCTATCATTTATGCATTTGCCTTGTTTTTGTCCCTTTGCAGAACCAACATGGTGATGAACTACACTGAAATCGAGTCAAAAGTCAGAGAAGCCACCAACGATGACCCCTGGGGACCCTCGGGGCAGCTCATGAGTGAAATCTCTCGGTAAGAATCACAGAGACACAACGGTCCTGCTGAGGCTGCAAGGTCATCTAAATATTCAAGATCTAGTGCATTCATTCAAAAGGAAAACGTGTGTTAAATATTTGATTTGGTCCTTTGCTTTGTGTGAAAGTTATAAGAATGTGCACAAAATGACAGGAAGAGAAAATTGTATTAATATTATATTTTAAGCCTATACTAGGTTTGCGTCTCAAGAAGAGCATCTGTTGAAATAAATATTGTAGTTTTAATATAATCACATCAGAAGAAAGGTGTTCTCATACATGAATGAAATGCTGTATTATTGGTAATGGTTATTAACTTCTGTAGCTCTGAATATTGTTATAGATAGGTTTAATACCACTAAATATTTAAATATTCTCTCTTTACAGTGCAACTTTTATGTATGAACATTATCAAGAGGTGATGGGCATGCTGTGGACACGAATGCTAAAAGAAAACAGGAAGAATTGGAGAAGAGTCTACAAGGTCTGTATAGTTACATGAACTTAAGGTATCAAAACTATCTAAATGGTTGTTCAATAATTACATACGATCTTGTCTCCTAGTCCTTGTTGCTGCTCTCACATCTGATAAGAAATGGGTCTGAGAGGGTTGTGACCAGCGCTAGGGAACATCTGTTTGATCTGAGGTCTTTAGAAAGCTACCATTTTGTAGGTAAGATTATCTCACAACAAAACATAAGTAGGGTTTGCCTTTTGTCTTTGATATTATTACTTTGCCTGGAATTTAAACTTAAAAATGTTGCATTTATATATTACATGCATCACCTGCTTGTCTACATGGAAATGAATGGGTTAACTAGATGTAAATCTCCTTCCAATTGTTGTTAAATGCAAAGTAAATAAGGGGGCTGCAAGATGAATCACAGTCAAATTGAAATTGCAATATACAGTAAATGGACAATTAGTTATTAGGCTGCAGTTTTTGAAGTACCACAACTTCCTCTACAAACAACAAAATAGCCTGTCCTATTCTGCATAGGAAATTTGACTGTACAAATATACATTTAATGCTAGTGGCTGTTAATCTTTTTGTTTTTTCTCCTGGACATGGTTAAAATGTGAACTTCAAACAGAATCCAATTTGTAAAGCTTAATCAGTTCAAATCAAACCACAATTCTTGCAAATTATTAACTACTTTTTACCAAATCATACAGACTTAGTTAATAATCATGATTTTAAAAACATGCTACTTTCCATGTATAGATGAAAATGGGAAGGACCAAGGGACCAATGTGCGCCACAAGGTGAAAGAATTAGTGGAGTTTGTTCAGGATGACGAACGACTCCGAGAAGAAAGGAAAAAGGCTAAAAAGAATCGAGACAAATTTGTGGGTGTATCATCGGACAGCATGGGCTACAGAAGTTACTGTACGTACTTCAACATCACACTGACACAAAGTAACATTTTGTGACCTGTCAAATCACTTGAATTTGTCTTTGGTTTGCAGCCGGGGACAGGTACGACTCCAGTGACAGGAAGAGCAAATGGGACGACGACTTTGACAACAAATCACAGTTTCCGTTCAGCGACAAAATTGGAGAGATCAGTGACAAAATTGGCAGCACCATCAATGACACCATCAACACATTCAGGAAGAAGGACAGAGACGACTCGCCAGACCGATTCAGGTAAGACATTGCCAATTTAAAATGTTCTCAATTTATGAAACCAAGTATTGTCACTGCAGTGTCCATAATAGAACAGAAATATCAGTTTCTCTAGTTGAGCTAAAGTCCAATGTACTGGTGATAAATTTTGCAATACGGTCCTAATGCAGTGTGATTTTTGGTCCAGATTTTGATTTTCACACTAGCTGCTTTCAAGAGTAAATGATATTGTAATAAATGTTCTTATCCAATTAGGCAATTTGGGGAATTTTTATACTTGTACTTCTTGTTTGGGCATGGCCAATAAACATGACGTAATTCCACAACTGTTACCCAACACTCATATTGTAAATCAGGCCGAAAAGCAATATAAATGACAAAGTTAAATGGGTTAGGGTTAGTACTATTGAAAGGGTTTGTACTATTAAAACAAATTGTCAATTGTGTGTACATTTTGTTTACTCTGCTTTACTTACTGTCATCTTCAAACCTTTGTAATTTTTTCTTCACACTCCATAGGCACTACCACATCAAAATATTGTATTTCATAATTAGAAAACCATGACAATGCGTCATATTGTATTCAAGACATTAGATTTTTTTTAATGCAATTTTGTGACGAAAATTGCTAAATATGCTTAAATGGTAAGATCAGTTTACATACCAGGAGAAAGAATATTTGAAGCATGACTGAAATATGAATTGCTGAGTAATAATTCACAGTATTTCAGACATGTTATATAGGCCTAAACAACTAGTACAATAAGATACTCATACAAGATATTTTCATGAGGCAAAGAAGGACATTCTTTTTATCAATTTGTGATTTTGTTTGAGAGCTATAGTGCAGCCATGTTGATCATTATTTTTTTTTTATACAATATTCACTCCTTATTCTGGAGTGTGTTTTGTTGACTACATTTTTGACCGTTTAATTCCTCACAGTGACCACGAGGAGGACAAGAGGAGATCTCACAATGGCCAGTCGTCAAAAGAGTTTAAAGATGAAGAAGAAACTGTTACTACAAAAAGTGTTCAAATTGTTCAAGCCACAGAAACCACAGCCACACGGAAAAAAGGCCCGTCTAAAAAGGTGGACCTCGGCGCTGCAGCTAATACACAGGAGACAAAACCCCAGAGACCACACCCAAACAGGTACATACACTGATACGAGTGCTTTTACAAATGTAGTTGTTATTTCTGATCTTTTTATTGCATGTTATCTGTCTAGACCCAACCCTCAGCGCCACAGTCCTCCAGCACCGGTCTTGCAGATTTACTAATGGTGGACACAACGCCAAGCCAGCCTGCTGCCTCAGGTATCAAGGTTAAGATGTAAATGATCAGGGAAGCTCTCGTCTGTCACTTTACCTCAGCAAAGGGGAAGTGAATGATTTATGTTTACAGTTTATACCATTAACTCTTTATGCGCCAGGGTTTTTATTTGAATACCAGTCCAGTAAATGTGGAGACTATAAACTTAATTTTGTAGAATCCAAACTGATATCTGAGTGGTATTTTACACAACCGCTGACAGAGTTGAATTGTGAATTTTCCTAGTTATTGAAACTCATCAAAAACTAAGAATCTGAAGACTAGAGAAGACTTACAACAAACACTTAAAATACGCAATTTGTCTTTTCAAATTTACTGTTAGTTTTAAAGGTGGTCTCCCATTTCTTTCAGTAGTTTAAAGTATGCAATATGTTTATACCTCTTGAGAGAAATTCACGCTTTGCATTAGACCTATTCTACCTGTTTTCAACAAATACCAATGTCAAGATTGAAAATGGCTTTTTTTTTAACTTGCGTCAAAATGGATCATAGTGTTTTATTTAACTGTAATTTATTTCACAAATGACAAAATAGTTTCGATGTTGTCCAATAAAGGGTACAAAGTCATATCAGCTGAACTGATAATATGGGACCAATACCTAATATTCAATCACAATTTTAGATCACATAAACACTTTTCTGGTCGATACAATTCAACTAAACAACTAACAGCTTTTTTCAAATAGAATTATTCCCAAAACAAATTTATAATAGTGTTTTTGTTTTGCTTTATTCTGGTTTAGTTCTGATGACAGTGATTCAGTATCTCTCTTCAATACTAGTTGTACTATCCATACAATTTTTTTATGATTTTGACTAGAACTGGGCAATATCGAATTTTGATCAAACTACCAGTATATTGCAGATCGGCGGTATACACATATTTATGCAGTAATATTCTCCAGAAGGCCTCTATGTGTTTTCTTGTGGTTCCCATGATCTCCTGATGCCTCAATGTTGTGACCAGAACAGTGGACTTTGTGTCAGTCCGAGTGATTCGAGTCTCAGATTCAGAAAACAGCAGTGGGAGGGATGATGTATAGGAGCTAAGTGCGCCAGATGTTTCGGAGTGGTCCCCGGCGGTGAGAGGAGGGCTGGAGTGCTGAGCAGATGTTTGGTGTCTTCACTGCCCCTCCCTGCGCTGTTTCTCTGACACTGAAGGAATGCTAACTACGTCGAAATGACACCTGCAGGTCTGTACCTAAAGCTAACGGGCCAATATCGGTTTCTACTTGCAGACTTGATCGGTGGGTTCGCAGACTTCACCTCACCCTCTGCCTCTGCCGGTCTCTCCACAGGCACAGGTTAGTTACTCTTTTCTTTAGTTTTTGCGTGTGTGTCTTGTGTTGTGCTGTGTCGGAGTAACTGCTAGAATATTCAGAGGGATGCTGGGAGGGAGCCCTGGCCATATGGAGCCTGCTACCTGCTCTGCATAACAAGAACAGACACATATCAGCTCCTGTTATGGATGACAAGGAGACAGGGACGGAGCAAGAAGTTGTTGGGGGTGAAGGAAGCTAAAAGAGATTGGAAAAAGGATGGACAGCAGGCTATGGGTGTATGAAAATTTAAAGTGTGGCACAGGTGGTCACGGAGAGGCCTGGATAAATCTAAACCGGTCACAGAAAATGCCTGCTTCCTCTAAACTGCAGTGACAGGCTCTGTTTTGCGTGCGTGGTTTTTGTTTGAAATAATTCACGCAGTTCAGAGTGCAAACATTGAACAGAATGGATGGCACATGAACGTACTTTAAATTGTCCTTTTGTTTCTTTGGTTCAGTAGCAGCGGCGGGATCCAGCAGTAATGGGGACTTCGGAGAGTGGAACGCTTTCCCCGGGGGACAGATGCCAGCAGCGGCCCAGTCTGCAGATGTAGGTGGCACAGACTTGTTTGGGACAGCGCTCTCGACTCCGGCGCCAGTGCCAGCTCCCGCCCCCGCCGCCCCTTCAGCAGATCTGTTCGACCTTATGGGCCCCACACAGACCCTCACCACGTTACAGAGTCTGAACTTCAGCATGACACAGAGCATGACCTCCACCATGCTCCCACAGTCACAGTCTCAGGTTTGTGTTAACTCATGAAGCATTTATTCACCCTTCTAATGCTTTTATTAGTCAGATGTTTTAGGATATGTGAGAGCAAAATTATTGTTATATACTGTAGATAGAAACATTTACTTATCAGCATCAGAGCAGTTTTATTACCATTGTCAGTGAACAAACTTCACAAAGTAGGAACTTGCTTTGATGTACAATGTATAATACTAGTCATAACAACAATGACTAAAATATTAACTTTTTGGAAAAACAGTTCATATAAAGTCATTACAGATATATGTGTGAAATTCAATACATTATATTTAAAGGCACTTTTACAGTCTTAAGAACGTAATCAGACTTTGCTAAGACTTTTCTGTAATTCTTGACCATGATGTTTTTGACTTTAGAAGCCAGAATAAGTTGAGCTGTGTTTGAATGCTAACAGATGCTAACTGAATGCTTACGACATAAACAGAGGCGCTTCCTTCGTTTTAGGAACAAATAGTTGTAATATTAGATGTAGATGGGACATTGGTACAACTGGTATAGTGCTTTTGATTACTAGTATTACATTACAATAGTATTACATTCTTAGTTTGTACCAAAATATCACATTTCACTTGATGGAAAAGCATAAAACATGTTATAACATTAATTAAATGTAGATTTTCTATTTCAGAAGTACACAGTTTTACTTTTCAGTACCAGTTTGTCATTCAGTTCTACTAGTAGTGCTGAAACCATTTACTTAATGTGTAATAACTGCTATGATATTTTGTGTCATTGTGGTCAATCACTACAGCACAGCTTGCTGTATGCTCTGTCTATGGTATTTTCACTCAGTTAAAAGGCTGAGTGGAAAAGCATATTTAAATGTAGGTTTTTCAGTAACCAGAGATGTTTCCTGTTAGCGCAATTTAATTCAAAATAAATGTTAAATAGATATTATGTTTCAATTGGACAGACAAGAGAGCAGTACGTTTGCATAGCTTTAGCAGACACTCTTGTCCCCTGGAGACCTCGATCTAACCTCCCACCACCCCATCACCACCACAAGAGTGCAGATTTAAGATACAAAACATTAAACAACAGCAGAACCCTGTGCATGTTCCACTAGATTTCTATGTTTAAAGGTGGTTGACCTACTTAAACCTTACAGATGCGACGCCCACTGTCTCTTTTACACTAGTTACCTGAGACGATATGTTTTAATGAGAATTTGTAGCAGCAGGTATCAGAGTTGGAAGTGGGTCAGGTTTGATTAACAACACAAACTCCTCTTTAAACATGTATTTTACCGTAGAAACCCAGGATGTGTCTGATCATGTGCACTCGCTCTTCCAGCCGTTCCAGATGGGGGGTCCTCTCACGCCTCAGCCCATGCAGCCAGCGGGGCCTGCTCAGGGGGCGGCTCCCAAAGCAGCACTGCCCTCCACCTGGACCGACCACTCTGTGAACATCAGCCTGGACTTCCTGGGACATCAGCCTCCAAAACCCGCTCAGCCAAGTCTCAACACCCTCCAGCAAGGTGAGAAACAGGCTACTAATCTAAAAAAAACTGTAGATACTCTAGATTTTGTCACACTTGAAGCTGCAAAATGTGTGGAGTTGGTTGTTTAAATTCTTTTTTTTTTTGGCAAAACTCTCAACCATGTCTGTGTGTTGGTGTGGAAATGAGTGGGTGAGTGGTTCCTTGATGTTAAAGGCTTTTGAGTGCCCACTGGAGGTAGAAAAGCGGTATCTTACTATTATTGTTTTTGTTTTGATTGTAAGGAAAAAGATCAATACACAATTCTAATTTTGATATGACAACGATAGTCAACACCTTTTCAGAAAATGGTATGCACTGTGTGTTTCTTTGAACACAAAATGTTTCTTTGAATGTACTATGTTCTGTGAAGATCAAGACAATTCCCAAGTAAAAAAAACTGCCATTTCAACCTGCATGTATTTTTCCACTGTAACTCTATTAGTACTTTTAACAACCCAAATAAAAAAAAAATGTTTTTGTGCTCTCTGAAATATTATTTTAGTTGCCCGTCAGGCCAACCTTCTACTACTACACTAACACTATGTGGCAGTGCAAATGTATTTTATTCCAGCAAAAAAGCAGAAATCAACATGCTTTTTTTTATTATGACTGTGTCTCTTTAGAGATGTATACTTTGCCTGGGTGGCTGTATGGCTTCAAATTTCAGATATTTAGTACTAAATAAAGAATGGAAAATGTAATCATGTGACCCTAAATTCCTAAAATTGCCTACAACCACATTTTAAACAGAGCTGGCAAGCTAGACAAAGCGGGAGATCTAAATTGAGAGAAGCAGTGTGGTTAATCAAAGCAAAACATAAAGTTGGCTATAATTAGGGCATTCCGGGATGGTGTCATTTATAATAAAAATAATGTTCACAGGGAGGAAACATGAGTTTTTAGCCATTTGACCAGTTTAGTAGTAAAAAGTTGATTTAGCTCCTCTTCAAAAACATGTATTCTTCTTGAGTTCAGGTCACTTACAAAGCAATCAAACTTCTTTAGTTCATCACAAGAGGAAGAAGTGTACCGCTTTAACAGGTTTTATGACAATCAATCACATCAAGAAAAAAGTTTCCCAACACTTTTGGCATATCGGAGCCCGAATGTCTTTTGCGCATCTAATTGAGTTCATTGTTCTTTTTAGGAAACCAGCCACAAGCAGCCATGTTGTCCCAGGGATTTTCAGCCATGAACCTGGGCCCAGCAGCCGCCAGACCCGCAGCAGCTCCCATGATGCACCCGGGCGCTCAGATGGGCATGGGCGGGATGGGCATGGCTCCCAACCCGGGCATGATGGGAATGGGCATGGGCATGGGCATGAACATGAACATGGGCATGCCTCACCCGGGTATGACGATGGGCATGCCTTCTGCTGCTATGGCGATGGGAGGTATGTCTATGAACCCCGCAATGGTCCAACAACCCAAACAACCAGACGCCTTCGCCGATTTTGCCAATTTCGGGAAATGATGGGACCGAAAAGCGCAGTGACTCGTGAAGGATTGCTTTTGTTGTCTCTGTCGCCATGGTGAAGGATTGTCATGAGCTACAAACAAAGAGTACTTGAATAATGTTGCCTTTTTTGATTTTACCAACAACCTCCGATCTCGTTTTTTAATGCTGCATCTACAGTAACTGAATGTGTATGTCGTCTGAACCAATGATTCGTCTGGCCTGCAGTCGAGGGGCCGACAGGGGGCGCTAGAGATGCGTGCTGTGCTGGTTTGACCCTGGAAGAAGGTGCCACTGTGAGAATGTTTCTTATTATAACCTCAATCAAGTCAGAATCACCAATACACGACTATATACTTTGCTGTATAACCTCTTGTCTCTTTGCATTAATGACATTATCAGATGTTTAACTTTCTAATGAACTTTTGGAAATGGCCGCCTCTTGTTTGTCCTTGTTCTTCCTGAATTGTAAATAGATTTTCAATCCTCAATGACATAATTTATGAATTTTCTGAATGCCAGTGACAATGTAAAGACCTATGTTCATTTGAGCATTTACACGGTTGACGCCTTTTATCTGTACATAGATCTACCTACGCACTCCAAAAATGATCTATCCTAGTCACCTGTATACAAATGTTTATAGTTATTCTTCCCAATTGCCTTAATTTTTAAACTATATATTCATTTATATAAAAAGAGATAATCAGTAAGAATGTAAGGTTTGTGGGTTTAAATAACCGAGTGCCTGAAAGACTTTTTTCTCTTTATAAAACCTTGTGGTTGTGCAATGTACAAACAGAACGTGTTTGTATGTGATCTAAAGCCATGTGTCCAGTTTTCTACAGATAATGCCTTTCATTCAGGTAAAAAAAAAAATATCATTTTGCCATTCAATCTTCAGGCCAGTGGAAATGTGCAGGACCTGTTTATGACCTATCAGTGCCCAAAGTCTTTAGAGATGCTACTTTCTCACCAAATGACTTCAGACTGTTTATAAAATCTGTTTTTGGATGTTATGTATTTGTGTTTGACTTTAGGTACAGAATTTATTATAACAATTATCCAAATTGTTTAAATGCACATTGCAGCAATGACACAAAATACGTAGTGCAAAAAAATATGAAAGTGTGACCATAAAAGCGGATAAATTCTATATAATTTGGTAGAATAGACAGTGGTGTAATGGGAAGCTACTAGGCCATATGCCAAAAGGGTGGGCAATATTGACAAGCTTTTATATGATTATTTATTATTGCGATTAATGTGAGACAAAATATCACAATTTGCAATTATTCATGATTACGCTTGTTACGTATAGCACAGACATTTTTAATTTTCTTGCATTCTCATTGTCTAATTTGTCACTTTTCCTCCAAATTTTTTAACAGTTTTATGAAATTAAACTTCTGATTGCAAAAATGGTAAAGGCAGAAACATGGAAAAAATGGTGGCAGAAACATTTAGAATTATCAAAAAAACTGAATTTTGCTTCTTAAAGGGCAACATTTACTAAGATTGGGTTGAAGCATTGATATCTGTATTTAACCTTTTTGCTGTGGCAAACAGATAATAGCCGATATTTGGAAAGATGGATCCATAACAAGGCCAAATCACAAACAGTTATTGTAGTAAAAATAAAATAAATCAATGTATTTATCTGTTATATAACACATCTTTGCCTTAAACTGGAACTGATATTTTGCTATGTTTCCATAGAATAAACTAAAAAATTACAAAGATTATTCTTTTGTTCTTGCGATTATATTGGGGCTTGAATAATCACAATTATCATCAACTAATAATCTTGACATCCCTACTCTTGATAAAAAATTATGTGAAATGAGTGTAGTGTATCCTTTAATAAATAGCCTAAATTTGATAAATCATTATTAATCCGGTCCACTGCTATCTGTCTGGGTTTGAATATGGCTCCTGGGTAAAAATACAGTACCTGTCCATGTCTGCCTTGTAATCTTTATTTAATTTCACGTATATTCTGAATCAGCTGGTTTTGTTACTATAAATGAATCTCCACATATTGTCCACCTTTAGCCATGGCATGTGCTGCCTTTACTGTTATAGTTATTTAAATACAATAGAAAAAAAAATCCAATAGAAAACATTATACTGAAATTAAGTTAATTTCTAGTAATGAACTGTGATTTCTACCAAATATATGGATTTATTTCCTCTTCTGGCTCCATTGTCATTTTACACACTACCGTATGAAGTGCTCTGTTTGGACTAAGTGCCTGACGTGACCCTTTTAATGTTTAACGTGTGGCCTTTTGTTTGTTTGATGAGAAATGATTCACTCCGACAGTGAAGAGTGCTATGCTCGAGGGTCAGTGGTTGACAGTAGCCTATCATTATATCTAATCATTTTAATGACCAAAATCAGTTTATTTTTTTAACATTTAGCCTATTTTTTGTCTTTTTTGATTGTTGAGTTGGGATTGTTACTGAAACACTAGTGTATATGCAATGTTTAGACTTGCAAATCCTTCCAGAAGATTATTTTTTGCCTTTTGTATCCATTGATTTGATTTACAACAAGATTTATTTACAACATTAAACAGTTGATTGAAATTTGTTAATGGCCTGTGTTATTTGGTGTGATATATGTCGTTAGTCTCATTTAAAAGAGCTTCGAGCAGCAAATCTGGAGCCACAGCGTTCAACTTTGAAATTACATTAAGTTTTGATCAAAGCATTGCCTGGCAAGTCAAGAAGCATTTTAACAGAATCCATCTGAAACATAAAGACATAATACAAGCATCTTCAGGCAAACAAAACCACATTCATATTTTTAAAAGAAAAACAGAACTATTTTGGTGCTAAGGCTTCACTGAAAACATTTTATTGCCAGCGTCTGTGAGCAAAATTTACAAAGTGGGAACTTGCTTAGTGATAAGGTGCATCATAAAACATTGAATGATAATAAAATTAAAATGAGCTATAACAAAAAGGTCATGCATTATAATGTTTAGGGCTGCAACTAACGATTATTTTGGTAATCGATTAGTTAGGCATTTATTGAGTTGTGGTCGACCAAAGCATTTCTTAGTTGACAAAAACAAATTGTTTTTTTACCCAATTATCTCCAATCAGTCCATAAAAACACATACAATGCAATAGACTTCATACAAAAACAACTATTTAACAGAAAATGATAGTAAATATAATAAAAAATACGGAAATAGTACATACATTATCTAATAGTTAAATTACGCCAATGATTTGGTCCCAAATTTCAGACAATTCAGTCCCTTGTTGCTGTTCAGTATATTTTATGTGACATGATAATGGAATTAATGAAATAACGTAAAATTATTACATTTTCTACTGTAATATTACAGTAGAATAATAATCATTTTATAACTGTAGGAATATAAAAATATATATTATTTTTTCTTTCAGATGAATTTTATTGTTTCGAAGGTTTTAAGAGCTACTGTATTTATAGAAAATAAAATTGTCCACTTTATTTTTAATGGAACCCAGGAAGATCAGATGACCTTTAGGTACAGCTAATGGGGATCCTAATTAGTAGACTAATGCACATTCTGGTCGACTAAGATTCTAAGCAACTAAAGGACCAGAGCCCTAGCGATTATTCTTTCAATTATTCGATTAGTTGTTTAAAACCCAAAAGTGACTTGAATATAACATTACCAATCTGAATTGAATTGGTATTGAAACTAGACATTCATTTAAACAAGTTTCAATTCATTAAAAAATAACATTAACACAAGAAAAAAAAGTTTTCTAATGAGTTTTAGAATAAACCTGAGCTTCGTCAAAACAAAACGTTTAATAAAGAAAGTATTTGTATTGTCTAATCTGTATAGAAATTAAACGTAAAAAGAACATTTTAAGTGATCATTGTGGTTCATAGTTAGCATCGAGAATCAAGTCTATTCCTTAGTATTAAAATGAGTTTGAAATTTAGTATCACAATAACACAAGGCTCAGGCAAAGAAGTTTTTACATTAACAACTCATGTTTAGGTTCATTGGGCATCACTGTAAATTTCCCTTAGTGAATGAATGAGAGGGAATGGTTGTCTGTCTAACCCTGCGACGAGTTGGCCACTGTCCAAGGTGTTCCCCCGCCTAAGGCCCAAAGTTACTGGGCTAGGCTCCAGTCACCCGCGACCCCTAACAGGATCAAGTGGTAGAAAATGAATGAATGAATGAACTCAAAATATACACAATTTCCATGTGATTTCTGTTCAATTTGATACTTTTCACGGCTTAACGATTATTCTATTACTAAATTAGTTGGCATTTATTTCAATAAAAAGATTAGTTGCAAATATCTGATTAACTTGGTGCAGCCTTAATAATGTCTAATAATAACAGGCCTAATTATAAAATGCATATTTCACATTCAATTCAAAATATAGAAAGCTATCACTATCAGATTAAGATATAAAAATATTTTGTCTGTGAATCTTCTAAAGTAGTAAATGAAGTAAAGTTACGTTCAACCTCAGTTTTCTTTCATGCTTGTTGTGTGGACAACCTTTGGAGGCCCCCCTGCAGTGCCTCTGAGACCCCCAGGGAGCCCTGCACGGCACTTTGGGAAACACTGCGATCACATTGTTTTTATTATAGACTACATTTTGCTGACATGGCTTATTAAGTATTATGCACTTGTCCTGGGAGACCATTCCAAGAGGCAACTCAGCACAAACTTTTCAATTCGAGACCCCCTTGTAAATTGTAATCTGACTTCAAGAAAGTTGTGATTATAATATTTCAAACATACCTAATCCCATTTTGCAAATTTCCTTTACAATTTACCTTTCTCTATGTATTCTTGGAACACAAAGATCACATCAGGGTCGTCATCACATCACTTGCAAATGGTAAAATACATAATTTTCTACTTTGTTTTACATCTGAAAGTAAAATAGTACGGTACATTTTCTTATAACTGAACCAAAAACTGTATTTAACTTCCACCTGCTCTGAATAGTTTAGATTTTACAGTTTCATAATTGATCTGGAAGCATTCAAACTGTATTTAAATCTCGCTAATATGAATTTAAGTGCCTAAATGACCTGATTATGCTGCAGTATATATAGAAGAGACAAAGACACATAGAGCAGTGGTGCCCCAGCTCTTTAGTGTAACTTCTGTGCCCTCCTCGTGCTCCATCAAAGCTTGTTAGAAACTCACTCGGTAACAAATACAAGTAAAACATGGCTCGCGTTAAACAATTGACCCCATTTTCACTCTCTGGAGATCGAGACTGATAAATGGGATACACTAATAATATTCTGAAACATGTAAAAAGTATAGTTTCAACACAGCTCAGCTACTTTGTCCCATTTATGTTTTTATTAATGTATGGAATATATGAGAAAAAGAAGGTCAGACAAACTTATATTCTGATGTGAAAATGATCAATAAAGTTTTTATGAATGTCTATTTTATTTTTTGCTGATATTATTTTTTAAACAACTCAGTTTTCTCTCACTATTTTAGTCAACTCAGGCAATTATTAGCCTAGATTTGCAAGTTATGTGGTTGAGTTTGGTCTGAGTTTTTAACCAGTGTTCTCTCAGCGTTAGTTTACCCAAAGTTGTCTTTGGATGATTCCTGCGTGCTTAAGTAATCTCGTATTGTCCTGCAGCTGATGCGCCAGTGCTGAGAAAATGCCTGTCTTCACCTCCCAACTATCCTCACTCACTCAAAAATTCTAATTTTGAGTAAAAAATGTTGGGTTCAAAATTGTCATGCCACTTTTCAACAATAAAAAATAGTAATTTAAAATTTGTAGCTTATTAAAGTAAAAATTTACAGTGAAGAGTTGGACCTTATTACTTCAATAGATTTGTCAATAGATTTGAGATCATCTTTATGTTTTACAATGTACAAGATGTGAATTATTGATCTGCATATGTCACAGTTTTTTCATAAATATAAAAAAAATAATAATAATAACAATAGGTCTCTTTTAAGGTCTTAAAAGTCCTAAATACAAATCCAAACATTTGACACAAAGAGTGCTTCTATAAATATATCTAAACATAGCAATTGTGAACGCTTCACATAAGTTTAATCGGCCCTACGTCAGTTATTGTACTCTTTCGGTCTCCATCCCAGTAACATTATCATGTGTCAAAGTTTTGCTGGGAATGTCTTCACTCAAATATCGTTGCATTAATCTCACGTGTTCCTGGATTTACTCAGTCAATGTATAAGGCTGAAAGATATTGATATTTTGATAACAATATTCAGACGATCATTACATCAATAGGGATGCGTTCAAGTTGGAGAATGCAGTTATGTCATAAGTCCAGGTGGTGGGCAAGAGCCAGTTTTTCTGATTAACAACATTTTACTTTGCCATTAAGTATCTAAAAGACACTTTTTGTATTACAACTGAAAACTGAGTTTGAACAAGAAATATTACATTTATACCCAAAGCTGAAAGTTACTCGTATCATTTTTGTCCATTTTCTATGCTTAATTAGCTCTTTTTGTAGCATTTTTTTTTACTATAAATGATATTACATTAGTTATTGGATATCTCTTGAAAACAACATAGTATTATCTGAAATTTGATACATTGCACAGCTCCAACAATGCATTTCAATTATTAGTGTCAATGAAATAATCTAGAACAGAGCGCCCAATGTAGAGCCTGGGGGCCAAAGAGCAGAGTTTGACCCTTGAAGAGGTCTTGAGATTTGTTAAGAATGTCTGTCTGATTACATTTTAAGTTGAAAAGATTGTCAAATCAGTTTTATTGTGCCATAACATGCTCATAAAGACAATTTGATCACTATCTTATTGCAATTAAAAAATATTAACTTTGGCCCGCTGAGGAAAATCCCTGATATAGAATGTAAAAGCTAGAGTCCACAACATGCATACGGTAGTTCTGCTGACCCAGGGTATAAATACTTGTGTTTGTTGTTGGTTTTAGTATAAAAAGTTGTAAAATATTTTGCATTAAAAAACAAATAAAACATACAGCAACTGCAATCTTCTGTATCTATAACATTTATGAATAGTGTAATACAGCTGAAAATCATAGTGTTTCTTCTTTTGATTTATACAGAACAGATGATTAAAAATAGCTAATTAACTTTCGACAATTATTTTTCACAGCCCTATAACTTTTTTATTTTTGACTCAAGTATTGTTATAAATATAACACTTTTTAAAAAATATATGTAAAATATTTTTTTAGCTTTGTCCACCCACACTTCAGACAAGTTTGTCAAAAAAGTTAAAAGTAGTAGCCTAATTCTTCGCTTCCTAAAGTATCTTTCCATTCAAACAGAAAAACGCAACATCTTTACAACTTCTCGGAGATGCAGTAAATTGTGCTTTTATGGGTAATGCGCCCATTAAAGAGTAAAGGCAATCCGAGACGTCAAGACAAATGACAGCTTTTGAGTGCCATCTGCAATCTCGAGCCTCGCAAACTCAATTATTCATAATGCATTTATGAAGCCCGCTGAGACTGCGCTGTCATCCCTGTTCAAACTAACACAGAGACGCAACAGAAAGGGACAAGCTGCGCGCGACAATGGGCCTCACGCACGGCACGCACGGCCATCTGCTGCCACCTGATGGACAAGAAACAGAACTCCACAACACTATTCTAGCTTTACACAAATGATAGTCACTTTATTCCTGCTCAGATTGCTGCCTCAGCGACCTGACTCAAAATGAAGTGGAAAAAAATAGACGGATAGTAACTTTTTAAAGTGTTTATGACAGACTAAACTACATTTATCTGTAAGACTTAGTAAACATGATTGTATTTAAAGCTTAGCTAAGTATTTGTCTGTTTTTCCCTAGTTTGGATATTTTGATAACATTAATATTCCTGGTTTGATACAGGTAACAGTGGAAGTGGTAATTGCTCATTGTTATTTAGCAACCATTTGGTAAACAAGGGTTAAAATCTAAATAAATTACACAATAATTGTAATTTTACAAATAGAAATACCTATTTAAAATGTTAATTCGCTGTGTGCAATCTTTTTACCAATAGAATGTCACACAGTATGGCTTTGAATTTTGATATCTCTAGGAAGACAAGCCTTGTGAAGCTGTATAGGCCAAGTTAAAATGAGATCTGTGGAGAGGTGCGCCTGTTTCTGTAATGAAACATGTTTTTCAAATTATAAGCAAATACATTCTAGATACACAATTAAAGCTGTAATAGGGTATATTCCTTTAAATGATTGTGTATAAACAGAAACATGTTTTAGTTGTGTGTAAATAAGCTGCATTTCTGATGGAATGGTGCTTTTTGATAACATACAGTAGATGAGGTCGTCAACTATTGAGTAATGTAATATTATGAACATATTTATATAAAAACTTACAGAAATGTAAAGCCCAGAACAGTTTTAGAATAAACTATAAATACAGTATTATTATCACCAGTAACATTGTCATCCTGAAGGACAATTTTGAGGTTAGAAGTTGTATTATTTCTACACTAGAAAGGAAAACAAGCTGTTATTTCCACATTGGAAATTCCATTAATCTTTTTGATATAAAGCCTAAATAATTTATTTTGAAGTGATCGACTTAATTTTTGTTTGAATCATCGCAACAATATACAAAGCTGCATGGGGAGTGTCAAAATAAGAAATTACTAAAATTGGTCCACAGGTTTTTATTTCATCATAGGATGACAGAGAAATAAAAATATATCAATATGATACATTAGTTTTCGTTTGATTCTCAAGAACAGAGAAATAATACTAGCATAATTGATATCTTTGTGAAAAGTTCACTTAAAAAACCTAAACAAATAATGGAAGAAATCTAAGCTTGCATTTTGCTCCAGCTGTGTCTCCAAAAATGATTGTTACTACATTATCAACTAAATGCACCGATCAAATTATATATAAAAGAAAATATACATTTGTTTCTTCAATATTCCAGGTATTATAAAGTTAGTAAGCAGTAAGTCTTGGCCTAGTTGAAGTTTCATAGAGTCTGTGGGCTGACGAGCACCACATTCTCACCGCGGATGAAGAGTTGGTTGATGTGCCGTGTGCGCACTTTGCCGTATTTCTGTGGGACTTTCTTCAGAGCTGCATCTTTGGAGTCTGTCGGGGTTTTTCCTTTGCTGGTTGTAGACTGTGGTTCTTTGCCTTTTGCTTTGATTTCTTCTGCTTTTGTTGCTTCTTCGGCGTCCAAGTTTCCTGCAGCTTCAGCTTCTCAAACAGCTGTAAAAACATTCAGACATATTCTTCATTATACAAAACTGATTTTCCCAGATAATAAAAGATGGGCATTTTAGCCAATATTGAAATCTTACAACTAGGGCTGCAACAAACGATTATTTTGGTTGATTATATTAGTTTGTTTAGAATGCAAAAGTGACTTGAATACAAGATTTTTGGCAAATTTCAGCTGTGGTGACACCACTTAAGGACGTCCTGGAGATGTAGATTTTAGGGTCAAAAGGACAGAAATTCAAATATTAACTAAATCCTCATTTGAACAAGCTTTGATACTAAAAAAGTTAACATTAACTGGACAAAGTTTGGCATTTTCAGAAAAGTTTTAGAAAAATTCTGAGCTTTATCAAAACTAGTTTAAAACCAAAATGTTTTAAAAAGAAAGTACTTGTAGTTTGTGCTGAAAATATTGTCTATTGTATAGAAAGTTAATGAGAAAAAAGCATTTTTAATTATTGCGGCTTCATATTTAGTATCAAGAATAAAGTCTATTCCTTTATTTTCAAATTTTGTATCATAACTGATGTAGGCAAACACGTTTTACATAAAAACACAAATTTCTGTTCAATCTGAGGCTCCTGGGATGAAACTTGTATAGGACAACTTAACAATTATTCGATTTCTAAATTAGTTGACGATTATTTTAATAATCGATTAGTTGCAATTATTCGATTAACTTGTTGCAGCCCTACTTACAACATGATGTACACAGTCTGGCCAATAACAAAAAAAAGTTGCCATCTAGATTTAAATAAGCAAATAATCTGGAGTTGGATTTTTTTCTTTTCTGATAGCACGAGTAATTGTCAAATTATCAAAGACTGTTTTAGGGAGCATGAGACTTAATTTTCACACATAGAGGGAAGATCTTAACCTCTCTGAGAATGTTTAAGATGTCATGGAGAAGGCTTTGAACAGCAGTCAGACTCTAGCATCATCAGTGCAGATCTTGGGGAAAACATTTATGCAACACTGGATGGAAATAAATCTTGTGACTAGAGCTGTGCAATATATCGAATTTTAGATAATATTGTGAGTGTTGCTTTTAAGATATGCAGAAATTGAATATCGAGTATATCGTGCAGTAAAAAAGATGCTACCAAAAAACTAATTTACAATAAAAATTAAACTGAATTTGTACACTAAGTCATTCTGAGTTCTTTGCAAAACAGGAAATAAGGGTGTAAAAGGAGATTTCTGCACTATTAGACAAATATGTATCTGAAATTAAACATTAAAAACATAAATAGATAATAGGTATTTAGCATAATTTGAGTAGATTTTCATTGGCTTGAACTAAGACTGCAAATGGAACAAACATAAAAGATCTCACTAGACATAAAAAAAAAGAAAAATACATGTTAATTGAAATTATGAAAAGAAAAATAAATGCTTCTGTTGTTGAAATCAGAGCTATATTTACTTGTTCTAATTGCAAATCTAAACTTATGAAAGTCAAAACCTGCTCAAATCACAATAAACACTACTACTAGTCAATTTTATGCTCAATGGCACAGTTAAGGTTGTTGTTTTTCCAGTGTACTAACACTGATTTTAACAAGTTTATATTGGACTGACAATATCGTCAAAATATCGATCGGGATATGTCAAAAAATTATCGAGATATTAATTTTTGTCAGTATCGCCCAGCCCTAACTTGTGACATTGAAGAAGCTTATCAAAACAATGCAAGAGTAAATGGGTGCCATAAAGGTGGCCCAGAGAAATATTAGCATGGGTGTTTGGTGTAGGGCTCGGCGATATTGACAAAAATTAGTATCTCAAATAATTTTTTTTTTTCCAACATTAACTTGTTAAAAGTGTTTTTCAAATGTGATACTACAATGGAAGCAAACTGAAACATGCCGATAAGTTTAAAATTGAATGACTTGATTTATTGTGATTTGATTTTCTTAAATAAAGATTTACCAAAAGAACAGAGTAGTATAACAGTAGTAGAGAAGTATAACAGAACAGAAGCAATTTTTTTCAGAATTTCAAGTTAGAGTGTATTTTTTTTATTTTATGTAAACCAAACAAAAACCAATCACAAACTATTTAAAAAGATGTAAAATACTATGTTTTTCAGGCATACTGTATATTTCCTTGTTATCTTCGTTAAGATGGTGTTTCATTTTAATTTTTCTACCAACAGACAAATATTTGTCAAACTAATTAAAAAAGCAAATCGATCTCCCAATATATCCTGGTTTTTTTGTGAAGCACTTCGAATTATTTATTGTACAAACTCTGATACAAATAAACGTTTTTGTCTATTAGAAAGTATATACATCAGGAGCTCTTATATAAATTCTATACTACATTTTTGCATATCTTCAAAACAACATTCACGATATTATCTAAAATTCAATATATTGCACAGCTCTAGTTTGGTGGCAACTTTTTTTGACTGGGCAGTGTATAAAGTCATTAACAGTGTTCTCAAACTGTGGTACAACAGTTCATTCTGGTTGTACAAAAGTTCTCCTGAAGTTCTAATATTTATTTATACATTAAACTATTTCCATATTTAATTTAGAGTCAATTTTAGTCACATTAAGTATCATTTTTATTACCAATGTTTTTGCAATAATTAGACCCACCATAGTCTTCTCTATTAATGAAAAACCTTGAACCCTAATGCCAAACTCTGCATGATAATGTTTAAATACTGTTTAGTAAGCTGCTCATTCTTTGAAATGTACAGTCCCCAAAGACCATGCTTACCAAATCCTCTGTTGCTGTGAGTCACTGGACTAATTTGCCAGCAGAGATTTGAACCTAATGTTTTCATGTCTGAAGTGGCAGAGATCTAAATTAGTTAGTAAACATTACATGCTAGAACACGGTTGATGAGACCCTGTTATATTTCCATAACTGCCAAGTGGTAATTTTTGTTTTAGTTTAATTTAATCTGTGCCCAGTATTACCAATTACCAATATAATAAATACATAAGAAACACAATGCATACCCTTGTAACAGTGAGTGCTTTCTCGTGGTAGAAAGCTTGCCCGAGAAGTGGCTCTCTGTATGTTTCGTCAACATCTACCATCGCCTGAAAAACACCACACAATTCAAGCTAGCTATGTCACCTAATGTCCATGGTATGAATATTTTTAAACCAATATTGACCCTATTTTGTCCCGCCCACTTGGCTTGGAAATGCACTTCCTGTTTAGTTCTGTTAAGGTAGCTAACGTGTTTGTTTGTCTGTCTTGTGGGGCAATTTTAATTATATATGATGACAGTTAAAATAAACCCATCAACTGAAATCTACAGGCTAAATGCAGCTTAACAGGAAGTGCACGTCCTAGAAAAGTAGGCGGGACAAAATAGGGTCAATAAAGATCAAAAGAAGCTTACCATGTTCCAAAATCTGTCAAAAGCCACAACAAAGCCGGAGCAGATGCCTCGAAGCCCTTTGAAGGTTCTGATGTGGACTCGGACCCGTATTCGCTCCTGAACAAATCTGTAGAGTTCACCCAGAGGACTTCCCTGGCACACTGTGGACAGAAGAACGGAATTGGAGGGAAATAAAGGCTGATAGTTAGTAATATAGAAGTGCACTAAGTTGCTTCTAGGTTGGTTCTTTATGGAGATAAAAGAGCTTTGGCTTAAATTCTATACAATGAGTCATTAAACCATATTTTCAAAGTACTTTTAAACTAACTGTTACTGAAAACATGAAACTTTTTTTTCTATCAAATTACTGTACTAATTTACACAAACTAATGTACAAAATTACTCAAATCATAGGGGAACATTCCAGGCAAACATAACAACACCGTGGAGACAATGTTTTTCTACACTTAGCTATAAGTTATCACATTAGGTGACATGAAGCCTATTAGTTTAGTTTCACTTTTGGAGTTTAAGGAGTGTAAGGAAAAAACAATGAGTCAATATAATATTGATCTTGTGCATGTAGGTTGTTTACTATCAAATTGTCAAGGTTTAGCGTTAGCATTACCATCATTTTCTAAACTGATTTGTGAAGAATCAGCATGTTGTTAGAGAAAAAACAATCACAACTAACTAATTTACCACCAGATTTTGGTAATGCATAGAAATTAAAGAAACGGGAAATGAAGATGCTAGCAAGATGTTAGCATTTTCAAAAATAAACAAGCCAACTTTAATTTTTTTTATCCAAGGATAGGCTACAGTATTGAACAACCGAAATATAGATCCGTGTATTTCACCCACATGGCATCCTCGTGAGCACATTTTTGACAGGTTTCCCTCTCCTCCGCCGCTGTGTGCCGCTGCTCTCGCCCTCTTCAGACACAGGGTTGTTCACCATCAGCTTCTTCAGCCTCTCGATCCTCTCCTGATCCACCACTCCTTTCATGGCCTTTCTCCGCCGCTTTTCCACATTTTCGGGCTTGGCTCCTCTGGCCCGGCTACCCTTCAAAGCGCTCTCGTACGCGGCCAGATTGTTCAGGCATTTCGCGTTGGGGAAAGGGAGCTTCACAGTGGGCGAATATAAAGCAGCAAGCGGGTTAAACTTCTCCGAGCACACATCGGTTTCGTCTTCGACACTTTCTGTGGCTTGGGGTTTTGATCCATCTTTTATTTTGGTCTCTTTTGAGTCGTGTCGTCTCCCCTTTCTTTCACTTTCCTCCATGTGTGATGCTAACCCGGGAAAGTTAAACATCCGGGTTTCGTGTGTGTACAATTTGAGCATTCACTCTGTCCGATTTCAACAGAAATAAACAATAATCACACAATAAACAAAGTATGTTTATTTTTATCCTCTATCATATTTTGTCATTTTACTATGTGAATGCAATGATCTATACCTAAATAACAATTGGAATCACATTAAAAATCATAGCAAATGAAACATCATCTTACTTCACAAACGATCTTTTTGCACATGCAATCCCGCATTTCACCGCAAGATGACGACAAACAACTGTTTTGCGTAACACTTTAGCGTACTTTCTGGGGATATTTTGGGTATACTAAATAACTTCTACCTGTTATATTTATTTATAGAATATTAAACGACTAGACATATTTCACCATGGTTAATAAGGTTTTTTAGCTCAGTGTAAGATTTAATCATGATCTATCTCCCGGAACCTTTGCGCGTTTTCTTTTTGACAAGGGGGAAGAATTTGGCGAGGGACTGTATACAAACCAACGTGTGCGAAAACAATCGCTGCATTCATTCATATCTGGTTAATTTGCTTATTTTACCTTAATTAGTTTGACATCATATTCGATTTCTTATTAATATACATGTTTTATTTAGTTAAAAATTGTGTTTATTTTTTGAAAGGACCAACACTAAGCATGAGCATCTAAATGTAAGTATATATTCCAAATCTTGAAATGAAGGCTGTGCAGAAAAGTAAACATGATACTTCTGTGTTTATTGTGCATTTTGGGGGAAAATGAACCAGCCAACACAACTAGTTCCAACAAGCCATTCCGGATTATGTTCTTCCAAACATTCTAACAACAGAAATGGTCTATTTTGTCTTTCAGGTGGACAGTCATTGGAACAAGCACATTCTGTAAAGCTTTTAACTCTAGTCTCATTAAACCTTTAGCAAGTTTATCCATCTCCTCCAGTGTTATGGCCAAGAGCAAGTTTGAATATGTTCGCAACTTTGAGACAGATGACACTTGCCTCAGAAACTGCTATATTGTAGTTAGACTTGATGGTCGCAACTTCCACAAGTAAAGATCTTTTCATCGCTGCATAATCTGATATTTTAGTATGTTTAATAATGTAGCCTTTTTGTTTTTTTTTTGTCAGATTTGCAGAGCAGCACAAATTCACAAAACCAAATGACAACAGGGCGCTCGGCCTACTGACCAGAAGTGCTCGCTCTGTGATGGAAGAGCTTGAAGATATTGTCATTTCTTATGGTCAGAGTGATGAGTGCAGTTTTGTTTTTAAGAGGACCACTAATTGGTTTAAGAGAAGAGCCAGGTAATAACACATTTTAAAAACATTTTATGCATCTGTAATGATTTTTTCCTCACAAATTTTTCCTTTGTTTTACCAGTAAACTCATGACCCATGTAGCCTCCCAGTTCTCGTCCTCTTATGTCTTTTATTGGAAAGAGTTTTTTGGGGAACAGCCACTATTGTATCCACCAAGCTTTGATGGACGTGTTGTTCTGTATCCTAGTAATCGTAACCTCAGGGACTATTTGAGCTGGAGGCAGGCTGACTGTAAGTTTGTTGAAATGCCCATTTTCCCTGAATGTAAATATTATGGGAAAACATTTGTACTCAGAAATGTGTGTTGCCTGGACAGGTCACATAAATAATTTGTACAACACAGTCTTTTGGACATTGGTGCAGAAAGGAGGACTTACGACAGCACAAGCTGAAGAGCGCTTAAAGGTAAATAGAAACTTAAATGTGTGCTTTTGAATCTGACATTGTGTATTTATGTGTGTTTAATGCTTAAATGGAAATGCTATCTATTAAATGTAGCATTTATTAAAAAATGTGACACTTTAGGGTCAGAAATGTAGTTAAAGCATAAATGTAAACAAAACAGGAAAAAAATACTTAAAAAAAAATTGTTCTTAGCTAAGCGTACCAGGAGTTGTGCCTGTGGAGTCTCTAAAAAACATTGCTTCAAATTTCCCATATTTGGAACAACATAGGTTGATCTCTAAGATATTTTGCACTGTTTTAAAGTTCATCTAGAATTGTTTTGAGCATTTCTCTAGCACATTATACAAGATTTATGTGATTATTTCGCCTATGTTATTTCTTTTGTAATCCAGTAGATGGAGCTCTATTGCATTTCCTGATGTGGGTAAAGTCTTAACTGTTTTGTGTACTTTATTCCACATATTATACAAGTTCGAAGACATAAGTTGCTTTAACCCATGTGTTTAAATAGATGAACACTAAAACTAATACGTATGTTTCTTTTTAATGTATTTTTCCAAATGTGTAATTAGAGTGTCAAAAAATAATTAGTAAAATATGTTACATGTAGTTTTTATCATTAATAGTTATTATAAGCATTAAGCAACAATGTTAATGGTGGCAATCAACATCAAAGTGATAGTGATCTAAATGAGCCCATCACATGGGACTAAAAAAGCCTACAAGTCCCCGCAGGACTACTTCAGGGTGGTCATCAGGTCTGTCACTTTTCGTAACAGCTGCAGTCTTGCTTTTTTCTCTGAGACGGAAACACAGATGAGGCGACGACAGTTGATGAAATGTGGAAATGTTCTGCCTGGATGTTTGTGCAACACAATCCCAAAAACACTCATGTCAAGTAGAGTTTTGTGTATTCGTGTTGTTGTTTCATGTGGCTATGCGCTGAGCTTGATTTAAAGTCTATTTGACATACATAGTTAACATATAACACACAATATGAGATATACTGTAAACCTAGTTTATTCCATTGTTACAGTTTTGGTGAAGTTTGTTCTGTTTGGATGTGGCATAGAGGTAGGACTACTTCTGATACAAAGGGTCACCTAGCAACCATCGTAGTCAATAGCCAGTCACCTAATTTCAGCCAAAAGGTCTTAATTGACAAACAAAAACTCAACTGATTTATTTTCTTAAAATATTGTTCAAGCTGTTCCTTGTACAAAAAAGTCCTTTCAGAACTGGATGTAAACTGTGTGTTGTGGATCTCCAGATTTTTTTTCTTTTTTAATTATAAATGACATAACCTTACGAATGCCACTGCTTAAAAGATTATATAAAACAAATATTTACAACTGCTATTATCTCACCAAATGTAGTAATAACATAGAATGTATTTAAAGGACTACAACATTTCATTATTGCTTTGGTTTGCTGTTTCTTGTTCTAGGGAACTTTAGCTGCAGACAAAAATGAAATTCTGTTTTCGGAATTTGATATAAACTACAACAATGAGTCACTACTTCACAGAAAAGGAACTACTCTAATCTGGGAAAAGGTAAAATCACATTAACAGTCCAAAACTTTTAGTAATTAGTCTAACTGACAAATTCTACATAAAATTGCACAGAAGCTTTGATATGTATGTGAAATAAAGTGTTTGTGTTGTGTTTTTGTATTCCAGCATGAGGAAACGGTCACTAAACGCATGAAGCTTCCAAATGAGGAAGAGAAAGACGTGAATGTGACACGGAGCAGGAAGAGGGTCCAGGCTTATCACTGTGACATCATTGGAGACCAGTTTTGGGAGGAGCATCCCAGTATTTTGGAAGACGACAGTTAGTCATTTTTGACACGGTTCAAAGGACAAAGAGGACCAATTCAGAGAGAACAGTCACAGAGAACAACAGACTGATAAGAAATAATGACTAAGACAATTTTCAACTTAATGTACTCAATATTCTCATGATAACCTATTTCAATATATTACCTATTTGTTTTAATATCTTTTACTGTAGTAATAAATACTTTTCTTGCAAAGGTTATTAATCTACTATTATCGTATTATCTCTCTCTTATACAGCATATTAATGGTAAATGATCTCATTTATATAGTGCTTTTCCACCTTTAAAGGCACTCAAAGCGCTTTACAGTCAAGGATCCACTCACCCAGCGTGCACAGACACTGAGCAATGTGAGTTAAGTGTCTTGCCCAAGAATACAAGTCAGCCGGTGTTCCAGCGGTCTCCTAACCAGTACTAACCAGGCCTACCTTGCTTAGCTTCGGAGATCTGACAGATCAGGCTTTGACAAGCAGGTATGGCCACATTAATCTTAGTAAGCAACAAATTGCATTAGTAATTACATTAGTACTATCAAAGCACTTTTAATTATTATATTTGTTATTATTATGATATGATGTGCGCTGGACCTTGTTGTCTTGCTCTATTTTTTCACTCCATTCCCATCTTTTAATTACTTGGAGTTATTGAAAAATGCAGATGATAGGTACGCATACGGTTAAAACTGTCACCTATTATCTTTTTCAAATATACAGATTAAAGTCTACGCTCCTATGGTGAGATGCTAGTAGTACAGTATTTGTTCTGCAGTTTGAACAGAAAAGTTTATTACTATATTAAGCTGAAGAACAAATATTGGGTTTTGCATTGAACAACATATCTAAGAATTTATTAAATTCTGAAAATGGAGTCTAGAACAGTTGTGCACAAATTGCGAGGCAAGTACCATTGGAAGTACTTTGGATCCGTCAGGTGGTACATGGGCTACTCTCAAATGTAAACATTTACTAAAGGTAAAGTCAATTAAACTGGCACTGTTTTATCTTTTTGGGGTCCTTCCATGTTAAGAACTCGAGCAATTTAGACCTTTTAGCCATATTTTAGATTTAGAATAATCATACTTTAGATTTGGTGTTGTAAGATCAGATATTTTCATAGGTGGTTTCGGAAAATTATCAATATATTCCACCTTTTGCTTATATATAACAACAAGCATGTGTTTATCTCAACATTCTTTTATCCACTATCCACTCGTAGGTCCAGGGTTTGAATAAACATCGACAGCAGAAGCTTATACTGTACCTCGCCTGCTCTGGAGTGGCCTTGTTTTGATGCCAGGACACCATTTTGAGAAGTGAATGGCTTCATGAGGCTGTTGCACTGTCATCAAGGCTAAGAATACCCCACACACCCTGCTCACACATCACTTTGCCATGTGCTCCCGGGCATATTTATCATCACACTTAGGAATGACCGCCTTAGTATGAATGGCTGTGGGCGTTTAGGCTCACTGGATTTTGTTACTCTAGAGGGGTCAGTTGCATTTGGATTACTAGAGCAGTATTTTTGGAATGATAACCTTGGTCCAAGCATTTCACTCTACTGTATTTTATGCAACTTGGTTCAAGCTTGGTGGAAAGCATTGATATAAATGTCTCTACTACTTACTGTAATACAAACAGTGAAATTAATTTAAAGAGGAGCTAACCAGCTTAACCTTATCCCTATAAAACATGTTTTAAACCAATCTGGCTGCGGGGAAACGCACAAATGAAGGAAAAAAGAGGGATTGAGAGTGGAGAAGAGCATTGGATTGGTTTGACAGCAGGTGTTTGTGATCAGCACACAGTTTTGTATGTATGTTTTGTATGGGCAACTGTCTGATGTCATAATTAGACATTACATTGGCCTTTGTAGTGACACCAGTTGGTTTGGGACTATTTTGCTCAGTGTGCACTTAAATTGCCCAAAAAGAATAGTAGGCGATGCTTTTTAAACACCATATACACAGTTTAACAGACAGAAAAAGATGCTTTTGTGTTTAGCGTCACATTAAAGGTGTGTTTTTGCCATTTTTCTGACAGGAGTCCACTAATTGTCCCAAGGGTGTTACTTTGGCTGCCATTTTCAATGAAGTTACATTAGCACAATCTATCTTCATGGAGTGTCGATAATTGAACATGCAAACAGTGAATATTGTTTTTGGAGCAATAAAAACTTGCAAAACAGTTTATGTTAAGTGCCATACTTTGGAAAATTTCAGGCAAAGCAATAATGTCAAGCATTTAGTGACCCTACTGAAAAAAGTTACATTGAGCACCTTTAAATGGCAAAAAAACAGTCAATGTAATGCCACTCAACCTATTTAAATTACCTGATCCTGCAAATGTTTTTGCCTGTTGGGAAAGTTATACATTTTTTAAAATAGATTTTGTGATGTACTTAATTATTTTTTGTAGATCCTTTGTTTTTGTGAGATATGGCCCAATTGATCAGAATAGATAATTTATCCCAAAATGAGAACTTTATGACTCCAGTTCTAACTATTACGACAGACGATGGCCACTAACAGATCTGCTCAGTCATTTTTTGTCATTTGAAACACTGACTACCCTGCTTTATTCATTGAGTTAACATCATAACATAAAAAGTAAATACAAAAGAAATTGACTTGCTAATGGATTTTTTTCCTAGACAGACTTTGAGCTTTAGTCTTGATTTAGACTTGGTTAAATCCAGGTATAGTCCTGTTTTTGTCTCGATATAGCCGCAGTTTAGTTGTGCGTGTTTACTCAACTCTTTGGACACTGTTGAGAGCTTATTGATATTCCAGCTCTCAGTCTAATTCAGTTTGAACAAAGACGTGAGTTAAATACAGATATAGCCCAGTGCCCTGCCTTTGTGCAGTTCATTTGGGCATCAGCCAAGCCCACACCACACTGACACGACTATTGGAAATAAGAAACGTTTAGACGGGCAGAGGCAAGTAAAGTTATTTAAAGACACCATGTGTTTTCATTCATGTCTTACAGAATTGTGTTAATGTGCGGTGGCCCCTTCTTAAGGTCAAAATTTAAGCTACGGTTACCAACACAATACACTCAATTACCTGATAGAAAAATGCTTCATTGTTGTATATTCTAGACTTGGAAATATAAGTATGTGTAAAAGTAATATTATAAATGACATAACCTAAGCTCATTTCATCAAACACTTAGCTCAATTAAACTACAAACTATGTTTTATAACATAACATGGCATAATATCAAAGCTTTTTTATTGACTGTAGATGGATTTTCCTGCTTTGTTTAACTGTGCACTTAGTCCAGAGATGAATTTGAATCTTTTTTTTTGCTGAATGTTCCAGAGTGTGGCAGCTATCTTGCGTCATAGAGACAAGCAGTTGACTTCAGTAGAGAAAGCGGAGGAAAATCAATGCATCTCATAGTAAGTAAGCATACTTTTCAAGATAATTGTCAGCAATTATTCAAATGCCATTATACAGATCAAAGCAACATCTCCTTAGCAGCCAGGATGTGCAGTCATTATTAGAAAGGGCACAGTGTCGTTCACAGGTGGTGAAGTGGTTTAGGGTGTTGCACATACAGTATGTGGTTGGTTACTTGGTCTCAACTGTTTGACGAATGTCTCCACCTTATTTCACCCCTTTTTCTCATTTCTGTTGTCCGGATTAATGAAGCACCGAGTAAAAAATACTACTAATAAATACATAAAGTAAGAGGAAGAAAATATGTCATGTACCATCATTGCCTCTAAAATAAATAAAACTCAAATGACCAATAAGCAGTGATGGATGAAGTAGGTTTACTCTATTTTGTTACTTAAAGGTGCACTGTGTTATGTTATGGGGGACTACAGACATCAATAAAACTATACTTTGGGGCATTCTGAATTAGTACAAATACTTTTTATGCCTTAATGTAAAAAATACAGCTAAAGGAGCAACTTTTCTATAGAAACATTCAAAAGAAGCTCTCCTCTAGGCGAAGTAACAGTCCATTTTGTGATCATGCAAGCAACATCAAAGCAAAAATTTAGATTTTTATTATATTATTGAAAGACATCTAAATGACAAAAACATGATTTTATCAAATTCTGTTTTGGGTCAAAAAGTTACACAGTGCAAAAGTTCAGATACAAAGGCAAAAATCTAAAAATAAATAAAAATTCACATATTTATTGAGAAAAGGTAAAAGTATTCCACACAGATTTTGAGAAGAATAAAAAAATTTTGTGTTGGTGTAATTTACCCGTCATTTTTAATCTTAAAATCTTAATTTTAAGGTTTTTTTTTAATTTTCAGGCAAGACTACACTATGATGGTCTCAAACCAGAAAAGTGCCTTTACTCATCAGTTTCTCAAAGCAAACAAACAAACAAAATTATTGATAAGTAGAAATTACATATATAAGCTCTTTAATGTAGTGAAGTAAAAGTAAATGTATCCACTAAAATATACTATAGTAAAGTACAGAATAGACAAATGTACAGTACTGTTACTTTTGTAGCTTGCTTAATTACTTTCCACCACTGCCATTGAGAAAATTGAGGCTCTTTGAGAATTTAAAGAGTTTTTGTCCACATTGAGAATGTTGCAGCGACAGTTCAAGAACAGCAGAATAAAATGTTCAACTAACGAATACTAGTCCTTGCAGTCCTAGTATCGGGCACATGTCGTTATTGCTGGCTGGTACACATTTTCATCACATCCTGGCTCTACTTCTTGCCTCACCTCATCAGTGTGTGAGCGGGAGGGGCGTGGCTGAGACTGAAACTGAGCCGTGCGTGCGTGCGCTCCGCTGTCGGCTGCGTCAATGAGCGCCAGCAGCAGCAGCAGCATCATCCCATTCACAGCGAACTGAAGAGGCGCGTGCATCGCCATGTCACCTCACTACCACCGGCGGGCTTTTACGACAACATCTGGTCTGACGTCCTCCCGGTAGAGCGCACGTTGATGCCTCGGTCTGGTGCATGCGTTTGGAGCAGAAACTGTCGCGAGAATGAGGCTGTGGATGGTCACTGTCACGGTGCTCCTGTCTGCTGTGGCCGCTCTACCTCAAGGCGCTGTTTACAATGGTGAGTCCACTTCATTTGAATAAAGTGTGCACACAATTGGCGCACTGCTCGCTCACCATTCATTGTAATGTCATTATAATTCGTTACAGTGATGTTTTTATTGTGAAACTGCACAGCCCAGGAATAGCCTATTGTTATGTTTATTGCTTGCAACTCGTGGTTTTGTCTCTCATAGCTTTTATTCCTACAAGATATAAAACGCTAGGTCCATAAAGAATCTATAAATAACCTAGCAACATACATTTTTAAAGTTTACTTTCTAGTTTTCGTGGATATTTAGCTGCCAACTTAAAGAAGGCCTGTGTAAGTTTTGTGTTATGGGTACTGCCTGGCTGTATCCATGGGGATGTTAGATGCAATGTTCCACAGTAGTGCATTATTTGTAACTAGCTATATTTAAGGCTGGGCTTCATTGATAAAGATGGATATCTCAATAATATTTTGGCATATTTTGATTACAATATTCAGACAATACTATGTCAATCAACTGAATTTTTCACACATGCCATTTAACAAATTGTTGAACTTAGTTATCAGACAAAAGGGGCTTTATGACCGAAGACATTCTTAAGACAAGTTTTACTGATCAATAAGTCGACTTAAGAATTGCCCGCTGTGACCATAAAAACAAATGAAATATCACGTTTTTACCCTTATTTTGAACATTTACAATAGAATTTTTTTCTATAATATTTGCAATTAGCTCAACAACATTTAACCCAAATTAAGTGAAATATTTTCATTTATCAAATCATAACATCTGTGTCATTTATGTGGGTTTTAACCTACATTTACTAGTTGTTGTTTTTTTACTAGGTAACAATTGTAGGCTTCCTTCTACATAGTCATTATTACTGCACAAAATGTATAACTACAAACCTCATAAAACAGCCAATCTAGGTGAAAACAAGCAAAATGTTTGGTGAAATTTTAAATATAATCATGTTTGCTTTGTTTTTTTTTTGTTTTTTTAAATGTCTAGACCGTCATTTGCACTTTAACTGAAACATTCGACATTCCACTTTGTGATGTCATCAAGTATTATTACAATGATCAATTTCTTTGCAATCTCAGCGAAACAAAAGGTAAAACTAAATCATTGGTATTGGCCTAATAAACAGGCCTAATAAAGCAGACTACTCAAAGATTTGTGAATAAAGGTATTGTTTTGAGGTAACGTGTTGATATGGCTCAAAGCTCACAGGAGTCTTTTATTTGTGTAGAACCTGTAAATTGTGTTTAATCATCTGCTTATATTTCACCTTTTGTCAGAAAATAAACCATCGAGGAGCATCCTTGACCAGGTCGGCGATTACGAGGTTACCTTCCCCGTCTGGCTGCACTCTCAGAGACACAGGAGGTCGCCCCGTGAGGAGGTGAGTCACATGTCTGCAGCAGTTTGACCATCTGTTTTTCAAAATGAGCCCAGACGCAGGTAATAGGTCTGTTGTTTTTAATGAGCAGTTGCTAAGATGATTCATGTTTGGTGTTTTCCCTTTCTGTGCCGGCATCAGCAGCATCCTCCAGAAACTCAGGTCGTGATCACAGCTGAGGGCCACGAACTCACACTGCACCTGGAGAAGAATGAGTAAGTGATGAATGCATGGCTCATCATACAAAGCTATGTTATGTGTTTATAAAAGTGCATATACGTTACAAATTATCAACTCAGCTCATAATATTGCTTAACTTTAAAGGTGCACTGTGTAACTTTTTAGGCCTGTTACATCTGTTTACATTCTTTGCCTAGATTAGAGTATCACATAGTTTGTCATTAAAGTGCTGTCCCCAATTTTACTGTCTACAAAACTTCGAAAGTTTGATTTAAAACTTTTTACAGCAGTTTCCATGTTTTGCTTTCTTATCTTATGCATTCTGAGTCTCATAATTCTTCAAGTTGAGTTTAAAAATGCTTTCCACAACATTCAGAAGCCTTGTGAAGCCAGCTAGTGCAGACTAATAACATGAACAAGCACACTTCCTGGGTTTAAGAAGCAAAATTTTCATTAATAGACATTGTGAGGCACTGCAAACACATTTTCATCCAGATAGATACTTTGACAATATCTGTGCTGGAGCAAAACTGACTTGTAGTTATTTTATACAGGGCAGTTTATCATAAACTTAACATAAACAGTCCTAAATGGTTGATTACATGCTGTAGATTGGCTTTAATAGTACAGTTATTCATCACAATAGTCTCGGTTCACATAACAAAAGTCATGCAGTTATACATAGTGACCTATCACATTTATTATAATTTAAGATATAGGTTGTGACAAACAATCTGACACACATTCTGTGCTAATCTCACGGGAAAGAACAAGTGTTATCTCATACTAGTTCTTCTTCACTGACACTTAACCAATCGTGCTAAATGTTCCTCTTTGTTACTGGCATTTTTTTTTGTAACAAGTTTTGAAAGCATCACTGAACTTACACAATTACTTATATGGACAGGCCCATTGTTGTTTCTTTTCTTAGTGAGTGGTTTAGTTGGAAGTAGCTCTATTATGATAGTTTCCTGTTCAACTTATCATTCAATGACTAACAGATGGAACAATTGTTTTGAGCATCTAAATATATATACATGCAGCATATATAATGACGTTCCACATTAGAGTCATGATTAAAATTAAGATTTAATTTAAAACTTAAAGCATAATCTAAAAAAAAAAAAATTGCATTTTTTTCTTGTAGAATTTTAAAGATTAAAAACGTAATCTTTGTTATCATAAATCGTAAGCTTAAACTCAAAATGTTGCAGGTTTATTCTGTTTTTTTACTTGTCCCAGGGCCGCAGTTTGCCCAGGTCTGTTTTTATAGAAATATCTCTGTCTCATTTTGCTATTTGTTTATCTCAATTTAATTTTTTTACATTATAGAAATATAGAAAACGATTTATTGAGATTATCCATGTTTTGGGTGTTTGTGTCAATCAAATCTGTCATCATACATGACTGAAAGTTGCTGTGCACCATATGTTTGTTAATGGATTAGGCCAGATTCTTTGTGTCTTCTGTGAAGCTTCTTCAGAGAATCTGATCACTTTTGGTTTGCAGGGGTTTCTGACACCTGATCTGCGTGCCTCAGGCTAACAGGAAGTAAGATTATTCTCAACGCCTAATGTCCCTTAATCTGATGGAACAGATCCTGTCTCTCTCAATACACCTCTGATAAGACTGGGACCTTCTGTTGGTGTCTCTTTAGTTTATCCTGTGTAGCTCGCCTAGGATTGAACAGCCAAGTGAGTTACTCAAATGTGTTCTAAATCAAATATTAATTTGGTATCACTACACTGCTAAATATAGTATCTTAAACATGTTGATTAGGATCTTATGTCTCAAATGGTGTTAAATTGTCAAAATGTCCCATGTCTGGAAAATAAAGAATGTTGCATAAAGAAAGAAAGTCTAAAACCTATTCGCTTTAGAAGATTTACTGTGGCAATGACCCCAGAAAAAAACCTATGAACTTAACTGTATTTTTTGTGTTATTGCCTGGCCTGAGTTCACAGTCTGTGTCTGTGACTCCAGTGCGTCTGTGGGACCGTCCCCTCAGGGATTTGCCCCCTGCTCTGCCTCTGCCCAGCAGGTGGTCACTATGTTAGATTTCCTTTTGGGACTGGAATTTTCATTAATCACATATGCCCAGTGTGTCTCTGCGTGCAAGTCTTTGTATAGACTTTGCTGAGATTGGGTTACAGTGTATTTGAGAAGTTGATATGGCTTTGTCCCCCAAACTCTGTGGCTTCTGGACTTTCAAAGTGGATCTAGGTCAAGAAATGTTGTGCTGATTTAGAGCAGTTACTTTGTGAGTAGTGTGTTTTGCCCTAAAAGTTGTTATTTTGAGGTTTATAGCAAGGCAGACTATACAATAAGTTTGACATGATGTGAATTAGCTGTGTAAATTTAAAGAAACTATGAGTCTGTTTCATTTGTGGCTCTGTGTCTATGTTTATACATTACAATGCTTTTAAAGGGAAATGTTTTATTTTTGGCTCATACGATGTCATTTTATGAGTAAGATTTGAAACTGTTGCGTGTATGTGGTTTGGTCCTTCTTGTATTAGTGTGACAGTTTTTTTTCCTTTTATAGACATCATTTTGAGAAGATTATGTTAATTTAGTGTCATTGAAATGGCTTCATAATTTAAAACCGGTCAACCGAGCCAAAATCTGATTTGCATTAAAACACTGTAACCACAAATTTACAGCCAACCCCAAAGCTTTTGCTGACTTGCTAAACGCTACGAGGAACTCCGTGCTACATCTGTTTTGTGGTTTACAACTTTAACACTTCTGCACTTCTAAGAATGAGTCTTGGAGTAGTCTTCTCTAGTTGTCTGGACTTAAGCCCGGATCTTTAGCCCCTCTGCTGCCCTCTCTGTGTCCTCGCTGCCCCCGCTGCAGTTAACATGACACTGAGCAGATAAAAGAGACACTTTATCTTATCTCCCAGTCTTAGCCCATGCTGTGCTCTTCATCTCTCTCACTGTCACCAGAGCCACACAGAAGTTTAGGAAGCCCATTGTGTTACAGTGAACTCTTTTGAGGACAGCTTTTGCCACAGAAAACTAGAGAATAGTTAGTTTGGTTCAGTCCAGTTGGACCCTTTTGGTCGGACCCTCTTTAGTGCTATTTAGGTTTTATACTGGGGCTGGGAGATCGAGAACAAATTGTCAATTATTTGGTTTCTTTTTCAATATTGTTTTGAATTGAAAGATCAAAAACAATGCTTTGTCAGTAAAATGTGTGGTTGGAGCAAAAGTAAATTTTTAAGTGCAGAAAATTTTTGTTTGATATAAAATATTTTTCTTTGTTTCTGAAAAGTTAACAAAATCAAATCAAAACTTGAGATGATCAATACAATGAAAAAAGTCGCGATTATATTTTTTCCCAGTTTGCCATGATTTACATAAAATAATCATCAGCAAAATCAAATGCACCAATATTGTTGCTGGATCAGATCTTGTCTCTTTGCAAAGTTATATTCTAGTAACATGGTAAATAGGATAAATGCAACTACAACACAAATGAATTAATAAGTTACTGTAACTGTGTTTTGTAAAAGCTAGACTGATGCATCCCGATAATAAAACCTTTTTTGTTCCCAAAGAGTTCGTTAAAGGACACATATTCTACAAAATATTGTTCTAACATTGCTTTCTCATCAAAAACACAGCCCAGCCTATACTTCAATCACTGTTAATTCATATTTTTGATATGGTTTAGACCAATTTTAATTCAATATCACTATATTATTATGATACATTTCTTCATTTAGTTCCTGTTGTGAATCTCTCTCTCTCTCTCTCTCTCTCTCTCTCTCTCTCACTTTCTCTTTCTTTCCTTCTTTCTTTCTTGTGTTTTTAAAGCTAAACTTTTTCTTTAACTCAACCATTTGTTCATCATTTTTTATTGTTAAACAAATTAACTTAAACCATTATAAACCTATAATAGTTCATGTCCTGTTCAGTGCTGAGCCATGGCAGTCTTGTCTTCCACCTGAAACTGTAAACCTAAGCTTTTCTGCACTTAACTCACTACATTTAAAAAACATGTAGCTGTAAAGTGCAGTGACCAATCCACTTTCCTCTCCTGCAGTCATACTCGCTCATATGTGCTCGGCATTGATCGCTTCTGCATCTTCACTCTATGAGCTTTTATCTTAATGAAAGGGCTGTGGCGTGGCCTTTGATGGTTGATTTGGTTTGCAGCCAGCCAGCCAGCGAGCGCGTTGCTGACTCAGAGGGCAGGAAAAAGGATATAAAAACACGCACACATCAGGGAGGAGGGGGAAGAAGTTGAATGATGGACCGAGAGGTGAGAGGAGTCAGAGGAAAGTAGCAGAGATGTTTTTGGGGTTTGATTTATATTGACGATGTGTTGTTATAAATGGTGTGGATATCCCGGCTTTCCTCCTCTGCATGACTTTTGAGTGTCCGCCTGTTGTCTGCCCTTCCTGGTCATCACTAACTAAGCACACTGTACCATTCCCTCCCTGTTTTAAGCACTCTCCTGGGAAACTGCTCTACCGCTTTGTCTCCTATCCTTCTCTTCACCTCATAAGTCTTACCGACTGTCCTGGACTCTTTTTTTTGGTGCTTTTAAAAATTACAACCCCTCACTATTTCATGTCGCTCCTTTCCTCACCTCGTCTGATTCTCCCAGGGGCCCCAGTGCAAATACACAGCTCCCACTCAATCTCTGTAGGGTCGGAGTTCGGGAGTGCAGGGCCACCCGCAGATGCAAAACACGCCGGGGTACAAACAGCGCCCTCAAATGACACAAACAAAAAATCTGATGGATCACAACATGTAAGAGCAAAGGAATCGTGACATGTCCTTGTTTAACTTCTGCCTGTTTATTTGGGAAACAAACATCAGCTCCTCCATTCAAAATACAAGGCCTCTCCATCACTGTTTCATGCTACTGCAACTTCACTGAGCTTGGAATAATTTGCGACATCGAATCAGTTGAATTTTCTATTCACCTTTTGTTAAATAAATGCCACACAATTTCATACAATACAAAATGCATGGCTCTCACTTAGAGCCAAAACAGCTTAGGCGATTATTTGCAACCAACAATTATTGTAATAACTGTCAACTATGGAATTGAATAGTCAATTACTTAACTGTACACACACAAACTCCAAAACAGTCATGAGCTGAAAGGAGTTTTTAAGACTTAGACTGTCCAAAAATGTGCTTACAAGCAGGCGCTCTCTTTGTTTTTGTAAACAACTATAGCATCTCTTTAGCATTTTATTATTATGTTTAAAAAAAACTCAAATTCACAGGATTATTTTTTTTTTTACCTAGCAACTAATCAATTAATCAAAAGAAATAATGAACAGATTCATCTATTACTAAAACAATTGTCAGTTGCGGTCCATGCATGCTTTGATAGCGTCATAGCGATTTTTCAGTACATTAAAATCAATGTATAGATTTTTGTGGCATTATATCAATTTTATGATAAACAAAATATGTTTTATGAACAGTATGTTTTTTATAAAAACACAACTTGAACAAACTAAATCTAAAATATAAATGCACACATTTAAGCAATCACAACTTTGGTGACTTTGTTATTACTGTTACTACTAATTTACCCATTGTGGGACAAATAAAGTATATATTATCTTATTTTATCATTTTTTTTTGCTCTTTACTTTCTTTAGACAGCAAAACATAGATCAATGGCAGTGACAGATTTGTGATCATAATACTGCAGCCCTTCTCCAGAGAAAATGTAGATATACAATGTAATGTCAAAAATGTATGTATAATAAACACGTTTTCACGTCTTCAATGTAACGAAGAAAAGTGTGAAAACGTGCTTATTGTACATTTTTGACATTTTGTTATATATCTACGTTTTCTCCAGAGACTGTGTTGTAATATTGACACCTGTACTTACAGAAATGAACTCAGGGTTCATTCTTAAGTATTCTTTCTAAACCATGGTTGCATGGCTCTTTTGTTCACTGTTTTACATAATTGTAGAAATCTGTAGTACACATCTACCTGCAGCATACTGTAATAGTCGCTGACTTTCCAACTCAAACTCCATATCCTCCTTGCATACTATGATGTCATCCAAAACTATGAGAGAATGCGCCCCACTGACCCTGAAACCATTACCCACCAGCCCCTGCTCCAGCGCTATCTCTCCACTACATTAGCATGACTCCTTCAGCCATTATTCTCGCCTTGAAGCATGTCTTTGTCCACATTTTCTTTTTCTTTTTTCCTCTCCCAGACATGCGGGCCTGATTCAGCCCGTTACTGCACTCCTCAATCACTGGGTCTGTCTGATGCCTGGCTCGGGTCCAAACTGTAGTGTGTGGTGTGGGCCTCAGCAGCGCTAACACAGGCCTCTGTGGTCAGAGTGTGAGAGCTGTCATAGCACTCCACTGGATATAATTAGAGATATTGGTTTTTGGATGATGCCAGGAATTTCACTGCCTGACTCTGTCACCCACTTAGAGCCAGTGTCCTAGAAATTATCATAGCGCAATCATGGGAGGAATACAGAGAGTTTCATTCAGTTTGTGGATATGTTTGACCTCTTTATGAATTACTAAATTATGTCTGTAATTTATTAATCAAAAACAGGCGCATAGAATTTGCCAACCATCCAAAAGGTCAACGCTTCTATTTCAACTTCAGTCAGTGCATGGTATTGATGTGTCTTTTGGCAAGACACACGTGCATGAAAGTAATGTGTGACTGATTTTAATCATTTAGAGTCTGAATAATGGCCAGTGCAGGGCTTTGAGAACCATATCCAGGTTGAAAAAAACACAATAACATGCATGTCATTTTTATATGTCAATGAAATCATATTATGTCTTACAATAGCTAAATACTTTTCTACTTAAGGAAAAGCTCTATAAAAATTTGACATCATAGGTTTTACTCATACCTCTGGATATGATACGCTGAATGAGTTCACTTAGTTAAGTGTTATAATTCAACTAATTAAAGCTGCAATTTGTAACCAGAAATGAGTTGAGTGAGCTTGCATGGCCACAAATGGATTATTACCTAGATCATAACACACTATTATCATTGTGTAAAGAATATGGTATCGTAAGAGAGTAAAGTAGGGTTCTAACTTTCTATTTCTACAAAATTATGTGATTGACTTTTCATCTTGAGAAAATTACACAGTGCACCTATAAAGATGCACTGTGTAACTTTCTGGAGATGAAAAGTTGTCAGTAAAATTCTAAAGTTAAAACTATTCGTTGGGACTTTCTGAATGGAGATACATTTTATGCCATAACATGAAAAAAATCAGCTAAAGGAACCACTTTTCTGCGGAAACAGGCGTGTTTGGTCCCTCTCTAAGCCTGAATACTGAATAAGTAAAATGTACTTGGTGTGGGCATGAAAACTCTCTTTAGGGATTAAAGCAAATACTTGTTCCTTTTGCTCAAAATATTGACTTATCCAGTCATCAGACAATTTACTATTTTACATTAGCACAAGAGTCACCTGCCTCCTACCGTTAAAGGTTTGTTCAGGCTTGTTTCCTCTCTTGCCTTGAGGCTGTGGTCCAGCTGTTACACTGCTGTGTCTCTCTGGATTCTGCTGTTTGAGCGCTTTACCTCGGCTGCTGACTGGCACGACTTGAGAGAAAGAGCCTCTGTGCGTTTCCTAATGGAAGAAGTGACTGTCCTTCCTATGGCACAGAGATGGCACAGGGCAGCAGCAGCACAATGGGGAAATGTGGGGCAGGAAACAGAGGAAGCGCAGATATAAACCAGGGTCAAAGGTCACTGTTTAGAATGACATCATTAACATTGATAAATTACATTAGTGTTTTTCTACTTCATCAGTGGTTCTAAAGGGTCAGCGTGATGATAAAGTCTGTGGTCTTGCCTGATCTCATCAATAGACTGTCATTGTTTTAAGGACTGGTCTCTGCTGCAGGGCATCTGATTCAGGGATAAAGAGAAATCCCCCTCTTCCTCTCATCTGTCTTTATCTGTTTTTACTCCAGCGAGATGACATTTACTGCTTTTTCCCATAGAGAGTAACATCACTTTTAACGTCGCATCTTATTTGAAAGAGCTCATTAGATTTTTACTGTTTAATTACTTATATGTTAATGAAATTGTCAGTGACCAGCTTGGACCTTTTAAGGAAGTCCACAATTCATCTGTCAGAGTATGTGGTTTAGAATACATTTTTTAGAATTTGTAATGTTCATAAAACTGTAGTCAGGAAAAGTCAGTTTTTGCCTAATTTGACTTAAATTTAGACACACATAACCAGGTGTTTGTGTATAGCTTTAATACACACATTTGTCCAGCTAAAGACTTTCTGCTTTCTAGTGACACTGCTCTGCACCACAAAAGTAGTCCCCTCTTCTTGTTTCCCACTTCAAGATAACTTTCTCACTGTTTTTTACAACTGTGCATTTTTGAAAGCTTGCTGCTGTTGCACTCTACAGTTAAAGTTAGTTAATAGTTAATAGCTCTTTTCTTTATACATAGATATTTAAATGCATGTGGTCTGAAAGTGTAAGGTCCACACATCAAACCACAGCACAGATCTAGATCTTCAGTAGTGTTTACTGACTGATGTTGACCCGAACATCTCGTAAATTTGATTCTCATAAAGTTGTTAAGTTGTTATTTGGGCAATAAATAACAGCTATAACACTATACGACCCATTTTGTCAAGAGCAAGTTTAACAATTGTTTTGACAGTTTAAGTTTGGTTACTTGACTTTTTTCGTTGTAAATTAATAAAATTTGTCTTTTCTACCAAGAAGTACATTGCATAAGCAGCGGATTGCAGCAAAAAGTGAACAGTGAACAGTGCGTACTGTCTAAATCAAAATAAAAGGTGTTTTATTTTTTTTTTAAAGAGACAAATGCCACACTCTGATTGGCTGTGTGTGAGTAGTCACCTCCAGGTTCATTTTGCCATCTGTAAAACCTTAAAATTTAGTTTTGAGGTTTAATTGCAGACAAAAAGTAATGTACATGAATATTACCTTGCGCTGAAGGATTTATGAGAGTTAGGAACTAGTTGGACCTTGCTTCAGGTTTTTTGTGTGAACTATCCCACTTTTAACAAATATATAATTTTAGTCTGTACACTGACTAAAGCCTGCTGTAGTATGGTAAAATTGGTATTGAAAGTGAAAAAGCATCACTAGGAAATAGGTCTGAGCGATGTGGCAAAAAATGTACATCACAATTTTCTTGGAGCCAGATCGCGATTTTGATTGTATCACGATATTTGTAGACTGTTTATTTTCCTATTGTTTGTGAAGTAAATACTATTCACTGTCAATAGCTAAATCCAGCTGTCAAAAACTCACCAGTGTTGCTAGATTTTCAGAGAGAAGCCCTTCTATAAAAGTTAATAAAAGAATTGATTAATTAAAACAAGTGTTAAAAGGAGGATTTTGCCATATCATTTGTTTTTCTTATATGATAATGACTTGTAGACATGAAAACATGTAAAAAATCAAGTTTCAGTTTAATAAATGCATATATATTTTAATAAATCAAACTTGAAACATTGCTAAAATTCATTCCTTTTACAAACTAAAAGCACAGTCCCAAAAAGACTTCAAAAAAAGAAGCCCAAAGTCTATATATTTGAACAGACAGATGCATCAAATAAGGAAAAAGGAAATCACGGTGCACGGTAGCCAAGTGGTTAGAGCTTCGACTCCCGGGTCGGACCATATCAACTTCTCCCCGTGTCACCGTGGGTTTCTCCGGGTACTCCGGTTTCCTCCACCGCCAAAAACATGTATGTTTAGGTTGATTGGCATCACTGTAAATTTCCCTTAGTGAGTGAATTAGAGAGTGAATGGTTGTCTGTCTAACCCTGCGGCAAGTTGGCCACTGTCCAGGGTGTTTCCCCGCCTAAGCCCAAAGTCACTGGGATAGGCTCCAGTCACCCGCGACCCTAACGGGATTAAGCGGTAGAAAATGAATGAATGAATGAAATCACAATATGACCATTTTACCAAAAAAGCAGATTGTTACAGAGATGAGCACACAATTTGATTTTTATCACAATATTGCCCCTATATGAAAAGTGTTCATATTATCACTGATACCAAATACGATTAAGTTTCTTTCACATATGGAGAATAATGTACAAGAATGCTAAATAACCATTCTGCTGTAGACATTATTACAATAACTTCTATTCCATGTTCTGTAGACTTTTGCAAAACTTTCTGTATTCTTCGCGGTGCTCCTATCCATTTTGATGTCCTGAAGTTTAAGGTCACGGCTCGACTGTGAGAGGCGGCGGCGAAGCGAACCAGCTGTGGACAGAGTTTATGAATGAAAACAGGAAGAAAAGTCTGAGCCGAAGTTTGTGAGGAGAAAGAAAGACAGGAAAACAAGCATCTGTCTGAGATGTAAATATTAGCCCAGAGGTTTGCCAGAAGCAGCGCATTTAATCAAACACTGGGATGTTTTGGCGAGGCCTGAGACAGAAATGGATTGTTCGGATTCTGTATTTGGACATGCTGATGATACTATAATCTAGATGATATCATTTCAGACGAAGAGGCCAATGTTACTCTGTGGATGATGCAACAACACAATATCTAAACTAGGGCATGGAGAAATTAATATATCGACATTGTTTTTGTGTGTCCCTTCTGTGTTATTCTGACCACATTTAGTCAATTTAATAGAAATGTGTTAACTCTTGTCTTAAAATAAATCGATTTATCGTGCTTAATTATCAAACACGTGAAGTTAATTTTAATATAAATTTTACCTTATTTAGTTTAATTAAGCTTAGGTTATTAATAGGGCTGGGCCATTAATCAGAAAATTGAGAGATCGAATCAAAATTAATCGTCAATTATTTGGTGGCGGGTTTTGAATAAAAAGATCGAAAACCAATCTTTTGTCAGTAAATATGGGTTGTTTGGAGCAAAAGTCAAACTTTGTGGTAGAATATTGATATATAATTTCAAACAAATCTAATAAAAAAGGGACATATCAAAAGTTTTAAATTTGTTTATACATGAATACATTTTTCATTTGGTTTTGAAAATGTTAAACAAAATTGAATCGAAAATCAAGATGGATCAATATGAGGAAATCAGATCGCCCAGTTATATAGTACAGTATACTGTAACTTTTTTTGCCTTTTCATTTTAAACACGTTCTCTATACTCACAACAATATTCTTCTATTTTTGCTTCTTCAAAACTACATTCACAATATTATGTAAACCTTTGTCTCTAATCTAAACTAAAATGTGTTGGTCAAATATTAGGTTCACAAGCTTCTCATGTCAATTGTGTCTTTATGTTCAACCGTTTGCATTACGTCTGTACTTCAGTGATACTAATCTTACCATTAATTTCTATTTTTTCGTCAGTAAATTAAAAAGTTCTGGACATGCGTAATATATTGCTAAAGAAAATATTATGGTAAACTGTATTACAGCCTCTACATCTTGTCTCTGCTCACTGCTGTGTTTTTACTTTGAGTTGTGCGTACCTTATGTAATAAAAATACATTTGCTGGCAGTGGCGGGAACTCTCATGACTACAATTTTTCACCAAAATGAACATAAAATAATAGTCTATGTGTGAGGCGCAACACTGCAATAGGAGAAAAAAAATAAGTGTATAGCTATCAATGTAAAAAGTCTGCAGCTTACTCATAACTGTAAGAAAAAAAATCTACAAGTTTCTATAATGTATAATGTTTTCCTGTAAAAATATAAATAATTTTCTGTTTTTTGTGGGGAAAAAAATGCTAAAATTTAACAAAGCTGGGTGAACAAATAAAAAAAAATGGTAGAGGCAAGTGTATTGATTCCTTTTGTTGTCATATTAGATACACCGATTTTTACAAAGTTTTTGCGTTAAGTAGATTTATTTAAAGCATACCATCTTTCAGTTAAATCATATTGGAATTTTTACACATTTTTAGAAGTCAGGATTAGAACTAGATATTAACAAATCCTTCTGTAAAAACTTTCAAAAATCTTTTTCAATCCAAGGCTGTTAAGTTTGGTGTGTGTTGGAGCTATTTTAAAGGCTGATATTGACGACCCCTTAAAGGAAAATGCACTTTTGAGAAAACAGTCTTTGACATTTCAAAGTTCCATTGAGTAAATTATTAATAAAACCTTTAAGGGGTTGATTTAAAATTGTATTGTTTCCTCTTGAATGCCTTTACTGAGAGAGCAAACAGACCAAAAAACAAAAAATGGAGAAAAACATTTTGACTCTAGTGTCTTGACTCAATACAAAAAGCATATTGTCTTCTTTTAACATAAACTATCAATAATAAACAGCACAATGAAGCACACATAAGTGGTTGAAGCCACTAATGAGTGACTGAAGTTGCTTATTCAATTATCAGGTCAAGATGTCACATGAACTTATTTCATCTCACATTAAAGCACATATGGACCCAATTACTAGCTTCCACATTCCTCGGTCTAAAACATTGAACTATTATCTCTGTGTGGATTTTCATCTAAATCTTTAAAGCCGCTTGGTTTTGAGGAGTCCTTCAGTCTCGATGAATGTTTTATGAGCATTGGCTGCTGCGGGGAATATGTCTGCAGTCTTCCCCACAGGCTTCAAGCGTTTTCTATCTGCTGCATCATTGTTCTGAGACGATTTTCATTATATTTCTTTGAAAATCTAACTCTGCTTTATTCTGCTTTGACTGTAGGCAGCTGCTGGCCCCGGGATATCAGCAAATATGGTACAGCCCCGATGGAACCCGCGTGTCCTCCGCTCCTGGCAAAGATGTGAGTGCATGAAGCAAGTTTTTGTCAAGTTATTAGGGCCCAGTGTAAGATAGCAAATAACAGAAAACACATGTATATTGTTGTGAGAAAATATGACGTAACAGCTGTGAAAAGTTTGTGATTTGAAGTATGGTGTTTTATCTTTCTTTCGTCTTCCAGGAACATTGCTTCTACCATGGGAAAGTTGAAGGAATAGACGGATCCAGCGTTGTCGTAAGCACCTGCTCAGGACTTCGGTAAGAAAAGTATCATGAAAGCAAACAGTGGAGAAGTCTGGAAGAAGTGTCCCTCAAGTATAAAGTTTAGGATCTCCATAAAACTTTAGCAAAAAAAAAGAAAAACATAGCTTTTTGGTTTCAGTGCAGGGAAAGAAAAAAGTGCAAAGAAGAATATGCAGACTTGAACAATTTCTGCACTGTCTCTGCACAAAGGGAGTAATCCGTAGATAAGATTGTGCAGACCAGACATTTGTGATTTATCTGGATAGCACACTGTTTACAACAATACGTCCAGTTGCATCCTCCGTTCATTATTTTCACCCTGACGTGCCAGAGTTTTAGGACACGAGATAAGAAAAACGGCTGCACAGCAATTAGCAAAGCGTCAGAGTCAAAATAATAACTGCTTTTCCTGAGGTTCAGCATCTTGCTTTTTGTTAAAGTTGGCAAAATGACAAGATTGGCTCATTTATTACCTTCAGTTTAACGGATAAAGATGTTTTTACTCCCACTTAGACAGAGGAAGATAATAGTAACACATTTGACTTAGCTGAAATATAATGTTTTCTTGTTTCAGTGGCAAAACGGAGCAAAATGTTCTGTTCCTGGTTAAAGATATTAGACTTGCTTGTCTCCATGGAGATATTATGGAATGTTCTAAAATATGACATTACACTTACATTTGTTCAATTACATTATGTTTATATTTCCTGTTTTTATAGAAATAGATTAGTTTAATGCTTTTACATGTATTATTTACAGATTGTGGTTTTATAATCGGATTCTGTTCAAAGTGCACATTTTTAAAAATGACCAAAAAGTATTGACAAAGAGACTGAAGAAAACCCATTATCTTGGACATTTGTGGAGAAAATTACAGCATTTCCTATTTTGCAACTTTTGCGATTTGCCAATGAAGTACACCCAATTTGCAACTTTGACTTGTTTGCGATAAATTTTGTATTTCTACTTTCTACTCAATTTAGCATCTTGGCTTTTTACTAAATACACGTGCATACATATATTTAACTTGTTCTGCGTAACTGTATTTAAACATAATTTGTTGCTATTGACAATATATTGTTTTCTAAAAATTAGAGCAATACATTTTCATATTGTAGTTGAGCGCATTGGAGTTTGCATGTTCTCCCTATGTCACTGAGGATTTCCACCTCCAAAAACATCACTGGGCATCACTGTAATTTCCCCCCAGTGAATGAATGATAATGTGAATGGTTTTCGAGGGTGTTCTCCCGCCTAAGGCCCAAAGTAACTAGGATCCAGTTTCTCACAACCCCTAATGCGAACAAACTGTAGAAATTGAATTGTCAAGCACATAATTTAGGATTCAAATGTCATGTAAGTAGTAAGAAAACACAGGTCTTACAGTGATACATGTGATTATTCTTTCTCTAATTATTCACTATTAATATATTAAAATTCAGCTTCAAATATTAAGAAAACAGCCTCTGAAACAGTTCAATACAATGCATGTTTTCAGTAATCTGTAACTAAATACATTTCTTCTCAACACTGTTGTTAAGTTTATCAGTGTTTGGGACAGGCACAAAGAAACCATAGCTTGTTTGGGATGAAGTATGATCTCTAAAAAGGCTTCTTCCTGCGAGTGCCAGAAGATATCGCAGGAAAGAGCGCTGCAGTCTAGTGTATTGTGCTGTCCAGTGGGTTACTAGGTCATAGGCTCGGTGCTGGTTCAACGAGTCCACTCTTCCTGATGGAGACACAGAGGCAAAACACTGACGTCCACTGACAGTTTATTTGTGTTGAGCGGATTCATTGCTGTAAGTGTGGAGGAGTGGACTTATTAATTCAGATTGTTCCGAAGACATGCAAACTCAGCCAGTGTTTCCATGTGGGCGTCTGACCTCCGCAGATGTTCGCCACAGCTGTCTGACCTGCTGCTTTTGTGGATAATTGTGTGTTTGTGAATTGGCAACTGCTTTTGTACAGTCGCCAGAAGAATTTATATCATTCAGTTGGTTTATACACATCAGCTGAACAAAACAGCAGACTGTGCCAGAGACAAAATCTTGTACTCATCCCATTACATCTGTATACAATCACACATAAATTATTAGATTATGGATTGCCTAATTCATCACTATAAAAGAAAACCTTCAAACTTCTCTGATTAAATAAAGCATATAAATGCATAGATTTTTAGTATGTTTTAGACAGTTTGTTTGCCAACCCCAAGCCTGCATACATGAGTAATTATTAGTTAGTATAAAGTTGAATCTGTGTGTAATTGTACTTGGAGGCAGTGAGCAGCTGTTGCAAAGTGCTTTTGAACTTTTCTAACTTAACTTGAACTGGGCTTGGACAACACGACACTCGCTGGATGATTTTAATTCTGGTGCACATTTGGGTTGATGGTGGAAACTTACTCAGACACAGTAAGAAACATGCAAAAGATCCAGATGCCAAAGGTCGAACCTTCTTGTGTTTAAGTATGAGTTAGTGAGAGAGTGAGCCACTCACCCATCGTTTCAGAGACGTAAATACCTTCTCTGCAAAAAAAAAAAGAAATTTCAAGACAAGTTAAAGTTGCTGGATTCTGGCATTTAAATGTAATTTCAATTTCTTGTAGAGAAAATTTTTTATTTTTTATTTATATATTATTTTTCTATGTCAATTCTCTTTAGGTGTTTGTATCTTTAAAGTGGAAATGAAGTCTGTAACATCAATCAATTGCAGTTCCCAGCCTTTTTAGCTGTCAGAACCATATATTTTGACACTCAGCTCAAGTGCTGTCATACATGTACATCCCATTCAGCTGATACAAATGTCCTTTGCATAATTCTCTTAATGGACACCCACAAGCATAACTGACTGATATTGATTGTTTAAACCTATTGTTAGATGACTATTTCCTACCGGCTCTGCTTTGTTTCCTCAGGGGACTCATTTCCTTTAATGCCAGCGTCAGCTACCTGGTTGAGCCATTTCCTGTTTACAACGACACCAGACAACAACAACATGCTGTTTTCAGAGCTGACAGGCTTCATCTTCAAACGGGTCACTGTCCGCATCACCATGGCAACCACGGGGATCTCGAGGGGGGTCTCAATATCTTCATCCACGGCATGATGTCACCCCACAACAAAAGGGTGAGCTCACAGAGGACATGCCCACTGTCAATATCAGGACATTTTAATAGTTTTACCTTGAACCTTTCTGTCTGGTCTTGTAGGAAAAGAGGGATCTCACTCAGAATATGAAGTATGTGGAGTTGTTGCTTGTGGCAGACAGAGCTGAGGTAAGGACACTGAGGACAAAGACTCACCCAGACAAGGACGTGTTTAATTACACTGTTTAACATCGCAGTAATGGGTGCCTGTGTTTATAGATCTAACAGTTGTTTAATGTTGATTCAGCATTTCATCTAAGAAAAGGATCAAATTACTGTCTACTTGAAACTATAAACTTGCCCTCTGTAGAACATTCATTGTTGTGGGTTACTCCATAAACTTAGCCGCAGTGTTTTGCTAATGCTACTGACATTATAGATGGAAGCTTTTTATTGCACTGGCATTTCCATTCATCTCTACTAAGCCTGTGGTTCTCAACCTTTGTCAGTCGCACCCCCAAAACAAAACTGTAGGCTTTCACAATCCCTAAACACAAAATGTAGGCTACCCGTAAAGCGGCAATGTAGTTTTTAGTCTTATGTTTGATTTTATTTGACGATGTAAGCCAAGATAAATTCATCAGGTAGGCCAACAAAACAAAATCTACATTTAACACATACCCAGTTAGCGATCTTTCTCTCTTATAGAAAATTACAATGCTTAATTTGTGACTGTAGCGTTTTTCATTTTTATTTTCCATATGATTTTTTTTTAAGCAATGCAGGTTATCACTTCATCCTGGACTCTGACTTGAGAAAATTCAATTGCTTTGGCCAAATAGTGTTCATGCTTCTGGCTTGCCTTATTTTTAATGCTTATGTTTTACTTCACGTGTCAAAAGTGTATCATACTTACTGCTTACTACCATTCTCTGCAACCCACAGCTGAGTCATCTCATTTATTCAATGTGGCCGTTATTTGTAGCATCAAGCTGTGAATCATCTTTGGTTTCTGTTTGTTGCAGTAGATTTCCTTTTGATGTTTCTGTGGTTTGGGGAGAATAACTATTTTCAGGTGTGTCAGTTTCTAATTGATGTTGCTCATGTCGTTTACAGTTTCAAAAGCATGGGAGTAGTCTTGAGAAAACACAGCTGAAGTTACTAGAAGCAGCTAACTTGGTTGACAAGGTAACGAACTTCAAAAAGATAGCAAGACCGAACATAGTTTACAGTCATTGTAATGGATAAGCATGATGTTAACAGTGAAATATTTTGTTACCAGTACTATAAGGCCTTGAACATTCGAGTGGCACTGATTGGTTTGGAGGTGTGGACGAATCAGGACTTGATCAGCGTGTCCGACAACCCTCACAGCACCCTGGCCTCGTTCCTGTCCTGGAGAGGCAAGCACCTCCGCACTCTGCCCAATGACAACGCACAGCTCATTACGTTAGTGCCATTATTTCTTATTACATTACTTATTGCATTTCCCCTCTGTGGTCCACCTTCACGTTCAATATGGGACAGAGGTTTATGGACAATTTGTACTAATGAAGAGCGTGATTTATGTTTACAGGGGGAGGTCATTCCAGGGCACCACCATTGGACTGGCACCGCTCAAAGCCATGTGCTCCGACTTCCAGTCTGGAGGAGTCAATACAGTAAGCAAACAAACTGTGCTTTAGTATAGAACAATTTAGCTGAACATTATGTCCACTGATGATTTAATAACACAGATGACCTGCTTATTATTAATGAGGTGCATACATAATACAGTAATTCATTGACATTGATTTGTACTTTAGGACAATTAATAATTAGCAAAGTGTCATAATTTTAAGCTCATTTATCTGTTTAGTTAGTTGCTAGTTGTTCCAATATCTTATATTATGTTGACACATTTCTGCATTTACTTGTGCAAAAAAATAAATAAAAATGAGGCAATCTTCAATTTTCTTGAGAATAGAGCACAAAAGTGGTGACCCACTTCTAGGTTGGGACCTTAAAGCAGAATAGGTTGCATTTTCCCCTTGTTAAATATATTGTAAGTCTCTGTATGAGTATTTTGGGGCATTTAAAGCATGTGTTGGCTATCTCTGCTGTCTCCGGCAGAAACTACAGCAACTGCAACCTCCTCCGCCCCCTTGGCAACATATTCCCAACCTGAATTACTGTTCAGAGAAACCCTGGCACTTTGATTTTTTATTTATGTTTTAGATGTGTTTTGCTGTCTTATTTCAAATTTAAAGTTATGCAAAAATGAAAAAAAAAAAAAATAATAATAAAAAAAATAGAAGAAGAAATAAAATAATATGCTAAGTTTCAATTCAGTTGCTAGTTTAATTCCACCAAAAAATAGTTTGCCTGTAGTGTCTCCCCCTTTTGGACTGAAAACAGCCATACAGTTGCCATATAGCACAAATATTGGTAGTTTATTTCTGGAAACTTGGCAGTGACTGTTAGCCTCCAATCTTATTTCCATTGCTGCAGTCATTTAAGTTCAGTGTGGTGTTTTCACGGACCACTCAGAGTCAGCTGTCGGTGTGGCCGCTACAATGGCTCATGAGATGGGGCACAACTTTGGGATGAGTCATGATGTGCCCGGGTGCTGCCAGGCCAAAGCAGAGGACGGGGGATGCATCATGGCCGCTGCCACTGGGTCAGTTAAAAATACAACCTCTATTCATCTCACAGACAGGCCACAAACAGGACTGGTGGACAAATGTGTGTATCTTTGTGACCCAGGCATCCCTTTCCAAAAGTGTTCAATGCCTGCAACATGAAGGAACTGAGGAACTATTTGAACTCTGGAGGGGGAAAGTGTCTTTTAATCTGCCCAACACCAGAGCCATGTACGGGGACAGCGCTGCGGGAACGGGTACCTAGAGGAGGGAGAGGAGTGCGACTGCGGCGAGGAAGAGGTCTGGCACAAAATATGACACTATAAGTTTACTGTTAATGTCAGAAATATTCATTAAGATTGTGTTTTGTTTTTTGTTGTTTAGGATGCACAAGTCCATGCTGCAATGCAAATAACTGCACTTTGAAAGCCGGAGGCTGAATGTGCCCATGGCGTCTGCTGTGACAACTGCAAGGTAAAGATTCAATGTGTTTATCGCAATTATCGCAATGTCCAGACAGTAAGCCTCTACTTTTTCATAGGCTTTGAACTCTGCGGTCTATACAACGATGCAACTAAATGACACTACGTAAATGTGTTTCTAGATTAGATAACATTTCATGAAATTTTAATTTTAATCATAATTTTTTCAAAACATTTCTTTTTTTTTTTTTCTCATTTTCACCAATGGACCTAGGTTATCTGAATTGTTCAAAGTGTTTCGGCCAGGTTGTTGCTCTAGACATGCATGCATCATTTATATCTCAGCTCAACACATCTTGCTCTTTCTTTCATTTCTGTCTTTATCTTGTGAAGTTGAAGAGCCCGGGGGTGTTGTGCCGCGCCGCCTCCGGATCATGTGACCTCCAGAATACTGCGACGGGAAAGCCGAATCTTGTCCTGCCAACTTTTACCTGATGGACGGTGCCACGTGCTCAGGGGGAGGGCCTACTGTTACACCGGCATGTGTCTAACTCTGGAGCAGCAGTGTCGCTCTCTGTGGGGCAAAGGTAAGGTGTGTGTGGGATCTGTGTGTCTCTGACAAGTATCGATCCAAGATGGTGTGACTTACAGTACAAATGTAGACGCCGTGTTTGGATCAGATGGAGAAATCTATAAGTCATTGATTTTTGCTTACAGTGCATTAAACCCCTATTAATGTTCATCTTGAGTTCATAGTTTATATTTTCGTTGTCAGTTACTCGGTTTAGATAGGTTAATGGAGTCTTGCATTGTAGTTCAGCAGGCTAAACTTGGAACATGACCAGGGGGTAGCGAGGTGAGCATGCCTGGAAAATCCACACAACATATAAAAACTAATATCATCTGCCACAGTGTCTCTCTTTGAATGTCAGTCAGTGTGATTGACAGATTTAATTAGCTAATCAGGGACCCGCATCATCTCAAGTATAAAAAACAACTATCGCTGCTTACGTAAGGAATAAAATACATGGAAAAATATCACCTGTAACTGGAAAACATTACATTAAACATATTATTAAAACAAGATTTCTACCAGAATCAATCTGCAATATCAAAGTATGAAATATTTATACAGTGTGAATAAATTTTAAGAAATTCAAATTTTAGAGTTGATTATAGTCTTTTAGTAATTTTACTGAGATTTTACATTTCTCTAAACTAACTATCTTCAGTATGGGTGGGGTTATTTTTATCTCTAATATGAATTTCTTCAACACCTCTACTCATTGTGAATGGAAATGTAGTCATGTGTGTACGGTTTTTATGATTTATAAATATTACATTATGTCAGACTGTAACTGTGATGAGAATGTTTACGTGGGAGTTTGTGAGACAAGTTTAAGAATTGAGAGTTACGGAAGTAGTTCTGAGAATCTCTCTTGCTTATTTCATACACAAATTTCAACAAAACAATTTACACAAAAAGAAATACGGTTTAAAAAAAACATTTATAAGTAAAGGTTTTAAGGTATTATATTTTTTTGTCAAAACATGTTTATTGTGTAAATTATAATTAGATTTTAGCCAAGAATGGGTAATAATCAATTCTAGGTATATTCAAATGTCAAATCAAGAAGTTTGCAGCAATCCTTGTCTGTAAAAACATATGATTGGGAAGAAACAGTCTGAAAGTAGAGTTATGTTAAGGACATTAATAGTTGAATATTATATAATCATAATCCAATCTATTTTTATGTTAATTTATTAGAAAATTGAGACTGATCAAATAGAGATGTGATGAATATAAATATAATTTCTCCGCTGATCCTACTTTTGCCCCTTGTTTAAAGCTGTCCAACCTGGAAATATATTTACAAGTGCTACATATGTTTTCAGCATGTTAATTACCTGTATGATTGAATGTACTTTATAATCTGTATATTACTTGAGCTTGAGCTGTCAGTGTCAAATGAGCATTATTATTGGACAGTGTTAGAGTATGTGATCAGAGATGGCGCACCTCCCTGGAGAGGCACAAGAGCCACTCAGAGCAGGAGCTGTGCCATCTGCCTCTGTTAGGTGACTACACGCTGAATTTGAGCGATTAATCAAAAGTCTTATCTTGTGTGTCGCACTTTTGTCTTTGATAGATGGCCGCCCTGCTCCAGAGCTTTGTTTTAGGAAGGTGAACGAAGCCGGGGACATGTATGGAAACTGTGGCAAAGATCTGAATGGGAAATACAGGAAATGCACAGAAAGGTAAATACTATTCAGCAGCATCAACAAATACTTGTGGATGTACAAAATCCAGTTGTATAATAAACAAAAGCATATAACATTAGATTCTGTGCTAGAAATGCAGCGGTCCGGTCTTTTATCTTTAATGTTTGGTTTTCAGAATGATGAACTGAGAACCTTTCAACAATCATATTGTTTCATTGAAAAAAGCAGAAACCCATGACTAATGCATAGAAAGAAAGTTACTGATAAAGCAATACTTTTCTGTAAGTCTTCATGATGCTTACATAATGCATATTTGAGGCATTTGAACCTGTTTAGCTCTCTCTGCTGCCCGCGGTGAAAATCCTATTCTTGCATCTTTCTGCTAAAGTTTCTGTTTTATGTAACATTTAGATAAAAAAACAGACTTAATGGTGCATGATGTACAGTATCTTAGGTTTTCATACAATTAAAGCTGGTGTATTCTATTTATCTGAGTAATTAAATGTGTCATCTAATTTCCGGAAATACACTGCTGTGTCAACACCCTTTACCAAGTTTATTCAAGTGGCCTTTTTCGGAACCAACATAATGGGACTGATTTTTCTGGTTCACAAAATATAACTTTAGGAACCTCACAAAATGAATGATGTTGGTCTATTTTTTTCACGGTCACTGTAAAGTTTTGTTACCAGTTATTCTAATTCTCCTAATTTGAACTTCTTATCTTCAGGGATGCTAAATGTGGGAAGATCCAGTGCCTCTCTTCAGCCACAAAGCCTCTGGAGACCAGTGCAGTTCGCATAGAGACCACAGTGACCATTGGCTCTAAGAAGTTCCTGTGCATGGGGACTCATGTGTACAAGTTCACCCAGGGGGACGAGGAACCTCAGGGGGACACTCTAGATCCAGGGCTGGTCATGACGGGCACCAAGTGTGGAGAAGACTCGGTAAGGCAGTGGAGAAGTATAACTGGATAATGTTATGGATATTTTTATTGTTCCAAAGGCAGTGAATCTGTTTTTACCACTCCTACAAAACTTTCTTTTTCATTTGACAGATTTGCTTTAATGGAGTGTGCCGCAATGCATCATTTCTCAGAACTGCTGAATGCAATGCCAAGTGCCATGGACATGGGGTAATTTCCTATATGCACAACTCACTAAAGGAGAAGATGGCTCTGAGCCGACTAGCAGCGTTAGCAGTGACTTTATGATGAAACCTGTCTTTAAAGAAGACACATCATACTTATATAAGTAAATCATGATTTTAGAATGTATTAACTGAAAACACTAATATTGGTCCAAACTATCTGTATAATAGAAACTTTTTGTTAAAAATTGCAGAATGAATATACCTCAAAGTAGTGTAGTAGTCAAGACCACAGTAATTGAGACCAAGACCTTTCCGAGACCAGTGAATACCAAGACCTAGACAAGACCAAGACCACTGAGGGTCGAGACTGAGACAAGACTGAGACTTTTATAGGTCGACCAAGACCATGCCACAGTCCATCAAGACCAAATCATGACCACCTTTGTAATTTTATACAGTTACCAGTGTCGACAAATCCAAGACCTTAAAAAGTGGCCTCATGACTATTCTTAACATCAAGACCGGTCTCATGTACTACTACACTACCTCAAGGTGGCTTTTCTCAGTAGCAAGCAACAAATTTTCATTTGCTGTATTTTCCGAAATTCTCACATTTTAGACCATATATAAATCACTTTTTATCTTCATTAAAAAAGTACACTTGCATCTTAATTATTTGAGAGTGAATAGATAAAAGAAAAAATGTTGAGTTAGCTAATAATGGAGAAAAGGCAAATTAAAATTGGTTTAGCAAAAATGTTATTGTATCTTTATGCATGGACATTGTTAACACTTTAAGCGCCAAAAAAGTTCTCCATCTGCAGACTGTAAAATAACATTTTCAATTGCTTGGAAATTCTACTCTCAATTATATACTTGTGGATTGTAACCAGTGCCTAAAGAGTGAACATTATTGTATATGCATAACATATGTGGGTCATGTTTTCACATAGATTGGTTTGTAGTAATTTTCTAGTTTTCAGCCACTGCTCACATTGATTGTTTAGTTGGAAGCCTTGAAATAAAATATAGTCTCAGTTTTCTCCTTAATGGTTGTCTGTCTGTGTCCAGACTGGCCTCAACTGCTTATGTCGCAAAATTTGAGCCTATGCGTCCAAAAATAAAAAGCAGAAAAGATGAGTACATTGTACATTCTGACTGTATTTGGTCTGTTTCTCAGATGTGCAACAATAACCACAACTGTCACTGTGACCCGGGCTGGGCTCCTCCGCTCTGTGACCAAAGAGGCTCTGGAGGGAGTGTGGACAGCGGACCAGTCATCAGCAACAGTCAGTATCACATATGTCTATATTTAAAGTTAATCTGAACACTGGTTATAATCTGAATGTATGTGTCCCAACAGATAACCTCCTGCTGGTTCTGGTGATCTCCCGTTGGTGCTTTTTGTCGTGGTTGCAGCCGTTGGATTGTGGTGCTGCTATAAACATAAACTCAGACCACTGAAAACCTCAGCTCCACCTCCAGTGCCAAGGTACGCTTTGAAAAATCTAGACATATACAAAACTATAGACACAAGTATGTTATTGAACAAAAGTTTATGGCCCTTTGTTTTAACATTTAGCTTTGGATGAAAAAAAAGGACCTAGCCTAACCACTGCTGTGATAAACTCAGGATGTAGAAGGTTTATGAAGTGAAATTGTCAGTATGAGCTGTCAGTCATTAGATGATTAACTTGTTGAAAATCTTTCTTGATTAAAATGTGTTAACTAATTATTTTAGGGGAGTTTTAAGTATTTAATGAGACTTGCATGGAGTAAGTTAGCTGGAGTTTGGAGAATATTTTGATTTTGTTCTGCTTGCACAAATAGAGATTTTTAATTAGTGTATTCAGCTTGTGTCAGATACAGTAATGGGCAGATAACATCCTGGAAATACCGAATAATGATTTGAGAGCCAGTAATACATTTGGCTAATTTTATTCAACTAAGTGATACACATGGCATCTGTTTAGTCAGCTTCATCTTACATTATTGTTTTTTATATCCACTATACATTCTTGTGCATTTGTTGTGTTGTGTGCAGTTGTTCGGTCCCTGTTGAAGTAAAGCCCTTGAATGACAGCAGCCATATTAACGGCCATGCCAACCCAACATTCCTCCTGAAGAAACAAGAAACAGATCAATTGGTAAGAAAGCATCTCATAGGACAAATACAAACAAAACAAGACTGAAACTTGATTTTTTTTTTGTGTTGTGTGATTTTCTGCAGAGTAAATCATCTCCTGGGCCAAGTCCGTCCTGTCCGTCTCGGTCCAGACAAGGTGTTGTTCGTCCCGCGGTGAAGCCTCCTCCGGTCCCTCCGATTGCAACAAACAAACCTAAAAGTCAGACTGAAGAAGACTCTCACTCTTCTGTCAAACCCACCCAGAAGAAAACTCCTGCTCCCCGGCCTCCTCCTGGTCCCCCTCCATCACTTCCTCCAAACTCCAAACCTTCAGCTCCTTCAGGGCCTAAATCCAGACCAGACCCTCCGAACAGACCCCCACCGCCGTGTCCTGTGACGCTGGCAACAGACCGACTATAGTGAGTAATCAGAACATTATCTACACTAATTAATGCCATTGCTTCTACTTATCATGACACTACAGGCAAGTCATATTTTTTTGTTTTTTGGCCAGTTAGCTTTCTCAGTGCACAATGTAAATAAATTTATATTATAAATACATTTTTCATTTTTTTTTCTTTAATTTTTCCAAGGTATCCGCTTTATCTATGAAGTTATATAAGATACTGTAACTACAAAAGTTGTTTTATCAAAATGCTTTTTTTCTCTCAAACTTGACAATATTGGCAATATTGGACTAGCAAGTATTTAAACTTATTTATTTTTTAACCCAGTATTTGTTAATATCTTATTTTGGCCCTTATTTATTATGCTTTTAAGTCTAAAAAATGCACAAGATGCTAATTTTCAATCTCAAAAACTAAATAAATATATATTGTGTCGAGGACTTCATCAAAAATAACAATAGCCTGGCTCTGTTCATTTTTAAAATTTGGATACCCCAATTTTGGCCATTTTAAGATTAGAATTATAAAAAATGAAATACTTTCTTTCTTTACATTTATGTGAGTAACCCACAGAATAGATTTCTACATTGATAGCTTTGAAAATATTTATATGTTGTTTTTATTTATTTGTTGTCTTTTCTTAAAACGCTGCTTGCTACAGTTTCATACTACAAATACAGTACTGCCTTTATTCACAAAGATACATCTCATTTTCAAGAGATATTTTTTTTTCATTTCAGGTTTGGCATAGAAATCATCTTAAATGCTTTTTTCATAATTTATTTTTATGCTACAGTGTGTAGCCAGTCTTTAACACGTGTTTTATTGTAGGAGCAACCAAAAGTGAAAAACGTCCAAATTACAAGTGCAGCTCTGCAAAAGAAGAAAACAGCTTTGGCTCCCTCTGCTGGACAGAAGAAGCCAAACAGGTAAAATTCACCAGTCACAGCATTTTAAAGTTAAGCACATGACATTACAGCATTCTAAATGTTAGCAGTGAGTGCCAAAAATGAATAAGAGTCAGTGGAGACATTGTTTTTTCTGTAGAGCTCAAAACCCAAAATAGAAAAGAGCATCTACAGTTTATAATAAATGTAAACAATTCGACTCCTGCTGATACTGTGTTTGTACGTAATGTAAAAAGAAAAAATAGGTAACAGTGGTAGAAAGCAGAAAAACAACAGGAACACTTCTGTTTTTGTTGTTTGTTTTGGTTTTTACATTTCTCACTGACAGACTTTAGGATCCGCACAGTTTAACTCTTTACCTTTCTGTGCTTAAATATTAGCTATGTTTTTAGTCAGTTTGATGAGCAACAGTAACATGTCAACAAACTAACTAAGTCTGCACAGTTGTCATGACAACACATTTTATCAGGTGTTCTTGTTTGTTGTTTATGTTGAGGACGTTTTTAAAAAAAACATTTTTGTGTGCATAACCTCAATAATTCAAAGATTCTAGTATATCAGTAAATATTTTTTATGTGTTTTTATTTCTTCAGGACTTAAACTTGGACCTCAGGAATGCACTGAAGATTACGTCAACAAATGCACTGCCTCAATCTTTTTTACGTGACCAACTAAATGTGGCATTGTTCGTGTGAAATACTTGACACCCTGCAGTAGAAATCTCTGAAGAACTGCTTTGTAGTGAATCTGGGAAATAACCACAATTTCAGGACATTTGATTTTTTATTTTTATTATTATTTTTTTAGATTCATGCTGTAGCATTCACTTTTTGTTTTTAAAAAGTGAAATTTTCCTGTGAATCAGCCGTTGAGACTGTCCTGGGCCTATTTATTCTGGACAAAGAAGAATGTTTACAGTGTATAGCCTATGTACTAACTATGGTGCCCTTAAATGCAATTAGAGAGGTGCTTTTACTTCTTTTATGAGAAAATAATGGGTCTGAAACTGGGCGTATGCTTTCAGGGAAGACCCCAAATGCATGCTGTAAGTAGGTTTGTGAGGGATACAGCCTGGGAATAGTAACGGGGGATTAGAGGGGAACTTAAGTGACTTTTTTTTACATTTTTATTTTGTTTATTGTAATGCACTTTGTCTTTATTCAGAGATGGCTTTGTCACTTGTCAATCAAACAGTCAATACATAATTAGAATGTAAATTTGTTCTGACAATCAGTGATCCAATTTTCCACCTGCATATTTAAATTTCAGTCTTTCTTGTCAGTGACTGTAGTTAAAAGTCTTGCTACTTTACTACTGAGGTACTTTGGCTTGCCACAATCATTCACCCAGGCCTTTTTTCCACAGTTTTGGACCAATATGAGTAATGAGTAATAATTCTTTATTTACGTGTTTTGTCTACTGGAAACTATATTAAAATCGACAGAAAAACATCATGACGTTACTTGCATTATAAGTAACTGCCTATACAATACCTACAACTGTATTTATAGTGAAGGCCATCATTACTTTTTTTTAATTGAACCTATGCAAATCTGGGCACTGTGCAACACTGTGTCTGCTAATGGTATGAAACGAATAAAGTAAAACTGCTATAAAATGTTTATTCCTGTGTTTACTTGATCTTAAGGATAAAATATTTAAAATATACTTTTCATTGTCATGACGTGAGTTTTCGACCACGTTATGTCAATGTTCTAGCATCTTAAGTTTGTATTTGCATTATGCACGCTTGAGTAATCTTTATTGTGCTGCCGTTTTGCTTTGTTAAAACCAACACCGTTTTTGGTTGTTTTGTTGTTGAGGAAGTACATCTTAAAAGTGGGCTGAATTTAATTGGATGGGGGACCAAATCAGGCCCCCCAAACAATTAAATTCAGCCCCTGACCCATCTTCTAAACATTAGAAAGAATATATTTTTTTGTATTTACTGGTATCATTTGAGGTTTGTACATGTTCAGACAGACTTGGTTTGATTCTGTCTAGTCAAGTCTATCTAGTCTTTCCTTCATTTGGTTCCTGTTCTGCATGCAAATGTAAAAGTTTTGCAATCTTAAGACAAATTGAATATTCTAACTTAATATTTGACATTTGACATTGCCTTTGGGGAACCGTCTGCAGTTCTGTGATACCTGACCTGGAGTGAAATGAGATGGAGCGGCGGCACCAGGTGGAGCAGAGGCTTGAGTGCTCAGAAAATTCCTGTTTTTACCTACCACCTTCCCCACCCACTTGTCTGTACTGGCAATTAATCCAAGTAAAAAAACAAAAGCATCAAAAGAAAAAAAAAGGCTATCATGAAATGCATTTTTGAACAGGAAGTCATGATATTTCTTAAATGTTTTAGTTCATTTTTGTTTTTCACAGGGAACAAAATGTAAATCACTAATCTACATGTGTCATCATAATTCTTACTACTAGAACTCATAGAAATAAAACAATGTCTCCTTTAATAGCAAGAACTAAAGTAAAGTCTGCATATTAGCCTACACCCGTGTTATGTGGTCTTCTTCTCCCCCTGTGTTTGTTATAAGGAGGCCTACACTTAGACATAGCTCAGCAGCACCTGTACTTGGGTCAATATCCTATAGATTTACATCCCTTATTAATATGTTGCTGCTGAAGGGTCTGTGCCTTTGCGTCGCTCCATCTTTCCCCGAGATGAAAGCATTAGAGATTTATTACAATCAAAGGCTCTAAATATCACGGCCATACCCCTGAACCAGCCTTAGCGCTCCCAGGTCGGCTATCCACGGTCCACGAGCCAGGTGATCCTCCATTAATGTAATTGTGCCTCTCGGGGAGACGTGGCGTTAGCTGGTGCCAAAGGTTTTGCGTGTGGGTTTAATTGCAGCCAGTCCCACGCTGAGAATAATTAGTGATGGCTGCCACGCGCTTCCTGTGGAGTTTCATTTATTAGACATGATGATTGGCGCGGGATAAAACACAGGGGTGACACACAGCGGGGCGCGCGCGGAGCCAGGAGACCAGTAAAGAGATGCGCTCACCTGCTAAGAGCGAACCCTGCCGTGCGTAATGACCTCATTAAGCCAACGCTCTTTTTGACACTCCAAATTGTCAGGCGCGATGGCACGTTTGGCCCCTGCGATTTCCAAATTCTTTTTTGGGACAGTGCTATATTTGGTGCTATCCAAAATCTGAACATATCTGATTTCTAGAGGAATCACAGTATTGGAATTCTACAATGCATTTACAAAATCAGATAACTAGATTAGATATAGCTGTTTTTTGTTTTTTTTTTAAGTGTTTCCATGCCAAAGATAATTAATCAAATAGGCTACCATATGTTTGGTCACATTTAAAACCTGCACAGATTGAAATCACTACAATGAGATGTAGTCTATATAATTTAAATAGTTGAAAAAGTTCCAAAGAAACAAGTTTTTGTAGTTTGGAAATACAGTAATTAATTATAACTATCCACAAATTCCTCTTGCTTTAGTCCTGATAATGTAATTTTAAACCACTATGAATGCTAATTTAGACCTACAGACCAGGTTTTGGTGGTTGATGACTTACCTTGATTCCTGATGTGCAACATTTTGAGAGTTATTGCTCTAAGCACTTTGAAAAGCATAATTTATTTAGTCCACAATTGGAAGCGTTAGATACTGTTGCCATATTGCTTTGGAGCAAACTAAAAGAAGCGAGGCTTATAATCTGCCCCTCTGACCACCACTAATTTCACTGCTGGGGAAAAAGTATTGAAAATGTAATTAATTACATTATTTAGTTACTGCTTCAGAAAGTAACTTAGTAACATTTAGGGTTACTTTGTGTGTTATTGCAAACATCGATCAAAGGCAAACAGCAAATGAGTTGCTTAAAGGCTCAAATTCAGTAATATCAATATTATGATTCTGGGCCTTGATCCAGCTGCTGACCTATGTCTCTGAGCCATTTTATCTCAGACCATAAGTCACTTTTGAAGATTTTTTAAACTTACAAGTAACTACAAGAATTTTGTTAGTAACTGTAATTTAATTACAAGTATTTTCACAGTAAGTTACACCCAACACTAATGATTCACTCATACTACTCATACAGTATGTATCAGGTGCTGTGGGTGAAACGTCTTGCCTGAGGACACGTTGGGAGTTGTCTCATCATGGCACTTGATGTTACCGCAGTCTCCATCCAAGTGGTGATCAGTTCTTTCTGAAATAAACTGAGATTTTGTGTGTTGCTCTCCCCACTTAGGTAATCTGTACTTGTGTTGTTCAAAAGCCAATGCATTTCAAAGACTTGTAGCCTATAACTCTGAAAGCTCAAAGTGCCGGTAATGTGTGAATATACAGTATTCAATATGGCCAAGTTGTTGTTTTAAACTTGTGAGTTTGCACACTGTGTAGACTATGGCTGAGGTCATTAAACTAATAATGGTTCATATTGCCATTAAAATCCTAAATCTGCTGTCCCTCATTATGAAGACAGTATAAGAGTTTGAATAAAACTTCATACGGAAAACTCAACTGCAGTAATCAGCTCACTTGATTGCTGCCTGTCCCTCTTTGTCCTTGTTTCCTAAAGTTAATGAATGTGAGCATTGAATGGTTGTCCGTGTAACTGTGTCTATCAGCCCTGACAAGATTAAAATAGCACATATCATAATTAACAACATTCTTGAGCAAAATGTGTAGACTTATTATTTTAATTCTTTACATCATGTGTCTCATTAAAAAATGTTTGTTTATGTGGAGGAAAAGCTGTGCGCCCTTCGCCAAACTCAGTTACCATAATAAGCAGAAAAACACAAAAATAGTTTGTAATTGCTGTTCAGAGAAGTGTGCATTTACAAAATAAATGTCCATGTAAATCTCTATATTTATTTCTCATTTATTTCTAGACAAGTGAATATATTTTTAGGAGCAAAGGTGAGTTACTGTCTTATGGCCAAAATGACAGCGTTTCTTAATGGTCACTTCCCCGGAGGCTACAGTTTGCTCATGGTTAAGTGCAGCTCTGATTGAGGCACTTGGCTCTGGCTGTAAAAGGTCGCCATAAAAGTTTAATGAGAAGTAAATGTCACGTGACAGGGGGGCACAAGGGTGTTAGCTTTATCGGCAGGAGACACTGACTAATTTGTTTTTTAATCTTGTTTTCTCAAGGTAAACATATACCAAAACATGTGGGTACTTCTCAATTACTAGCATATGCAGTTTTATGGGCTTATTAAACAGTGGTGGGTGTCTCACTGTTGCATCAGACAGACATATTGATCGCAATGTCCCGTACATACGTTATTAAGAGGCTGTCTGACCTACAGTATTTACACTGCAAGAATGTGTGCTTTTTATAGAGTTAAAGGATGGGTCAGACCAGGTGACGCAGAATGTGTCAATATATTATGGAGATTTTCTTATGGAACAGATATCATGACAAAGGGTCAGCAGCAGGAGCCTGTGCGCTGACTCATCTCATCATGATGACTGATGCAGAAGCAGTTTAACTCATTACAAGCCATATAACATGCTACAGAACATGTGTTTATTTACAGTCACTGAAAACATGTTCATCAAACTAGATGTTAGCGCAAGTTTTTATTGGAAATGTTGGTAACATCTTATTTACAATAGATAATTGTGAGAATAAATACCAAATGTGATGCATAAAGAGATCATTTACAAATGTTTGTGAACGACATTTTAAGAACAGCAATATCCAGAAAGTTCACAACTCAGAACGCCTTATTTACAGAAACAAAAGTTTGTGTCAAGTTGAATATCAATGGCATGTGATGTGGTGGTGACTTAAAGGTGCACTATGTCACTTTTTAGTGAATGTATCTATTTATTACTTTTTTATTTGAAGTGGTTGCTGATTTCCACACAAAACTGAACAAGGTCCAACTCTTCAGCACATGGTAAAACAATATTTGTTGTCTGCAATTAAACCTTTGAAACATATTTTTACAGATGACTAAATGGGACTGGAGGTGACCACCCAAGCACAGCTAATCAGATCAATGCATTTGGCTCTTGGGAAGAAATAAAATGCCTTTTTTAATTTAGACAGTAAACAATAATTGTCACTATCTGCTTATGCAATACTTTTTGGTAGGAAAGACAAAGTTTATTAATTTACGACAAAAAAGTTAAGTACCACCTTTAACATTTCAATTAGGTCGAGTGAGAACAAATTCTCATTTACAACGATGACCTTGGTCATAGGCAGCAGAACAAGAACAAAGTGACAGTACAACATTACAAGAATACAGTATATCAATAAAACATGATCTTTCACATGACATTAACCATATATCGAGAATTCACTTCAATATGGTTAAAAAAATACCTTGAAAAACATGCAACTCTCCACGGATCCGACTGGCCTGGCCTGGTATGGAGATAACACATTTTAAAATCAGACTGTGTGACATTCTATTAGCAAAGAAATGTCATTTTCAGTTGCCGTCCACCAAAAATCCTACATAGTGCACCTTTAAATGTGGTGTTTCAAAAGGAAATGCATACTTACTTTATTTCACGTATGAGCTATTAATCTACCATGCTGATATCACTTGGAGTTGCACAACATCATATTTTACTGATGAGTAAAAACATTTGCTTTTCAGTCTTTTGCAGGTTGTTTGTTTACATCATAAGCTCACAGTGAAGAAGTGTTTATACTGAATCATCACATACCTTCCAATAATGCTGCCACATTAATTCCACAAAGTCACACTTGTAACAACAGCAACACAGTTTTCTTAAGAGTCCAGTGATGTAAAGTCACCAACATTGTGTGATTAAACTTTCTGATTAAGGTCCACATTTAATGTTACTTCTTGTCCTGATGCTCCCACGGCACTGGGTCGTTCTCTGCCGTCTGAGACCCTCCCTCTCTCTCGTTCCAAAACTGCTCCACGTCAGGCAGCACTATCCCTTCTTCTTCTTTCACTCTTCTCTGTTCAGCCTGATCTTGAGAAGTACTCGGGGTCAAACTCCTGCCTCGCGCTGACTGAACTGACACCTCCGGTCTTGGACTGGGAGATCTTAGGGAGGTGGGGTTGTGTGGTCCCGGTTTGGCTTTTGGAGGGGGCTGCTTTCTTAAGGTGAGACGCCTCCACAGTCCCTTATAGCCCTCTCGAAATTCTTCAGATAAAGACAGCACGATGAGCGGGTTCACCAGGGACATGGAGAAGGTAAGCAGCTGAGCTGAGAGAGTTAAAAGTAAAGGTGGAGATGGAAAGAATAGATTTTCAATTTGTTTTTCCGCGAGATGTCTTTCCCACAGCCACACCACCCACTGAGGAAGCCATAAGATCGCCAAAGCAACAGTCAGACTGAACAGCATCAGTGTCAGCTTTCTTGACCTAATCTGGGTTCTGAGGTTTTGAGTTTTACTGGAACGACGCTGGCATTGTCCATAAGCTTTCCAAAAGTACATCAAGGCAAAACTGAGAGGTGCGCAGTAGACACTGAGAGGATATGCTTTGGCATAAACTGACATGAATCCTCTGGCTTCAGGTGGGACAAGGAAGACACAGTTTAGACCTTGGATTTCCTTTTGGAGAGCTGCAAAAAGCCAATGTGGGATGGTGATGCAGCAGGAGGAGAGCCAGATGAAGAAGAGCACCACTACAATGGAGCTCAGGTGGATGCTGACCTGCTTGGTGGGATTGGAAACATAACGATAACAAGCTTTGGCCATTACAGCAACCGTGAAGCTTTTGGCTGCCATGCAAGTGTGCAGAAACCAGTCAGAGGTTTTGCACACCATCCAGCCCAGAGTCCAGCTTACTTTGGAGAAGGACACTGCCTTGAATGGGACAGAGAACAGCAGAACCAGCCCATCTGCAAACATCAGGTTGAAAACGAGGGAGTTGATGAGAGAAAGTTTGCCCTTGTGAGCATTAGATAGTAATATGAACATAGCAGTGATGTTGCAAGCCACTCCTAAGGCGCAGATGACGCCCAAAATGGATGGAACAAGGACACGAAGCTCTTCTGGGTCGAGAAACTGACTTGAAGAATGACCATTGAGGGTCCTCTTGTCAATAGAAGTGTTGGTAGTTGTGTTATAGTCCATAGTAGGTTCCATCTTCTTCAATAGTAAAAGAAAAGTTATGAATGAAAAATGTCCAAAAATGCTTGTTCCTTCATTCAATAAGTTAGAAGTGCACTTGTGTCTGTCCTGCAGGAGACAGTGAGAAACCGGGATGAGGGCTGCTCCTTATAAAGCCACAGAATGACTGACAGTTCATGTCTCCAGCTGACAAACAGTGCGTCGACTTCAGCCTCGAGGGAGCCAATTAGAAAGAGCTCATGATATTCCCAGTAAAGTGAGAGCCGTATAGGTATCTGCATAATGTGAAAGAAGTAAGTAATTAGGGATTTGCACAGGAATAAGCCTTGAGACTCTTTGGTGTGTTTCAAAGACATCACAAAGGATTTAAAAACAAATGCATGTCTGTAATCTTATCCTTGGGTCTATGCTAGATTTTCTCTGCAAATTAATGTTCTTTTTTTTTCTCTGGCATTTCAAAACTTTTGTTTTGGTCTGGAGTGTAGGCAGAAGACAAGATGCATTTTTCACACAGGTAACAGTGTAAAATGAGAAATGTTACAAAACAACACTGATCCAGAAAAAAAAAACTAAAAGTGTCACTTCTGCCAGTCTGTTTACCACCACAGAGTGTGGAATGAATGAATAATGCAAAAAAGTGAAATGTCTTCTGTCATGAAAAGCGGTATATAAATCATTGCATTAATATTCTTATAAAAAATGTCTTATGTGACTGTTAAATACGGTTGACATTTAGTTAGATTTGATTTTTGTTCTAACGTTGTTTCTTCTTCTTCAAAAAGGCTGAAGTTTTGTTTGTAGGTATAATATTCTTTCCCCTCTGAGCCTCAGAAAACACGGTTCTGAATATCGCTGTTCTGTGATCTCAGAGATCTCTGACACCATAAAATAGTCCATTAATAATACAGACACACTTTGAGCATTTCTGTAGCAAATATCAGGCATCAGTTTGAATATTTTTTCCTCATCTCAATCTATGTAAATGTCTTTGTAATCCTATAGAATGAGCTTTTGTGTACGTTATTTTACTTTAAATTGTAATACTTTACATAAGAAACAAAGTAAATGTACTCAGAGGCATCTGGAGAGTGTACTCAAAAACAAATCATTCACCTTTTATTAAAAAAAAAAACAACAAACCACTTTTCTGAGTTTCAAGCCATGTTCTAATTGTTCTCTTATCATTAGTTTACCCAGAGTTGTATTTGGCTTGATTCATGTATTTGAGTAATCTTTCAGCTGATGCTTATTTGTGCTTACCTACAAAAATCACATTCCAAGTAAAACATATGGGATTGAAATTTGTCATGCAGCCACTGTCCAACAATAAAAACTAAAAACATGTCCATTAATGCCTCCCCTGACCCTTCCCCCAGGGCTCCTCTGCAAAAGAGATTCTGAATCTCAGTAGGACTTCCCTGGTTAAATAAAGGTCAATAAAAATAAATAAAACCAAGTAATTCAAAATCTGCTCCTTGGATTTAAAGTAAGTTAGTAAGATTTAAAAAAAATGAAGAGGCAATGCTTATCAGTTACAAAGTGTAAATTATTGATCTATTTAGTAGTTTGCTTAATACATGAAAAAAAAAAAAAAAACAAGGTCCCTTTTGATACTTATTGATGAATAAATATGTTATATGTTGAAATATAAGCATAAAAGCAGGGATCAGTAAATGATAACCAGGTAACAATTCTGCACCAGGTCATTCCAGGTTCTCTGCAGCTTGGAAGATTTAACTCTGCCCCAGCGGGAGTTCCAAATGAACAACCCCACCACCTAAAGAGTTAAAACACTGCTGTGTACAATCTATTTTAGGATCAAGAAAGGTGCACAAGCTCTTATAATCCCAAATCAACCCCCCACAGTTGACTGCAACGACTTAACAATTCCAGTTTTTTTCCACGTGAGGGCGCCCTTGACCCACGTGCCACGCTCTAATAATCAGGATAATAAAAACTAAGAGGAAAATGGAGAAATTCTGACAAAGCCGGGTTTGAACTTGCACATCTTTATTCTTTTTTTTATTCAAAGAAAGTCCAGTAAGCATAAAGACTGCATGGTAAGTCATTTTGCATCTCAATACATTCTCAGCTATAAAAGTTTCAATTAGAAGAATCACAAAGGAGGTTGTTAAGAAGAAGACATTACCGTCTGAAAGAAATCACACAAAATAATTCCCTGATTTCACAGAGTTTGTTTAGACCTTTGTCGCCTTTTTGTTAAGTGGGAGCAAGAACACAAAATCAACAGGGGACTCCCGATGCTAAAACTCAACTTGAATCTGCTACTATGCGGCATTAGACCTCAAAATACAGTAGAAACGTGGACAGGCACCACAGCATTTCAAACTGGCTTCATGTCTAGAGCCAGTGGACAATGTACAACGCTGTGCAGAAGTTATCAGCACGATTTTGTGTTTAGGGTGTATTACATTTCTGCAGGACTACAAAATCCTCTTAAAAATGTCACAAGTATGAATATTGTAAAAATGAAGTGATTGATTGATGTTAGATTAAATGTATCTATAAAAAAGCCAATTGAAATACTCCTAGAACTAAATAAAGATTGATATCTGCAGCACAATTAAGTATTTTGGCTAATGACTACTAATACCAATAATAACAAAAAAGCAAACACAGTATGTAGAAGTATTTTCCAAAGGTGACCACCTCAAATTGTAGAGAAAAAGGGAACATGGTAAGACATGAAGCAACCAAAATTAAAGATAGTAAACATATAATTTTAGCAAGAACAATACACAAAGATCATTCGGATAAATGTCAACATATGACAGTATAATCATGGTTTTACTGTAAATCCTATTTGATCTTGTTTTTACTGTAAATCCTATTTGATCTTTGTATACTATTCAAGTGGTATCAAAAACTCTGGCTGGACTATGAGCAAATGATCCCCAATTTTGACAAAGAGCAACATCGGCATCGGAGTTGTTTCTCAAAGGCCCAGATGTAACTAAAATTACAACTGGCCCTAAAGATTAGTAAGGTTAATTTAAATTTATTAACCTTACTAATCTTTGACATACTACAAATAATAGTTGTATTTGATTATTGTATGTTTATTGAAGTGAAAATTACTGAATCTCCACCTGCAATAGTCTGAAAAATGACTAACTTGTTTCAGACAAATCATTTTATTAGGTTAAGACACCCAGATTACTCCTGGCACTAATATAAGATTAAAGTAAACCTTATAAGACCTTGAGGTGGAGGGCCGACATGTGCTTTAGAATATTTCATGACTTTTCCGTGATTGTACAAACCCATAAATAACATGGGTAAGAGAAGGTCTAAATTGTTGAGCAGGACAACTAATAAAGAAGTGGTCACCCTTTACCTGCCTAAAACTTCTGCACAGGGCTGTATTTTACTTGCATAGTGCTTCATTTGTATTGAAAACAGTGTGATTTTATTCCAGTGCATGCAAAAAGAGCTATTCTATCATCCTGACAGAAGTTATACAGTATGTAAACTGCCGTCTACCGAGTAATATTAAGCACTATGCAAATAAGAGATCAACTACTTCACTTACTGTGTGTGGTATTGACATCAAACAGGCTGCTGTGTCCAAGTCTGAACCAAAAGCATGTAGCCGTTTTATAGGACTACAATGCTCCAAGCACTTTGTCTCCACTTTGGACAACAAAAGCAAAGTATTGTTTATCTTTTTTTTTAGTATAGAGAAAGAAACGGAAACCAAAAACGTGAGTTATGACTGTTGCCGATTCAAAACATTCACACTCCCCTCCCTCCCGCCCCTTACATCATCGACATTTAACCCCGGACATACCAAAAGAAGGCACCACTGCTTCTTAATCAACTCAGAAACGACAGCATTTTAAAATTAAACGGCCTTAACCGGCTCCTTTCATTCGTATTACATCAGGGGACACACAACATTTCAAAAACTGCCTGTGATCCTGTTTTTGTCGCAGGCAATTTAAGATATTAACAGTCTCCTTTCTCATTTTTGGAGCAGCGAGTCATTGTGCTGTCTTTGCCTCCCACAGATTAAAAAGTAGGGGCGCTGTTGCTACACAACAAACATCCACAGTCATGTAGGCTGTCTCTCTGTGTGCTATATTTCCACATACGCCCTTTTTTTAAAGAATCAGGGTCCAAGTGGCTGCTACATCACACATTATCCATGCAGCAAGCCTTTGTTGCATAAACGCATTGAATTCTCCTTTTGTGTCTGCTCGGTTAAATAAATTAATTAAAATTCATAGTCCATTCTTCATTTATTTGGAGGAATTCCCCAAAATATATCCAGGCTGCATGTGTTTCAGTCTTACGGATAATCCTTAGTCAAGTGGCCAAATTTAGCAGCATCAGGAAAAGCAGAAAGATTGTACATGTTTACTCCGGGTCTTCCTAGTATTTCCAAATGTGTTTTCTCCAAAAATGGTCCAGTTCAAAGGTCAGGGGTCAGCTTGGGCAGTTTGGCCTTTTAGTTGACCTTGTCTTGGAAGATGTAGAGGTTATTTGTAGCCGCTACAGCGATGATGTTCTCATGCGGGTGCCACGTCGTGTGAAGGATCTTTTTGCTGAAGTCCAAGCTGTCCACGCTGATCTCATCCTTACGTCGCTTCCCACCTACGCACACCTGGAGGAAGGGAAAATGTGTCAAATGTCTCCAATAAACCAAATACTGTCTATGTTATAATAAAAACAGTAGGCTATTCCAGCAACAGCTTAAATCTCTGCTAATAAAATCTTTAGTTGTTTTAGTTTAGTCAACCAACATTTTCATGAGTCAACAAATTATTTTTACTGCAACTTTGACTTTTTAGTTTATTAAAATCTAGTTTACTCACATTTTTCTATACAAATATTTTCTTTATATTTACAGAAAGTCATGCTTGTGATCTTGTGAGTGAAGCATGGATGACATACAGTATTTGGTCACATCATTATAAGGTTTACCAGTTTTGACAGCTTTTGCCTCAACCTCTTTTTTAATAGATCAGTTGGAATGTCTTTAATCTTTTAAGAGCCAACTACAGTCCAAGAAATAGAGAGTAAAATGCATAACTAAGCTTGAATAATGGAACTCACTTAATAATACCTACACCATAGTTAGTCATACCAAAACTGAACAGAAAGAGCAAACAGCATATACAGTATAGAGGGTTAGGTTAGGGTTTTTGTCCATGCTGTTGTAAAGCCTGATGTGTTTGCTTCATGTTCACAGACATATTGTCAAAGTATCTATTTGCTTTTGTCCTATCTATCTCTAAAAATAAAGCTTTTGTGCCCCAAAATCTAGGTACACTTGTTTTTGTTTTTAGTAGAAGCTTGTTGCTATTACTATTCCGAAGGTTTCTAAGCTCATTACAGTGAAGATTTTTGAGACTCAGAATGAATTAGTAAAGTGAGCAAAATAAATAACTGTTAGGTAAATACTGACAAGATGAAGCATGACTGACTGTGGATCTTTTTTTGTTATTTTACAAAGCGTGAGTGTGTAAAATATCTTTAGGAAGCAGTGTAGTGCGTTTTTACCTTTCGAGGCTTGAGAATAGCTCTGGGTTTGCTGTTTTCTCTTGATGCTTCTAAAGTTACATCTCGCTTCGTGTTTCGGTCAAACATCCGGAAAAAGTTGTTGTAGGAACCAGTCATTATAACACTAGACACAAAAAATAAAGAGATTAAGAGTAAGTTACTGACTTCTGGGGATCATAAAGAATATAGGTGTAAGATTTAGGATCGTACTTTATTTCTAACAAAAGGATAAACTAGTATTATCCATCAATTTCACATTCCAATTAATTTTTTTATGTAACTGAGTTGTTTCTTTTAGACGTAAACATTAAAATTGTGAATACCATGCTAAATATAATTACAGTACATTTGACATCGACACATATTAGAGTTTTAGATCACCTATACAAAATTACACAATTACAGACCATTTCACAAAAAAAAAAAAAAAAAGTGCTTCTATCTAGTATAAAGCATCCTACCTGTCTGATCCATTCCAGACGCACTCAAACTTGTCAAAGATGCAGTCGTTTTCGTACAGGGAGCACAGTTTACCTCGCAGATAGTCATGTACCTGGAATGAAAAGAAAATTACATTGGTATCAAAATGTTATTCAAACCCGACTATATTGTTTAATGCATTTCTAAGTCCAGCAAAGTGGTAATTCCTTTGATAATGACGAGCTCTACTTTGTAACAATTTTGTAACAATCACTGACACTGACAGCATGTGACAGCTTTATATCCCTACTTAATAGTTTCTGCTGGACGATTTAGTCACATAATGCAATGCTACTCATATAGGTAAAGCCTTCTGCACACCAGAGGGTTTTATGTTGATGGTTCTTAAAATTTAAATGAAAAATGTGGGTGGAATTTAATAAACTGAAGTCCCACTGTGAATGTATAACAAATAACTGTTGTCCTTATGTCTAGGCTTGCATTATATTGACATTTTTTAAATTGAAGATCCTCTTGTGTGCAGTGCGCAGAAGGAAAATTTGCTGATACAACAGATACAGACACAATCAAACAGTAAACAAAATAAAAATGTACAAACATTCTTTTTGAAATAAAAATGTATTGAACTGCTGCTATGCATGTCGTTAGTTATTCTTGCTTCACTCTGGCCTATATTATAAATGCTTCGTAAGCCTTTCGCTCATATGCTCTACTTCAGTAATCCCTGTGGCCTGCTGACCCACACTAAGACGCCTGATGCAGGTGGAGCAGCTCTGGAATTGGACACACTATCCCCATGAGCAGATCTGACGGCCTTATCAATGATGACCCAGCGCCAAGATGGCGTCTGCGATCACACACTCTGGACGTGACCCCGGCCACTGCAGAGTGGGAGGTCCCGCCCTTCAGCTCTGCTCTATCTATCTTCTCTTACGGACGCTCAGTTCAATAAGCTCTCCTGGGTTAATGGCTAAAGATGACACAGTTACAGATAGGCCGTGAGACAGGGAAACGGGATTATGTTGAATGATCAGGCAGAAATCAATACAGTTTGATCTGCACCAGAAGAGATTTACCAATAAAGGCCGAGAGCTGTTCTATAAGCCACTTGTTTTTGTGGTAGTATATAGAGTGTCTTACTTCCAAATGAGCTGTTTCTTTATTGTATTTTAGTCATTCAAAATACTAAAAAATACATAAATAAAATAAGCAACTTTTTTGTCACCCAAGTTCCATCCTTGGCAAGCCTTAATGCCCAAGTCTATCAAATTTTTCAGAAGTATTGATACTAACATAAAAATAAAAAACTAGAATAGATTTATTTGAACAAGTGTTAGCTCATTCCTGATATTTTTATTTTTTTCAAATGCATTAACAGTCAGCTTTGAAAGCACTGCAAGGATGTTGATCTAACAAACTGAATGAAAATCAAACAAGTGAATTTATTTGGATTTGGAATTGGCATGATAACTATCTTAAGACTAATTTGTTGTATAAGAGAAGGAACTATTATTTTGATAGCTCAAAATTAGGTTTGGAATTATTTATTAATAGATACTGCAGCTTGTTTCTGGCATTGAAAAGCCCTTTTACCTTACTTCTTTGAGCAATTAATGGTTAAAAATGTAGTGCCACTAGCTCAAAAATCAGCAGTATTTTAATAGTATTTGAATATGTTTTTACCTGGTAGGTCTCCAGCGGTTTGTTCTCCATCTGTAGGTCCCACACCTTGACTGTGAGGTAGTCCCTTGTCATCAGGTATCGCCCGTTGTGGCTAAACTTCACGTCTGAGATGGATGAGATGATTTCGGAGAAGAATGAGCGTGTTGAAGGATCCTCCGGCTCTTCAAAATCTACAAATGAAAAAGTGGAAACAAAGTTAATATTTTGGGAGATAAAGGCATATTTCACCCAGTAGGAGGCGGTGGTAGACGGAGCAGTTTATAATCATGGCTGTAGGGAAAGAGGCAGATTTTGTTTGGGTGGTGGGAGGCAGTCATTAGCGAACAATATAAGGAACAACAATGGAGGGTGTGCGGGGGAGATGTTGCGGCAGCTGCATCTCTTTGCCTGGATTATTCCTGTGTGCTCTTCTGGGAGACATTGGTGGGTCAGCATGCTGGGTAAATATTGGTTATGATTCATATTGATTTTGGCAGACGCTGATTTGTGTGCAGGCCAGAGCACCAGGGATAAGAGCCAGGCATTCCATCGTGAGCTGTCAAGTCACTGTCGCTCCTCCTCCAATCACTCCTTCTCTCTTTTTCTCCTCTAACTGATCCATTCTTTTTACTTTAGAGCTGCGAAGCTTCATTAACAAATTTCTGGGGATGCCGATCCAGGAAATTTGGCTGGATCGGGTAACGATTCCATAATATCAGTTCAGCCGATATCATCTTTGTGCCTTTAATTGGACATAATGAGACTAATTTACTGGCTGGTGTTGATCCAGAAAGTCTCATATTATTGGACATTTTATTCAGATTAAGTTGTGAAGTTGTGACTTGCACTATAAATAACAGTTACATAGCACTAAATGACAAAATGTCTTATGTTTTAATAAGAAAGAGAAGCAATTTCAGTGCTTACACTAATATCGGTAGATACATACAGCCAAAGTATCGGACTCGGTATCGAAACTGAAAAAGATGGATTGGTACATCCTTACAAATTTTAATTCTTTTATAAATCATGAAAGAATTCTATTTCATCAGTTTGTCTCTCAGTTGCAGTAATATGTCTTTAACTAGATTTAAATGTTACAAGCTTGACTCTCTTTTGGTATTAAATGTATGCATCTCCATGGAGACACCCTCTGGCCAGGCAACAGGTCGCTTCTGTACCAAGGTTCACTATAGGACTGTATATTTTCTTGATTTTACCATCATAACCATAGCCGGATAATCTTTCACATGTTTTGCTCACTTTCCTAATGCATTCAAGCAGCCTAATTATTATTATGTGATAGGTTTAAAGAACATCAATAGAAAAAACTGCATTGCACACTCAATTAGCAGATGTCCAAAACTTACTTTTTGTCTAAACTTATCCATTTTAGTAACTTGAAACCTAATCTTACCTGTTAAACCCAAAGAAAATGTCACCATGTGGCTTCAACCAATATTTGTGCTTATTTTACGTATATCTACATTTTCTTCGGCGACTGTGGTGCAATTTTATATATACAGGGGGCACTACAAACCAGTTTAAGCCAGAATAAATGCGAAAAAGATTACACAGATTACACAGAACACAGAGGCCAAGACAAATTTCCCTTAGGAGAAATATAAGTTTAATGCTTTCTTGTGAAACTATTCAGACAGAATATTAATATGTCCTTTGATATGAACATAACAAAAAAACAGAGCCAGAAAAACTCACCTTTAAATATGTTCTATTAACTGATTTTATCTTATTTTCAAAACATTAACAATTTTATGTAAATGTGAAAATTGTTCACATATTTAAAATGTTATCTTGTCTGGCCCTCACTTCTCTAGCCCCACAAAATACCCAGTTCCTGCCCTGCTCTGGAGAATACCCCTGTGATGTGTCAATAGGGAGTCTAACAAGGGATGCAGAGGGAGAGATGAAAAATAGAGGGATGAGGACCAGGATAAGAAAAACAAATCAATGTCAAAATGCCGAGCCCATTTGAGCCCAGCTGGATTTGTGTGTGTCAGTGAACAGTCGGTGCACATGAATTTATGCCCTCCTCCCGTCCCACTTACAGGGGTGTATAATGGGGCCCCTGGGGAGTTGACAGAGGGGTGCAGACTCGGGTCCTGTTGCTTGGTGTTTTGGCGATCCCCTCCAATCCATCTATCCATCCTAGTATTCCCCGGCAATAACACTGATTTATTCATGTCCACAGCTACGGGACAAATAACAATAGAAATGTGGTTTTATTGTTTTGGTTGTGTGGGAGGTTTGGGGAAGATTGTATGAGCTCATTCAAGACATGAATATTGAAAATCTTTACAGAAGTGGAGATTTATTGAAAAATCCAATGGTTGCACTGATATAGGCAGTTGTGACTGTCACAAAAAAAAAAAAACTAATAAAAAGGATAAAAAAGTGGGTTTGCTTACTTCGTTTCAAATAAGAGTATGAAGTGATATCTCTAGGACTGTAGTCGACTAAGAATTTCTTTGGTCGACTAAAGACATCTCTCATCGACTGATTAATCAACTAAAAAGGGGTGGAGCAAAAGGTCTGAAGCATTATTTTTTTAATTTGACCATTTATTTGAACCAAAACCAAAAAGAACCACTGTATTTATAACTAAAAAGGCAGTTTTAACCAATATTTTGGTTCTAAATATTTTGCTAATGCACTTCTTTTTGTGGCTGTTAAGTACAAATCCTAATACAGTAATCTAAATAAAAAAAACTTGTCAACTAATACAAGTTTTGGTCAACTAAGACATCGACCAATTAATTCACTAAACGACTAAATAACTATAGCACTAGATATCTCTGCACCTTTTTTGATTAAATTTACATGCTTTTTGCAATATAACTGAACCACAATCTCAACATTTACAGAAATTTTTTCACACTTGGTCATGATATCTGATTTTCTTCTCTGAGATATTTCATAAACTGACACTATATTAAAATTAGCCATATATGTAAGCCATATGTGCATGTTACAAGGCAATGTTTTAGGTATTAAGTACACCAAACAAGCACAGTCATAGGATAACTACTGTCTGACTCCATCCTACAGACTTTTTTCCCCCAAAGAAGCAAGTTGTAGACATAAATTGCAGAACCATATGAGAAAAGGTGCATATCACAAGTGTATTTCTTAGCTCTAAAGGCTGTTTGTGTTCACAACTTATCATTTACAAGAGAAAGTATTAAAAAGATGTATACAATGGAAGCCGTTGTGAAATTGTAAATAAAGGTGCACTGGTACAATACTGGAATTGAATTGCTGGATCAGGTATAATATGGGTTCAGCTCATATCCTGGTTAGACCTTTTAGATGTGTCAGGACTAATGGTTGAGGTTGACTCATGTTTGAAAATGTATTCTTGCAAAGTTGCTCAGTCCTTATTTGCATGATAAACAACAGTCACATGGCAGTATTTGATTACTTATTGATAATAACTATGCTTCAAGAAGAAATACATTGATTGCGTTGTTGATATCAGGCTCCAGGCAATATTTTAAGCCACATTATCTCTGTCAGAGCTGAAAAAGCTGGATTTGTGCGTCCCTAGCATTAAGAGTATAGTTGATCAGGTATTATAAACTGTAGAGGTAAAGTATAGAAGAATCTCCATGTGGTAGTTGTGCTAATGTTAGTATATGTTAGTACACAGTAGTGGCTTGTGACTATCAGAAGAAGCAATCATTCACATTTCTCTGGGATAAATAACAATGAGGATGTATTTGTATTGTTTTGCCTGTTGTGTGGGAGGTAGTTGGGGTTTTGGGGAGGGTAGGATGGAAAAGGTGGTGAGTGCGTAGGAGGGAGAGCACTACATACATAGCTCACGGCTGTGTATGAGTTCATGCTGGGAAACGGTGGATCAGTATTAGCCGAGTTGTCCCCAGGCTAACGAGAAAACCTGCCCGCTGTGAGGGCTACTGTCTAACACCTGTCAAGGAATGCAAGTATATAGCTCCAAAAAAAAAAAAAACACACACACACACACACACCCTTCATCTACAGAAAATACATTTTTTTCCAATGATTCAGCCGTTCCTTTAAAAGAATTTTGTTTTGAACTAGAAAACATGAATTTTTTCTCACTGGACTGCAAAGACATGCCTCTATCTAATGGTTGGCAACATCCACAAACAAAATATGATTAGTAGTACGAGATTGTTTGTTGTATAAACCTATTAAAAAGCATGTAAGCAGTAAAACAATTCATTTTAAAGATTCAAAAGATAATAAGCAGATTTTGGGGCATGTGTATACTTAGCTGATTTCAAGCAGGCATTAAATAGCATTATATTTTAATACATCAATGGCTTGCTTCTTGAATTTGAACAAGATACCAACAGATCCCTTTAAAGCAGGTATTTCCAAATTTTTTCAGGCCAGGGCCCACAAAATAACCATGCAACCACAACTGCTAATTGAAATGGTCATTTGTAATAAACACAAACATTTAACCAGCTTTAACTGTGTCTATCTGATTGCATTTCTATTTTGTAAATATAAGTATCACTAAAATATATTCTTTCAATTAGAATAAAAATACATAAAAAAAACAGTGTTTAAATGTTAAAACCTACAGCTTCCAAGTCAACTCATTGCTAATAAGACTGACTCTTTGCTTTAGATATTAATCAACAAAAAGCACATACAAAGTCTGTATTGAATATTGTTAATATAAAAATCTATCTTAAACAGAATAATTTGCACTAAACTGAGCAAAGCCAGCAGAACAATAAAAGCATTTTAACATTATAGCCTACTGTGAATCTACCACTGTCATTTTGTCAAGGATAGTGCACTGAATATGAAACTGACAAGGACAATGCTGTGTTAATGGCCTTTTTGATTAATTGTACAAAAAAGCATTAAACTAGAAAAAGATCTGGTGCTTGAAGCCACTCACATTTCAGATCTTAAACTGGTTATTAGCATATCATATAGGGTCTTTATTATGGCGAAATAATTGCCAGATGAAAAATAACAGCGAGCTTTGTTTCCACTTTAGTGCCTTTAGACAATGGAGAAAAGGATGGGTGACGCGATGACACCATTACAAAGAGATAAGTCACGCTTTTCCTGGCAACAAGATTATCCGTATGAAGACGCCATCACATGTGAAACAGCCGCTGAAATTCAGTGTAAGATGTCTGCCCTCGCCAAGAACGAGACTACTGGTCAAGCAAGACAGCTTTACACTACTGAAGATGTGATTATGTCTTGTTTATAATGTACACAGCTAGTGTAAGGGAACGGATCAATAAGTCAACAGGTTTAGGCTATAATTTTGAACTATTTTAGTCTACGGTATCTACGTTTTATCCATGGTGACATAGTCATTAGCAATTCAAAACAAAGGTCTTTTGAATGATAAAAGTAGGCATCCATAATAGAAAATGTGGTGTGAACTCATTCCCACATTAGCACATTTTATATGCTATTGTGTGTTCTATTTCCTAATGTTTGGACAAAGATTAAATATTTAAAATGGGCGACTTTCAATAGGAGACTTTCAGTGGAAAACAAGGGATTTTTGCTAAATATAATTATCCAGGTTATACTGTAATCTATTATCATCACACAATTTTAGAAGGCAAATTAAGGGGATTGATTTTTTTTTTTACAATAAAATACCTTTAAATCTATTTTCCCTAGCACAGATATCTTGTCAATGTATCTATTCATGCGGAAATTAGTCTGCAATGTCATGTCTGTGTCTAATAATGTCGCGTTCACCAAAATCTTGTTTGTCTGCTGTAATGTCAGTAGCATACTTGTTCCTACTTGTTCCAAACAGCTATGTAAAAAGCACAAAAACACATTGTGGTGAACAGTTAGGAGACAGCATAAGCATGTGGACTTATGGAAGAAATTTAAAATTATTATTAGTTCTGTTTTCTTAACATTTTTAAGGAAGTAAAATTGGATATATAGCTTTAAACTAATTATTCCATACTTGGAATGATTACAAATCTAATAGACAAAGTGATTAAAATAAAAGATTTTTATTTGATTGGTCAACATAATCATGAAAATGTAGAAAATTGTGATACGCCTCACTATACTTGCACAATTATTAATACCTATTGTAACAAACAGCAGACAAACAGATTCAGTCACTTCCCTGTACATGAAACTCCCATGGTAAATTCAACAGGCCTTTAGCCCACGGCTCACTGCACGCACATCAATACGTCTGAGGAAATGAGTGACAATATTGAACAAAAAGGTGTGTCCAGGAGCGACTAATGCGATTGCGTTTAAACCATTGATTTTTTCACAGAAAATGTCAGTATTTTCATTATTCATTCGGTGAAAGGGTATGCATGTGATGCTAAGCTTATAGGACTAGTTTGTAAAGACAAAGAAAGGTTTATTGACTTACTATCTGTCTTTGTCTATTGAGTGGGGGGAGGAAGTGTCAGATGAAAAGAGGGAAAAATGTTTGTACCCACAAATTGTCATGACCACAAAAAGATGATTCTTTTGTCAAATCAAGGCAAACCACCGATACATTGTTTTATATTTGAAAGGGTGGTGTTGTTGAGTCAGCTACAGATCAATTTGGCTCCAACAATACAGCTCTTGCAACAAAAGACACACATTTTGGTCTTTATAACATGCTGCCACCTTTGTTCAACAAAATAAGCCAAAACTATTCCAAAATCGTTATTTATTTGACCATAGAAGTCCTATTGAAATTTGAATATCTATTTCACTGGATCTCTGGGGAGGGGAGACAAAGAAGCCTATTGTACATGCTGTATTGAAAAAGGTAAAACCAACTAGAGTGGATTAAACCTACGCAGACACAGGGACACATCTAACTTCTTATACTTGTATCAAAGTGTGTAAACTATTGAACAATATCCAAGGCTACATTAGAAATGACTGGATTTTTATTTCTGTTGTAAATATCTGTTACACTGTATATATTTATGTCATAGTTAAAATATTTTCTAGTATTATAGAGGGCTATGACAATATATTTGGCAATCCTGTTTTGCAATATTTTTTTTTATCTTGTATAAATAGGGCGTAGAATTGTAAAATTGATTTTGATGTAGGCGTCTTTCAGTTTTTTTAAAGTATGCATTCAAAGACAGTGTTGACATCAGTATTGTTAATACCAACCTTTTATAATCACTATGCACCAAAAGTGATTGATTAAAAGGAAGAAAGTTTGTGTCACAACCCAATCATAACTTGAATTTAAAATGTACTTTTGGTTAAAAGCAGCTTTTGAATCTCTTTGAATAAATTAATTTCAAAACATGGCAGTTCTTAACATTGTTGAATCATGTACTGAAATTCTTACACATCAACAACTTAATTTATTTGTTTTTATTTATTATAGGTAAAGAATTGCAATGCTCATTAATATTGAATCATATCCAGAGGTGACAAGTAATTAAGTATTTTTAGCCAAGTACAGTGCTCAAGCAATTTTTTATCTGCACTTTACTTGAGTATGACAAATTCTTTTTACTTTTATATTTTTCAAGAAAAATATTTATACTTTTTACTTCTATATTTCAAAACAAGCTTGCTACTTATTTATTAATCCACAAACACATTTTTTTTGTCTTAAAGTTGCATTTATCTATGAAAATATTATTTCTCTGACAGAAATATACCTGGTGTAGTTAAACATGTCTATCTTGTATTTGTTTAAGCTGTTTTTATTAGAACATAATTGCATTGGAAATATGCATTTGTACTCGCCTGGCCACAGATCCGACCAGTAACTGGGCAAGTAACTGTACTTTTACTAAAGTAGTGGACAGTACTTTTGCTATCTCTGATCATATTTTGAAATCTCAGTAGACATAGTATCAACCATGTGTTTGCATGTATATTTGTATCATCCCAGCCCCACTACTTGATATAAATAATGGACTGTGTTACATAATAAACATCATTACAGAAGACAGATAAAACAAATTGTTAAAAAGCTCTTTCTTACATTTGCAGTGCTTGTCGCAGAGCGCGGCCTGCCTCATGTCGCACAGTCGTATGGAGCCTTTGCTGCTGCTGTAGGCGAATGTATGGCACTGCTGTGGGTGAAACTCCGCTGATGTGATCACCTCAGTCAGCTCCTCCATGTTGGCCGGCTTGATGTCCACAATGTCTGAGAAATAGCCACTAAGGAACCATTAACTTTCAGCTTTACTGGTTTTGATCCAGTAAATGGGCAGTGAAAAATATAGATCACATGGCTTTTAAATGGTGTGAGCTATAAATACTGTGAACTTACAGGTGTAACAGTGTAATAAATCAATCATCTATTACTCTCTTTTATAGCTGGAGGTAGAGCTGGACTATTTGATCAACTTTATGGCAGACCAGTGACATATTTCACCACTGTCCTTATGAATTTCAGACAAAGCATCTCAGGAATTTCTAACATACAACATTTGCAAGACATTTTTTCAGCAAAGTCTGTTTTTGTTTCTCTTGCACAAGCTTCAATCCATTGCAACTGTGAGTATAGTCTATTATTGATTCTCAAATTGTGGGTGCACAATGTCTCTGCAGGTGTAGCTTTTATTTTAATAACAGTTTTCACCTTTTTGTCTATTGTACATTGATTCAGAGATTTGATTCTGTTGTTCTGTCAAAAATCGAAAACATAGACACTGTTTTTGAATCAAAAGAGCATTACAAAATAAATCGCACACTTTTTACAATTAGTGCAATTATTTAGATTGTGCACTGTAAAGAATAAAACATACTGTGTTTACTCAAAAATATCTAGTTATACCTGTAGTTTTTGATTTCTATGTCTTTTCTTTTCTTGTATTGCGCCCAGAGTGGTTCATAATGTGGACTCTGAGAAGAACGGACAAACTGAAATTTGTGCGGTGAAGAAAAGATAGCTATTCCCTTTTTCTTTTTTAGGATGATGTAGCCGTTTTATCTCTGGAGTTTCTGGAGAAAAATACATATATTTGGGGGGAAAATTGCCTGAAAAGAAGAAAGAAAAGTACTACATTGCATTTAGGTTTTTTTCTGACCTACAATGATTGTTGCTTTTGATAAAATGCCACACAAAAGATCTGTTGAATAATTCGATTAAGATAAGTAAGATGCAATGAAATCTTAATCACATATTTACAAATTAATACATTTCTTTTCAACCTCTCTTTATATACCCCGTATCTACCTAATTATCTATCTTTTGTTCACATCTTTTCTCAAAGAACAAATCAACATGACCTAAAAGAATTGTTCTCAACGTCTGACCCACATCACAAGGTTGTAACTGTCATAAGGATACTAAAGCTTCTGTCTGTGATCTCCAGGTTCCACAGGTTCACCCGGAGGTCGTCTGTGGAGATGAAGGTCTGAAGGTCGGAGTTAACAGAGATGGAGTTGATGTGATAAGTGTGAGCGTTACTGAACACCCGCCGAGCTGTAGCCTCCACCATCAGGTCCATCGGCTGCAACACAGGCACCTACAAAACAAGAACATGCCCGTTAGTGACAATGACTTCATAATGGCCCCAATATGTTATATACAGCACTGCATCGCTGTATTTCCTCAGGTGTCGATTATGTGGCCTTTTATGGACGCGCATCATCTCAGTTGCACATGAGCGCGGCGTGAATAGTCATCTTGTGTTTTCATGTATGTCTTTGCATGACCCCAGGGAGCCGTGTGACATTTACTTCACAAATCTTAATGCAGCTGACAGTGAGCGAGCGGCTTCAGGCGCTTTGATGGCACCGGGAATATATGCATGCTAGAGACTGATTTGTTTATCTCTCGCTCACACGCAGGACCAGTACAGGCTGAACTGATACATGGTGTTTGTCATGATTGCTTCTTTAAATTTGAATGTCTCTTATTTCACTTTTTTTTTTCAAAATGAGAAAAAACATCTCTTACCATTTCTTATAATTCGAACTAATGGGTTTTAAAAGACAGAAGTAGAACCTAAAAATGTGTGCAGTAAACACATGACAGTCATGTGTTTCCCACATTAGGAGTTGAGTTAGAGGTCCATCTACTGACTGCAAAGGAAATTACGCAGGGGAAGTAATCAAACCAATCTTATATGCTAATGCTGTAAAAATGCTCTAAACAAGTATGAATGATTTATAGACTTAAAAGAAAAAGCAGAAGATCTCAGTAATCTACCTTTCCCACAAAACAAAGGAATTCAGAACAGAAGTCAGAGGAAAGATTTGTATCTCACAATCAGAAGTCCAAATGTGTTTTGATATGGAAAGAAGGGTAGAACATCAAAACTCAAAAAGTCAGTTAGCATTAATGTGTATTCTACAGGAACCTGTACAGTTGTCCAGGCAGTAAACAGGAGCGAAGCAGTGAGTTAGCCAGTAATTTACCTCACAGAAACAAAAACGACACACATGTTTATGCTCTACTTGCTGGATTACAACATAACCAAAAAGCAGTGTTATTAGTGAGTTCTATAAAGTGATTAGACGGTTCCATGAAGTGAATGAAACCCGCTGATGCATTAGGCTGTAGAAATCTAACCTTAACCAAAAATATGAACATAATAAAACCTTCTCAAAAGAAAAACTTACATTCAATTTGTGACTAATTAAATGAGCAAAATAGATGCAGTTACCTAAACCAAACCAAAGACAGTCATCTAACATTTTTTTTTTTTTTTTTTTTGCATAGAGCTTTATGTCTTTGAATGACCCAGGGGCAATGTGACATTTATCTCACAAATCCTAACACAGCTGACAGTGAGCGAGTGGCTTCAGGGTGACGAGATGGCCCTGTGAATATATGTTTGCCACTGACAGAACATGTCTCTTTATCTGTCTCTCTCATTCCTCCTCTCTCTCCTCTAACTCAATGCAAGTCCAGAAGAAGTTATCCCTCATCTGGCAAAATGTGGGAACGCCAAGGAGTCATTTATGGCCTCAAGGCATCGCTGATCCCTGCTGAGGAATGATAACTCGACTCTATGTATTCAAGGCTAGCTCCCATAGACTTACAACACATGCCCAAATGCACAGAGGGACGGCAAGATGCTTCAAAGCGGCTCTGCACCAGCCCGCACACAGCCCCCGTTGGCCTGATAAAACCCAGACAAAGGGGGAGAGGAGGGGTGTGGGAGGCGGACAAATCGTCAGCGTCTTCCCCCTTTTTTCTTGAGGTTTGTTGCTGGCACTGGCAGAGAGACAGTGCAGCTCAGCAGGGCCCTGTCGCTCCACGGGTGTCAACTCATTTTCGTGTCTTTCACTGTCTGTCCGGAGAGACAGAGCAGCATTAACCCACAGACCAGCAATGACAGCTACAAGCCTCAGACACTGGTTTAGAATGACCCATGTGATCATATTCAAAGTGTATTTGTCAAAAACACACAAAAAAAAAAACAAACCAAAAAAAAAAAACAAAAAAACAAAAAAACAAAGAAGAATGTTCTATAATGTCATCAACATCATTACTGAATTGTTTTTGTGATTTACAGGTTTCACAACAATCCAATTATTGGTAAGTTAGTAGAGCTGTATAGCCTACCGATACAATATGTAGCCCAACACCTTTCAAATGCTGTGATAGATGTAGATTCCTATTTGCTGAACTATAGATGAAGTTATTCAAGTTTATGGCTTCAAAATAAAGAAAAACAGAAGACTTTGCATGTGTTTGGGGTAGCAAATGCCTCCAAACCACTGCTCTAACTTTTTAAGAACAGGAATCATTGACACGCTGGACATTGATTTTACATTAAGGCTGTCAACAATCAATCTCCAGATACTAATCAATACTTAAACCAGTATTGAATCTAGATAATCGTTTGAACAAGTATTGATACAAATAGTCAGTGTAATGCCTCATTCATCTCGGAGTGTGGTCCATTAGCTGTAATGCACACCACCTAAAACATTACCAGTCACACCATTTAGGAAAAAAGCATTCTTTCCTTTTCTACTGTTAGGGGTTGCGGGTGACTAGAGCTTATTCCAGTGACTTTGGCCAACTTGTCGCAGAGTTAGAGACAGACATACATTCACTCTCTCATTCATTCACAAGGTGTAATTTACAGTTATGTCCAATTAACCTAAATATGCATGTTTTTGGAGGAGGGACGAAACCTGCAAAACATGCAAACTCCATTTATTGGGGAAGTCAGAGCTCTAACCACTCTGCTACCGTGAACCATAAAGCAATGTAGCAAATATTTTTAACTGCAATGGTGGTTGTTTCACTTTCATTTTCGGTGAAACACTTAATAGTGGTGAATTATTTACAATCCACAGATCTGACACATTTTCAAGGAACACTAGACACAATAATTAGTAAATGAAACCACCAAAGTATACAGTCTTTTCTTTAGAATCAAAATTGACATTGAAAAAATTTAATTCCCTTGTATTTCTAACAAATATCCTGGTTTGAACTGCGAAAAACCTGCTTGATGCTTTCATTTGGTTCTTTGTTGTTCTTTTGGACAGCTCTATCTCAATTCATATCTGTTCGCCCCCCACAGACCCCTCACTTGCTCTGCCTTAACACCTCCCATTTAGATTTCACAGTAAACCGGATTGCCACAGTCCCGGCCCGTCTTCCAGGTTGCTATGATCCCTTGGCCAGCCAGACAAAGAGAGAGAGAGGGACAAGAGAGAGACGCTGAACACTGCACTAATCTACTATGGCCGACACACACACACACCACACGCACTGTGAGACGAAGTGCTTTTGTGTGGAAATTAAAGAGGAGGCCGAGCGATAAGAGCAGGGGCACAAGAGGGGTGGGCCATTCATACCCACAGCACTAAAGTAGCAATAAAGTCACATATTGTCATTCGGGGTGGATGGTCACATTTTATGGTTGTGATAATTTACTAGAAACAGATACAAAGAACAAACTCGTCTTGTGTTCTGTCTAGGAAAAATACAAACCTAGCAAGTACCCAGACTCAAACTGGTTCTGCTCTTAAACACAAACTATCACTGTTCACTTTATATTAAACTGAAATAATGTAGAATTATTGGGGCGGAAGTGCCTCATGTTTGAAGCATGCATTCACCAATCTGAAGGTCAGTGGGTCTATCCCCACTCAGACCATTACACACTCTCCTTGGGCAAGACACTTATTAACCCTCTTGTCCTACTATAAATATAGTGTGTGTGGAGCTTTTGTCTATTCTTCTGTCTTAAGTGGACTCTGGTTCTATAGACTTGAACTCTAATCTGGCCACAGACAGTCCATCAGGGGGCTAGAGCTCTCTACACTTGTCATTATCGTTTCTTTTTTTATTTTATCAAGAAGGAAGATCTAAATACAGAGCATTCAAAGGTAGAGTTATTTATTGGTCTATTCCACAAAAAGCACGGACACACAAGGTGCCAGGCTGTTGCAGTACATATGAAATATAAAGTTATCCATTGGTTCATCAGTGTGTCTTATTGACAAGCAGACTGTTTTATTTTCTCTATACATTCACTCACTAATCAACATGTTTATAAATCCTTGAGCTTTTGATCTATATGGAACTAAACAGGAATGACTGACTAATGCTAGGGCTTAAGATGTCAGCAATAATAGCAAAATACCAATCTAATCAAACCATACAAAACTATGGTATACATGTAAAATAAGCAATAGAGGAGAAATTTATTTGAGAATATTTTTTTCTTGATGTTGTTCTTTGTTTTAATGCTTAGGAACGTAAGGGAAAAAACATATCTTGATGAACATGGCATGAAAATCATAATTCCTAGGAAAAGGGAGATTAGTAAAAGTTAAGCTACTGATTTTCCAAAGGAAAGTCTGCCTTGTACGTGTGTCAGACTGGTAAGTGCAGCAGTGCTAAGATCGTTATGGAGGATTAAGGCCTATCATATCCAGATGAGCTTTTTTCAGCTTGGCTTTCAGGCTGCTTAATGTGCACACAGAGGATTATCAGAGCACCTTTTGAGGCACAGGATCCCAAAAGACTGAGTTAGGGTCGCCCAATTAACTGAACTGCATATACACTGGACTTATCTGGTTAGAGGTGGGAGATATTTTGTCTACAAGACTATTACATTCAAATATAAATTGTAGTTCATACATCTTGATTAACAAAGCATGAACAGAGACATAATTATCATGAACAAATGATGAAATTAGAAATCATTCAGCAACAGCCTAAGAGATTGTGGTTAGGACTTGAGAGAGAAATAGTACATAAAATGAATTTTGATTGTTTGATGCATGTTTGTGTAGTCCCGTTTTGTCTTCTGTCCACAGAAATGCATTTTTGGACGTACTACTTACCCTAATCATGTCCCGTCCTAAAGTGCATTTATTTAACAAACGTATAGTCTGGGTTAATAATACAAAATCTAAGTAAGTTAACTTCACCTGCTAGGGTAAACCTATAAATTCTGCAGTTTTTACTATGTCCAGTTTCTACTACTCAACTGTTCTCGACCAATAGGCTATTGCCCAGTTACTACACTGAACAAAATGTAAAATGATGATTACATTTGTTATTGTTTATACTAGTGATAATTATGTCTCCTTTAATTAGGCAGTTACTTCATATAAGTTTTTCATCTATTAACTTGTCATTTGTTCATGTTGATTTCTCATTTTTAATTAAGACCATCTAATGTGTAGTTCTTATAAAGTGCTGCACAAATTTAAACTGCAAAAGTGCAAAAAGTGTAAATGGCTGTACTTATGCATTTGCACAATACTTGTACCTCGACTATTACACTTGTCACCACAATTTAGCATGTTTGATCTACAAAGTAAGTCCCATAACTCATAATAAATTACAGTAGTTTTCTTGACCACTGAATAACCCCATACCAGCATTTTCCCCATTTACTTTGTCCACTTGACCCACCAGAAGGCTGGTGCATACAAGGTGCACACAATTGCCAGAGTAAGCAGTGAAGTATGGCAGTATTGCAGATCATTCATCAGGGTTATTACAGAGATATTAAAGTCTGTGGGAGCGAGAGGTGGTGCCATGTCGGTCCCCCCTTTTTATGATCTTTATTGTCATCATGCCTCATTTATTCCATGGACTGGTCGTAATAGGCTGTTTGCAGAGCTCAGTTTTTCACACGGCAATGCATTTGCCGCTGTTCAGAATATAAATTTGTCGGTGTATTTTAATGTCTTAAAGTTATGTTTATTGTTTACTATTAATTATAACACGGGTAAAGTAAGGAATTTCTGCATAGAAGAATTATAATTTGTACCAGTTACTCTTTAGGATTTAATAGGGGCTCTGCATGTTTTTGTGATAAACGTCAATGATTAACTACAAGTAACTACATACTATGTACTTTTATGAGATTTAAACTATGATATCATGTCAATTTTTCCTCTTACTTAAAGTATTATTGTGACTGAATCATGCTTTTCTGTTTATGGATAAACAATTAGTTCAAAGTCATGATTTTTTGTTGTATGTTTCAATTTTAGATAAATATGAATAGTGAATAACAGAAAATAAGGCTCATCGTTTAAAATGGTACAAATATATCAGAGTGATAATTTTATAATAATATGTACTATTATACGTACATTTAAAGTCATGCTTTGCCATTTTTTTGTTTTGTTAGACTTAATATCATCTGACTAACATTATCAAGACACTTAAAAAAAGTACCCTGGTATCCATTTTTGTTAATATCACCCATCCCCCATTGTGAGATAAAAAGGCTTGTGTGGCTTAATATAAAGAAGACTCCATCTTTTTCTCCATCAGTGCAATATCCCTTTTCTTGTATCCCCTCCTAAAGTCTTCCTGCTCATGAAGGTTTTGCCCTGGCTGTTTCCTGTGTCTGAGGGGCGAGTCTTTACCCGTAGTGAGGTGATGGTGGATGGGTCTCGAATCCGCCCGTCTTCATCCTTCAGGTTGTATCCCTCCGGACGCTTGTCTCTTTCACTGATCTTCCACAGCTTCACTGTTTTGTCTGTTGGGCACATCGAACACAGAGACAAAGCTTAGTAAACAACTGACATAGTGGCTGCCAAATAATCAAATATAAGAATAACAGTAACATTTTACAGTCGTTTGAAAAATGTATGTAATTATGGGTGAGTTCTTACATAAAATACATAACATTTCAACCAGTTTCTTCATTCAGAAATGCTGATATATTATAATGTTTAAGTGCAATTACAGCATTATGTGAGGTTCAGTTATTATTGTTAAGTAAAGCATTCATTGATTGTGCTACATATTTCTTGAACTGATATTCAATGTTACAATAGCAAGTCCTGATTTTTGTCTAACTCTGTGTTGTTTCATCCTGTCTTCTTGTGGTTCGATATTTTGTTGTTTTTAGCTTTTTGCAAGAAAGCTACTTAATCCTTCATGCTTGCGTTCATGTTCTAATTTGATTACATATTTTTAGTGGTGTAAGCTTCATAGCTTTTTAAAAAAATATAACTAAAATATCACAAACATATTGTTTATGATAAGGTATACAAACTTAACCTACAAATAAACAATCGTAAGCATTCACAACCCGCAAACACTAAATGTAGGTCACCTGTAAAATGACAAAGCAGTCTTTAGCCTTGTTTGATTTGATTTTAAAGGCATAAGCCTGGATAACATCATAAGCAGCCCAGCAAATAGGAATCTATTACTGCATTTGAAAGGTATCAAACCTTGTTTAACATATCAATGTACATTTTTTCCTATAGCATCAGGGGACCACCAGTAATCATTTTGTGACCTCTAGGTTGTGAGCCACTTTTATGGTATATTATTACTTCAGTTCTGCTATTTGTCAGTAACTGAGAATGGCCGTGATGTTTATTATCAAAATAATCAATTTAAAACTCTATTATGTGACATCCCAACATAGAACTGATCAGTCCTCCAGCTATTTTTATACATAGAGAACGTTATATCTTGTGCATCAACAAACCACTGTCATCCACATCAATATCACAATGTTCAACACAGTTATTGCTTATTTCTCTCTTTCCCAGCAGCTCTACTGACTCTGAGATACAAGCTGGGTGTTGGGGTTGGGGCTCTCAATCTGGCAGCAGCTGGGCCAACGCCAACCCAAGATGATAAATGAGAACCGCTCTATAGATGTCAGTGGAGATAGCACTCCACAAGTGGCGGTACATTTCTCCACTGAAGTACATGCACGAGCTGGAGGGCGATTTCCATTTGTGTGCATGCTGCAGACACCAGTTACATCTCGGAGTCTCGCATGAGTGGTCGGTAGTATTTTTTTTTTTCTTTTTAATTTCCAGTGTGAATATGGGTGTCAGTGCATAAGGCCACATCGCCACAGGACGCTACCATCTGCTCCATCCTTCACCGTGGAGCTCCTGCAGCAGCCATGCATGAAGCGCGCAATCTGTGAGGCGTCTCTTCACCCAAGTGTGACTCTGCGACCGGGTGATACTAGACTGTGCGTCGTCTGGGGTCATGATTTGGGGCCTGTATAAAGTGGCTTCTGGGGACCACACGGGCAGCAAATGCATTTCTCAGAGAGGCAATGTTACGTGTAAGATTAGGTTTACCAGGTTATGGCTGAGGTAATTCCCTGTGAAATGAATGTACCACGAGAGGCAGTGCTGTGACCTACTGGCACATTACTTGATAAGGAATTCATTTTTTATTGTATTTGTAATTCAATTTCAGGAATCAATGCATTGATAGAAATAAGCAATCAATCACTGGTTTAACATTGATTTTTTTCTTAGCCGATTCAGATATACAGATATTTGCCTAGCTGCTGCGAGCAACATCTGTTGGTATCAATAATATCAACACATTAATGTTATAAAGTTAAGTTCCCTGATTACTTTTTCCACTTTGGTGAAAATAATCCGAAATACAACATATTTTGGTCTCACTTATATGTATAAAAAAGGACTACAGTACTGATGCACAATCTGAGGACAAACTAGGAAAAAATATGACTACAAAATAAGTTAATTGATTGTTGGAACTAAAGGATTGTCTGAATAGTCATTAAATTGGCAACCAATTATTTGTTCCACAACCCGCCATTTGCTGAGTGAAGAAATGTAGCAGTAACTTTCCTAAAACCACAAGAGTGATGATAGAATTTTTGCAATCTGAGCAAGTAATAAAAAAATCTAAGGAAATAATCCATATTTCTTTAGAATGATTCTTTTTTTCCCCAGGACCACCACCAAATATCAAGTAAAACTTATTTATGATCACAGCTATAACATTACCTCATCTCAATATTTTGCCACACCATCACTTTATTCCCTGCTTGATTGTTCATTTGTCTATGTGACTACATTGCAGCTAATGTTAAGGAAATGTCAAGAAAAAAATTACATTTCACACACCAACCTATAACACATTGCAAAATCTGCTGACTGCTGTGATGAGGCTTGTTAGAAGTGACATAGGAGCATGTCACCTCACTAAATCATTTCTAGTTTAAAATGTAATGGGAATTCAGTCTCAAGGGTCAAAAATTGTAGTACTCTGTCAATCTGGAGCCTGGATACACACATAATGGAAATGGTACATGATTATCTGGAGAAACCACACAAGGCTAGTACACTTAAAAACTACATGTAAGCTAAGATTTCTAAATAATTTAATCTTTGTACGTGTATAATCTCCTCTAAAAATCTTACATTAAAGCTGTATGTTCTTTTCTATTTCTGCTTACATTGTTTCCTCTGAGGTAAACAGCTCAGCCTTTTCCCCTTCTCTTCCTCTGGGTCATAATTAAACCATGAAAACAATGCAGCCATAATAGCTCTTATAGCTCGCATAATTACATTGCACTGATAATGTTATTACTGCGACAGGCTTGCCTTCATTCTGAACCCATTTGACTCACTGTAGTCACTTTGTTTGCCGAGTTAAGTGCCGTGAACTGTGACCAAATCCTAATGCATAACGTGACAGCCTACATTAACATACATTACTCTCAGCGATGATACGACACGACAGAGTTGGCTTAACCTTTGACCTTACCGTTGGTGGAGAGCAGGAAGTAGGCGGCGTTTTGCTGAGGCAGCCATTTGATCTTGTTGATCTTCTCCTCGATCTCTAAACTCTTCAGGTAGTCAACTCCGGCTCATGACTCTGGAATGTGCTGTAAACATTGTACTCCCCTCGGCGCTGTGGCTGGCTTTTACTCTGTGGAAAAACAAAAACATACAGCATGCCTTCAGCTCTGGATTTTGGAGCAACATTTAAATCACATCTATAATACATCAAAGCCAAACTAGGACTACCCTTGACTTAAAAGTGTACTATGGATTTTTTCAGGTTTGAACATGTCCATAAAATGTTGCTTTGTCATTAATGTCTAACAGCTTAGATTACACTTAATCAGTCTACAATCCAAGTTACTGGTAGATAGTTATTTAGAGCCAACCCTATGCACAGAATGGGTTTTTCAAGTGGATTTGGAATATATTGATTGGAATATATTTGTAAATGGACAAATCAATCTAAATTTGTGCTGCACAATTTGAGGAAAAAAACAAATTGTGATTTTTTGACCAGTGATTGTGATTAGAGTTTTAATTTATGTTTTATTAACAAAATGGAGTTTAAAGTTTGAATATTAACTGTTTTTGTATGAAATGGCAAAACAAGTATTTTTGTAAACTGATAAACTTGAATGATCGCATGTTTTTAAAACATCTTTGTACAGATCCCAATTTCAAAATGAACCATTTTGATTCAAAAACATCATGGTCTTGCATGTTTCTGGAAAAAAAAAAATAGAATAATTCAAAACATTTGCTAATTAGGTCCTTGTGATAGCGATTTGATTTCTAGCTGAGTAACCCTACTACTGTAAACCTAAATGACAACAACTGAAACACTGATAATGAACCGTGTAATCTTCACATTTTGGAACTTTTTTACATTAAGAAAGCAGAAACCTCAATAAAATTGACGCTTATTTAAAGCTTTAGAAGACAAAATAGATTAGTCAAAAGTACTAGTTTTCTAATTTTTTTTTTAGATTTCTTTAAATATAGTTATGTCTGATTTTATCCTGAATTATTCGATACATGTTTTGTTTTCTTCATTATCCTGACTCTATGCCTAGTCTAGACCTCATTTAGATTTTTTTTTGGTTTAACTTGGTGTAAACTTGGACTGAAATGTCTCAAATGAAGGGAGCCAGTCCCTGTTATTTGCCAAAGATCAAATATTATGCAAATTACACCCATGAATTTCTGCTAAAATGATTGCTGGTTTCATTTACATTTGGTATTTCCCAAAAGTGTCTTTCCTCCACATAAAAGGGAAAAAAATGTTAATATTTTGGAGTGAAGTATGACTGTATTAGGGATTATTTTAGCAGTGAAGTTAACGACTGGGCGGCTGAGTGCATTTGCAGGAGGCTGTGATGATGGAGGCTTTTATTGCCTTCATTGTTCTTACGCCTCATTTATTCTATGCATTGAATGTAAAAGACTGTTGGCATCGCTCAGTTGTTCATAGACTGTATTGAATCTTTGGAATATAGATTTGTGCTTATGTTGAGAATCATGTAATACTTAATTATTTAAAGATGGCAATGGACAATTTAATGGAACACTTTCTCATCCGTAAAAAGATAATGATTTAGAATAGTTTATGTGTTATTGGCTTGTTTGTTCACATACATCACACTGCAAGCACACAAGCCATCATAAACATGAAAGCGTATAAAATGATGTCAATTACTATTTACATGTGACAAAGCTTTCTGTTAACATCAAAACAAAAAACTACAAAAATAAGCACTGACAGATATACTTAATTTGCATTGGCTTGGAATTATATCCATACAAAATCTCAACACAAGTCATCTGGTATGTTCAAATAGCGGCTCTAATTGGACAAACCTGGCCACCCAAATGAATCCTCACAATATGCATGTTCTCTTGAGAATACATCTGGGCCCTCTTATCACATGGTTTGCCCCCTGAACCAACAGCAGCTCTGGCCAATCACAGAAGCTCCGGGTAAATGTTAACCTACTCCACTAAACTTACTCATTTTAGTAACTTGAAGCCTAAACTTACCTATTACCCCAAATGTCGCCATGTGGCTTCAACTAATATTTGTGGTTATTTTATGTTTTGGTATTTCGTAACATATTGACGTAAAAAAGGAGTGAAAACGTGCCTATCGTACAATTTTGAAATTTTTTTGTTTTCTCCAGAAACTGTTGTATTTAGGCAATGTAACTAGAATACAACTATTTTGTTTGTCTCTAAACTATAACTACAGCTTTCTTGACTTGGTTCACCACTTTGGCACTTCAAATGGTTCGATGCTCTGCTTTTTCCTGATGAATATGTAAGTAGGACTCCAAGAATGCTGCACATATCCATCTGGTTTGTAAGTGGAAACTAAAATCTTTCCATCTGTATTTTTGTTTGGAGACAACATGGTCATACAAGATTTTTGTCAGTGGTTCAAAGTGAAAGCACTTACAAATTAGGGTTTCAACTAAACTAATTCCATAACTTTGGTTCTGTTTGAAATTGGTCATCATAAGGCACATATTGTAATTTTAACACAAAGCCCCATCCTTGGGGATTTGTGTTAGTATAATACTATTGTTTGTACAGTATTGTTTATAGTAGTTTAGTATAGTAGTTTCTATGTGAATCTATATATGAATCACATCATTGTATAGACTGAAAAGTTCAAAGCTTGCCTGGAAATTACGGTAAAACAAATCATTCAGTGTTTTGACAAGTCCACAAGATGGAAGAAAGACGAGGCAGCATCCCCCTTCAAACAAGCCCTAATGCTTATTATGAGAGATACAAAAGAAATCAATGCGTTTACCCTGGCCTGGAGTCTTAGAGCTGTCTGAGCCTCTCTGTGAAAGGGCAGTGTCATTAGTGGTGCATTTCCTACCTCCTGCTCCCGCTGGAAGACAACCACTCGGCCTCCTTTGTCCCCGGTGGCCAACAGCTCCCCCGATGAGTTAAACTCCACCGTTGAGATAATGTCAGCTGAAACACACATTAGAACAGAAAGTCAGAACAAGTGCACACAATCTGTCAAGGTACAACGCATAAAAAAGACTGAAAAATCCTTGAAATTCGATGTCAAGTGGTCATCTCTCCAGCAGAGGGAAAAGTGAAAAGGTAAAAAGTAGGTTAAGGAGAGGCACCAGAGGAGGCACTGCATGGTTTCAGCTAATGCAGCCTTTTTCTTGAGACTGAAGTGAGCCAATTTGTGTCATTTAATTGTGTTCCTGGGTTTAAAAGACTGCCCCACTAATAACACCATTCATTTATGTGCTACGAGATTCAGGACCACGTGCTGCTGTGTGACTCTCTAGTGCCTTAATTAAAGATGAAACCGTGACCTGAGAAACACCTCATGCATCCCAGTACTAACATTAGGGCTGTGCAATTTAATATAAAGTATTACCACTGTCCTGTTATGGCCACTAAACTGACCAAAAGCATAATTTTGGGATGCATGTTTTTTTTTTTTTTTTTTTAATAGATGCATGTGACAAAAGCTGCACCTTTTGAAGTATCTTAATTTATAAAATATTCTGCAAGACTCAACTACCAGACCCATTCATTTTTTGTATACCAACAATTAACAATATTAACTCTAGCGGCTCACTGTCGATTTTAATATTATTAGTCAGAACATATTGACATGTGCTGTTTTGTCAATTCTATCGAACACAATTAAAATGTATCCAAAAATGCAATCGTAAAATGAAGAAATTGATTTTACTTTTGCTTTAGGTAGATAGAACTAAACTAATTGAACTTACTAGGTCAAATGGCTGGACCATGAACAAACATTTTTAACCTTCAGCTGTTTACATTTTCCTCTAAAAGTAAATAGCTCTCACCGAGCCTAAAGGTACAAGTTGGAAACAGATACACATCTTAAGCAGAAGGCTAAGTGTAAATATTCTACAGCCCCAGGCCAGTGAAATGACTTGAATTCACAATTTTTGAGTACTGTATCTGAATTTCAATTTACAATGCATTTCTGACCAGATTTAAGTGCACATTTTGGCTGCACAATAACCAAGTACGATTTAACTGACCAGCATGCGATTGTGATGTTTCAATTATAATATTCTGTTTACATAACATATTAATAAAATGTACACAATTTTTTAACATGTTTATGCTGAATTAAACTACACGATTTTCTTCTGCAGTATTTTGTTGTTTGGGAGTAAAAAAACGTAAAATTGGTTTGCTTATTGTGTCCACTGAAGTTGCCATTAAATCCTAATCCATACTTAAGATACTTTAGCATAAGGGTATACGTAAAATAAACTTGCCAGTGGGTAAAGGAAGGATTAACCCACTGGCAATTGATTTGGTTTTGTGACGAGAAGTAAGAAATATTTTGAAATGGAACTATAATATAATCTAGGTCTATCAAACAGACAGATCTTAGCAGGTCAGGTTTTTACAAGTATTTGTTCTAAAACTGTCAGAAAGTGAGGAGAGAGACTGACAGACAGAGGCATACATAAGACTTGTTTATTTCTATCTTTTCTTTTTCTGTATAACCCCCACGCCCTCGGTGGACCTGCTACCGCTGCAGCTCAGAAACTGGAAAAAAGGGGAAGGTTGCTATGGAGACAGTTTCCATCTCAAGCGGCAGTGAGTCGGTGTATGTGCGAGCGGACGAATGTGTGCCAAGAGCTTTCAGACTGGCTGGTGCTGCTGATGCTAGCTGTAATTCTGCACAGGAGAAAATGAGAGATAGAGAGACTTCGGCTGCAACGGAGTGAGAAGCTAATGCTGCATCTGGGGAAGGCACAGGTTCAATGGAAGACAATGGAGTCCCTATAGACAGATGCACAATGAGCGGAGTAGGAGTCCCAGCCAATGACTAGGCCTCACATTCTCATCTGTTTTTAGATTTCTCTGAGATATTGTCTATTAGGTGAAGGCAACATGGACAAAAATGTATCTTTTTTGCATTATAACACCAACAATATTCAGATGATATTTTCACAATGCACCATGAATGTGCTAAAGGATGCTATAACTACAGAAGTGCAGAATGAAGTGATTTTTCAAAGGGGGATTAGTCTCTAAGGTTGGGCGATATGGCAAAAAAGATTGCAATTTTATCAATTTATTTTCTAGTTGACTTTAAAGCAGAACCAAGTAACAATTTTACCTTGTTAAATGTCTTTGTATGTCTCTGTGATGATGGTTACATAAGTATTTCGGCCATTTGAAGCATGAACTACAACAACTGTAACCTTCCTCCCCAACCGCCTTCCCAACACATTCTCGACCTGAAAAACCCTTGCTTTTTGATTTTTTTTAAATTTAGCAGTTTAAAATGTGTTTAGATGTGTTTTACTGCCTTATTTTAATCTTATAGCTGCACAGAAATTAGACAATATATAAATAATAAATTAAACAAGAGGGCTGTAGGGGGAGCACTACCGTTGAAGTTGCTTAGTTCCACTTTAAGTCAATTATCTACTTTTTCCCAAAGTTATTCTTCATTGTTGATAGCTGTCATTCACTCAAAGCAGAACAAAGGCTGACCAAGATTGCCAGATTTTCAGAGACAAACAAAAAAAATCCAAAAACAAGTGACCTCAACCCTTCAATAAAAAGTTATTAAAATAAATAATCAATTAATCAGAACATTGTCGCAGCAAAACACGTTTCTAACCATTTCTAACAATGACACCTTTTAGACATAAAAATATGCAAAAAATCAATGTTTCAATCATAATTTCATAAATGGATATATTTTTGTAAATCAAACCTGATAAATGGCTATATTCACCTGTTTTATGACTTGAAAGTTCAGCTCAAGACACAGATTCAATTGTTGATTATATATTATAATATCAGTTCAACCTGCATTCCAAAAAGTAAGAAGAATGTGACCTACAGTATGTGTGTTTTTTTTTTACTCAAAAATGTTGGTTTCCTAAATAAAAAATGTTGATCTGGATTTTCTTTTTTCATATCTCAATAACAATATCTGGACAATATTCTGTCAGTCCAAACTTGTCTTCAAGCTAAATGCACATTTCACAATTTTCTTTTAGTCTCAGTGTCTATAATTGTGAATATATTCTTGTGACAACTACACAAAAAGTACACAGAAGATTTGAATATTTTAATATATGTCATAAGTCTTTACCATGCAAGTTTATCACAACAGATAATGCTCCCACTATACTGTAAAACTGCACTCCTGTTTTCCCATTAAGAGTTACAGCGGTGCCAGAAATTGTAATTGACATGTGATAATGGCCTGAGGCGAGCGGGGGGGCTATCATAATTATATTTTAAATGTAAAAACTAATAACTTCTTACATACACGCTGTGAGACAATTAGAGAATACCTACTGACAAAATCAATTCATATCATACAGTATGTCACAAGATGCTCTAACTAACAGTCACAATGTTCTGCAACAGCCTGAGATTACATGGTTTATACAAAACTATACATTTGTAAAACAAGTCAACAAGTCTGAAACAACCTTTAAAAATACTTTCAACAGTTGGACACTGTAAAATTTGTTAAGGGACACACAAATAAAACGCTGGGATTGGATATTAGCGCAGATTAATCTTCATGAAATTCGTCAGGATCAGGTAATGCCATCATATTGAATCAGCCACTATTCTGGTTGACCATTTATTGGATTGTTTACTGGCTGACGTTGACCTATTTTTGAAATTACATTCACATAAAGTTTAGTCATTGCTTACAGTACCTGTAAGTAATAGCTACATAGCACAATCTGATCCATTACTTACTGGCAATAATTGTGTTTACAGAAATGAATCTATTTTGAGTCTCTACACTGGTATTGGGTGATCTCAGACAACAGCCAGAAGCTAAGCCAAATCATCAAAATCAGAATCGTAGGAACTGATAGGAAGACTGATCCCTAAAACTTTGGAGGTCAACATCAATCCCAGTGAGCTGTGTGTGTCACATTGTTGAAGATGTAAAGCATTTGTTTTTGGGGTAATAGGAAATTTCGAATATCGAGATATGTTTCTTGTACATTGCAGCGGATTTTCTGGCTTTCAAAGAACCATTCCATCCATCTTTGTAATGCTAAAATGAGAAGACAAGGTACTCTCATTTAAAAGTTTCCAAATGAATTCGGCAGCGCTGGTTGAGAAGTTAATTCACAGCACTTTGAACAACTGCACCACCGGCGAGCATGTTTATGACTATAATTTGCAGGAAACTATATCTGGTGGTTGTCATTATACGTAGTTCATACATATTTCAATTTCAAGCAGCATGGAGAGAAAATTAGTGTTTTAGATCTACACTGAGACATAATATGTGCTACAGCTATCTCATCCCCACAATATTATCATTCCTCAGATTAATGGTCTCATTTTTCTTTTTTAATTCACCGCTTATCTAAAACCAGCATAGGGCTTGGGCTACCAACAGTTACCATGGAAATAATAGCAAATTCACTATGTTTGTTGGCAGGTTTGCAAAACTTGAAATACATTAGCCAAAACAATAAAAAGCAAACAAAACAGGTGCGGAAAAATGAATTAAACTGTATCTCTCTCTCTCTCTGTAATGTCAGAATGTGCTTTATTTTACATTATTTTATTTTATATATTTAGCTATTTAGCTATTTAAAATATAAAAAGAGTTAGATAATGCCAACTTAACTCTACTGACAAGTGAAGAATGCAATAACCAAAATAACAATTACAGCTTGGGCATATGCTTGACTCATTCAGCAAGGATATAAGTCTGGGCATTTTGAGGGAAAAATACTGATAATATACTGTGCAAATTCTTTTTTTTATTTACTTAGTCTTTTCAAAATAAACATGTCTTTTGGTAATGACTTCATAAACATAAACAGACTTCTAATCTGCATGCTTTTCAACACAGAAAACCCATTCAGATCTTCTTCAAAAGTCTGATTTCAGCTCCAAGCTAGGTGTTTTTGATGATTTTCAAAAAACTTCATTTTAGAAGCTCTTCTCCACAGTTCCACATAAGACTGAGACTGCTACATCTTCAGTGACTCTAAATCCTGAAGAAGAGACGTCCCCAGCCCCACACCCACACTCCACTGTCTGCTCTTCATCAGACCAAAGCTGCTGGTGTGAATCGAATGGATTCGGCTTATAACGGTCAGCCTCCTGGACTCGACACTTTATCATGTCTCTGCTTCTCTCAAACTACAGCACAGAACTGATAGTTTCTCTTCCTCTTCCCTGCTCATCATTTTTGCACTAAATCACTGAGCAGAGGACGTAACTGATGGATGCCGTTTAACGAGTTTACACAAATTCATCTTTCAATCATGGGACTGAGTGCAGAGCGTCCAACCTGAAAGACGCAGTGATGGAACGCTTCCCTAAATGAGATTTGGTTCATGCAAATGTATTCACGACAGGCAAGACGAGCGAATCAGCTGTTAATGGGACTGGGGTTTGAACGAAAAAAATCATCTTCTCAGAATGATAAATAGGTGAGAAAACAACCGATTTGCACTAGTAATATCACAGGTGGCGATTGTGGAGTTTAGTCTACAAATATGTGGAAGCAAAAGAGCAAGTAAATCTTTCTGTTTGTGAACCAAGGCAAGTGTTGCTTTCGGTTTATGAAATATTTTGAAATAATTAAGTCAGAGGGGAAAACTATATCAGAATTACTGGACAATAGGGGCTGATTGAGAAGGGAGACTGCTGGGAATATCAAGGGTCGTAATGGGGCTTAGTGGTTAGCTTGAATGGCGCAACATGGAATATTTTTTGAGCTGCTTCTGTTGCTTATAATCAATATTTTTCGCTAAAAGTATATTTTAAAATTTATAGCAAGACCCACTCTATCTTTAGTCACTTTTCACTTTGAAACATGATTTTGCAAACAAAATTTTTTAGCCTAATTGTTCGATTTATAGTTTTACAAAACTGCCTTGAGAACAATGTGGGAATGATCAGGCAGCTTTTTTTTTTAATCCGACAAATTACTTGTTGCTAGAACTGCTCCACTCAAAGTCAATGGATTGATTCTCTGACACAACTGCAGTCTTGTGTCCTTGAGCAAGATACGTCCCTAAACTCACTCATGGGTGCAGCATGTCAGTGATTGCTGTTGATTGGAGAAGCCAGTCAATCAACTCCCTATTATTGCAGCTGTGCCTGCAATAACAGCTTATCACGCAATACAGACTGAAAGAATAAAGCAGTGTGACATGTTTTTAAGGGCACGACCGATTACGTTTTTGGGGGATACCAATATTGATTTGAAAAGCTACAGAAAGGCTGATATCTGGTCAATCAGTCGATTTGTTTAAAAATAATATTACTTACTTCAAGCACACACTGTAGGCTACATATTTCATTGGAAACACAATGCTCCTTATTCATATAAACTTTTTAGCATTTAAATTACAGATAACGACAATAAAGTTTAAAGACAATAAAGCATTAGCAAATGTGCACATATGACTGGATTGAAGTGGGGAAAGCATTGTTTAATGTATTTCTTATCTACAGTGAATTTAAAATTCTAAAGCAAAACTACTTCATTGTAGCAAGACAAACTACAATGAAAAACGTAACCTGGAAGTATTGTCGAGGCAGAAGAGTTTGAACAAAGCATTGCAAAGTATGGCTGGAGGGACTTTATCAGTGTAAATGTATTAAAAGAGAGAGATGAGTGTGTGGATGTGATTTTGATCGCCAGTCACAACAGTTCGACAAAGGCTGCTACAGATCAGGTAAGTCACCATAAAACAGACCGAAACCACAAGAAATTTTGCCGTCTTGAATCAAATAAAAGGTTATTGTCATAAACCAAGACCTTTTCTATATTAACATAATGTGTAAATGCCTGTAAAAACGCACGGCGAATGAGGGTTCATGACCCCGACTTGTCAAATATGAAAAACCCTGTTCTCGGTTTGTAAAAGACTGAGAGAAAGTGCCCCACAGCAGTTGAACATTTGCTTACCTGTTGCTATAGAAATGGTTATAGAGCAGTGATTTAGAATGTGATTTAAGTGCCGGAACTACTTGTGTAAAGCTAAATTAATGTTAGCAGTGGAATAATACAAATTTATTCACTACTGGAAATGTTTTATTTATGTACTGATCATATTACGTTACAAAAATATCAATGTAGGGTAGCGTTTTTGCTTTTTACATTTAGATGCAATACATTTTAGAAAACATTGCACATCAATAGTCCAATATTTTGTGTCCGTTGGAGTCAGATGTTGGTCACAGCAAGGCGCTAATGAAGTGTGATCTGTGAAGCAGTAACACGTCTCGCCCATTTCACCGTACAACACCTCCTTCTCGCAGTGTGACCGTACAAGAAAACAACACACCCAGCCACCACAGGGCTAAAAAGATCCACATGCACACAAGAGGCTCCAGGGGCTGTGGTGGAGAAACCAGGTTAATTAGCCTGTTCACCACCAGTCATGCTCCCTCAGATAGAAGAGCAGCATTGTTGTATTGTAAAGGTAATAATAAAGCCCTAATCATAGAATCAAAAACAATAGGCTCAATGTTGACAGGTCTCTATTGTCACGGCCCTTAGATTAAGTCATTATCAACAGCCTATTCAAAAAATACAAAAGTGATGCTGGTGTTTGTTGTATATACCCATAGTAACTGAGCTCAAGCTAGATCCAGCAGCATTCTTGTGCAGTAATATTTTGTAGTATTTGGTCTCATAAAATTGAATATGGCAATGCTAAAGTTACAGTGATGTCCTCTCTGCATTTGGCTCACTTCCAGAGGAGTTATGTGTTAAAATGCTATTTGAATTGGCACCGTGCATCGCCTTAAACTCCAGAGGAAAGGTGTTTGTTTCATAACTTTCTAACTGTGAAATGAAACAGATCTCTTTGTTACAGTGTTGAGAAAATAACTTATATTGTAAAGGCGGTAGTGGTGAAAAGTAAAGTGGAACAATAAAATATCTGTAAAATTGATACTTGCTTAAATTTGACTGCATTTTTACATAATTAAACAAAAGTAAAAGTGCTTTTCTGTTGAGTACTTTTGAAATGCCATAGTGACAACCTGACAATATAGTAAAATATATAAAAATGCACATAAATACTACATTACTACCAATATTTGAGATACAATAGTACATTGCGACACACAAAAAGCATTATCTTTAGTTTATACTTACAATTTAGTGTGTATATTGATAAATGAGGTCTCAAAGTACATTTTAAAATGACATTTCAATACTTTTACTTCCGTAGATTCTTTATAGTGATGCTTTTTCTTTTACTTAATTGTTTTGCAGTTGTATTTGAACTCTACTTAGGAACAAAATTTAGACTTCATTCACCACTGATTAAATACTTTCCCAACATTACAGTTCATTTAACAGTTAGAATGCATATTTAAAGTCCTCAAAATGTAGTAAAACAAGTTTACAAGAAAACTGCAGTTTATCTTTTGTGCTACTTGTGATCAACCTAAACAGATGGCGACATGCTTCAAGTCTAAATATAACACAATTAAAGTTCCATGCATTTCATGTGAGGTTATTTGAGGATAGCTGCATGAGATTCATTGTATGATTAATTAACTACGAAACAGCAAACTGGAGGTGGTGCTTAAGTTTGTCACTGGTCTGAACAAAAGGCACATTGGAGTGGGTATGATAATGCAGCTAAATTATCCTCAGGTCTGATCCTTTGACGCAGGCAGCTCAGGACAACAGCGGTAATCCTCTTATGTTGCTACAGCTAACAAAGCATTTACACGAGCCACAGTCTGGTTCCTCCCCTCGCTACCTGAAATCACAGCCGCACTTACGCAACCATGTAACCGAATGTTTTATAGAACAGGTGTTTAATTATGCAGGCAAAGGTTGGTTATGTTTTGACGTTTTTTGTGGTTGTATTTTAGATCTGCTTTCTTGGGTTGCTAAATCAAGATTTATTTACACACACAGTAAAAAAAATAAAATTCTGGACCATTATTAGAACTTAGCATTAACAAAGCATAAACGACAATACAGGTATTGTGTTTCCATGTCAGGAATTGAGCTAGAGCTTCATCTGTTTAGTGAGATTGCACAGGGGAAAATAATCAAACCAACTTGTCTGATTTGCCAATTTTGCAGAAAAGCTCAAAATCTAGATGATTACCTATAACATCACAGATCTGGGACATTCAAAACTGTGTTTTCTGAGACTCAGAGGAGAACAGACTGAACTGTAGCTGTGCTTTGATGAGAAAACAAGACAGACCAAGATTAAAAACTCCAAAAAAGACATTTTGCATGATATCTGTCCTTTCAGAAATCATATTTTCACATGCACATTGCAAAGTTTTTTATTGTTTAGTATTTTATTAGTACAAAATGTAATTTAGAGGGGGAACATTGCTTTGGAGAGGTCCTTCTTTGTCGTAGAGAACTAATAGCTGTGTTATGTTAAGATATGCAAAAATTGTAAAAAGTATAAAATGGTGAATAATAATAAATCCCACAAAAAGAGATTAGTTAAAATAAAGATAAAAAAAAGTTATGCTGCAAAACTACCAAGGTGATATTTGGTACATTTGTGATTAATTAGTCAGACTAACTAAAATGTGCAAAGAATTTTGACCAATTTCTGTTAATTTACATAAACAACAACAAAAAATATATTCGGCAGTAATAGTATTCATTTAACATTCTTTTACTTCTTACAAAAATGTTGCTGGCCTTCCCCTACTGAATTGTTCATTTTCGTCTCTTATGCAAGGTAGATATTACAGGGTTCTGTGTCTATAAATAAATCCAATACGTCACTGAACTCGTGGTGCAAAATCAATGCATATCCATGGTCCCCTGATGTGACTCTCAATCCTATATTACTTGCTGAGGGGGTTATTGAGGCTGAGATTGTTTCTATTCAATTGAAAAAACAGTCGCTCCACAACAGCAGCAGGACAAACAGACAGTATAATGTAGCTGATGATTGATGGTTATCTGAACTATCTCTCCGTCTCAAATGCTACAGAGAAGCGCTGACCGGTGGTGCGCCAAAGCTGGCTGGGCACAGGATTTATGGTTCTCATCTGGTTATGGTCTGCTGGAGAAAAGTGTGCATCTGTAAGCACACATTTAATCAAAGAAAACGCACGCCGCTGCTAATTTCACTGATCCAAGTAGTGCTTCAGTGGTAAAAGTCTGATCCAGAACACAAATAAATAAGATAGACGATTTGAAGCATGCTGAAGTCAGTTACTGGCAACATTTGTAAATGAGCTGTGCCTCAGTAACATGATTTAAATTTGCAGATTTGAAGACTGTTAGACAACACATTATGCAAAATCAACTTTCATAAGGTTTTATGCTTGTTACAACAGTGTTTCATCGTTATTACATCATTCAGGCTGGTACTTTGATTGATTTCAATGTTTGAGTAGTTCGTTTTGTTTTGCAAGGCTCCAGTGCCCAGAAAAGTCTGTCTAATCATTTTAGAACAAGATTGATCTAACAAACTGTAACATCATCATCTAAAAAAGTTACAGTTTAATACTAATTCCCTGGAAAAATGCACAATAGGTCTCATTTTATTAAAGCGTTGGAGAAAAAAAAAAAAATCAAAGGTTTTATTTTACAGCTGAATGCTAGGTAAACCATCTTGTTTTCAGTAGGGCTGGGCAATATCATATCATATATTATATATTATCATAAACATAGAAAGGATGAGATTGAGAAGGTTGTGACATAATTGAGCGTGCACCAGCTGACCAGAATGTGGTCAATTACTGCAATGTCCGTCTGATTGCTTTAAAGCCTTGAACAAGCTAAACACAAACTGTGGAAGCTCTGCAGGGGTTAAAACAGCTACAGTATAATTAATTAGACTGGAACAAGCATAAATATGAAAAAGAATCACAAAAAGTCCTTATAGGTAAATGTTAGGCCATATCGTCCTGCCCTTATTGTTGTCTGAGTTTGTTATTGATTGAGTAATATGTTTCCTCACAATCTGTAGCATAACTGAGTTTATGTTACTTAAAAAGAATACACAAATATTTCTACATGTACATGTACTGTAAAATTCGATCATTTTCTATTATAGGAAGATAAAGCCATGAAGTATACAAGATTGATTTTGTGCACCGGCTAAGCTGCATGGCAAATGAAACCCTTTTTTCCAATTCTTTTTATTTGGGATTCTCTTAGATATACAGCAGAGGGGGAGGGGCAGAAAGACGGGTGTACGAATTTACAATGCAAGTCAAAAACAAAAGCATGCCCAGTCTTCCTCTGTCTGACGCAAGAAGCTCTCTTTCATCTCCAACCCTCTTATGTCTTTTTTTCTTATGTGGAATCAAAAACATAGTTGCTTTACAATTCATACCATGTTTCTAGCCTGACCTTATCAAAATCATATAAAAGGTCTCTTGGCTGTAGCTTTGCAGTTCATAAGATTTAGCTATCAAAACTTACTGATGAACTCTATAAAGTCCAGAAAGGTCGAACATTGCTCCAGCCTCAAGGCCATAAATGCATGACCGGGACATCGATCAACACACGCACTGTGTAAGATTTTGTTTGGATGTTTGCAGTTAATGAAGTTGAAAAATACATTGTGAATAACTTTAGTCAACAAAACATTCTTGGTTAAACTTGCCCTGTGCATCGATTACTGGATTTAAACTGTAAAGTAAATCTTTGTGAATCCACCATTTGACCAACAGTACACTGAAATCTACTAGAAAATTGCATATTGGTGTGTAAAAGGGCAGAACTAATTCACAATGGATTTCCAAATGTCCAGGCATTCTCATTCCAGCGTTGTCCATATAAATCCCTTATAATCCCAATCAAATAATTAGTGGACTAAGCCACCATTGACCAATTAACTGCTAAGCGTGACGCTGTTTTTTATTATTTATTTAGTTTTGCAACGATTTTCCGGCTCAAAAGCTTTATTGGACAGCTGAAGTGTGAAATGAGGAGAGAGAGGGTAGAGATATTTGGCAAATAAAGGTGAAAGGAAAATACATGATTCTAAACTAGGAATAACTGCACAAATACATATAATAAATAAAATCACATAATTCTTTCTCAGATTAGTCCTGGTTTAAATTAATAATTTACTGCCCACAACTTATTTCCATTATCCATTATAGACAGCGTTAGGTTATGTTTAAACTTGGTTATAATACAGTAAATGTCAAGTCCTCCTTTACCTCTTAAGTCCTAGTTTACACTCTTTCTTATTTATTACCAAATACAAATGACCACTTCTACAGTATTTTTTCCTAATGCAGCCTCACTAGAGTCATAACACCACGCGTCTTGTGTTATAAATTCTCATTAAATTTTTATTCAGGCTTAATAAGAAGCTAATCAGAGGATGAAAGCACTTGCCAAATAAGGAGTGCGACTGGTCCCAACTTCACAGCTTGTGATTAAGCACCGTGCACCCCCCTTGAGCAGCCCCTTTCCTTCTCTCTCCTTCCCCAATGCATACATCTACATTCTGGCTCTATGTGCTGGGGTGGAGCTGCAGCGTCTTGTGGTGAATAATAGATGGGATCCGGGGGGTACGTGGCGGCGCTAAGTCTTTTTATGCCAGGTCCTAAAGTGTAGCCCCGGGGCCGTTTGCATTGTACAGCTCCTTATAAGAGCAAAAGTAACAGCAATAAAGGCAGCAAACGTCTGAAGAACCCTATCAGTTCTAAAAGGCTATAGTGGTCTGATTACAGGTAATATTAAAAAAAGTCTTGTTTCGGACTTTTTAACCCTCCTAAAAATAAACACAAGTATTTAATTTTAAGCTTTTTACAGCATTATTCACCTAATGCAGTGAGAGCCTCCTGATTCTTAACCACATTGAGCTTAATTCTGTTTTTAAATTCTAAACACGTGAATGTTGATAAACTAATGGAAGCTAAGGTAAGCTAAAAGCACAAACAAGCACACTTGCTGGGTTTTAGGAAACACAATGTAGTAGAGTTTGGACGCTGCAAACCAATTTTCACCCGAATAGGTAAGTCTGCTTTGACAATACATCAGTACTAAAGTAATTAAAGTCTTGGACTGAGATTTGGCGTTTTAAAATGTGCAGCTTTGCATTTGCTATTGCGTCATTATGTGGTGTTCATCTGATTTGATAAACTGTGCAGCCCTCTAGTCACCTATCAACAATACTCTAAATAAAAATCATAAATCTGCAATAGTAAGACAAATGCAATTAGACATGTTTTCCAAATGGCGTAGCTCTTGATTTGATCTTATCCTTCTTCAGTCCTGATGTGTCTAGTTTTAGTCAATTTTTTAAGTGATGATTGTGCAATTCCAGCAACAAGAGTATTCTAACTGAAAGAGCGTTGTTAAGGTTCACTTATTCTTTAATCCTGGTTTGGTTGACTTGTTTGGCCCAATTATAGTCCTGATCTGGTCCAGCTTTACTTCTGAGTTTAGTCCCAATTTTGTAATGTGTCCAGATTTAGTCTTAGTCCTGGCTTAGTCACATGTTTTTATGTTCTTTACTTCTGAGTTTAGTTCCACTTTTGGTAATCCTGAATGAGTTCATTTATAAAAAATGCTCCTGTTTGATATCTGTTTGCGCTAGTTTATCTCTGATTTAGTCCAGTTTACACCTGGTTTAGGCCACTTATTTTCTGGTTTAGTGTTCATTTAGTCCTGGTAGAGCTGGTTAAATCCCGTTTAGCGTGTCCCTAGAGCAAATGGGTAGTCCACTCCCATCACCGCCAGAAGAAACAACAGTAATCTCAGGCAGTGCAATCAGTATTCTGTGGGCCACAAGGGTCAAATTACATCCAAGATTGTACAAGATTCGGACAGATAAATAAGGAAGACAAATCAGGTAGGGGAACCAAAGTAGGAATAGATTTCATGTCCTACCAATAAGCCTTTAGGTCACTGTTCCGGTGCCTAAATTGTAAAGGACCAAAAATCAATACCAAACCATTTGCAGGGTAAGGCTTCACAGCAGGGAGGGAAATTTACATTTTACACCTGCTATTTGACACTTTAGATTCATTATGGAAGCATCCGAGAAAGGGATTATGAAAATGAACTTGTGTTGTGCAGCCAGGCAGTCCATTGATTTAACAAACACAAATATGCACAGGGCACAAACACAGCAGTGGAGCAAATAGTCCATTCCATCACCATTAGCAGAGTGTCGTCTCCATATGCTCGGAGAATGTACGGCATGCGGTGGGAAAGGCATTGTTTTTCGCAACCAAAATGCTTCCTCTGCTACAGTCAATAAGAAAAATAGTGCTCCTTGGCTTAGTTGTACTGGGCAAAAGACTGGGACAAGCCAAATAGCCAACTGGTAGCTTATGAACTGAACAAACTAGCTCTGGTTAAAGTCTCTGTGGGTAAATTTTTTCTCTTTAATTTATCAATCTCTCTGATTTGTCAGTGGATGACTGCATTGCTGTACTTATGACCCATTTCCAAATCTTAGTCATCACCTAAGTGTTTTAGCTTTAGTTCGATAGAGTATTGTTGGAATTCGGGTATTAATTTATAGAAATATTGTATATAATCCTTCTTTGTATTAATTAATTCTGAGAAAGTACAATTAAAATAAAATACTGATTTCTTAACTTCAAAATTTTATGGCAACATATGATTTAATCAATATGGATTTTGGCCCCATATTTGTAATCATGACATTCTTTCATGTCATATCACAACATTCTATAGATATTGTCCAAATGAGGCATACATATATTAGATATTCATGACTAACTACATTTACTACTATTATAAAAAAATGTCTCTTGTCCAGTATTTGACCAGACATCAACATGAATACTCTCTATTACAATGCTTCTTCAAAATACAACTGTTAATATATTTTTAATGAAAGAGCAATGGAGCAACTCATCACCTGCTGGGTCACTGTGATGAATAAATCATCAGTCATAGTAACAGTGTGAGTAAGTGAACATATTTAAATAGTTTGTGTCTCAAAATCTCTAATGATTGATGTCACACTTTCCACTAGTACAAAGTAATAAAATCTAATTTACTCTCACAGCCATTTGTGCCTTGATTGATGTGCCCTTATACTCTTATTGATAACCTTAATTGCCTGTCCATCTGTTGTCACGTCATCATGTACTTCCTTTAAAGACGCCAGGACCAGCTGATTGTGCAAATGAGTGCACTCCCATACATAGCCATTGCTCCGCCCACAGACCCAGTGAGGCGTGGGATTGGAGCAAGGCAAAGGTCAGCGCCAGTGACATCATTAAAATGTGACATCATTAAAGTGTCCCGCTGCTACGGGCAACCACTGCCTGAGGGGAACCCCTCACCACCTCACCAGCTCCCATGAGGGGCTGACACAAGTATGTGTGGTCCAAGTAAGGCTGAACAACCTGCTGTTTCACAGTAGGGATGGTTTAGATCAGGTTAAATCCTGACTTATACCTGCTGTAGACTTGACTTTACTCAAGTTTGTTATCGATTTGCTGCACCTGGCCTGTTTTATAACATGTTTTGAACTAAGAATTGACAAATCAGTCAGTAAAATTCAGTTTGTGTTGACCTGTTAGACTGTTCTTTATTGTAGTGATGGATATTTTAACCTAGATTTCTTCAGGTTGGCCTCACACAACTACAAATATTGGCAATAGCAGCAAAGGGAATGGAGGCATGTTACCACTTGGGTGAATTTATGGTGATTGGTGTCAGACCTAGCCACAGACAGCATGATCCCTGACTCCAGTGCACTTAGACACAGCCAATGGACAACTATGCATCTATGCAGTGATATACGAGACAAAACGACAAGCTGTAAATCAAAGCAATAAAATGACAAAAGTATTTGAACAGCACAGATGGACCAGTGGCTAGACACATTTTTTACAACCCTAGACGTCTTGCAATCCCAAAACAAGACAAAAGCCAAGTGTAAGAGCCGTGCAAAATTAGAGGCACTGCATGGAAGAAACACCAAATAGAAGAGAAGATGAGAAAATCCCCCAACTGCTTTTTGCACACATCAAATAAAGATATCCATCATAGCACACACCGACCCCCTGCTCTACTTCAGAGGCGCTCACAGTGTGTTTAGGCGTGACAGCGAATCATCTGTAAGTGCAGAAGCGCAAGAGAAATGATGATGCTCTGCCAGTTTTTTTTTTTTTTTTTTTATAATTATGAAGCTGTTGGTGAAGCTGTGGGATGAAGACAATGCTGTTCATCTCAAGTGTTGAGTTTTACCGTATTTTGTAATATGAAGAGTGATTCTTTCTTCTATCACGAGCCATGAAGTTGATTGATTGATCTTCTGATCAATGCTTTATAATATTTAAATGACTAGCATGTATTAATTTGATCAATATCTTCTCATTTTGAAAAACACATTGAGTCATGTACTTCATTATGCTATACATTTGTGGAGATGTGATTTAAATAATGGCATAATTTATCTCCTTATAGAGCCAAATGTAGAGACAGCAACAAATATTGGTTATATAGTGATTTATTGCTCTTGTTTATGATCATATAGGGAGGATCTATTATGAATAGCTTATACGATTTTTATTAGTTTTGATTTAAGAATATAAGTATATCCTGAAAATATGTATTTGCAGATAACATCATTCATGCAGCTTTCTTGCAAAATAATAAAAAATAAATAAAATTCAATAAACAAAGAAAAACAACATCATTATAGTCTCAAAGCCAACCACTATCAAAGTCAAAATAGTATGAATTGTTAACTACAAATCCATAATTTATTACATGACCCATATTTTATGCAGCACAACTGTATTCGTTTCTGCACTGCATTATAAATTACGTTAGGCTTATGCTTTGTCTGGCTCTAGCGCTATGATTGGATTGGCTTATTGATATGAGGACACTAGTTGTTGTGTGTGTCCAACACTGAGCCGGTAATGAGATGTAATCAATGATGCGAAAGGCTCCGGGCGGACAGGTGCGTTTGATTGGATGGCCCATATTGATATCGAAGTATTGATCAAGACACGTTTAATGGGATGCTCATCAGGAGGCTCGTTTGTGGTAAATAAGGAGCACAGCACTGTCAGGAATACGGGATTTCACTCTAATGCGACGCGTGGCATTGGCAAATCCCAATGCAAATCTCAGGTGTTGGCGAGAGAGAGAGAGAAAAGAAGTCTATTTTTCAGTGAGCTGCCAAAAAATTAGGCCACCTTTGCCGTCCTTGTCTCTTGCCTTTTCAACAAGTGAATAATATCTGTCAAATATTCATGCATCAATTGTCAAATACCTAAAGACAGCAGTACATTATTGCCACGCGTAAAGCTTAACGAGGGTCTTAAAATAGGTATGATGCATGGGGAAGCCACCTCACCATCTCCTGAGACGCACATTAACGCTAATGGATGGAATATTACGCACGGATGATTAAAGACAAGTTTGCTCTTTAAGCGTGCCATACCAGCAATGTAATAACACTCTATAAGCTTGTATTTACAGTGAATAGTTTAGTTAATACCTTCAGTAGCATAGTTGTGGTCGCGAAGGAAGCTGCTGTTGATTTTCCGCGTGTCACTGTCTTCGTCCATTGAGAAATCGTCTGGTTCCGAATCTTGAAACGAGCGTCAGACGTGCTCCCATCATCCCGTGGCCCTGTAACGTCAGCAGGTGGGCTGTGGGGCCAGCGGGGGGCCTGTCATGGCTCCGGACCTCCGCTCAGTGATCAGAAATTATCCTGTGATGATGGGAATGTACCTACGTGCGAGTCGTGTCAGCTGCAAGCGCGGTGACAGGAGAGATTCCCGGTAAGCTTAGTTGAATAAGTCCAGGCTCGTAGACGGTGTGAGAAGAGATTTACATCCAGAATAATGTTAAAAAAATGAGTCGAAGATGCTGGAGCAGCGGGTGGCGCACTCTGTAAAGCTCTTTTGGAGGATTGGAGTTTGGGCAGCTCGATTTGCCCCCTCCCAGTGGCAACGGGGCGGGTGAGATAATGCGTCAACAAGCGTGCTCCAAACACTTCTCTAGCATTCACATGCCGTTGTCGCTACAGTTTAGTCGCCTCGTCTTTCTGATCCAGCTGCGTGTCTCCTCTCTCTTGTCTCCTCTCATTCATTCGCGCCGCGCTCAGCTGACTCACTGCCGGATAGCGCAGAGCAGCACTTGGAGTTGCCCACTCTCTACTGCTGCTGCTGCTCGCGCGACTATGAAGCTGCAGACCCGGAGGCAGCACTTTGAAGGACCGCACTCAGATGCTCCACACTGATGTTTTGTCATTTCTTTATGGTTAGAATTGGCGTTCCCTGAATGTGTAGCATTACGTTTTGGATAAGTGTTCAAATTCCCTAACCGTAAAGTAACCCAACCATCCTAAACCTTAAATGTTTTAGACAAGGATAGAGGCCTATTGTTCAAATACGCTTATCCCTGGAAAAATGTGAATGGAAAAATGTGAATGGAAAACGACATGCCCCATTTTTTATCTCAATAGACTGTGTGCATGTAGAAATGTATTTTCAAATGGTCAAGCTTTAGCAGCAGCATTCAGACAAAAACATCCTTTTATAAACACATTTTGGTCCTTTGATGAAGTTTTCTCCAGATTTGTAAAGTCTTGTTATCTGAGAAAACCACTCACAACTCACTGTTCGCTGCCGGATCTTACAGTATTTACTAATCTTAGACAGAGCCAGTGAAAAACCCATTAAAAAAGAATAGAATCGGAAATGAACATGCCAGCAAGATGTTAGAATTTTTGAAAATAAACAAGCCAACCGACGTTCTGTGCACAGTCAATTGATTCTAACAATAACCTCTCTGTACAGATTTCAGTCGGCTTGTTTATATTAAAAATGGCTAACTTCTGTACATTTCCTGTTAGCGCTAGCATTTTGATACAAACACGTCACTTTATAAACACACTTTGGTGATTTGGTGAAGTTTTTTTTATTATTTGTAAAATATTTAACATGTTTTCTTGGGAAATCCACCATGACTCACTGTTCACTGCCTGATCTTCAGTATTCATTTGTGACTGAGGCAGTGAAAACCCCATAGAAATGAACAGGAAATGCTTATAGGTTAGCTATTTTGAATATAAACAAGGCAAGTGACGTTCTATGCGCAGAGCCTATTCCACCCAAAGCCCCAATGTAAGAGTTTTTATTAAAATGCCAAGATAAGGTTACTGATTATTATTTTTACTTTATAATTATTTGTTTTTCAAATATGTAGTCTATTGAAATTCAGGTTGCAGCCTTGTCCTCAATAACAAATTAAGATAATCATCGTAACCTAAAAGAAGCAGATGAAAGTTACAGCAGCGTGCGTCTGAGTGCAGGACATGTGAACGTAGCCTCTGGATCTGCCGGTTCATACTGTCGGCTGATGCTGCTGGTGCTGGAGCCGGGCCCCTCCCATCCTGCCTGCGGGCTGCCAGTGTGAAAACCACCCGCTCGATCCAAAGCGGCAGCCTGTGGAGTGAGACGCAGTTCAAGATCCGAGCTCTCCAAATCCTGACCACCAACCTGGACGGGGCGTGTAAGGCTGACAGCTGCCTTCTGCTTGTTCAGAAGCAGGTTGTTGGTCATTAGTCAGTGTCTTACACTGTCAGCACTTGTGATCGTACACATAATGCTTCAATTCTCCTTATTATTATCGAGTCAGTGTTTTAGTTTCAGAACCTGTCAACCCTGTTTCTTGGCTTTGCTCCAAAATCATATTTAGTGAAACAGCAATGCACTGCACACATGATGAACATTTACTTATAAGAACAAGTTATGAAGACTATTGTAACTTGAGCTTACATTGGCTTTGCATGCATGTGATAATCAATTCCAAAAGTTGTTCTGATTTTGCCAAATATCTGAAAATGAATGATGTCTACTACAGCCTATATTGATGTTTTTTGTTATGTATCATTTTGCAGACTCTTTTCTGTTCAAAATATATAATACTTAGTTATGATGTGTTACTCGTGTTGGAAGTTGTAATTTTTCACCAATCAAAGCCATGTTTTCAGTAAACATTTTCAGCAATGCAGTGTAAATAGAAAAAAACAAGACAGGATTATAGATTATGGTAAACAGATTTGAGCAAATAGATTAGGATGAGAGAGAGGGGGGGGGGGGGGGGGGGTGTCAGTGGAAAATGGAAAATTGCAACGCTGATTAATTAGATTAGTAGGTCTCCAGTCTGCAGCACTTTCTGGAAAGTACTCATTTCCTTGTAGAGTTTAATAACAGCCCAGACGGCATATTCACTAGGACAGACAGTCTTTGGAATAGTCTGGGTTACAGCATATAGGTCAGCAAGTTACTGAGTGATCTGCTGACTTGGCTAAAATGACAATATTACTAATGACCAAACCCTGAAGGCACGTCATACCAATAAGTGGAAATGGTTTTGCATTTCTCCGAACCATGTACGAGTATATTTTAGTCAATCTATAAGACAGAGACTTAGGTTAACGCTTCAACAATGAACATTTTGAGCATTTTCTACTGAATAATGATTGTTAGCAATTTTCTAAGATGAATACTTAACAATATAAATTAAGTGATTTCAGTTTGAAGAAAGCATCGATCTATGCAGCATCTTTTTTCATGACAGAAAATGACTACTACATAGTGATAATGTAACGAACGAGGTATAGCATTGTTTGGCTGCACTTACGAGGGCAAAGTAGAGACAATTATCTTTGGAGGATGAAAACATGTCTATGTTTATTTAGTAAAAGAGAGTGAGCCCAGGAAAACGTGCAGATCTAACAGGTCAAGGTGAATGGAGCTTGTTCAAAAAGCAACACAGTATAACAAGAAAGTGTATATATATCACAACACATAAATATCATGGTGAGCACAATTTCATGCCGTTTTTGCGTATATGTCTTACATAGTATATATTGCACGATATGAAAAAGCGTAAAACACACACGGTATTTCATAGCGTAAAATACACACAAGCTTTGGTTGAAGCCTATTTTTAGCAGTAAGTTTAGGCTTCAATTTACTAAAATGGAAAAGTATATTGATGGGGCTTGGGGTAGGTCTTCTTTACCAACACCAGAACTGAACTGGGGCTGTACTCATGTCATATTTACGAAAAAAGGCGTGACATGTCCTGTTATGTCGTGGTATATATGTATATATATATATGCTTTCTTGTGAGATTGGATGGCAAAAACACCATTTAAAAAAAATCTAAAATCTAAAATGGCTTCTTTTTTAATTGTACATTTTCATCACAATATATTAGTTATTTTTTTAATCATGTCTAACCATCTAAACCTCCAGGTAATTCTAAAACTTTACAAGAAAGGTACATTTGGTCCAGGTAATGTGCTTTTTTAAAATTCTATTTTCATGTATTAAGTTTTAATATATATTAGTATCTGCTTTTGTACATCAAAAATGATTTACTGACAATTTCACAGAGGCAATGAAGCCTCATGTATCTTGTCTAAACAGCTCAATGCTACAGAGATAAGATACACTTTTATTGCTGCCATTATTCTAATGATCTAAGCCTTAGACAATCCTCATGAAATGGCCCCTCTGTCAGAGCATATTTTCTAACGTGTATATCAGTGTGACTGCGCCTGCCTGCCTGCCGCGCCCATGCCCTTATCTAACCTCTTTAACCCAAATCTGGAGGTCTCTACAAAGGGAAACCCGGGTATACCCCCACTCTCCACTGCAGCGAGCCTCAACTCAGCGTCGCAGCGAATAAAGAGATTGCGGACCCCCTCCTCTTAAATGCATTAGCTCTCTAATCCACAGGACATTTGCACATCCAATCCCATGCTCTGGACTAATGGGGGTCTGGCTGTGCAGGAGGCTGGCGACTCTCACTCAAAACAGGGCCTTCCTACACATGCTATTTTACAGCCCATCACCTTGGAGCCTCCACTAGAATACATTACAGCGCATTAGCCAGGCAGGGGTATAATGAAAGCCACTGGAGCATTGTCGAGGATCCACCAATTCACATAGTTTCATATTTACACTCTTGTGCTCCGTTAATGAAATTCGCGGAAAAACTCTGCCATCCTTGACCTTTCGGTTCTAACTGAGTGGACAGTGGTGCTCCCCGTCTCTATCAATATTTAAACAAAGGAATCAGCATTCAAACGTAAAGGCTGAGTTACAGATGAGCAGCGGGACAGAAACATATTGAAATACCAAAACAATAGATTGACAATGGGCTGTATTGTTAACTGGAGCTATTCAAGACATGTGGTAGTGGATAGATGTACAGCTTCCCCAAGTCAAGGTCTATAATCTCAACATTACAATTTGTTAATCCTCTCTGAATCCCTTTTGGTGGTGAAAAGGAAATGACATGGGATCAAATAGGGTCACCAACACACAAAACAGCAACCACAATAGATACTGTAATGTCCTGCTCACTTAAATCTAAACAAATAAAAACAGCTATTTCAAATTTATAAATTTTTCCTTAGATCTGTGTTTTTAAAGAAACTTTATTCTAAGAAAATGCTTGTAACCAACTTGAATCAATAAAACAGTTTACTCAGCTCAACATAAAAAAAAATGTTTATTTAAAATGCTCCACAGCATTCTGAGTGAGAGTGGCAGAGAAGAACACTTGATGAAATGCATAGCTTTTTGGATAATTTAGTTGTTAGTCTGTAGTTTTGTTTAGCAGAAATTAGCTTTGAGAAACAACATGGACACTGAAAGTTGTTTTTCTGTTGCTACGCCATCTGTACAGTTCTTAGTTAACTTTGCTGCTATCGGCAGTTGACAATATAGAAAAATTTCATTGTTGCACATTAAATAATTTTGTATCTAATAGACTACTACTTACTTAAAGCAAAACTAAGCAACTTCAGTGGTAGTGCTCCCCCTACAGCTCTCTTGTGTCATTAAACTAGCCGGCTGAATTGAAACATTTTTTATTTTCTAATTTGTGCTTAACTTTAAGATTAAAGGCAAGACAGCAAAACACATCCAAACACATTTTACATAGCTAAAACGGTTGCATTTGCTGTACTTTTTCCAGAGAGAGGTGATGCACACTTCAAATGCCCCAAAATACATATGTGACCATAGTCACAGAGACTTACAAAGACATTTAGCGAGGAGAAAATGCTACTTAGTTCGGCTTTAAGAAAAGAAAAAGGAGTGTGATTCCTAAGTGTGTATCAGTGAGAAATGAGAGAAGCCACTGTGTTCGTGTTGTTTAACTTGATTTGGAGAAATACAAACTAAATACTTTGCAGAGATGTAGTTCTTTGTATTTGTATTTTCCCCCTGATTTAGCTATGTTTCAAGCTTTTAGAAAATGGGACTCTCATACATTTTCGCCACTCGCTACTGAAATTTGAAAAATTGCGATGTCATCTGCATAACATCTGTGTTTCTTGAGAGATTGTGACGTTTTTGACAGTTGCCAGTGTTTTTCTGTTGGAACAAAAAGGTCAAAAGGCACACTGAAAAGGGCAATCGCAATAAGTAATCAATAAAAATGAAATGTCCATTAAAGTGTATAATAATATGGATGAAATCAGTCTATCACCTTGCTGTAAATGTGATTGACTGACTAGTGGAGGGCAGGGTCGACAGTTAAAGGCACACACATATTTGTCTGTATAATGAATGAATATGTGAATGCTGCTAGAAGGCAAAGCAAAGAATCAATGCAGGTTCACTAATAACCCCCTTCGCCCCCCCTGCCTCCTGGTCTCTCTGCTCATGTGCCAATCTTCCTTATCCCCAACCCACCTTCACAATTCTTGTACGTAGTTAGTAAGGGCCCACTACTGAAAACAACGCAAAACAGCAACAATTCCAAATGTTACACAGGTGGACAAGCAATCCCCTGCTAATACAATACAAAGGTTTACAGTTCCTTAACCCTATAATCCATCGCTTTTCCCTTCCCTTCCCAAACCTAAATCTCATTCTCATTACACCTCATCTCTGCGTCCGTTGGGTAAAGGCGAGTGACAGTGCGTCTCCAAACCAGCTGTTGTGAATCAGACTTGTATAGGAAGGACTCTCAAGGGGTAGCGAACCAAATTGTAGAGCGTGTCCTCAATTCTCCTCGATCATATGGACAAAGTGGGTTAAATTAGGAACGCGCAGCCAAACATAGGGACACAATCACATGGCAATGATATTTTAGTCATGCCCAATTGGTTTTCTTGATGTGTAGTAATTGGTTGACCTGGAGATGCCAAAGCAGGGCTAATAGAGGAGAAGACGCGTCCTGCATAACAAACATACATGATGCAGACAGGTATTGGCGGGTGCATTTCAAAATCCTAACTGTTTACCGACAAGGCTCTCAAATCATTTACAGCAAACCGTCTTTCTATGCATTATTTACTATACTGTATACCCTCCACCGATTCACCGCATGTAGCCGAAGATAGAAATGGAGATTTATTACTTACATATTACATAGAAACCATATTAGAAGCAGGAAAATGCAGCACATCCATAATTTAAATACATATAGCCCACAAAAGACTCCTTTGAGCGTAAAAATCAATGAATAAATTGACAATAATTCTTATCATCATTGTAAAACATTGTCAAAGTGTAGTCAAAACTGTTTTGTTGAACTTGTAGAGAGGTGGGTGTTGCCAAAACATACTCAAGTAAAGTTCCCTCAACACATTTTAATATCTGTAATGATATCATACAAATGTACAAATAATTTTGTTGTAAAAAGCAATATGGACGACACAAGTAAGATAGTAGTCATAGTAAGAAGGTTCTGGATTCGACTTCCGAGTTCCCTGGGGAATCTCTGTGGAGTTTCCATGTTCTTCCAGTGTCAGCATAAATTTCGTCAGAGTACTAGGGTTTCCCCTACCACTAAAACATGTCCAGTAGTATCTCTGGAAATAAGAGTACTGTTACACTGTCAAATACATTACATAAATAGGAGTAAAAGAATGATATCTGAAAACATCTAAATTACAAACTGTATTAATGCTTGGAAAACTGTACAATTGTGGTAAAAACATACACAAGCAAAGGTAACTAAGTGAATATTTGACACAAGGTCTAAGGAGGAGAATGTATACAATCTGCTATTTCAACTGCTTCTGGCCAACTCGCTGCTCTCTCTTTGCTGATTGGACGACCATACTTCCTGCTTTTTGGGAACCGTCTGCCGTCCTGCGATACCTGATCTATAGCTAGAGTAAAATGAAATTGAGTGGAGGCACTAGCTGGCGTCAGCCTGGCTAACCCAGTACCATCTATGACTTCTTTCTCCAGTGCAATGCAATTATCGTTTGTTTATTTTTTATCCTTATGACATTTACTCTGACATCGCCATATTTGAAGCAGATGACTATGAATCATGCTTTTGTTGTGATAATTTTAAAGTATTTTTTAAAGGGCTTTACTATGACATGAGCTTATTGGGGCAATTTACAGAGTCACAAAACTACAAAACTCACAAAACTAAGGACATTGAATTAATTCCCAACACACCAAAGACTCATCATTTCAAATGCACTGATATTAAGCGAAGTTGCCCACATGGGACCAGCTACAAACGTATGCTAGCCAAAGCTTCCATGGTACTTAGTTTTCTGTCTGTTCATTGGGTTTAAATCCCTTCTGTTATCAAACAAATCAGGATAGTAATTGTTCAAAGGCAAAGGGTCCTGCCTGTAAACATCGCGTCGCATTAGCTGTTCAACCCGCACTGGCATTAGGAGAAGCTCAACACATGGGGGTAATAGGATTGCCCTGGCAGTCCATCTGTCAGTGGACTGAGCAGCAGCACTAGTAGCACAACCCCCCCAAAAAACCCACCACAGTTCTCATACACCTGTTCAGTTTGCCCTTTCCCTGCTTTCTCCTTTGAGACACTTGCTTAGCATTAAACATACAACCTTAAGCACATTAAACATGCAATTTCTACTGTGTAAATGCCATACTTGAAGGTTACTATAGGACTGGACAATAATGACAAAAAATTAAATGATATTTTCACAGTGCTTCAGAAATATGCTAAAATGTGCTTAGTTCAAGTCTATTTGTACAAACAAGTTCAAGTATTTGAACTTGTTTGAAGGAATAAACTAGATTACTTTTAATAAGACAATGCTCTCTTTCATATCCAAGCTCAACTTTTTCAGTGAATCAGACTAAATAATGTGTGAATAGGGCTATAACTGGCAGGGCATCTGAAGTAAAAATTTATACTGATTCTTATGCAAATATAACACACTGGGAAGACAGTATCAGGGAGAAGGGATACAACAAGGATTCATGCCTATTATATGGACATGAAAGGAGAATGTTGGTCCACAAAAGGTAAGATGCTAAAAGAGTTTTACAAAGTTTTAGAAGTTTGCAATTCTAGACAATTTTTTTGCATTGCTGATAATGAGATATTAGAAGAAGATCTTTATTTATATATAGCACCTTTCACTGATGAAAATGAAATCAGAAAGTGCTATACAAAGCAACCCACCCTCCCCACTCAGTGATAGCAAGCAGCCCTGGAACGGTTCAGTAGAAGCGATTCGCCAAAGCACCAGCACCTCAACCTCCAACCACCACCAGGTGTTCCCTAAGCTGCATGTTATTGGTTGGTGGGGAAAGCGAAATGATCGGAGGAAACCACCCAGACACAGGGAAGAACATCAGACCTGAGCTGTGCAGGAGTCGAACCAGCGACCTTCTTGCTGTGAGGCCAGAGCACACTGAGCAGAGATTTAGAGACAGACAAATCATCCACTTTCTCATAGGGGAATTTACTGTGCTGGCAATTAATATTTTGGATATATTTGGAGGTCGGAGGAAGCCGAAGTACCAAGAGAAAAGCCACAGTAAGTCAGTGAGAACATGAAATGTTGATTGATTTGGTCCAACCCTGGAATTGCCCATAGATTTTTTGTTGGAGTATAGCAATATCATAAACCCAATTCTGTTTAGGGGGTTTAGGAGACACTAGAGATAGGACAATTCAATTAAGTCATGATTCGATTCAGTTTTCAATTTTATAGCCACAATTTTGTTCGTTTTTGTTAGTGTATCTACATTAACATAGTTTTTACTTTAAAGCAAAAAATAAACTAAATCAAAAACAAAATCACTACTGTTAATGCTCAGAACTTGTATTTTTTATGAACATTTGAACAGTAAACAATAATATTTAGTGTTCATATTTAGAGGTCCACCCATCAATTGTTAACGCAACATAATAATGCACATTCAGTCAAGTTCACACTTTTTTCATACATCGTGGCTATTATTGTACTATCATTTCAGTGGCTGCGCGTGTATTTTAGCGCATGAGAAAAACTGATAGATTCTGGCCTTTCGATTCGATCGCTGCATACTTTGTTCAATTTTCAAAGTTTTCAAAGTCTTTTCCATCACTAACAACTATACTGTCCAATCATAAGGCCAAGAGAAAACTCCAATCTACTTCATTTCCGGCATCATCATCTTAATCAAGTCTTTTCACTGAACATAAAAGGGCAGTTGATCCACAGAGGTGAAGATGAAGTGAAATGGTGAGAATGAGCTCCTCTCCTGGGAGCTCGTGTGCGTCTTTAAATATAAAAAGCGCGGTTACTGTTCTGTTAATAGACTACAGATGGAGATACATGGCAGCGGCTGGTGGGCTGAATAGAGTGTGAGATTGTGTGGGGGAGGGTGACGAGAGAATGGGAGGAAGAAATCAAAAGATGGATTCAGAGTTTTGGTAAAGGGTATTAAATCAGGCCTAGAGGCTGTCCCTAAATCAGCAGGCTTTACTCTCGCTGCCATCCCAATTACATCAGGGGCAGACTAATACTGCGCTGTTCTGAGACTGTGCCGATTGGATTTCTGCCTCTCCTTCTCCTCACCCTTCCCCCATTGCCACCTCCTCCCCCTCCTCCCTGTGTTAGACTCTCTCCCCTGATAATGAATTAATTGAAAAGAACGCATGTACAATGATTAGCTCAGGACGGAGCTTTTTGGGTGAAAATTAATCAAGCGAGATGATTGTGTTTCCCGCGACATCACTATTGTTTAGTGCTAACCACACCTAAAGGCAAATGTATGTTTCTACGTTGTCAGTTACATATGGACAAATTACAACACCTGGTATTAGGGCTGGGCTATAGCAGGTTTAAAACCTAATCGTAAGTTCCACCCTGTGACAATCTGATCTTTTTCTAAAAAAAAAAAGCATCATATCATGATTTTCAGTTTCTTCATTTAATGCAGCTGCAGACATCTTTAAGAACATGATTTTATTTACCTCAAACCCATTAGGAAAATACAAAAATTGTTATAAAATTGTTATAAAATTGTGATCTGGCTCCAAGAAAATTGTGATACATTTTTTGTCACATCATTCAGCCCTACCTGATACGTCTATTTCCATTAAATAAAGGCTTAACATAGCCAATATGCGCTGCAAAATCCATAGCAATTTAATGTAATCTTTCGATCTGCAAGAGTGATTGATGTAAAAGAAATTGGGCAAAAAACTAAATATATTTTATATAAAAATCTGTACAGCATTTGAGCAGCTTTTCTCAACCATGGGTACAAGTACCAGGAGTACATAAACCAAATAGTACTACTCCATAATATTCAAATTACAAGGGAGTATTTTGAAAAATTATTAGCTATATTGATGATGCTGACTAACAAGAGTGTTTACTTAGGACCTGAATAAATGTTTATGCCTTGACGGAAAAAACAAAGTAAGGCATTCTTGTTCAAAAGAAAATATTGTATTACAGCTATATATAACTATATCTCTTATTTCATGCAAATATCTTATTACAGCTAAAAGCATATATTATTTATGCATGCTTGTCCCAAAGATTTAAGATCTGCTCCCCAAAAAGAAGTTTTGTCAAGACAGCTTCAATTATAATGAAGGAATGATCTAATATTATTTTATTACATAGTTTGTAATGATATATGTTCTCTTTATTGACCATTAAATTGACATTTGTTAAAACAGTATGTAAGGTAGGAGAAAGACTTTTGGGTTGCCAGATAAAAATGGGGTTACTATAGATGTTGAGAATCTCTGCTAAGCTTGTTTTAACGTTTTAACATGTAAACTGTAGTAAATGCTAAGAATCACAAAGCAAAAATGTTGTTTTTTATGTTTACTAAAAGGCTCTTTCATGCTTGTAAAATTAAACGCATGCTTCTATGCTGCAGTCACACAGTCTGTGGGTAAATTATGCCACTTAACAGAAAAGCACTGCATTCATTGTACCTCAGTGGTTGCTAGGAAACTGCAATTGAACTGGCATTGCAGCACAGCCTAACAGCTGTCTCCATAATTGGACAATTAAGATCTTAAAATGCCATTATTTTAGCCATATTCATCACAATAAAGGTTCAAGCGCTTCCCCAACATGTTCTCTACCGGTTGGGTTAATGGGCCGAACATGAGACGCCCGTGTTTCTCGTGAGGCTGGCTTTCATTAGTGAAATTATGATTGATGCAGTAAAAGTTATGAGCGCACAAAAACAGAAGTGAGGGGAAATGGTTTTAGCAAGTGTAGCAGTTAAACCTTCCATCAAATTTTCAATTCATATGACACATTGGGGATGCAAGATTTGTTGCAATCGAATCACAATTTGAATGAACAAAATTAGTAAATCGCAAAGACTGATTTACTCCACGTGTAACAAAATATCCTTTTTATTCTGTCCTAACCCAGTTATTTAATCTGTACCAGGGGCAGCAAGTTTGTCAATTAATCACAACTACTGGTCTGTCCTTAGTTTCTTAAACTAAAAATAAGTTAAGTGAATCAGACTGCAGCAATTGCACACAAATGACACAAGAAATGTATAAATGTGTGACTTTTGTCCATGAATTTCAGCTTTGTCTGCGTCAAACCACATAAAAATCTACTTTTCACGTGACTGTTACGTTCCAAACAACTACATTATCAATCCAAAGAACAGATGCCAGACTAATAGATTGCTAATAGATAAATGATCTCTGTAGCCCTAGTATAAACATGTTGTGAAATACATGTAATTCTTTTATTAGTGCCAGTTTATTGAACTATAATTGACTCTTTTTGTCAATTATTTATTCTGAAAAAGTATAACGTAAACTTAAAGTAAAGGTAAATTGAAAATCGAATCAATTGCAAAAAAGAAGTATCACAATTAGGCCTACTTTTGTCAAATTGTGCAGCCCTTGCGCAATTTCTATATCCATGTGCATTTAAACTAATGAACACTAAGTGAATTAACTCAAGAATGCATTGCAAAACATTTGTAGTGGTCTAAACTGCAGTGTTCGATGATGGTGAGAGGATCTTAATTTGTTTACCAAGACCATTTAATTACCTAAATAATTGCTGTCTTTGAGGAAATGCTAATTGCAACCATTCAGACTAAACTGTAATGAACAGGGGTGTTTGGAAAGCTTATAGTCACTTTTAACTTGGTTATTTTTATCCAGCACTTTCCTTTTTGTGCGCAGAAGAGATGCGGTGAGAGGAAAGTAGGTTAAGCAGGTTATGGCGACAAAGCCATGCACCTCCCCATCACCAGCCCCTTTTAACCATGAGGCTTACATTCAGAACCATGGACAGCTCTGGAGCCTGCAGATACTGAGGCAGGCGCAAAAAACAGACCCAAAATAATAGCTTCCAGGGAAAATCTGCCGTAAAATATAACTCAGTGGGGAAGCACCGCAAATTCAAAATACAAATTAAAAGTTTATAATTAACTTGCCAGAATAAAATCATTACAATTGTGAGTGCAACATAGCAGTCCAGCCTGTATTCCCATAATGTGCGTATGATGGAAAAGGTCATTTGATTGTTGGACACCAACTCAATTACCATTGACATTTTAAGCCGATTTGAAGAAACTTGGCTTTGAGTGATATGTGTGGTGTCTGTGCACTAAAGTAAATTGAAGCACTTTGTAGATCTCTGCAGATAATTGTGGATGTATTACTGTAATTGATGAGACCAAGATAAGGAACTAAGGAAGTAATAAAATAAGCTGATTATGTAGTTAATAACCAACCTTCCCTTTGTCTAATAAAAGACAAAACACATAGCCAAGCCTAGTTCTGTTCATACGCCAAAGGAGAGCTCCAGCAGCAGGACAGTTTCACTCTAAACATACATCTAAGTCACTTGTCTTGTTTGTTTCTTTTTATGCACTTTGCCAGTCCGTGATCCCCACTGCCACAGAGGCATGTATAACCAGCCCCATGTGACAATGGGACATGTTTAGAGTACATCTCGGCTCAAGGGCCCCACAAAATGCACAGCGACCTTTATTACAAATGTGCCCACACACACATACACACACACACTCTGCTTCTACAACAAAGACAAACACATGCGAGCATGTCACACTTAGAGGCTGTAATCTCCAGGAAAATCCCATTTGGCAGAGCAGCTGCCAGCGTGGATCACAGGGCCACTGTAGTGCTGGTGCCCACAGGGTGGCAAGCTGTCCATCTACACTTCAGTATCAGCGGACATGCACAGTAAACAGACACGTGTGAGAGGGAGAGGGTCTGTCATTAGCACAGCCATGATGCCACTTGTTTTAAATGGAAGCGTGTCAATAAGCTCGGGCAGACAGTTTCTCATTTGAAAAGGGCTTAATTTTCATTGCTCTCTATATTGATCTGCGGAGAAGGATCTGCACTGCACATGGCCTGAGGAGGTTACCATTACTGACAAGCTAAGAGAGTCTAAAGAGACTGGCTGCACCAAACAGTCATCTATCACCTCAAATGTACCGATTTAAGCTTCTTCAAAATAAATCAATTCCTGCACCATACGTCTCTATAATGACAAACACAGACACAGACAAATGAACAAAATAACTATCACATTGTGTCTAACAGGTCTAACAAGGCCAGGACTGTGCCTCAGCTCCTGCAGATTATGTTAGAGCTCCCCCTTATGGCTAAAGTATCACAACACAGAGCAGCCGAGGTATTTTCAGTCACTTGTAAACATTAGTCTTTGCCTGAAGCTTCACAGCAGCTGGAGGTCAAGATGCCACAGACCCAGATGTTTCTTCACAGACGATTTACTCACATCTTTGCTGTGGCAGTACTTTACAACTTTAGACACTGCAGTCTGGTAATCAAGGCAATCACTCTTCAAAGTCTGAACATTTCAGGGCAAAATTCTGGTTGCATTTTTGTTAACTGCAATGGCAAGTACATTTATACAGTTTTCTAAAAACATAGTTTTATAAAAACATGTCAGCGTAGTCTGAGTGGACATTTTATTCTTATTTAGACAAGAAGATTTCAAGATTCTAAAGTAATTCAGAAATCTTTTTTATTGTGGATTAGCAGGTTCCAACAGAATTTATGCACACAGTTGTTGCTAATAGCTTGACTGCAGTCTCCACATTGCCCCGCATCTGCTGTATCTAAAAACTGTGTTTTTAATTGACCAACAGTCCAATGCTTGGAATCTTTGTATTAAATGTAATATAGCATATAGCAATATAGCATCTTATGAGTCTTTTCTTAAAGCTTGGCTTGCACAAATAACTATTCCATAAAGAAGTAACAGTCAGAAGTCAGACTGCATACTTGGATAAAAAGGCTAAGTTTCAGCTGACTCACACTTCATACCTTCTCATTTCTGCTATTACCCATATAAACCTCCTGGCAAAATACAATTTGGTTGACCGATGAGTCAATTTACAGCCTAAAGGCCTATACCCACACATACTGCCTCTGCACAAACCTTTTCTGAGTATTGCAGCTGCAGTTTTTCATACAATCATTACGTTTGGGCAAAGTGCCAGCCTTCACCAATAGGAACATATGCTTAGTGGTTCCATCAGTCAGACAATTTTGTTTATATGAGCTTAGACGACGTCTCTGAAACAGGAAGTGTAGATCATATTACATTTAGAGGAGCTGAAGGTAAAGGAAGGTGATTTGTATTTAGGTTTGTAGTGTGTTCATGTTAGCAGCACCAGATGAGGCCTTCGTGCATGTGACAGCATCAATATGGGATCCATATTTTGTGTGTCCCAGGCCTCCACACTCCAAGCAGAACTAATGACTCTGGCAAAGCACACATCACACGCTGCCAATAGAGAGGCGACACACAGAGCTCGAAGGAGAAGGGGAAATTAGGAAAGAGAATGACAAAACAAGACCTCTGGGATTATTCACTGATCATACATATAAGACCTGTCTGTCTAATTGTTTTTAGTTTTAATATTTCTATGACAGCCTGCAATGTAGCAATTTGACACAATTAGGGAAGAATTTGGAAAAATATGACAAGATGACAAGATATTACAAACTGATTCATAATAATGTTTTTGAAACAAGTTTGTGCACTCACTTTTTATAATAATGTATTGAATTTTGATAGCTCTTTTCATGACACTCATACAATCCTCACATTTTGGGATTATTAATTCATTTCACATTCAGTGTAGGCTACAGTTGTCCTGAGGCAGAAGTGAGGCTGCCAATTTACGCAAACTGACCATCACCAACTAATTCACACGCAACAGCAGTTTCTCCTCCTTGTGGCACCTGTGGTTACTGTGGTCTCCAGTCCAAATATTGTTAGTTTCTGTGATTTCATGGGACCAGGCACTGACAAGCTGTTCATCATGCAGACAGACAGACATTTGAAAAACACAATAATAAAAAGTTAGCCTTTGTGGCTGTAGTATGTCCACTACTTGTGATAAACAAAGCTGTTTGTGAGTGTGATTAAGACTGATCAAACATGTCAGAACTACATTTGTGGGACGGCAAATAAAGAGTGTATTTGTCACCAGTTTGTACATAATAAGATAAGATAATTTGCAGTTGCAGTTCTCGAGATTTACCAATTACTCTTGTTCAGACTGCAATATTGAGTTGATTGATATAAATTGGGATTGGAAAGGACAATAATTGGCAGGCTTTCAGTTCCACCATGCATCATGTTGTTGCTTCACCGCTGTTCTTTATTGGACCTGTCATAGGCCACTGCAGACGAGGAATGGCAGGCCCAACAAAACCTGGATTTTAGCTTTAGCTTAGTCAGTAAGTGTAAGACTGAAGAAAGTTTTATATAAAAATATATTTTTAAATACATTGTCTTAAGCTACATTTGCTATTTAGTATTTAGTTGTGCCTCCCAGCTTAAAAAAAATAATAAATAATAATAATAAAAAAAAAAAAAAATCAACCATCACATTTCTAAAATAGCTTTTACCAAACACACCAACATTGAGGACAAAATGGTCGCTGGATAAAAACCATAACCTACATAACGACAAATGCCTGGTTGAAGAGTGAAGCTCCTCACTACACATGTCAGTTGAAATGTTTGATTTCTTGCTTCTCTAAAGTGTACACATTGTACTGAAGACATCCATCTTCTGAGAGACACAAGACAGTAAGGAGCCCGAGGAGCGAGACGAGGAGCTGAGCTATACAGACATGCTTCAGTGATCTCACACTGAGGACACAGACACCAGGGCGTTTGCAGGGAGAAGGAACACCATCGTTTTCTCAGGTACTTTGAATGTTAACACAGTTGTATGCATCATTTTGAGAGTTTAGAAACAGTGAAACTACTTTTTTGGAAACACAATACAATAAATTTAGAAGTATGAAACTTTGCCCTGGTGAATCTCTGTGTAATATTATTTGCAACATCTGGTAAGATTTTACCAGTCAATGTTTTCTTAAATTGTGTTTCAAGTGTAATCATAATTTGACCCCACAACCACTCAGTACATTTATATAGAGACTAAATGGCACCAGAGTGACAAGAGGCATCTTAAACAAGAACTGTAAAACCTCACAATCCAGAACCTCTTCTGGACAATCTGCCATTTCATACTTGAGTTGCAAACTGTGGAACTCACTACTCATTGAAATAAAAACATTTCTGAATTAAAAATGTTCAACTCTAGGTTTAAGCACTGGCTGAAAAAGAGTTAAAACTGTACCAACCAAATAGTTTGACAGTTGGTGAGTGAGAGAAAGTGTGAGGCTTAAATGTATTTTTGGGCACTAATGTAAGTGTTTTAATGTACAGCATAATTGTAAAAAAGCCCAACCAGGGACGGAAATTGAAAATTAGCTCTTGCTATAAAATTGAGTGTCGAATTTCCAAGATACTGAAACTTAATAGAAACAGAGGACCTGTATTCTAGAGACAGAAAACCTGGAATGAGTTGGTGCAGATTTGCTATTTTGGCACTGAAAGGGTGAAAAGTATTGTCAGTTTTCGGACAAAAACTGCACTTGAATTTGATTTGCGATATGGGTTTTCAAAATTGGATTCTAGATTCTCAACATGTCTTTCACTGCTGATTTCAGTCCTTAGATAAGGTAAGATAAATCAGCTTATGAAACTACACTAAAACACATTATGTGACGTGTTTGCACAAATCCAAGAAAAAAGTTACACAGTTCACCTTTTAACACTTTAATTGTTAGTCCAAATCCAAGGTTAAATGCCAGTGTGATTTTAAAATGCTAAGTGGTAAAGCGCTGCTACCACTCTGAATGCATTACTGTAGTCCCGGAGTAGCAAGCCATGCCTATCTAATTCAAGTACTATGGGCTGCCTATTCAAGTGGAAACAATAAATATTAAAAATTACAAAAAAAACAGATGCTCTTATTGCCGTCCTTGTCATGAGGCCGGATAATGGCTGGAGTGCGCACAAACCTTTGCAGTGAATAGTTCAAGTTTGGGGTATAAACAGTAAACAGCCTCTTTGCCAGGACAGCTTGGCCCGACTGCACAGCGTCAATACTAATGACATCAGGACAAAAAGTATCGCCATGGAAACCTGAATGGCCCGGTCCGATCTCACTTCCCCCTGTGTGTAAATGGAAGACATGCTTAAAAGTAAAGGTAGAATGATAAACAACAATTTGAAAAGTGCAGTGAAAATAGTTACAGCGGAAAATGTACCGTGTGCTTAAAACCCTGTTGTCTCTATAATCAGAAACTTTTCTTTTATAAAGCGGGTGACAAAGAATGGTCATTTATTAGATAAAGTATTTCAATCATCGTCAAAATGAACAGCCTCAAAAACTCTTTTGCCAACAAAATATCACACTAAAAAGTTAAAAGAGAACTTGGTCATCAGTCATTTCAGTGCATGAAGCCAATGACACAATGATTTAATTAAAGTGTATTCTTTCCTACAACAAATAAAAACCCCAAGCATTATTAGAGATTTACAAGTGTCTATACATTATTTCCATTGGCCTTAAATCTCCAGGCAATGCAGATTTTACAGATTTTACTGTATGTTCTGGTCAACCTGATGCTAAAGAATGTACATGGAGCTAGGATATTGTACAAAATATGACTAGATTCGTATATGTATATGTCTGTAGCAAAACAAGACTGTGAAGAAGGTCTGAGTCAACTTTAATTATGAGATTTGGGGAAAAAACATATTGGACAGCAGTTTTTCAACACCAGTGAGACAATGTTAACCATATTGGTCAATATTTAGTAGTCCAAACAACATTCACAACATGATGTCATCACTTGTTGTAACCAGCAGCACCTACTGTAGGACACAAATAATGCCTCAGACATGAATCGAGAAGCCAAATGCAAGAGGATTTGATGTTGTTAAAATATCACAATTTCAAACTTTGCCCAACATTGGGAATAAATTCAGTATCAATTCCAATACTACAAACATCTATTTTGACAAGCGTATACTGATGCTGGTCTCCAGCCTCTAAAAAGCTTAGCAGCACTTTACTCAAATTTCTAACCAAATCAGGCTTGATGTAAATAATCTACTTCCTTGTTCCCATTTGTATGTATTTTATTCAATTGTAATTGTGAAGAATAGTATAAATTTATAACTTTATACTGCCAAGTTAAGGATTATAAAACTACACAAAAACATAATGCAAGTAGGTATTTTTAGAAGAACAGTGCCTTCAAAAGCCTTTAGACTTTGTAGTAAACTGTCCTTGTTGGTAAACTGTTATTCATCTCTAAAGTTGGCTTTTTAACACATTTGCATGAAACTGATTTGGAGCCAGTGGTTGCTTTGCTATGAAAACAGTCAGAGCAGTGTGCCGTAGCCAAGCCTGGAGATTCCACTGTGCTGCTATTTTCTGCCCAAATCTGCACTCTCATCCTCCCCCTTCTCCTCGCCTCCTCCCCTCTCCACAACCCCGCCTCCCTCCACCTCACCCACCCCTCAAACATCACCCTCTTTATCCTAACGCCTGACCGCCTCCTACAGACAATGCTGCGAGGTTCGCCTCTAAAGCGTCTTTGGGCTTAATTTTTTGGAACGTCACTGGCAAGTTTTAGCATACAAGGTGTTAAGGGTTAATTCCATTTTAAAGTTGTTATTAATGTTAAATACACAATTAAAATGCACATCTCAAAAGTGCTCTTTCAGCAGTAACACTCAACATCATTAGTTGCTTGTTTTAACTTATGGCTGCTTATTTTTTCTCCTTCAAACTCCTGGTTCTCTGAAAACACTGTCCACAAACAAATAGCTTCACCTTTACGTAAACCAGATAAGCACAATGGTAATGACATATACTAAATCACTAATCAACAAATTATTTTTATTTTTAATTATAATGCTGAAGCAGTGAGAAGACAAACAATAATGTTGGCCCAAAAACGTTTAAAACAATTTAAACTTTGTAAATCTATTTAGCTTTTGTTTGACAGTGTGACACCAACCCACAGAAGTTGTCTATATTTTTTAATCTGTAATAGTGAATTTTGCTGGACTCGAGAAGCTCTCTGACATGTTCGTGCTTTTTGAATGTTTAGTCAGGACTATGGGATATCAGTGTTTCCGTTTTGTCAGTTACTCTTATCTGGAACATTCTTCCTGAAAATGTGAGACTTCTACTCTGAAAATGTTCAAACAGGCTCAAAACTGTTCTGTGCATGTGACTGAAAGAGTTTTATCTGCTTACTTAGCAAAAATGTTCTTGTTTGGATATTATTTTTGGATTAAAAGGATTTTAAAAGTGTGTCTTTTCTTGCATTTCTTCCAAAAATAATCTCTCTTGGGGACCCTGCTTGATTTAATAGAAATGTAGTCAAGCCTTAATATTACACATTGTGGCCTAAAACCTCTGTATCGACATGAAGAGCTTCAAAGTATGGTTTTAAATTTCAGTGTCAATCTAATTATTTTGTCAATTTTTTTTACCTCCTGAAAGCTACTTGGTGTCACTTTAAGGTGAACTTCATTTGCCTGGAGAATCCAGCCTCACCGCTGCACCAGCGGATGAGTCTGGTCGCCCCTCGAGTCAACTGGATTTCTAGGGCGGAACAAAGCTCACCTAACAGACAGCGGAGGGAACCAATCAGAGAAGAGCATAAAGGCCTCTAGTGCCGTAAGCTGTTGGGACTTCTCTCGCGCTGTCATCTGCCGGTAAGGGCGGTCGCCTTACCGGCTTGAGCCGACTGCACTGCCTTGACCATCTTGAACACGACTATTGACGCGATGTCTTTTTGGTAATTTAAAACGGCATTTACCGGTGAATGGAACAAACTCTCGGTTTTCCGGTGCGCCATGTTGTTTATCCTTCCGCCGCGCTGCCTAGATCCATGCGCGCTGCGCACAGCAGGGACGTTATTAGCAAAAACCACGTGACTGAAATAAACGATTTTCATTGCACGGTACGATCTGGATTTCGAAGGAAACGCCCTTGGAGGGGAGGGCGACCAGACTGACATTTTCTCTGTGTAAAAATACAGAGAAATGTCATTCTATAACAATTTAAATGTTTTTAATGGTTTTGTAATGCACTTTTAATGCCTCTTTCTCTGCTATGTAGGCCAAATTACTTTGAATGACTTTGTGTACAAATTGCGTCGTACAAATACACTTGCTGTTCCTGATCGTAAGGTTTCTAAAACAGCCAAATGTGATATCCTTTTGATTTTCAGACCTTGAGCTGTTCCAAAAATTGACTGTAAAATGGGAGTAGGCTCTACTACACCTCAACATCAGGGTCAGGGTTGGGGTCTGTAAACAAATATTCAGTCGTTCTTTGAGTTGTAACTCTTGCCATGCACAGAGAAAAAGCAATATTGCTGTTAGATTTTTGATAGTGTTTTCTGCTTTAGATGTAATATAAGGTGTGAACATCAGGTAAATATGAAATCAATCTTAAAGGGATTATCAATGTATTTTTAATGTATGTCTAGACTCCAGTGTCATTAAATGGTAACACAGGAAGTGATCCACAGTGTTTTAAACTCCACATACGTGATTATGTGATCAGGTCCAGACTGCCAAACTTTGAAGTCAATGCCTTAGCCTTGGCCTTGTTTAAGATTCATTCATTGCTTGGTGAAATAGAAAATATTTTCAATGATACAAGCAGAGACAATACATAAAATATATCATGTGGCGACTCTTTTCACTACTCGACTTTGAGTAGTGATAATTAGTCAATCATGGTCGCTTACGACAAAAAAAAAACATGGAATAATATGGCAAAAATATCTTGTAGAACTAAAAACATCTTGGTTTTCTGCAGAATCAATGAGCAAAGCTAAAAACGATTTTAATGTGAGGTGAGTGAAGTTAAATTTCGGTCGAAGTGACAGACGACCAATGAGTTCCTCTTCCTTTGTTTCATTTGTCCTAAAGCAGAAACAATCCAATTCTACAGTTCATAGAGCAAAACCGTATTGCTGATGTAATGTAATCCTGTTATTTTTGAAACTATGACCTCACAAAGTGGAATAGCGTTTTGAGCTTTGCAGATGTAGACAACCTTTAATGCAGGATTACTTAAACGTGTATAAATGAAACAAAATGTAGTTAAGTGTCGTTTTCGATTCAATAACTACAATCAAGGCTACTGCTCTGATGTGTTATTTTAGTATTCAACAGAACCTTTACATAATTATCAGTCAAATAGGAATCGCCCAAAACCAGGCAACGAGCCATCTGCCCCAGAGAAAAATTCAAAATGTATTTTATTTTCTAGTCACTTCCTTCTGCTTTACTATGAAATATAGAGTCACTTAACCCAATAATAAACAGCAATTTCAAGCCATAAAAGAGCTAAAAACTACATACAGTAATCAGTTGTCTAAAATGCCCCTTATTGTTATTGATGCTTTACCCAACCTCGGCCAATCCCTTGAAAAGAAAATTGTGAGAAAAAAAGTTGACGACTGCTGACATATGGGATCAAGATGGACATTTAATAGACCACAAAATGAACCCTTGATGCTTTGTACCTGAAACTGGATGTTTACGATAAAGCTTACACAATGGCCTGCCAAAAGCAATGTCAATGGAATATCGTCACCTGTCAGCAGGATGTCATATGTTTATTCTTCTTTATCACTTCAAAACGTGATAACAAGAGTTTACCACCAGACTTTATTTCGGTTGTATAAGATGCCCAAACTAAAGTCCTGCTGTGGCCCAGTTACATAAGTACAACTCTGAAACACTCAGCCAGTCATTTCCGAGTCAGAATTAGCTCCTGGTTTGACTCCAGTTTAAATCAGAGCTCTTACCCAACAGCAAACACATTTAGGACAGTTGCACAGCAATTGTGTTCAATCAATGTTGCTAATGACCATAAACAAGTTAAGAGGGTCAGTTTGGTACACCTTTTCACTTCCTGACACATTGTAGACACAGCAAAATATTATTTTTATTTATTTTAGTTTGTTAGACTGGTGGACAATATCAGTCAATAAATGAATTTACTTTCACTTCATATTTGGACAGACACTTCTTATCTGTAAAAGTGCAGAAAAATGATATACTGTAATATATTCATTTCTTATTTCTGTTGACCAAATTTACTGTAAAGATGTACAGATTTAATCAAACAAATTATGCAAAGTTTACTTTTGGAGTTTTTAATCCTGTTTTAACATTACTTTCCCAGCTGGAGGTCTGTCAGTTAGATACATTCTTTCTCCTCTGAGCCTCAGAAAACACTGTTCTGAATCTTGAGCATTTCGGTTTGATTACTGTGTATGTATAATTCCCTTGCAGCCAAAATATGGAGATCTAATTCAAATCCTGATGCTGGAAACACATAGCATTTTACCGAAAGTTTCAAAGTAAAGAGCATAAGACAAGAAAAATGCAAATAATGTCAGTGTCCTTTAACAACATTTAGTTACATTAAATGCTAAATTAAATAATTTTCTAAAATGAGTCTGTGGGACCTTAAAAGTCCTTGGTGCTCTGAATGCATTTTGGAAATCCCCTTGTCTAAAGCCTGAATATGTTGAGCAAATGAGATAACAAGTGCTGATCCCAGAACACCTCCTCCAGTCACGTCTGCTCAATCCCAGAGGAAAAGACCGACTCACTGGAGGTAAATGTGTGGCTGCTGGGACTCTGAAATCTGTTTAAAGTCCCCGAGATGGACAGAGGGGCGACTCGAATGTCCTCCAGAAACCACTGCTCTGTCAAACGGGACAAGATGTAATTTAGGAAAACTATTAACTTGACACGGCACACAAAGAAAACAGGCACCTCCAAACAGATGGGCTTTAAATATAGTAAAAAGGAAACAGTGAGAAAAATAGAACATTAGACATGCAAAGTAAATTAATTAGCCACATTACATCATCAAACGACTTTGAAAGAGTAAAAGAACTGTTGATTTTTGATGATGAGCCAGTGACAATCTGGGTCAGTTTAACCCAGTCCCCAAATGCGTACATAAATAACACTCAAACAGCCGGAAACAACTTCAGATAAGCCCCTGCTGTAACAGATTCAGAGGACACAAATGAGAGGTTCTTAATTTGACTTGATCATAGTTAAAAGTTCAAATAGACTATATTTGATTTTCTTGATGATAATATCTTAAGATGTTAGCCATAAACTTTAAACTTAGCCTCTTAAAATGCGCTAAAAATCCAATTGCAAACAAAGGTAGATAGTCACATCTACCTTTATATATTGTATATATACATTTTTATATTATTCACAACCAAAAAACAATTGGCTGAAGCAACTTGCTTATACAAGCCCATCCAACCTAACAATTCACATATTCACATATCTTTTTCTTGTATTAGCTATATATTTAACCTAGTGCCTCCACTCAATTTCATTGAGGGTATCACAGGACTACAAACGGTTCCCAAAAAAAGGAAGTACGATCTTCTACATTCTCCTCAGCTGACTTTGTGTCAAATATTAACTTTGAATATGATATTGTACCTTTTAATAACACATATACAAACTGCAACAACAATCACTGACATACATGTTTATGCTCACTTCCTGGATGACAAAACGACCAAAAAGCAGAGATTGGTTAAATAAAAAAGTCCCCGCCTTCTGTGAAGCAAACGAGCCCCAATGATGCGATGTCAGACAGTTTCCACGAAGAAAATTGAAACTGGCTGATGCATCAGGCTAATCGCCTATCACTATCAGTTGTCATTTTTACTTGAGTTCTTCTATTTAGAAGTAACTTTATTCTACTACACATTTTGGGTACTATTGCCACCTCCGATAGCAAAGCTGTAAATGTAGGCTAAATGTGCCAAAGTAGGTTTTTTCTTTCTGATGCAAGTTATTCAAGAATAATTCATTTGTGCACTAATAAATGCATAACGGTTCATGTTAAAGGCACTAACTGTACCTCATCTAAAGCTAGTTGTCACATTTATCAATTTAAAAACACAAACAGTGATTGTCAAAGCAGTTGTATACTCCAATTCCACAGACAAACAGGTAGTTTATGCATCAGTCCAGATTATTTAAGGGCATTTTTGTTGACAAATAAGGCACCGCACACGGCTCTTTCCATTGTCTTAATAATGGCTATAAATATGCCATGTTTAAACCCACTGCATATGGACACTGTTTATCACCAACTGTGAATGTCTGAGACTATGGCAGACAGAGACAGAGGGAGAATTGGCTTCCTGATTTATGACTCATCGCAGACTTTATGTACAATTCATCCTCTACAGAAGGACATCATGGGGGCTGCTGCTGTCAGCTCGAGAGTTTCAAGTATTATACTGCATATCTGCTTATGCTTAAAAGTGTTTACATGGTATTACTTGAAAGATAATAAATTCTTTATTTGTTCCACAGTGCAGTGTTCAACTTTTCTGTCAGAAAGTTGGATAACTGATTGAATATGGAGATGTTATTGCATCTTTTACCTGGGATATGACACAGACTTGTTTTAATTACTGTTTTGCGTTGATGACATAGAATAAAATTGCCTTCCTGACTTTTAATCATCGTACTTTTACACCAAATCTACCAAAGTCTGATCTTAGCGGATTGATTGTGGACCTCACAAATTAAAAACATCCAATATGATTAAATATCTAAATCTAGATTAAAATTGCATTGTTCTGTTCTACATCGACAGCTCCAACTGTTGCATTACATGTATGTTTAATTAGGCTCGGGATCGTGACATCATACAGCTGTAGAATGTTCAGTTGGTCTAATGTTAAACCAATGGAGATTTTAATACCAAAAATAGCGTTTATTAAATCACTTATTGACACTATAGTGATAGATACATTTACCAGTACTGACCCAGCATCTTGTTGGGCTGCTCCACGGCTGTTTTGTTTACTTTTGTTAGTCGTTTTGTCTAATGTATTCCTATGGAAGTTTTGCTAAACTATCAACAAACATGGCGGATTTGCCATTATTTCCATGGTAACCACAGACGCTTCCCGAGTCTATAGTGTATTCAATGAGAAATGTTTGTAGGCTATTGCACTGGCTTTGTGTCCTGTCGTCTCCGTGGAGACAAGTTTCAAACTGCACCTGTAAATTGTTCTCTATTGTTATATCTATATAGGCAGTATTATATTGTACTGAATAAGAATTATTCTTTTTGTGGTTTGACTGTTTTGTCATTGCATTTGAATGCAAAATAAAGGATAATAGAAGAAAGTAGCTTCTATGTAAATTTGCTACATTTCTGTTCACTGGTCTCAGTCTAAAATGTCTTAAAATACTGTTGGTGATAAACTGCTTCTGAAGACACAGCTGCCCTGGGACAGATGTTAAGAAATGTGGCAACAACGATAAAGTGCCAACATCTACAATCAGACCAAAAGATGACGTCAAAATTGAGCTACCTAAAGAAAATGTTGCGTTCATGTTCTAAAATGTGTTGATGTAAAAAGATCATGTTGTTATTTGAAAACAAAATTAAAGTCAAGCCCATAAAATTGACTTTTAGGACCTTGGTTTTGACACATGCGGCAGATTGATGACCTCTTTAATCCTTTAAGGACCTTGGTAATGTCCTGTTGACCCCTAAAAAGCATGTTGTCAACTGCAACTTACAAAAACAACAACTAAAAACCTTTTTCAGTCAATGTTCTCTAATCATCACACATAAACATTATTCTGATGACTGTGCGTAACAAAAGAGGGCTATTTACAGATTGGTAACCTGCGCTGGGAAGCTATAAAGGGCACCTAAAGTGAATTGTAATTGGATTTTCTTAGCTTTGGGTGTTGCGGGTCCGGCTGGGTTTCCATGGACTAAATGTGATCAATGGTGAGGGACGAGACAGGTCTGTAAATGTGTTAGTGCGCCTCTCACACTCTCCATCACACCTCCAGCTCTGACTCACTGCATTATTGACAGTGTACACAGGCGGCAACAACAGGCATTTTAATCTCAATTGTCACTGTACAGTTGTGATCAAATAAGCAAGGTCAGAGGTAATGCTATCATTTCATTTTAATATTAACTCTTCCAAAAGATGATAAAATTCAAATAACTATAAGAAAGTTTTTTTTAACTGCGGACCTTTCCACATGACATTTACTTGAAAAAGTACTGTCTTTCATCTTATGTAGATATTATATAGCATATATATGGTATAAATAAGATGAAAGCCAGGCAGGCAAGGTTATCCTAAAGTTTTTGATAACACATACTAGTTTTAAACAAATGTCGAAATAATTAATTCTTGATTATATTAAATTAATATTTTAAAATATTGTAAATGCATTATGTAAGTTTTTTGGTGACCATGGCATTTTTTGCTAATAGAATATTATAGTTCAAGTTGAACGTCAGATCTGTGGAGAGGTGCACCAGCTTACTGTAATAAAGCATGCTTTTAGAAGGATTTTACAAGGAAATAAAACACCCTTAAAGGTGCACTCTGTGGAGTTTTAACTAAAAAGAGACTTGAATAAAGGCACATTTTTGTCAATTAGACTTCTTTGTTGCACTAAATAATAAAAAATGTATCTTTTTGAGCAAGCTTGCATGACCCTGAGGAGGATCTCCTCTTGTAGGTTTCCTTAATAAAGCGGTTAATGTAGGTGTATTTTTCAAATGATAGCATACAACCAACCCAAAAAACACATATCTCTATTCAGAATGTCTCAAAGTAGGACTTTAGCTTACTATTTCTACTGAATTGTACTCTTCTTCACTTGCAGATAGTTGCACCTGAATCTACCTATTGTTTAATGCCATACAAGAACAATATCACCAAGGAATTAAGGTGGCACAATGTGGTATCAAGAGGATTTTAAATTTTACTACTGTGACAACACAGTGTTTGTCCTCATGAATCTTGATTATTGTGTGGTTGCGATTTAAATAAGATATTTTTGTTAAAATAACAAATAAAAATGTAATACTAAATATAGCCAGCCATTTAAGTGGACCATGCTTTGAAAAGATTTGAGACGCACATAAAGAAGAGAACAGGAAGTAGAGGCAACTATTATTTACATTTTGAGATTATGACTATGTTTATGCTGTACCATATGTGATTAGTTTGCACAAAAAATGATTTGCACTGACATTTCCCAATTATAAAAGCAGCGTGCAATCATAATGTCTGCCTACCTAATCAAGCTAAACAATATAAAAAAACAAAAACAGCAGATTTGCTGCAGTAAAATCTCCTAGTTTTATTAGTCACAGCTTGTGAAGTCTTGCCAGTCAAAAAGAGAGTTGCGTCAGTAACATTCAGTCTGAACACCATGACAAATCAGTTAGCAAGTCATACGCCTGCCAATCAGCTTCCAAGTAAATAAAGAAATGATTGCCTGTATCTTTAAAGGGACATATTAGGGAAAAAAATCATTTTAATGTGCTTAACCATGTTACAAATGCGTTTTGAGTAATTCATGAGTGAAAAGAAAATCCTGTTTTCACATACCACCTATCACGGCGTACATTTCTGTTTATTAGAGAGAAGCATAGAACCACTTTTCAAACATGGCCGACTCAACATGGCTTGTTACTGTGAAAGTTTAGATCAAGATTATGATAAAATTAGGTTATTGTTCAACATTTAAACCTAAATAAAGTAGGGCTAAAGTTGAACAAAGAAATTCGTGGTCGACTAAAAACATGTCTCATTGACCGCTTAATCGACTAAAAAGGGAGTGTGGCAAAGACACTGAAGCTAAAAGTAGAGTTGTCCAAAATATTGCAACTCAAAGCTAAAACTGATGTCGAAAGTAGATAACATAAACAGGGCAAAAATTGAATACCAATTTCTGAAAGTAAAAACAAAAAAAAAAAACAAACTAATTTTCTGAAAGTTTTAAAAAATAATCTTGAGTTTCATCAAAACTGATTTGAAAGTAAAATGTTTGATCATATATAGTAGTTGGATTTTGTGTGGAAAATGTCAGTCCATTGTATAAAAATCTGACTTTCTTGAATCGGAATTCTAGTTCTCATTGTGGTATAGAGAAATTCCTTTGTATCAAAATCAGGTTGGAAATTTGAGTTATGTGACAACTCTCCCATAAACCTTGCTCAAAAAGACTAATATTATGTAGTTCATGCAAAAACTATACAGAAAATTTATAGGAAACAGCGGTTTATATAAAAAAAAAGGCAGTTCAGACCAATAATTCTGCTACTGTTGGAATACATATCCCCTTATAATCCAAATAAAAAATTAGTCGACTAATAAATTTTGGTCAACCAAGACTTCATCGACCGATTAATGGACTAAACAACTGAAGAACTACAGCCCTAAAATAAAGCATGCGATATCTTCTTAAAATTACTCTAAATAACTAGGCCAATATATAAGTCTGCAGTCCATTTTCATCTGTCCAGCCAACATTGTTAACCTCCCTCCGTCTGCCTCATAAAGATAAGTAGAAGAATTGTGCTCATCTAGTGGAGGACACCAGTACGACTTTGTGTGACATTGACCGTCCCGAGAGGCGCTGGTGACATACAGGGAGGGAGCAAGGTCCAATGAGCTGCACTAAAGGAGATTAGTGACCGAGACAACATCTGGGACCCTCCTCGGCTCTATCTAATCTAAATAATCTTGTTTTCTACATCACATACATGTTGAGCTGAGTGTAGGGCTTTTTCTGCATCAGGTCTATGTTGTTTACAATAGTTTTTCCATCTGGGGCACTGGGCAAACCATCTAAATACACAATAACTTCTGAAACAAAACAAGTTCAATTTGAATGAGGTAACAGTTTGTTTTTTCTTGTATTAGCTAAATCTGCATTTAAAGTAAAGCTAATCACTTTAAACTGGGTGTTAAACTGTGCACATCATTGTCTACCATTTTTAGTCGTTTTTGGCAATATTAGTGCAAACTGAGGAGGAAATTAACAAGTTTTAGGTCATAATTTACACCACAAACACCTGCTTTTAAACCAATCACACTGTTCTCTCCACTTTCAGCTCCTCCTTTCACCTTCTCCAAATCCTTTTGTCAGCAACCTTCTTTGTTCAAAATGTGTTTGTGGGTGGCGTTAAGGGGTTAGATTCAACCACTTAACCAACATAACAAGCACTCAGCTGTTTCAAATATTAATTCTGATTCATATTTAAAAATTTCAAATAGACACTTATATTTTTGTATGAAATTTATATAAAAGATACCTTATGCTGACGTCTTGTATTCTTGCATATTATAATACTATATGGACAAATGAAACAGTGTTTTAATGTACGAGTGTAATTTCACTAATAGCCTGTTTAACTGTGCAGAATTAACTGGATTAAACCTGATTTGGGTCTCAGTTGGCAACCTATCTTCTCCTTAATGATGTTTATTGGACAATGCGCCACCATTTCTTAGACAATGCAATCTTTTTTGTTTTAAAGTAATTTCCTTAAATGGTCAAAAACACTGGCAGAGACAGAGAAGACAATACTGAATGCCGGGAAGTAAAAGCACATGTGTTTTGTTCAGTACATTGAAATCATAGTCTACAAATACCTACAATTAAAACACAGAAAATTTACAATGGAGACTGTATAGGTGATATCACAGTATATTGAGTATTAGCAGCAGGTGGCAAACATGCATGAGATTGAATGGTAAACAAAAATGTCCAAAACACAACTAAAATGGAAGATGCTGATGTAAAAGCTTGAATTGTAGTTTGTTTTATTTACACATGTTTAACACACCTTCTTTAGTCATTTGAGTATTGTCAGCCTTCTATTTGCCTAAATGTGAGGTTACAGAGTTTTGTTTGGCTATTGGAAACTCAGACAACTTAAAAAGAAGTATTATTCAACATTTGATGCTGAAAAGAGGTCTGTCATTTAGCCTACTTGTCTCCATAAGATAACTGCTTTTCCAAGAATATTCCACATTGAACTTTTTGATATTCAAGAGAGACTGGCATGCGACGCTATCAGCTATACAAAAAGTAAATGAGTCTAGAAATCACCAAATTGAAAATTTGCGAAACTGTGTTTTTAGCTCTTTCAACAATATTAATAATTTTAAAATGTTTCTTACGAACTATTAGCCCTTGTAACAACATTGTGTTCTTGAGCGTGAACAAAATCTATTTAAATAATGTGCCCATAACCTTAAACTGTAGTGTTATCAGGACGAACTTGAAAAAATAAAAATCCGTTCATAACAACACAGAGGCTGCTGAATTGACTGAGCTGCCAAAGACTAAGGAGGCCAAAACACTGTATTCAGCATGTTGTTGGTGCCAATCATCCAAAAATGGCCAATTTCTGCCTTTGTTGTTGCCTTGCACTGAGTGAAAAAGTGCTGCCAAAGTGACTGTAATGGTGTAAGCTTTATCACCTGCTATTAGATCTAACCAGTTCTGTACAAGAGGTTTGAACAGAACAACTAGTCAGACTTAAGTTGATTATTAAGACTATGCTGTACACTAATTCATCACTGACGTAAACACAAAGGCAATATTGCTAGTTACACTGCCAGAATCCAGGGACCATGCTTCTTAGAAAGAGTCAGTCTGGTCATGACGCCTTTTGTCACAGCTCGTATCAAATACAGGACGTAATGTTCTATCAAATTTGTTCATTTTTGGGACGCACATGCAGTGTCATTTAGTTTTTCTCAAGCTAAAAGAGATTTGCGCTTCATTCACTGAATTAACCATTTTTTTAATGATTCCTCGTAAGTACCTCTCTATTGGAAATGTCACCCTGGATTTTCCAGGAAATCATGCTATTGGCGAGATACTAATTGAAAAAACACCCATTTGAAGCTAACAGCATAATAAAACCTTACACTTCAGAAAACATAGGTTCATACAGTAATACTCATTTAATCTGAGCCTGCTATTTCTACACGAGTAGTTCTTAGCTTCACTGTATCTTCATCATTTTAACACCGTGAACCTAGCACACCCTGTTCTCTATCCTCAGCTCAAACTCATTAAAGTTTCATCTGTGTCTGTCTCTTCAAACAACTATTAAAGCTCTCTGCTTTTACTCACTGTGTCACCTGAGTCCACTGAGCAGCACTGCCATTTCAACATTTAAATTCATGTACACTGTACAGAAAATACCTTCTGCATACATTATACAGCCGTTTCATTATTATAGCCGGGCTGGCCACTATGATTTAATGCATTGACTTTGCAGCAGAGCAGATCTGTCAGCGGGTGCATGTCTTTTACTTAACCTGTCACAACCTCAGACTAAATCAAAGAGACAGCTGTGCGGAAGTGTGGAGTGAGGAAAGAGGAAACCCATCCTGTTGTTCTATATTTACCACAATCCCAATAGTGGCCCCACTGTCTGTGCTGCTCCAGAGGGACAGCAGAGGCCTCACTGCAAAAATACATTAAAAACACGTGAGCTGATGTTGGGAGTGCTCAGAAAATTCCTGTTTTCACCTACCCCCTACATCTCCCCACTTCAGAGAAAAAAACATGTTTTTTAAAATGGTTAAATAGCCACTTATAGCAAAACAGGATAAAAACTTGTCACTAGGTAGAGTTAAATTTTACAATAAAGAGGCGGAGCTTATCGGTCTTGCGCTTTGACCAGAGAGTCGATGAACTTTGATTGTTTTGATTTTGATTTGTTGACTTGGTAAAAAAACCCAAAAACAAACAAACATTACACAAACATTAATGCTAATTGTGTCAATCAAAGTACCAGTTAGCATTATATCATAAGAAAAAATATTATTAAATATTCATGAACTACCATTATTAGAAAACGTAAGCATAAAATAACTGAAGACTTTGAGGTAAAGAGGACAATATCTAAAATACAATTTTGACACATGCTGTTTGTCTATTTTTATAGAGTGAATAATTTTGGATACTTTGGTAATAAACAAATGATAACTTACTTTAAACACTGTGGAAATTTCACTTTATGCTCTTTACCTTACAAGATGTTTACAGCATGAGTTTTTTTTTATCAGAAAGTTTTCACACTATCTGTAATATCAACCAAAACCACATGTTTTTTCTTTAAAATAATGTTTCCAAGGTGTCAAAAGTAATTCATATTTTGTTATACTAAATGTCCTAACTTAAACTTTGGAACTGCGTGCCAACACAGACGTACCCACTGTTCACACACGTGGTCACAGATTAAAGGTTAAAACAATAACGTCGAGATCATTTTGGGAGAACACAAAGAGAAAGGTGAGCTGAACTGTGCGTCACTGTGTTTGCAGTAAAAACACACAGATTGAGCGTGCACCAATACAATAGCAGATATACTGTAATCTCCTGCGTCTTCAGGTGTTTTGATGTCGACAAGACGCGGAGGGCTGGCAGGATGACCGCTGTGTGGGAATGACACTGCAGGATGAAAACAAAAGCAGTGTTTTTGGTCTTTTATGCACAGTTCACATACGGATCTGTTACCTTAACACAATTACAAGACGTACCAGAACAAATCGTACTTTATTTGTACAGTCAGAGGTCGTCAGTGGCAAAATACGTAAAGACAGAAAAGTTGGAAATATGCCCAATTAAAAAGTGTGGTGAAGGATGTCAAAAAATCTAAATCTGAAATCAATACAGCTTTTCCAGAAGATACTGGTCAATACACAATATGAACCAATACCAATGCTAGAAACTGTAAATTTCCTAATTTATCATTGAAACTAAAAGCTAAAAATGCATTTCAATTTTATTTATGCATAGCCCAAATCACGACAGCAATTATCTCAGAGGACTTCACATGTTTGTTGATTTATCAAACGGAAATTATCAGAAATTTAAAGAATGAAACATTTGGTCAATACCAACAGAAGCAATGGAAAATCAGAAACCTTATTCAGATATACTGTACACAGGCAGCTCAATAAACAGGCAAGTAGATAACTGCCCTTAGATGCTCTTTCCCAGCAAGTAAAAACTAAAAAAAAAACTCAAAACAGGAGAAAAAGAGAAACCTTTAGGAGAACCACGTAACAGTAATTGTGCTATAGCTGTTAATGTATCATGCAAGTAACTGAATGAATATGTTTGTGTCCATAAAATGCCAAACAAAAGTTGAAATCAGTCTTATTGTGATTTGATCTATCTATAATTTACTATCTATAATTTACTGCTATAATTTTCACAGATCAAAAATTATAGCAAACAGATATTCGCACCAAACTATCTCACAGTTTGTTTCATTTAACCCTCCTACACCCCGGGTGCATTTTGTCCATCGCAACTTTTCTTTTTTCAATAACTTTGGCTGTGGTGCACCAAATCTCATGAAACTTGGCCAGGTTGTGTGTTTTTTGACGCTCTTTCAGATTCTGTGGTTATTTTTTGTGTCAAGTAATTATTAAGCCTATAATTCAAATACTCACACCCGTGGTCCTAGAGTGCATTTTTGTCCCATTGACTTCCATTATAAACACACTTTTTAACACAACAGATTTGTTTTAAAATGTGATTTTAGAAATATTTTTTTATTTCTCACTGATGAAAAGGGTTAAATTTTTAAGATTTTTTAAGCATTTATTTTTAGTTGCATTTTCTTTTTTCCTTGAATGCAACACAAACATGCATTTGTGCATTTGAACCTACAAATGTCTTTCCCACTTCTGCTCAATTTTTTTTTCACCTAAAATATTTTTTTGTTTTGGGGGGATGCCTAAGGGTTGTCTGCTTGTACCTGAGTAAAAATTTTTAGATGGGGCCACTATATGTAGGTGTGAGAGAGCCAGAATGCAAGTGCAAGTCTAAAGTTTGAAAATCCATCACAATCAAATCCAGTCAAAATTACACCCTCAAATGTATTCTTCTTTTATTCTCCCGTAAAGCCTTATTTTGACTTATCCAGACACACAAACACACTTTTTCACTTTTCCCCTTCAGAGAGAGTCAGAATTAGAGCCATCAAACACTTGTCCAGCAGATAAACCCAAACAAAAAACAAAGTACAGTTTGTTTACACAGGTGCATTTGAACGTAAACTTCAAGGAAACGTTTTTGCCATTTGGCTCATAGTTTTCTTTGTGACTCTCGAAATGAGTAGACATAGAGTAGAAAAGTGTTTCAGTATAAAGGTAGAGGTCAACTGTATTGATCCCTAATCATTGTGTGTATTTGAGCCATTCTTCAGAGCCACTGGGGCGTCTGTCAGGAGCTGTGAGCTGCTGCAGTAGGTCTCTTATAGGAACCATCTTCACATGTTGAGCTGGGCTTAGGCAGGTTAAAAAGTCAAAATATGAAATGAAAGTGAATATGTATGAATAGAGCTGAAGTAAATGAAGAGATTGATGTGAAAAAAGTTGAAGAAAAATTTTCAATATGTAAAAAATAATGGGATATTGTTAGATGTTATTACTTTGCCAGAGGTGGACCAAAGTGTTTTTATGTCTAAAAATGGACTTTATGTAAAAACTAAAAAAGTGACCAAGTCAGTTTTGGCACTATTTTAGCACACCCCAAACCTCTATAAATCCCCCACTAAAAAGTAAAATGTATTGAAGTATAATGCAAAAATACCACATTTTTCATGTTTTTCAATCAAAACATATGTACATAGTTTTTCACTTACAAGGCTTTTATGGGGTTAAAATTCTAATAATTATGCAATATTTAGTATTTATGTTTAGAGCAGGAGTAGATAAAGAGATTGGTGTGAAAAAAAGTTTGAGAAAAATTTACAGTATGTAAGAAGTAAAAGGGTATTGTTAGCGGTTACAGCTTTGTCATAGGTGTGTTAAAGCTGGGCCAATGGTGTTTTTAGCTCTTAAAATGGACTTTGTGCCAAAACTATAAAAGTGATCAAATCAGTTTTCACACTGTTTTAGGTCACCACCAGGGTCTATAAATCCCACACCAAGAAAGAAAAAAATTCTGAAGTATTTTGAAAAAATCCACTTTTTTCACTTTTTCAACATCAAAAATATGCTACTTTCTCACATACACACAGCATTTAAGGGGTTAAAATTGAAATAATTTTTATAAAATTTATTATCTATGTTTAGAGGAGAAGTAGACGAAGAGATTGGTGTGAAAAAAGTTGGAAAAAGTTTGATTTACATAAAATAATGGGTGTTAAATATGAGAGTGCATTTTTGCACTCTAGGACCACAGGTGTGATTTTTTCTTAAAAATTGAAATTATGCAAAAACTATAAAAGTGATCAAATCAGTTTCACACTATTTTAGGGCACCACCAGGGTCTATAAATCCCACACCATGAAAGAAAAAAATATTGAAGGATTTTGAAAAAATCCACTTTTTTCACTTTTTCAGCATCAAAAATATGCTACTTTCTCATATACAAACAGCATTTAAGGGGTTAAAATTTTAATATTTTTAAAAATATTTAATATCTATGTTTAGAGGAGAAGTAGACAGAGAGAATGATGTGAAAAAGTTGGAGAAAAGTTTGTTTTATATAAAAATAATGGGTGTTAAAAATGAGAGTGCATTTTTGCACTCTAGGACCACAGGTGTGATTTTTCTTAAAAATTGAAATTATGCAAAAATTAAAAATGATCAAATCAGTTTTGGGACTGTTTTAGGGCACCACCAGGGTCTATAAATCCCACACCATGAAAGAAAAAAATTCTGAAGTATTTTGAAAAAATCCACTTTTTTCACTTTTTCAACATAAAAAATATGCTACTTTCTCATATACAAACAGCATTTAAGGGGTTAAAATTTAAGATTTTTATAATATTTAATATCTATATTTAGAGGAGAAGTAGACGAAGAGATTGATGTGAAAAAAGTTGGAGAAAAGTTTAATTTACATACAAATAATGGGTGTTAAATATGAGAGTGCATTTTGCACTCTAGGACCACAGGTGTGATTTTTTCTTAAAAATTGAAATTATGCAAAAACTATAAAAGTGATCAAATCAGGTTTGGACTATTTTAGGTCACCACCAGGGTCTATAAATCCCACACCATGAAAGAAAAAATATTGAAGTATTTTGAAAAAATCCACTTTTTTCACTTTTTCAGCATCAAAAATATGCTACTTTCTCACATACAAACAGCATTTAAGGGGTTAAAATTGTAATAATTTTTATAATATTAATATCTATGTTTAGAGGAGAAGTAGACGAAGAGAATGATGTGAAAAAAGTTGGAGAAAAATTGTTTTATATAAAAATAATGGGTGTTAAAAATGAGAGTGCATTTTGCACTCTAGGACCACAGGTGTGATTATTTTAAAGGGGTGCACGAGGGTTAAGATGACAATATGGACACATGCCAACAGTCTGCTGCTGGCAGGGCAATGCATAATGTAAAATCTATCTCTGAGTGAATGCAAATCAAATTATCAACTTCAAGGGTATGTTGTAAATAAATCAAACATGATATTAGACAATTTTGATGTCCTCATTTCTGAACACCATTTGGGCTGCAAGATATATCTAAAAATATCAATATCGCCATATTGACACGTGATATTCGTATTGTAAAGATGGTGATAATTTAGCGTATTAGCGCTGCTAACAGTGAAGCTATGCTAACAACACGGCACAACCAATCAAACCATAAACCACGGAGCAAATGGATTACACGCCACTCTCAACTTTTCTCTGCCTCAGCATCGTTTTATCGTTTCAAATAAGTCTCCGTGTGAGTGTTCTGTGTGGGTGTGCGTGATACCTGTATGTTTGGCGCTGCGCTCGTCTTCTCTTCAAGAACGATTCTTGTGGCTCGAGTCATGATGGTTAAAATAGTATTAAAACTCTAGTTGTGATAAAACTGGGCTATGACCTGCCCCTCGCGTTTATTACGTCGCACAATCTTCAGTTTACAGACGATGTGAAACAAATGCGAGTAAACGTTGCTGCAGAAGCAGGGACCGCGGTTGCCAGGTTTTCAGAGATTAATAAGCGACTTAAGCCTTGAAAAAATTCCCAAACAAACGACCGCACTTCAATAAAAATAAGTTAATAATAAATAGATTACTTAAACATACTCATGCTGCAGAACGTGTGCTGGTGATACCCACATCGTTTTAATAGTGTAATAAAGACTTTAAAGTGCCTATGACAGGTTGAACTACTCATTTCACAAAGATCGAGTTAAGATCATTATATTTAAGGTTTTACTAAATATTTTTCAAATTTCATTCCAGTTTGGCCATTATTTAGCATTAAAAGTTTACTTCCTGTTTATAAATGATGACATCACACTAGGTAGTTGCCTGGCAACCGTGTAATAAGTTAGGCTAAAACTCCTCTAATGTAACAGGCTTTTTTAACTTGAACCATGAAAGTACGCTAGAAGTCACATTTTTGTTAAGTTTGCATTTACAAAGCCATAATAATCTGTTTCTTGTGAGAAAATTGAAAATATCCTCGTCTCCCTAGTGTGATGTCATCAGTTTAGAACTCTGCTCTACTTCCTGGATTTTCAACATATTTCCACATTTTTCTCCACAAACTTGATTAGCGTAAAACTATCATTTACAAATACAACAGGTGATGATCTACCAAATTAAATGAAAATGAAAAAAACGTAAAAAAAAAAAAAAACCTCACACACACTTTAAATGAATGCACAGAGAATTTCTTAAGTGAAACGAAATTATCGCAAAAATATCGCATATCGCTATCTCAGAGCTCATGTCGCAGAAATTTTCAAAATCGTGCAGCCCTAGTTCCAGTCAATAAATACAAATAAATAAATATATATATTTTTTTAATTAAATTAAATTTTGTATTAAAATGTTATTATTATATTGTATTAAAATATTCTTCTTCTTCTTTTTTTTTTTATTTACTATTGCAAAGTTTCTTGTTTTCATAAGTCTTGTGATCTCCTGCAAGCTTTCACACTTCTAAATCTAATATTCAGGCATGTTGATTTGCAAGTTGTGACTTCAGTCAGACTTGAGCCACTATTTTGATCATTTAAGACTTGACTTGATCAAATGTAAGACTTTGGATTTGACTCCAGATTTGACTTCAAACCTTGTGACTTGAGACGACTTGACACTTTTCCTTATAAAATAAAGCATGTAATTAAAATTTCAATACAATTTATTTTTGTATAGCCCAAAATCACAGTTATCTCAGAGGACTTCACAAGACTTTGAAGTTGATTTAACAAACAGAAATGTCAGAAAATCAAACAATGGAACAGGCAATGGTCATGACCAACAGGATATCTGGAGCATGTCCATCCTCATTCTTGCAGAGCTTTTTCTAAAGTAGAACAATTTACAAAAAATATTTTAAAAATGCACAATGCTCTACTCATGACTTGAATTTACTTGGAACTAAAAGTACAGGACTCAACTTAGACTTACAGACAACAGACTAAAATAGCAAAAATATGACATGGTCTCACTTATCTTAATTCTGTAATTTGAAAAGTATGGCAGTCATGAAATTGACCTAGTTTTCCTAACTTTACGCTATAGATTAAGCTCCAGTCATCTGTCAGACAAAAACAAAATGACAATGAGTGAAAACAACACAAAAATGACAACATCTGTACAATGCAAATTTCAAACTTCTATCATTAGTAGTTTGCAAACATGCTGTTAAAAAAATCCAGCCTACAGCAGTGTGGTGGATGATGTAAAGAGAAATTAGTGCCATCGGTTAATCAAAGATGCTTCACAGTTTGTTCAAAGGCACAATTAGCACTTTTACACGCTTCACCAAACCCGCAGAGAAAGTGGTGCAGGTGTCGACCTGACGCAGAAGGCAAATGTCACGGTGCAATGTTTTTAAAAGCTTTTCCCTGCTTCTTTATGCTGCGCTGGTAAAATGTGACTGAAAAAGCCCAAAGCAAAATATGACTAATAACAAGAAGTTGGCAAAACAGAAAACAAATCTATACGTGCTGACAGAGCATCAACTACTGTGTACATCAGTTCGAATTATAGTAGAAAGAAATGATGGGGCAGCAGAAGACTTCACTTACACTTCTCAATAGTTGCAGCAAAATAAATGTTTTGTTTCTGCTCCTATGTGGTGTAAATTAATCAACAAAATTGGCTTAGAGTGCTATCTGCCCCACTAACTGTGGATTTGGTAGATATTGATGTTTTAGCTCGCACTATGCCTCACTGAACTAGTGAAACTGATTGTAAAACAAATGTGCTATTTTCAAATACAGCCACAGTGGGAGCAAATAAGCAACAAGAAAAACAGCAAATTAACATATGAAAGAAAATAAGCATGACATCCAAGAAAAATTAGCAACAGCACTACAAAAATTTTGATTAATTGACTGTAGGCAAAAAATATGTATCACAATTTTCTAAGAGCTAGATTATGATTTTGATTTTGGCCAATATACGTCTATTTTTCTATTGCCTTTGAGATAAATGGTCTGTATGTGTAGTGGTTTCCACCTTGCAAAGCGCTCACTCACCCAGTGTACCCAGACGCTGAGCCAAGGTGGGATAAGGATCTTGCCTAAGAACAACCACTTTGTCTCCCATCCAAGTACTGACCAGGCACTGTCCTGTTTAGCCTCTGAGATCTGGGTTTCTGGGTTTGACTTCTGCTTTTTCATAAAGTTCATAGCTCACTATGATTGGCTAAATCCAGCTGTCACTCACTCAGAGCAGGAACAATGCTGAACAATAAGAGAAACAGGTGGGGAAAATACTGTATGGCGATTTCAATGAAAACGCTAATTATAACAAGAATGTGCTCACAATTCAAAGTTTAAATTGATTCTACCCACTTCTGATAACTGACTAAGTTACATTTTTCTGTGATGGCATCGATGTCAAATGTATCAAAAATAGATGTCAATAAATACTGCAACAAGTGTGAAAACTAGATAATCATTTGAATATAAATTCTAGCTGAAAAAAAATCCCAACATATAGTATAACGTCTTGATCAGTTTTAGAACGATCTTTAGCTTTATAAGATAACCTAGAGATCTATAAGTTGAGTTTCATGCTTATTTGTCTATGGGTTCCATACCTAGATGTGAATTTTTGTGTTCTTTAAGTCTAAGTGTGGGCAATTTGTTTTGATAATGGCATGCTGCTCAAATTAATTCTTTAATTCATTCAATATGAAATTGATTGAATCCAGCTGTCAATCAGTGTCTGACCCATAAGAAAATTTGGTGAAACTGTCTGTATTCATGCAGAGATTAAATAATGAAATTGTGAACCACTATAGCAACTACAGCAAAAACAAAAAAGCAGATTCTCAAGAGGGATAAGCTCACAATTCAATGTTATCACCATATTGCCTAGCTCTAAACCTAACTGTAAAAATCCTATTCCCAGTGGTTTTAGCAGAGTCGTCATCACCACTTGTCAAACCCCTTCTGCTTTGTTAGCACACCTTGGACCGACCTTCTTCTCTCATCTTCACCTGCTCGTTACAGAAGAGCTGATCCAGCAGACAAACACGAGAGTCACGTGTGGGAGCCTCATGTTTGGTGTGACACGGCGCTTCGTCCCCAGCAGCATGCCGAGTTGGGACAGCGGTGCCAGAGGAGTGTGTTGTGAGCTGTGAAGTGGGTGTCTGTCAGGATAACGGCGGCACAGCGGGGTGTACGATAACAACCAGAGCATACGCCAAAAACGCTCCTCTCCCTGGCTCCTCTATAACATCTTTGTCACCGTCAGACTCTGTCAAAAACACTGAGATAAAACACCCAACGGCAGCTCCCACAGTCATGATAAAGCAGACGAAAAATAGTGAACGTACGCCAATAAATGTAACGTAATGTCAGCTGCTGCACACACAAAATCATTGCAATGAAATACACCTACTTATGAGCATGTGTCTTACTATAAGCATTTCCAAAGTGACTTATAGAGATAGTCCTGATTATTTAAGTCACAATAGAATTGTAAGAACAAAATAATAATAGTTGTGCCAAATTTAGAAGTCATTATGGCATCACCGGGGCACGTTCTGAGAGATTAATTTTTCTTGTTAACATTAGGAAGACGTTATCGTTACCAAACTGCAAAACTAATTCCATTTAAAATCTTTTGTCCCAACAGATATTGAGCTGTTAAACTCTCTGTAGGTTTTGGCAATACTAGGTAGGTTTCTTTTAAAGTTGTATTTGTATCTACTACGTATGTATAAGCTTTGCTATGTTTCATGTTGTTAGTTTGCCACTATGAGTAGATGATTTGTCTGGTACTAATTTTATTCTCAGATGCTCAAACGAATTGCCCCTGGAGGGATAAATAAAGTTGTCTGAATCTGAAGCAAAATATATATTTTTTCAGTTCACTCTAGAAACTATAGAGATGGGAAATACACTATATCCAGTTTCAGAAATGGCATTGATGGAGTTTATAGAAAACAAAAACTCAGAAGTGGTGCAGAAGTGTTCCATTTTGTTTTGTGCTAAGTGAATTTGTGATTTTATGAGCCTTGTTCTGGATATAAAATTATAAATATTGCTATTAGCAAATATTGATTTGCCACTGCAGGAGTTTAAAAGATTTCATCTCATTAAGATTTGTCATTCAGAAAGTTTGATTTCATAAAAATGATCTTCAGGGAAAAGTGACATTGGAATGAAAGAAAATGAAGCATTACACAATTTCATGGTATTCATAATTGAGAATAATCACTAAATCGGGATGCTTTATCTTCCAATAATGGCAACACTAAAGTTTTATACTGTGATATCCATAGTGACCTAATTCCAAACATCTCGACCTATGAAAAGAAATATGTCCGCATTGTAAGGTTACATGATGTCAATCAACTGAGCTAAGCACTGAAACACAGACACGTCTATCTTCTTCCACAACAGGATGTAATGTGCATGATGAGGTCGGGCAAATGTCACTTCAGTTGAGACGTTTAAAGACTGTTTATGCACCAAAACAACCAACAACAATAACAACAAAAGTTTCTGTGACTTGCAAACTGTAGAACTGCGGTTGTAATCGGCAGCCATATGAAAAAAATAAATGAAACACAAAATACCCACAGACAATAGTAACACTTATGTCTACTTCCTGAATAAAATAAAAAAAGTTTGCGCTTAGATGTTTAATTTGTAAATAATAATACTCACAAAAGTGCTGAAATCCCATCTTTATGAAATGTTTTTGCAACACTTGACACTCGTAACACTATGCTTCAAGTTTAATATTTCCCTCTTCAAAAACACATTTACAAAATTATCTAAAATTCAATATATTCCCCACTAAATACTCTTGTGCTACTATTGCTTATATTTGTAAAAGCTGATTTATAGCAGCGATCACAGAAACTAATCATAATGTCACCAGCTAAAAACTCTTATTCTACAACTATCTGGACCTATACACTTTTGACACAAACATACATTCTGGAGTCTTCATTGCCCTTTCTCTATCTTATCCCTTGTGTCACTATAAAATAAATGGTTCGTCACAGCTCCGTGGTCCACACACACACTGAACCGACTTCAGCGACAGTATAGGGACAGAATATGAGGACGCTCCTGACGGATGATCCAGGTGTCAGCTTGGGACACAAAATCAAAACAGCAGGCAGATACACAGCCAAACACACACATATCTGAACCCCTTAAGACTTAATCCATCACAGTGGGACTGACAGGCCCACGTGAAGGGGGACACAAAGAAGCAGTGGGGGAAAATATGAGAAAAATACATGAAAGCCACTGCAGCCGCTCATCCAAACAGCATTGGTTTTCCATTTGTTTAGAGGACGTCGTATTGACCAGACGCTGACTTCCTTATCACACTGCTGCCTGCTTTGGTCTCTTGTCTCTCTCCCAGTCCAGTGGTCCCTTCATCTGTCCCCCAGCTGGTTTAGAGGTGTACAAGTGCATCCTAAACAAGGCAGTAATCAGAAATGTGTTTTGACTACATCAGTATCAACAAGAATTAGATTCTTTGGAAATCCAACTTACATGTCCAACAATGTGTCTTAAAATGAGTTGATGCTTGATTATTGTTTAGACATTTTAGTTTAGTACAGTTTAGACATTTTAGTTTGGTAGAAAGGCTTCAAGGGATCTACGTTAGATCAGTCCTGAACAAATTATGAATTACAAAGACTTGTTTAGAAGACATTTTACTTTACTAGCTTGTTTGGGAAAAAATGGCAACACATACTTTACATGACATTCTCTCTATTTAGTATGATTCAATATGTTCTTCATCTTTAGGTTGCTTAAAGAATGGCTATTGTCTATTGTTTATTCTGCTATGACAATTAAAGATTCATTTTAAGAATAAGGACATTAAAATGGTAATCTGTTCATGCATCTGTAAATCAAACTTGAGTTAAAAAAAAAAAACATTTTCAATTAAAGCCTGTATTCATTTTTTTCCCCCATGATCTACTGAATTTAAATGTTGTTCACTATAGCTAACGCCTTGTATCCATGTCTTCTTTACTTGCATATCCTGCACTTGTTGTTTTGTGCTTTCCAAATGCATCACAGATAACTGATGTGGTTCTTTATATTTGACCCCAGACAAAGACTTTATGCCAAGCATTTCATATGCATTTAATTGAAAAATCAATGGAGACGCTACAAGCCATGCTTAGATTTAATCTTTGGCAGAAAGCTTTTCCTTTGGCATTTTATTTGCCGTGCATTAACAAAGTTAGGGATGACAGCAGTATCCATAAGGGAAAAGGAAGCCCTAAACAACAACTGCCTTGCAGGTAGGCCTCGTATTTTGTAAAATACAGACAGTGACAAACAGTCAAAGCAGATTGGGATGATACACAATTCTCTCAAGACAAAATTAGACATGGATCAAGAGTTTGGCATAATTTATACTTTGTAATATGTGAAGTTCTGCTCACAATTATGGCCTTACTTTTATATATCTTAAATTTTCGTTAGTTCTAGCACTGTGAGATATGGCACAAGATCCTGATCCCTAACGTTACATTATACTTTGGAAGATATTCATTTACTAAAGTTGTAGAGCTGGAGGAGATGAATTTACTATGAAGCCTAAGGTAGGGTTTCAGATGACAATGACATTACGTCTCACTCTCCTTAGGCCTACGGTATAATATTTGTGATGAACTAATAGACCTCGGCATTGTGTTACATCCCAGACAATGTTCAGCTATGATAATGAGTGCAATATGATGAATGTATTTACCCCAGCAGCTTTTATTTAGTTTTTGCTAATCTGTCTGACTCTTTTTACCTTTTCCTTTCTGGTGTAGTGGATTTATATCTTTATAGTAACCCTACAACTCTGAATAGTCAACTAATAAAACATTTGGTCAACACATAATTTTTTCATTCATCAACCAAATGATTACAAGCCAGCGTGTGCAGATTTCTGTTGTAAAGATCTAGTTACTATTTGTAAAATGTCTTTTTGGAAGGAACACAATAATGAGAAGAGTGAATGCAGCAATGGGTCAGCAGCAGCATATGATAGCCAAGTGTTCTTCAAGAATCCAGAAGGTAAATAATAAAGCATAAAAAATCAAAGAGAGTAATGGCAAGGCACTTAGCATTAAAGTCATTTTGTGGCCATGTGACATAAGTAACCACTTAAGTAGCAGCATGATTAAAAAAACATATTTTTTGCTTCTAAAGGGCATCAATGTTCAATTTAACAAACACTATTACATGAAGGCACTAAATAGAAAGAAGATTGTATTAAACTTGACAGGCTGCATTTCTTGTGCCTTGTTTGAGCTGCAGTTATTGCTTGAAAACTATTTATTTAGTTTTCCCTATAGCATCTTTCACATGATTGTGGCAACCTCCTGGGATTATGGGGAATGAAAAAAAAAAAGCTATATTAAACCTGCACACTTTGACAAGCTATATATTGTATAGATCCGTGTGTAATGTACATCAGAGGCAAAGTCTGTGCAAAGTGCATCCCTCACAGACTGGACCCAGGTGACTGTGAGTTCTGCTGCTTCAGACGCTGGCCCAGATAATCAGAGGTCCAGCACAGAGCTTACATAATGTGTTTAGAACTGCACAATATAGCACAAAACTGTCTATATAGCAACATTTGGCAAGTAAATTATTTGTATTGCAAGAAAAGAAAACCCTTAAAGGAGACGTATTAAGGCAAATTTATTTTTTGAGTTTTTAACCTGTTTTTTCTAACATTACTAGTTCACCAAAACACAGTTGGTGTTCTCAACAGCACGTTTAAAAGACAAGATCAATACAGATACAGTTTTTATGCAAAAGTGTTATAAATATTTGTCATGCTTCTGTATTCATAAATAATCATATTTTAGCGCCGAAGTTACTATTAATTTTGTGCACTGACATGTCACCCTCATACTGCCAGATTATATTCATAGTTATCAAATATCATGTATCGTTTAAATTGTTCCGCTCTATTTTCCTCTAACATAGTGGTAGCTGCTCACTCATCGTCCCTGAGGTCAAACAACTCAGCAGGAGTGGATGTGATTGCATGAAGATATAAGCAGCGCAACGACCTCCTAGTGACCAAGGTTAAAGGAAAGGGTCAAAAACATCCCAGTAAGGGCTGAGAACTGCAAACACAAGCATGAACTGCTAACAACATAGTTATTTTATTTGTCAACAAAAAGCACATGGGACAAGTTAAAGGACACTATTTTGCTAAAATGACTTTTTTTTTAGTTTTTAACAAGCATTACTTCCTCAAAAACACAACTGGAGTACTGTCTGTGAGTGTCTGTCTTTTCCTTCTGAGCCTCAAAAAAACATCGTTCCTGCTTCCCCAGATTTCTGATGTCATAAGTAGATCTCTGAGTTCTTCTGCATAGTTTATACATTTCCATATTATCAAGACTTGCTTTGAGTATTTCAGGATCATTAGCACAATATCAGGAATGATTTTATTTTTTTCATTATTTTCTTTGCAACCAGTAGATGAATCTAACTCAAATTCCTGATAGGAAACAAATGACTGACTGTGTGCTTTATTGATGGATAAGATTGAGAAGTTAAGGTTCTCGAGAGCGTGATTAAAAGAAAAGAACAATACAAATAAATTGTATATTAGTTCTAAATTCTAAAGCCATTATTGCAACAATATCTCTCTCTCTTCTCCTAAAAGTGAAAATGAAACTAAAAACAATAGTTGAGAGCTTTCATGTTCATGTTCTGAAAAAGAGATGAAGGATTACTCAAAAATGTGTGAATGGAACTCCAGATACATGAACCATAGCTTCATATATTGTACAGTGTGTGGATGTGGATGACCGACAGACAAAGACTACTATATATGTAGGCCTACTATTACAAAAAGGGTGAAATTAACTGATTAGCTGAGTAACTGTATTAACATGCTGGTAGTTTGTATAATTTGCATTTATAACAAATTAGGACAAAAATGTAAAATGTTATATGTGCATTGACACAGATAAACTATACCAACATTGCTAAAAGCTTCAAAAGTTCAAATTAAAAAGTAATTTCATCTAATCAAGAAAAATAATGTCAACTTTTTACATAGAATGACAAATCATGCACAGTTTTTACACATGCAAGAACACAAGGTCGTGTTGTGTCATCACACATCACCGGCCTCAGGCACCAGAAGACTCCTCATCTCATCTCTGTCCTCGGCATCATTCTCCTCTTTGCGACTGTTTTATACGGGCTACAATGAGAGCTGCAGCGGTTCACGGATCATGTTACTGTGGCTGAGCATTGCAGCTTCATGTTTACTTCCTCTATATTATACCACTCCCCTCATCACAGACAGGCAGATTGCTGATTACTTGTTTACAAATATAAGTGGCTCTAAATGCCTATGCGTCCCTAACATCCGTAATGAAGCCTAAGGAGCATTGGCAGCAGCTCAAACTGTTGTAATGCATAATACGCTTTATTATGAGGAGCAACACTGTGCTGAATGTCACGTCTTGCCTTGCATCTGCATGGGATGAGTCTTGTTCAAACAACACAAATTTAATGATCTGAAACCGAGTTCTGGTTTTTAGACACTGTGTGGTCATTGCTATTTATTATGCAACATTACAATAAATTCACTTGTTATGTCATAGCTCAGAAACCTTTCAGACATGTCATAACCATTCACAATGCCAATGTAACATCCACATGCAGTTGCATTGTGTCAAAGCAACACTTGCAACAAGTAAATGCAAGACATAGGAAAACAATCCAATAGCTTTTAAAGGTATAATACAATAAACTAATGTATAATCGTTCTATGTTTGATAATAGCAACAATTACTGGTATTTTACCAAAACAATGCGGGATAATTAAAAATAATGTGAAACAAACTTCTTTTAGAAACATTATGATACAGGCATGTGTAATCAGACAGTAAATAGTCTTGTTAAATCAAATGTTGATTTTATAAAAAATGTCATGGATTAGTGTCAGTATCCGATGCCAGTATTGTTGTAATGTTGTAATGCACCAGAAAAGTTACATAGTGCATCATTAAGTTAATATTTACTAACATAATATGTCCTTTTTTTTCATCCTTTCCAGCAATTTCTCAGTGGACTGAGCTATCTTGATGTTTATGTGCCATATGGTTATATAAGCTCATGAGTGGGTCAGTGACAGAGTTATGTCCCTCTTGCTGTATTATTGCACACATTATATATAGGTCAGTCGTGGGAAACCTTGTAGGCTCTTGGCTAAAGGCACTGCAAGATAAAGAACTGTAGTATACTACTGTACGATCAGTGTCTGTGCCAAAGGGCTGAGGGCACAACTAGAACTGGAAACAGGGCAACCATGCTCAGCTAAATAATGCAGAGGCCTATTCCACATTATGACCTAGTAAACAGACAGACCCTCATGGGCAGTCCCATGTGACAGCGCAATCAGGAGGATGAATTGACCAGAGCTTTGCAAAGGGCAGTTTACCTAATTCAACATTTTAGCACACCTCCAGGACAACAAATCAGCAAAGACAGGTGTAATAAATGAGAAAATGCAATGTTATTATCCATGGGATACACCAAGACACATCAGAATGGGGCAACAGACAACTTAGGATTCTAACTACAAAAAGTAGCCTCAGAATGAGAAACAAATTGAAACAAACACCAAGAATAAATAAAGGCGATATAAATCAATACATATATTTTGCTGGAATGTCCTTTTTATAACTAATAGGACACACTGAAAGAAGATACTATAGGTTGTTGCCACTATTATGTCTTGGAATACAAAGACAGAACTAGACTAGACTAACATGACCTAAAAAACATTATAACCTTGCTATGAGTTTCAAAGTGATGAAAGTCATAACTCACAGCAATAAAACTAAATCTTCATATCTTGAATGAGTAAAAGTTCTCAAAATAAACAGTAACGTGAAAATTAAGTATAACAATATTTCTCAAACTGTGGAACATGTGCCACTGGTGGTTGAGTATTAGTTGTATGTTTATGAGTTAGTTCTTCTTTGTCTTTATGCAGGTTTACTGTAATTTTAGATTCATTTTACTCTATATTTAAACTATATTATTAACTCTATAGGCCTGAGAAAAAGACAGAGCCAAATATAATCTTAAGTGGTACTGTCTGCATGTGAAAAGTTAGAGAAACACTGGGCAATAACATCTAAATCTATTGAAGACGTCTCATTAAACTCATAACCTAAAGTTGAGGTAACCAACTTTATATAGATAATTTAGTAACCTTTGTGTTTTCCATTTTTATGCATGGCAAAAAATGGGACCACACTGAGTACTGTCTAAAGTGAATAATACACATTTTTAGTTCTCATCAGGAGCCAAATGCAGCACTCTGATTGGCTGAGGTTGGGTGGTCCTCTTCAATTTAGGAGAGGCAGTTGTCAGATTTAAAACCTAAATTGTGTTTACAGTTTAAAAAACAGCTCTTTAATGAAAATAAAGTGAGAAAAGTGTGGCTTGTGGATAAAATAGCCAACACATGCACCAAGTTTATAGCTACAGTTTGCACAGTGCAAGCCAGCTGACAGCTTTAGGGGAGCTACAGCAGCCATAGGGGTGCAGGTAATTAGCCCCTAATAGCTTCACACTCACAAAAAGGTTGAAGTCACATCAAGCAATCCTTATGTGACCTCTGTTTAGCACTTAGCACTGCACAAATAACTTCACACACCCGCAAAGACAATCCAACTTCTGCCCATGCCCAAACAACAGCAGCAGCCCCCAAAACGTTCATGTCACACGCGCACACTCAAAGTACAACTCCCAGATAATCGCCTTGACAGGATTTCCCCCCTTATTTGCTCGCCGTCCCACCCTTTACCTTCTGTGTGGCAAGTGGAGGACAGGATGGTGCTCGGAGGGCGGAAGAGGTACGGGAGATATCGGGAAAAACATTTCATCTTCTCCTCCGCTGCTGCTGCTGGCCGCTGCTGTGCGCTGGCTGCTCCACAACATCCGCACTGCCGCCGTGACAGACAGCCAGAGCCGGAGAGCCTCGGTGTGTGTCCGCGGCGGGGCTATGACAGCATCACTTTTCGGTGCAGACGGTGCAGCGGGGTTGTTGTCAGTCAGCAGCGCTTCTCCGTTGTTGTGCCCGGTCTGCTCGGTCTGCGCGCGGAGGCAGGAGTTTGAATGGACAGCAGCAGGACAGGGGGTCGCCTCTGTGCCTCTCACATGGGAGGTCAGTGCGTGCATGTGGTCCGCTTGTGTAAACACCTCCCCTCGTGCTGGGAGCCACGGGGGATGGACATTACTGTGCTGGATGGGGTCAGGTGATCACAGATAAAAACTTATGCTCTTTTCGTTACAAGCTTACTCCACATTTGTCTCAGCTTTTCCCAAGTTTGGTTACTTTTTATGTTCAGTGTCAAATGCAAGTGGTCTAAAAGCACAATTATTTTTAAATTGCATTTTAAATTAAGATTTGTGGTTTCTATTAAAGTTGTTTTTACTAGAAACTTGATTGTATGTAATTCGGTTTGGCTCTATCTAGTGGCATTGGTTAGAATTACAACGACAATTACATTGCTGTATTTAATAAAAATAGGCTTTTTGATAGACCCTATCAATCCAAAATAAACGATGCGGCTTTTGTTTATTTGTCGGGTTGATACCAACCCTGATAACTTTTTTGTGTTTGTTTTAGATTATTTTAGGCTACATATAACTTAGCACTTTGGAAATCTGTACATTCCATGGACATGTTTGCACCAGTGTTAATTCAATAAAGCTTCATTTCAGACCCAGAACTGTCCTGATAAAACATCAAACAAATATACATAACATGTAACTATGTATTACATTGCATGAACATAACGCTTTAATAAATCTATTCTACTCAAGAAACTATATTATGTGTTTTTCCCAAATCTCGCGAGACTTGAGTGAACTAATGCAGCGGAAGTAGTTGTTCATTCTCTTTTCCGCCGGCCACTGAGGAGCGTACGGCAGGGTAAGAAATCCTGATACAAAATTTGAGAAATAATCGTCATCCATCCTTTGTGTGTGGCAAAGTTAGTCCATCTTAAAGCACAAATACCCTTTTCACATTGTGATGATTTAATAAAACCCAACATCGTCATATATTGCTTGGTACATAATCGTAAAACGGGCACTTGTGCCACGGTTGTGTTGTAGCTTTTCCTGGAGCGGCGTGTCAAATGTACGCGCTGTTTAAACTCACGTATATGGTTAAAATGCTATTATCTTTCTTGCCTTGATCTTTCCGAAACTATTTTATTTCATTGCTGTTAGCTGTTTAGTTCAGTCATTCACATCTATTTCTGTTATGCTAGTAGTAGTTAGCTTTAGCTTGCTAGCACCTCACTACTGTCAATGCCTTCACATCATTACAGTCACGTTTGTCACACTTTTTTGCTAAACATATTGCTTGCTACGTTGGGTAGATTGTATATTCCACTTAACTAAATGTAATCATTGTTAAACACAGGTGTTGTCATTGGATATTATGGTTACCTTTATTGACATAATGTTTGTAATCGTAGCATCATGAAGCTCAACCCGTTTGTAACGTCCTCCCGCCGTAAGAACCGTAAGAGGCACTTCAATGCCCCCTCACACATCAGGAGGAAGATCATGTCCTCCCCTCTGTCCAAGGAGCTCAGGCAGAAGTACAATGTGAGGTCCATGCCCATCCGCAAAGATGACGAAGTCCAGGTAATAAAGAGACTGTTGAACTTTCATTTGCTCATTGAGAGGGATTGATGTTTACATGTTTTTGTTTGTTGTAAACAGGTTGTCCGTGGACACTACAAAGGCCAGCAGATTGGCAAAGTGGTGCAGGTCTACAGGAAAAAGTATGTCATCTACATTGAGCGTGTCCAGAGAGAAAAGGCCAACGGCACCACAGTACATGTCGGCATCCACCCAAGCAAGGTGAGCCTTTATTTTAAAGGAACATCTATGCTGCCGTCTGACAGTTCTGAACTCTGCTATTCAGCAGTGTTGTTAGACATATACTTACATTACAAATGATAATAAATTGACAGTTTTATTATTATCAGCCCAGGGTTAAACTAAAATAATCAGTGCTTGATCAGTGAATTTAAAAAGTGCAAATCAAATGCTTGTTTTTGATGTTGGTTAGCTAGATCAGTGGTTCTCAAAATGGGGTCTGGGATCCCTGGAGGTGCCGAGGCCATTTTGGGGGTCCTTCAAAAATCTCTGTCATTGAATTGTGCTTTTATATTTTTATATATATAAAAACCAATCCCAGATACGTGTTTTTGATAGAAACCACTATACCAATAAATACAGAAATAACTTTTTTTGTATTTTTACAAAAAGCATGGTTTGAACATCTTAATTTTACTGTGATGTCACAATGTTGAACAATAGGGGGTTCTACTAAAGGGTCCCTGGCCTCAAAAAGTTTGACAACCCCTGAGCTCTATTACTTGTCAAAGCTTAGAAACACAATATGGTAGTCAAATGCAGTGATTCTTAACCGTTGGGCCGTGAGCACCTCCTTTAGGGCCACAAAATCCGTAAAATACAATACATTTAATATGAGATTGGGCCCCAGGTTACTTTCTACATGGATATTCGGCCCCCGAGGTCAAAAAGGTTAACCCCTTAAGTTAACGGGCTAAAGTAATGGTTACGATTAGGAAAAGGTTTGGGTTATGGTTAGTGTTAGGAGGAAGTTAGGTTTAGTTTAGTTTTAAGAAGACAATTTAGATTACTTGATAATGTGTACAGCAATGAAAAAATGATCAGACAATATGAAAAGAAAGGATTGAGTCTGTGGTATCTAGAAAATCTTTGTACATTTCTTAAGCATCATCGTGACAACCAGCAAGGGCGGCATGGTTCAGTAGACAGACACTGCCTTGAATTAAACATAAAAATAGGGTATATTTTAATTTTGTAAATTTAGAAAGTAAGGGATCTCTTTGTCCTATGCAGAAACTCTTAAACATGCTAGTTTTAGGATTTACTTAAAGAAACCCAGAAAACCTGTACAACTGGTGTTTTTGATCAAACCATTTTGCCTGTAAATATACTGCATCAGTGCGTCCCCTGTGGCTTGACTTTAGCTTCATGGGACAAATTTACTTTTAAGGACTTTTTGCATCCTGAGCAACTAAGTGCAACATTTACTAATTGAGCCCCTAACTGCAGCCCTGTTCTAATGTTTTGGACACGTTACACTTTTGCAATGCCACTGTTATTTCTTGCCTTGGAGCATGTTTTTTTTTCTTTGAAACCATGTATCTTTCTAGAGGTCTGCATGATTCAATAGAAGCAAAGTTATACTACACTTTGGCACATTCTTAATGGAGATAACTGTTTTATGCCTTATTGTGGAAAAATACTGGAGTTTGTTTTGTGGTGATGCAAGCACACACATTAAAGACTCGTTTAAAAACTAAATTAAATCAAACTAAAAATTACACAGCATACTTTTTTCATGTCTTTGCTCTTAGTTTGTCAGTTACTATATCGATTTCAGTCTTATTTCAACTCTCGTGAACACGTTTAAAATATTTTCAAACAAAATCTCAAGTCAAATGGAATTTGCAATACTTGCTTGGAAAATCACTCAGCCAAAGCTTGGGCTCAGATTCAATTTTTTGAACATAACCTGGTTAGTAAACTTTTCGCAAATTCCTAAAATGAAAGAAGTACAATCACAAAGTAAAATTCATACTATTTGTATAGTTTTGCTAGACTGAAAAACATTATAAAAATGTGTCATGCATAGAACCTGTTGTCTCCCAAAACAGACTTCTTTATGCTTTGGAGGAGGGTTTTCTGCTTGTTTTCATGGAAAAAATGTTCTTTAAGTAATTTTTTTTTACATTATGTCAAAATACATAAATATTGCATTATGTCAAAATACATAAATATTGCTAATAATAACAATGTTCCAAAGTATGGCTTTAACTTTCTACTTCTACTTAATTGTGTAGTTGACATTTCACCTTCAGAAAGTTGCTCTTAACCTAACCGAACTCACATTGGGAAAAAATGGAATGGATAAATATTTAAGATAACCACTTAGCTACACACTTTTATTTTCCCATGTGTGTTTAGATTGTTTTCAATTTTCTTTGCTGACCAAAATACACAAAAATCGTTGTCAAAATTTGTCGAGCACATAATCTCATTGTAAGAATATTACTGAACATGAAAGGATTTGAACAAGTCTCTTGATGACAAATTGGTTACATAAAGTTGATTTGTTAGACAGTGATTTAGTTTGCTATAATCATCAACAGCCATTGTCTTTAGTGGTAGTAGAAATGCCATTTGAAATCGATTTGTGTTTATTCCATTGAGGTTTAAGACAAAACATTTGCGGCGGTTTATCAATGTCTGTGCTTTAATTACTTTAACTTTAGGCCATCTTGCTTTTAGTTTGAGCTCACGTTTAGATGTGCATCAGTTTATTTAATATGTAATCTTTTTTTGCTCATTGAATTTTTGTATTGGCTACGACTGCTGTTTTGATAGCCAGTATTAATGAATAATGTAGAATTTTAAAGTCCTGAGTTCCCATTTAGTTTATTTGGGATTTTTTTATGTCTTGTGATTTATGCACTGCTGGACCAGCCAGGAAGCAATATAAACTATACTTGAGCAAAATGTAAACATCGCTGTAAAGGTTTAACGACTCTGAATTTGTGGGAAAGCAGTAAATGTAAACAACTCAAGGCCGGGATTATGTAGAGCTTTTTCATTTAATGTGTTCACTTGGATAATGTCTATCAATCTACTTGTTTTCCAAACTGGTGTTTTAAAAAGTGTTTTGTTTCCTCAGGTGGTGATCACTAGGCTAAAACTCGACAAGGACCGCAAGAAGATCTTGGAGCGCAAGGCCAAGTCTCGCGCTGATGGAAAGGAGAAGGGCAAATACAAAGAGGAGACCATTGAGAAGATGCAGGAGTGAAAACATTTTCAATAAATTGTATAAATTTACTTTGTATGGCTCATCTTTTTTATAAAATTTGGGTATATCCTTCACTTGAGGTTGCTTTGAGTTGTAGACTTTTATGTACAAAGTGCTGCGGGTGGCTGTAGTGGTTTATCACCCTATTAAGAGTTAAAATAAGACTGGCGTCTTTACCACAATAAAGAATGTTCATAAGTAAGGATTTAAAGATGGGATAGCCAAGTTTCACACTGCAAACAATGTTTAGGTATTAAATTAGACAAATTCCTCCTAAATCTTTCAACACATGGTTATTGACATGCATTAAATTTGATTGCAATTGTGGCTTGTAAACAGTCAAACTGGAGAGACCACTAAAGCACAGCCAATCAGAGCGCTGCATTTTGCTCCTAATTAGAACCAACTTATTTATTAATCAGTTCAGACACTACACATTGGTCTCATTTTTTCATTGTGCTGCATTTATATACTTTTTTAGTAGAAAACAATGTATTAATTTACAAGTAAAAAGTAAGTTACTCCAAATTTAACTTTCTATTCTTAATGAGTTATGAAGTTAACTTGACACCCCAGTAAGTTACAAGAGCTATTACCTTTTTATACTGTAGTTAACATTAAGGATTTTACTGGCATTCTTGTGTAGTTTTGCATAACGGCCAGCATATGTCGCCATTACACCACGTTTTATGCCTATATACAGTACACCCTTTGCATTGTAATTTAAAATGCATTGCTTTTTCAGTATAGTATATATGATTTATTACATTAATTTGCCCTTCAAGAGTGAATAAGAGGCGAAGGTCGCAAGTCATTTTTTTTATCAAACTGATCTTCACTTTTTTTTTTTTTGATAATTTTCCGTGTGATAAATGACCCACCTCTCACTTCCTCTGTCGGATCATGTGATACGTGCTGCCGTTTCGTCGTGTTGCAGCTTGAACAAGTTGTCTTTAAAGTTTTATATTTGTGGACAAGTTCACTTTTAACTTATTCCAACCATGGCGAGCTAGTTTGTTATTTCCATGTCTGTAATGACACTGTTTTGGGGGATTGTCGGAGGAGTTGTGCCGTGGTTTATCCCCAAAGGACCGAACAGAGGGTGAGTTTGTTAGCTTTCACTAGCTTTCCAAATGCTAAGCTAATAAAGTTTTTCTTTATGTTGACTTTTGAAACCTTTCGCTTCTAAATAAGTCAGCGAGCAAACACAACTGATAAACATACATCGCTTAAAAGTGTTTAAAACATTGATCTGTTGACATTAAATAGGACTTCCAACTCAAAATAAACTTGTTATGGTCAGCTAGCTACCCATTTTCAGAAACATTAACAGTTTGTTATAACAATATGCTGCAGTTCTACTATCCATCGTAATAATGTAATGTTTTCTTTCTTACAGGGTTATTGTCACAATGCTGGTCCTGACTGCGATCTGCTGCTATTTATTGTAAGTTTTTTATTAATGAAATTGGCAATATACATTATATGTGCGAATTTTATGTAAACTTTTTTGCTTTTGAAACATTCAACATATGTACACTAACTTAACTATTACAACGCAGGTAAAATGGTAGAGTTGTGTCAGGTTTCTCTAGTCACACTGTCAAAAGGGGGCAGCAAAGGCAACAAAACTTAAAATTAAGTTCTTGTTTGCAGTTTGCATGTTTGAAGGGTTCACTTTGTAAAATTCACATTCTCTGTGATTTGTCTGAGTGATAATATTGGCTTGAATATAGTAATTATTTAGGCATGAAAGTAAAATGATAATAATTGGCAATACCAGCACAGTTTTTCTCACCTTTTAAATTGGCAGGGATGGTTGATTGTGATGTGTAACTTAGATGTCAATGATGCAGATTGACCATCATGTCATCATCAGTCAGCCCAGGCCAGCTGTGGTTCTAGAAATAATTTTCTTTGGTTTGAAGTACTCCCGAAAAATAAATGTTTAAATTTACGGTAAAGGGACAATTATTCCTTTAGAGTTTTGATGTCAAATTTTTTTAACAATAGACGTAGACGTGTTTAAAAAATATTTTATCTGTTTTATCTGTTTATTTGTTTATGAAAATCCTTCCATGTACTTCCTGACTAGTTCATGTGTACTTGGCATGTTAATATTATTAGTCTCAGTAACGTGACTAATCATACATCAGTAGAATGTTCAGTCGGTTTAATGTTAAACCAATAGATTTTAAATAGCTAAATACCAAAAATACCATTAATTAAATCAGATTTTGACACTACAGAGTGATAAATGTGATAAATTTACCAGTACTTACTCCACATTTTATTGTGCTGTTCCACGGCTGTTCTGTTTACTTTTTAAAGTAGTTTTTACTAATGTGTTCCAATGGAAGTTCTGCTAAACTGACAACAAACATGACAACAAACAAACCTCAGATGCTTCTCGAGCCTAATTCGTTATTTATGTTCTTTCTTTTTCTCTGTATGTTGTGTTTTGCAGCTGGCTGATTGCAATTCTAGCTCAATTAAATCCACTTTTTGGACCTGCCCTGCGCACTGATGTCATCATGTATCTTCAGTATCGCTGGCCATAATATGGTATGTAGCTAGTTATCGAAAAAATCACTGATGTGGCTAATGCTTCTCTTTTAAAAACTTGTATTTTTATCTTTTCTTACAGGATAGGAAGATTTTGTACTAGCAAAAGTCCTTTCATCATTCCAACTATGCCGCCCTGAATATGGATTTCCTTATAAATTTTATCCAGAATACAGAGGCCTTGTCTCACCAAGTGTGCTTTATATTTGTAGTCCACAAACTGCAATTTCGAGTAAGAAGCTGTTGTGCCTGCGTTTATTGTTGTCTATATAAATTAAAGATGTGACTTTTTGGTGTAATGTACATGCTGTAAAAATATAATCATTTGAATGTGTTTCTGTCAGGGATGGATGTAAATGTTTGTGAATTGTTTGTAAATTAATAAACAAAACAAATATACAAATATGATGCTTATTTGCTTACACATTTAATATATTTGAAATATTGCTGTATTTAGGTGAGAATTTAGTAGAGGCACAAAGTTTCCTCTTTTCCTCCTTTGGCTCTTCTCGCTTCCCGTAGCTGTAGTTGTCTACGTTGGCAAACATGGCGTCCTCCGATGTCCACGTACGAATATGTGAACAAGAAATCCTGAAATATGACTTGGAAATCAAGGCTCTTATCCAGGTGTGGTTTGTTATTTGGTAAGATTAAAGAATGCAGTTTAATTATATCATGGTAATGTTAACTGTCATGGGGAAAATGTTGAGGAATCAAGCTATCAAGCTACAGCGCCCTCGCTCATAAAAGTGCATGCTTGTTATGACTTGCTTAGCTAGCGTAACTAACTTTACTAGCCTGGTGATAATCGGTGGCCAAACACATTCGCATTAGTATTTCTTTTTGTATGTCTATGACACTTTATAGGCGTATAAAATGATGCTATTTTAAGGGTTTTTAGTTTAAAAGGAAGTATTCTGTCAGTTGCTTGTGCTTTATTGCATTTTCTGTGAATGTTGAAGGTTTACAGCTAAGGTTGTATACAGCGTACAAAATCAATATGCGTACCAAAACTAGATCAGGTAGTCGTCTATTTAAAGTGTGTTAATTGAAAGTTGAATAGGTCGGGTTTGTCTTTGACCAGAGCTCTGTCTGGTCAGAGGGTCAAGTTTTAGGTAGGAGCAGTTTTAATTGTAAAAAAAAAAACAAAAACACAAGTTTATGACTGAGAATTAGATTGAGGACCAAAAACAACAATAGCAGTTTATTTGACAGAAATAGATGTTTTGTTCTATTTTTGATGATACAATCTAATTTTGAAGGCTGTGATTTTACATGGGAGGGTTCAATCAGGGAGGCTTCAAGAAAAAAAATGTTAATATGACAAGCCAATTGATTCATAAACTTTTGGGTAAAAAATATTATTCTTAGGATATTACTGACTGTGAAGGACCTCATCTCCGGCTGACAGAGCTGAACACAGATGTCAAAAAGAGTTTTCACAACCTCAGATTACGTATTCAGGTAAAAATAAATACATACATAAAATAGTGATTCATTTATGGTGTATTAGAGTATACTTATTTATACAAAGTATGTGACAGGACCTTGAGCAGATGGCAATGGAGCAAGACAAAGAGTCGGACAAACAGGCCTTGATAACTCAGGTCGAGGGCCACAGAAAACAGATGCTGAGGTGAGGCCGTGATTATTCTTTCAACAAGTGTCGCTACTGCTCTGTCAACGTCCCAATTTTTAGGTTTCTGATGTGCTCTGCTTGTGTCATTACAGTAACCAGACAGCTTGGAGGAAAGCCAACCTCGCCAGCAAACTGTCCATTGACAATATGGAAAAGCAGGCTCTACTTAATGGAGGAGATAGTGCTGTGAGGCAGAGGTGAGTTGACAGCAGGTCCTATGTGATATCGTTATGAACTGTTACGGAACTTGACATGTAAAAAAAAAAGTACACCTTTCGCAATTCTTTTCTCTTGACCGTATTTTTTCACTTTTTTTTCTTTCATCTTTAGAAAATTAACGAAAGAATCTTTGGCTCAGACAACAAGCAGCATCACAGAAAATCTCATGAGCATTAGTCGTATGATGGCGCAGCAAGTCCAACAGAGTGAAGAGACTGTCACCACTCTATGTTAGTGAAAATTTGATCAAATCTGCATGTCCCTTAAAATGTATTTTCACTAGGTTGTTTGGATGTAATTGTAAATATGTGTGATTTTTTTTCCCAAAGCAACCTCTTCAAAAACAGTTCAGGAAACAAATGAAGAGTTTAAAGCAATGACTGGGACGATACAGTTGGGGAGGAAACTCATCACCAAGTACAACCGCCGAGAGCTCACTGACAAGCTGCTCATCTTCCTGGCCCTGGCTCTTTTTCTGGCTACTGTGCTGTACATCCTCAAGAAGCGGCTGTTCCCCTTCATTTAGACCAGGTACTTACAGGGGACACATGTCTATACAGTATTCCAGAATGACATAATAGATATAGGATAGATTCTTTTGATGTGCTTAATTTATTCAGACATTTTAACTAAAAATTGTTGCTTAGCTTTTGATGATAATGTGACTACGTTATAGTAATGCTGAGCATTGCAGAATGACAAAATCAGATGTAATATAAGTCAGACCAGTATTTTTAACAATATTCTTTTGAATGTCGATCATTCAAGTATTTAACATGTCTCATATGAACTAAAATGTACTGTACTGAATACACTACTACCACACAGCAGTTGTAATACACCACTTACATTTCATTTGCTAAGTATTAAGACCAAAACAATATTGGCTTTTAACAAGCATGACTATTGTGAAAAGAGTAAATTAACAATCTCACAGTCTCCTTTTATGAAATATATATTTTTATATTGGTTTAATCATTTGCTGGTGCCTTTGAGGAGACCCTTTGCTTTGCTGAGCAAAACAGTACAATAATTTGTACATTTGGTTTGGTCGTCTCCACTCTGCTATTGAACAAAAAAGCAGTGGCCCTGGTCACCCTGGCACAGATACAGCCACATACATCTCTGTCTTTCTTCAGATAAGACCCGGAAAAGCAGATTATTCTGACCGGTTTGTTGCCTCCTGCTCCATTGCGGAGGGAGGATATTTTTAGATTTGTATGGCTTTGTTATCTGACGTTGCCTTTTCAACACTCAGAGGAGAGGGTGGTCAGAGGAGCTACATGACCTTGCTCTTCACATGACAATTGCCTGGCATTGCCATTATTTAAGATTTAAATTTTTATACATAGATTTGTGCTGTATGTATTTTCAATAAACAAAAAGTATTGTGGCACAATCTCTGCGTATTGCCGGAGTATATTTTTGTTTGGGATTTTTGTGTGTTGCATGAGTAGAAGACAAGTGTCAGTGGAGAGATGCCTAAGAATCTCTTACTCGTTTAAAGTGGAAGCCGTTGGGCTGAGCCAGTTTGAAAATGCGCACTTAAACAAGGCCTCTGCCTCTTGGTTGAGCAAATTGCACTATTCTTTCATTTGACACAGTGGTAGTGTCTGACAACGGTCGGCGATAGATTAAAAACCTATTGCTAAAGAGCTGATTAAAACACATTTCTAAATACTATTTTAATGCTGATTTAAGTTCGGTTGTTACAGTTTTAGGGTTTTAGAAATGTTTAAAACTTTAACTCCTTTGCCTTATGAAGTAAAATTAAACCAACATCAGTAACATATGCAATAATGTTAGACATTGTAATGATTTGCCAGTGACATAAACATAAAACATTGGCACAGGTCAAGGTCATGGCTGTTGCTGGGTTGGTTCCGCTCTGGACTGAGCTCTAAACTCTGAATTCCCGACCGTAGGTTGTAAAAATTTGTAAACTTTGAACAACCTTTGACCCTGTTAAGCAGACTGAAGGATGTTTCCTAATGACCACTTCAGCATCTACACCAAACAAGACTTAGCAGATTGCTTATGTAAAAGTAATTGGAGGTGCTGTTATGTTATCAATAATATATAAATTAATGATAACCATTTTTGTTTGCTTTTACACCGCAATAGATGAAATATTAGCCGAAGCAAATGAAACGAAATTGTCAGTGTTTGTTTCAGAAGTGCATTTTATCATTTTATGTTACTTAAACAGCATTTTTGTTGTTGTAGGACAAAACTCCAAAATGTAGTAAACATTTTGACAATGACTTATGGGATCAAATGTGATCATCATTGTAAATTATCCAAGCTACAATATCCTAGTCAATGAGAGCCTATATTTCTCAGTGCTACAAACCAGTTAACAGTGTTGGGAAGAACTTTGAAGCTGTATTAGTTACAGAATACTGAAAACTTGCAAAAAAAAAAAAAAAAAAAGATTTTTGTATTATTTACAGAGAACATTATTCTGATTTCTTAGACTGAATAGTTTTGCACTGAATTACACATTTATAGTGGAAATGCATTAGTTTTTAGTAGTAGCGTATTGCTTTTGATGTATTTATTTATATAATTAAAAGAACCTTATTTAGAACCTACAAAAAACACGTCATTAGATCAAGATATGTGCGTTCAATTTTTGTCACTAATTATGTGACCTTGGAAAGCCTACATCAAAATGTATTCCTCACATTTCAGAAAAGAAGCCTACAGTTACTCAAAGTAATCCGAATACGCTTTTCCCAACTTTTGATTGCTAGTTACTTCCCAACACTGTTAATAAAACGTGCTTTAAAAAGAATTAAATAAAAGTCAAATTTCAAAGCCTTTTCCAAACGCATGCAGTCCTTTGAAATGGCGCTATGGCCTTGCAGTGAGCTCGATCCTTCACCACGTCCTGATGCCGTGCAGAGAAGACACGCCACTGGACGAGAAGCTCTGCACGGGAGCCAGCTCTCCGAAGTTCATGTAGCTGCTGCTCGATGAGGCCTGCACAGTCTGCGCGCTGGATGCTGGGTAATTACAGGTGTAGTTCGTGTTGCACCCAGGGCTTGTGTAGTTGGTAAAAGCGGGGTAGTTGTTGTAGGGAAAATATGAGGGATTGTAGGCCGCAGAGTCCGCTGTGAGGCACGGCTTTCCGTCGCGCACCAACACCGGGACCGAGACCCTCCGAGGCGGCGGCAGAGACACCATCTCCAGGCTCTGGTCCTGCCGCTGCCGCTTACACTTGTAGCGCCGGTTCTGGAACCAGATTTTGACCTGTGTCGGTGTGAGCTTTAACACTCCTGCTAGGTGGTCTCTCTCTGGAGCGGACAGGTACCGCTGCTGTCGGAAGCGTCGCTCCAGCTCGTGCACCTGCGCTTGGGAGAAGAGCACGCGAGGTTTTCTACGCCTCCGAGGTTTTAGGGGTCGCTCCTGATCCTCTGACTTCAGGACGTCCGAGGAGTCTGCTCTGAAGTCCTCTGTAAAGGGGGAAATGGATGAGAAGAATGATTCTCTGCTTTTTTACCCTTTACGCACGAGTTTTTTTTTCTCTCTAATTTTCTCTCTAATTAGCTTACAGTAAAATCTATTAGCTACAAACTTTGAAAAAAATAAATAAAAAAATAGCAGGTGGCCACGATTTAGTCTAATAAAAATTCTGAAATGTCCCCAACACAATTTTAGTTCAGCCAGAAATCCCACTGACATTTTTTGAAAGCCCCAATTTTAAGAAAGAACGAGAATTGAATGTCTTTGACTAATCCATTTATTAGCCTATTATTATTATTATTATTATTATTATTATTATTATTATTATTATTATTATTATTAGCTATTATTAGGCCTATTATGTGACAGACAAATAATGTTAAAGGCTAAAACACTGAGATCACTAATTACAAAAATTAGAGAATGGAATATTATAAGCTAGTCATTAGGCCTACAGAATTGTTCTCGTGTACCATAAGCAACAAGTTTACGTAAGTTCAGTTTTTCCGAGACCCTCTATTCGATCTGCTGTTAAAAACACATTTATTTGTAAAAGGCATGACGATTGAATAAAACTAAAGTCTTTTTTTTAGCCTACATGCACCGTTTTCAAATGTTTAATAACAGGTCTATTGGATTTGATATTTTACGTCCCTCTGAATTAAAGGACTTTCATCTTACTCATGTAGTGCCTCGGTGTTGAATCTACCCACTCTATTTATCAGTAAGGGTCTTTGTTTTATTGAAACTTTTTCCGATGAGCACCTGAGTATATACTTAGCCTACAATCTGCACTATTGATTGACCCAGTGAAGCGCTCCACAATTACATGTTTTTGACATTTTACAGTTAAGTTTTTGCCAGATTATGTTTCCATTTTTTATTGATAATATATATATTATTATTTATTTACTGACCTTTCGTGAGTTTCTCCTCATACGCGTCCGTGGCTACGACCTTCTCCAAATCCATGTCCAGCACAGATTTCCCATAAAAGGCGGTGGTAAAGTTGAGCGCCGGAGCTCCTCTACAGCCGCTTCCTTTAGCTTCGTTTAGATCTTCTCCAAAAAGCGCCATGTCCCGCAGAGACTCGTGCTTCAGCTGGGCCTGCATCATGCACGAGGAGGAAGAGGGCGAGGATGAAGAAGAGGATGCGCCGCACGCGTCCAGTTGATGAGACACCAGAACTCCGTGGGCCTGCTCCAAGTTTAAGATGTCCTTTACGGAGAAGGGGGTGGATGTGCTGGGACTGGGGAACATGGCTTATGGAGTCATTGAAGGCAACACGAATTCAACGACCCTCCTCTGGCTCCGACTCGTGTTTACTGCGCTCAAGTGGACGTATGGTCAACAGCCGGACTGTAGTGTGCATTTTGCAAGTCAACTCTGGCTCCAAACTTTGGCTTGGCCTCCCACTGCTGACGTAGACGGGAGGAGGGAGCACGGGACCCTCATCTTAAGGCAAGTGTTCTCTCATTCAGCTCTCTTGTAGTCATCTTTTGTGTTAGTGAATGAACTATTCCTGTTTATTCAAAGTAAATGATTAAAACTGTATTATTAGGGCTGCATATTGACAAAAATTAGATCTCGATAAATTTTTTTTTGACATCCCTATTACAATATTCAGAAGATATTATTTCAAACATATGTGTAGCCTATTAGTTGAAGTTTAATTATCAGAAAAAAATAAAGACTTTTTTGGTCGACTGCTATTAATAAATTAATAAATTGGCCCACCTTTCTCAAAGCTAGTTATGTCTCAATGTTCTGTCCAAATTTTGGACCCAAACTGTCCTCACAAGACAGACTAAGACCATGCTAAATTACAACTTATAAAGAAAATGCAATTAAACAAGATTTTTATGTAAAAAAAAAAAAATCTGAATAAATTTGCCATGTGATTTCTAAAATTTGGTCAACTAAGAGACCAGTGAGTGATTAATTGACTAAAATATCACCTACTGCACTTTTTTTTTGGAACATTTACCGGAATGTAACTTTCTTCATTTGTATGAAGCCTTTTTGACTATAAACAATAAACTCGATATTCCATTTTTGTACATCTTCAAAACAACTATCATGATATTATCTAATATTTGATATATCGCCCATCTCTAGTGTATAATAATAAAAAATATATATAGTGATAATCATAACCTTAAGTTTTCTCAAGTTTCTGAGATTTTATCATATCAGACCTGATAATTTACAACATACGCAAATGACCAAAACATAGCATAGCTTTTGCATAAAGAAAAAAAAGTCATAATAGCAGGCAACTTTTCAATCTTTTCACTTAATCCCACCAAGTCTCAAGGTCGTAGGGCTGTGACAGACAATTCAGTTTTCTGCTTAGAAATATTGTTGAGCTTTTTTAATCTTTTAATAGTCAAATCCCACAAAAACAGTGTCACTAAACATCAAATGATACAAGAAGCTCGCAAATTTATGTTTGGTAGTTTTGAGGTCTTTTCCCAACCTGTAACTCCAAAATTAAAAATTTGTTCAAGAAATAATTGTTCTATTAAATAGTTGAACACCTGCAATCTCTGAAAGCACATTGTTCTCCGCCTTACTGGTTGGAGATTTATGATTTTCACATCTTTTGCTCTTTATTACAAACATTACAAACTTTTAGTTGATCCTCGCAGAGCATGTGATCTAAAGACTTCACTTTGTCTCTATTTTTAGGTAGTTTTAACAACATGAAGCAAAATTGCTCACAGTAGAAAACCCAAGATAGAATAAAGTGATACTAAAAACTAAACCAACTGTTTACATTTCCCTTTTAGCAAACTTATCGTATAAATGTTTCATTTGAGGACATATTTGCTCCATTGCCATATCCTCATACGCATCACATAAACGTGTTTGCACATTTGTGATCACAGCATGGGCGGATGTTTAAATGTTCAGACACAAACACTCATAAATAAATCTGCTGGTGTGAGGAGCCGGACCTCACGTTCTAGAGGATGATGATTTTGGTTTAACAGGGGTTAATAAGACTGATAACCCCTGTCCTGTGTGTGTGCATGGGAAGGGGGTCTGTCTGTGCCCCATCCGAGAGGAAACAGAGACAACAGGTTGGACAAGGAACCTGAAACCAGCAGAACACAGTGTGTGCTGTCTGAGAAGGAGGCTGTGGAGCCACTGTCTGTCTTATCAGAGTGTGATAACAGACGGACACACCACACACACTGCTGAGGCCTACTTAAAGTGTCACATGTGACACTTGGATCTCCATTAAAGATAAGCTTTAATAATGATCAGTTTAACACATTCAGAATCAGAATTATTTTTTTCACTGGGAAAGTTTGTTACATGCTGCCACTAGCAGAGTACAAAAACCTTTTTATCAATCAAATAAAATCAAAATTAAAAATATGTATATATTATTTTTTTTATATAAAAATATTTTTCCCAATCCCTTGTATTCAAATATTTTGACTCAATTTTAGCCCTTAATAAAGTACCCACACAACATCTACATTTATGATTATGTTGGCGAACAGATAGCCTATTTTGTAAATTTTAAGCTCATATTGTTAATTTTATTCACTCTTGAAATGCAAAGTTTGTAGAACTATGACATAACTCGAATAAATCTGTGCGTCAGAACGCACGCCTGTGTTTGCTCCGCTTGGCTCTAAGCTTCAGCTGTAATGCTTGTGGAGCCATTCACGGGAGACAGACAGTATTATCGTTTGTTTTATCTTCAGCGTTTAGCACTGCCACGGGCTAAATGGCTCACTCTGTCTCCGCGCCGCCGATGGTGTGTTTATAGTTTTAAAGGCTATTTGTGCGCCTCGAGAACTGATGAATGGGCGCAGAGTCTTTTCGGGCGCAGTGAGAGTCAACAATGGATCCAGTCCTGTTAATAAATGTGGAAATAAAGTACACAAGACACAGGAAAATGTCTCAACTTTGACTGATATCATCTGGTGCCTTAATGGTGGAGAATTGGCACAGTTTCTGGCGTGCTGAAGTTGGAGCAGATAGTTGTAGCCTTGCTGCGTAATGTCACTCACTTGTGTACAACAATAATTTATTGACCCACTGTAAATTGCAGGTGACAGCTCGGGCATGTGGTCTCTGTCCTAATGTGGGCCGCTGCTGCCTGCGCCCCTTTGACCTGTCTTTCTGCAGCACATCTCCAGCGCAGATAAAGCTCGAGATAAAGTTGCTTAAAAACTTCCGCTGCACGAAGCGCGTGGTATTTTGAGGGTCTCGTGTCACCGAGCAGTCGGTGGGTTTCTGCGGGGGCGTGGTATGTTGCTATACTCAAACAAAATGTGAGCCCCCCCTGAATGCCACTCACTTTGTTTTATTGCATAGCTTTTCTTTTATGGAATGATATTAGCTAAGCTTGTTCAATAAAAAGGCATCACTTTTTAATAATAATAATAATAATAATAATAATAATAATAATAATAATAATAATAATATAATAATAATAATAAAATAATAATAATAATAATAATAATAATAATAATAATTATTATTATTATATTATTATTATTATTATATTATTATTATTATTATTATTAAGCAGACGTGCTTAAAGAGGATGTGTGCTCCAGAAAGTTCATTGGAAATTTGTCTTCAAAGGAACCAAAACAAATTAAGTCACTATACTCTTGAGAGAGATTGGATGTAGGAAAGGTGTTAACAAGCCTATCATTTTGTGACCAAAAAACCTTAAGCTCTGTCTGTGCTATTGGACAAAAAACACAATGTGAAAGGCCAAAGAGCAGGAGATGAAGTTTTTTTACAGCAGCACATTAAGCCTAATAAAATGTCATCACACAGATGAGAAGCACAGAAACATGGCCCCCCCCCCCCCCCCCCACACACACACACAAAAACGAGCATTTAAAAAGTGTACAAAAACAACAAATGTTTGAATAACCTTTGAGTAAGTGACTAAATAGATTCAGTGTTATATAGGCACTAAAATACAAATATATTGTATAATAGTTTAATAAATATTTTCTTTCTGCCAATATTGACTAATTGCAATACAAAGGTTGTTTTTTTCCCCCCATTCTTGACAGTGATTTGTGAAAATGTCGTAGGAACGTTAAATTAGGTATAGCCTACCTGTAACTATTGCCAGCTGATGTCTTCCCCATTCATTCATTAATGTATTATTCATTCATTCATTCATTTGTTTCTTTGGTTATAATTTCAGTGTTGTTGTTGTTGTTGTTTCTAAAATGTCATACCAGCTTATCAATGTCTGGTCCTATCAGATTTCAGAAGTTAAGCAGGTTGGACCTGGGCATACTTGGATGGACACCTGGTGGAACATGAGGTAAACCAGGGGGCGGCTAGAGGAGAGTATGTTGTTGTGTCCTTAGGCAAGACAACACACCCACTATCTGGTGTGTGTGAGTGTGAAGGGTTGGTTGTGATCAGATACCGACGTTGGCAGCCTCTGTTGAGTCAGTCTGCCCCAAGACAACTGTGGCTACAATAGTAGTGAATGCAAAGTACTTCTCTTTCTTTCTTGATTCAAATTTTCCATTATCTTGATCAGCATGAGAGAGTTGTTAGTTTGTTCATTTGTTTCCGTCCATCTTCTTTCTGGTGATAATTTTACAGTGTTTTTGTTCTACTATAGCCTATTATCTGACCAAGTCTATTTTTTCCAGTGAGTTCAGTCACAGCAGCTGCACTCTCACGCTGCCTCAGGATAATATTCTCGTTTTGGCTGACCGGTGGGGATTTTATGAACGTACTGATATTCAGATCTGACTGATGTGGTTGAGCCTGTCCTTGGGCCTGGTGCAGGACCATTGTCTGTCTTTCTCATTGAGCGCCATCGTGTGGTACCGCAAGGCACACACACAATTGAGGGTGTAATTCCATTTTTGTTGTTTGATAGTTGTATGGAAGATAATTTGGTAATATGGTGATTAATTCCAAGTTAGTTTGGGTGACCAACATGTTTTCAGTTTTTGTGTGGCATATTTTAATATGTCAGCTGATAAACAAAAGGACGCAAAAGGAACTACTGTTACTGGCATGTGAAGTGGGATCTGTCCAAACATCATTTGTCTTGTCTCTGTGGTGAAGGGAACAACTTCATGGTTCCAGGTCATGTTAAAGGGGTTGGCAAAGCTTCACATAGAGTCTACTGGGTTCAAGGTAAGGCCAAGTTCCTGAGTGGACCCACTGGGATGGTTCATGGTCCATATTGTGTCTACAACCTCCTCTGCCTGCAGATGTCCTGGGTCAAATGGAGGATGCTGTATCAAATATAAACTGATGAAGGGCTTGAGGGGTGTGTGTGTGATAAGAGGACGCTATCCCATGATGCATCAGTTTTATCAGTTGTTCATGCAGAATTTACGTATTTGTTAGGTTTGTCTCACTTGAGCTTAATAATAATATGACATAATCAATATTAGAAGTAATGTTGCCTCACAGGTCCTGAGTTCAATTCTGTCAAGGATAGGCCAAGACCAAGACTCACTTTACCTCACATAGATAGGCTAACAATCATTGAGTTGACCATCTGATGATTCTAAATGCTTCTCAGATAAGCAGTGAGTAGTGTCCTGGCCTCATAGCAGGAAGGTCCTGGGTTCAACTCACAGGCAGCCTGGCTCTTTTCTATGCGGAGTTTGAATATTCTCTTTTCAAGCTATGTGTATTTGGGCACTGCTTCAAGCTTTCCCCTTGCCCAACCCATTCTGAAAACTTATATGGCCTAAATACTATTACTACAAAGAAAACAGTCACTGCTATAGGGCATATTGTAGTACTCCTATCATATCAGACTGCTATATTATTGCTACAACTGTAAAAATCTATTGCTGCTGAAGCTATAACAGAAAAGCTATTACTTCTACTTACAATAGTAAAAAATTATTAAATTCTTTGTATATGAAATTAAAACATAAAACAAGTAATTTGAGTTGAAAAAGAATTGATAGAATCAACTTATAACCCAAAATGTGCTCTAGTCTAAATATATTGTAAATGACTCAGCTGCTCACAGTTTTGGCATTCTTAGTTAGAAAAAAAAAAAAAAAAAAAAAGAAAATTCTTCATAAAGTTCTTCCCTGTTCAGTTGCAGAAGTTCTAATGGCACTTGTAGAACACTTGGCTTTCATTCGATTTCACCCCAAACCTTCTCGATGAAGTAGTTTTGATAGAGCTTTTTTAAACATTTGACTTACATTAGATTTGCAGGACTTAAATTGCAGTAAATAGGTTCTTCCAAGACTTTTGACTGGTAGGCCGACTGAATTCTGGGACATTTGAAGCATGCGTCCCTCTCTGCTGCCTCCTGGTGACCCGAAAAATCTTGCTTTTTTATTTTTGTTTTTGATGTAAAATAGGTTTCATGTATTTTTGCTGCTTTAGTACATTAAAATACTGAAAAATAGAAAAATAAATTCTGTTTTAGGTTTAAGAAAATTGTAGGACAATCACAACAGCTGACGTTGCTTATTTAACATCCCCATGGCACACAACATCACAAACTAACTTTTCAATTTGGTAAGCAAATAAATGGGATTTATATTTTTCTCCAATAATAGGTGAACATGCCAGCTAGCTAGATCTTTTGCTTAAAGTTTAGGTAACTAACTTTTTTAGATGTAAATGTGTAAACTTTGTGTTTTCCACTAGAAAGTTTGTGATAAATTCATCACTTTGTGAAAAAATGATAGCACTGAGTACTGTCTGAACAGAAAAATAAAGAATTTGAGTTCTAATCAGTAGCCGAATGCAGCTCTCTGATTGGCTGTGCTCGAGTGGTCCTCTCCAGTTTCACTTTTCTGTTTGTAAATAGTAATTTCTTAGTTCAGAATTACACATTAGATGCTTTTGACACATGTGCACACATAGACTGTAAAACATCCAATAATATTGGCACCAAGTACTGTGTTCCCACTTTTTTCCTAAATCAACGGATGTGATTAGAAATTGTAAATATTGGCCACTGATACTGATCTATCCCTAGGATTAAATCTCGGGTATTGCTGTTTTAAACAATTACTGCTAATGGTAAATCTGTTACAGCTACTTTTCAATTTATATTACTGCTACTACTGATACAACTATTGTTTGCTACTGCTATGTTATATGCTTTTACTGCCGAGGACTCTGATTCAGTTCAGCGACTGAATCAGAGTGCTCGCAAAAATCCTGTTTCACCTACCTTTCAAATTTCGATTTCAGCCATAATTATTGTTCGAAATGTAGACTTTTTGTAGCTTAATTTTTGTATTGTAAGATTATTAATATGAAGTCTGATGTGTTCAGTGTGCATGTATGCTTTTCTTTGAGTGGAAGTGTTGCTCACAAATGTACTTTTTAATTAGTACATCTTTAAAACACTTGTCAGATGACCCACCCACTGCTGTAGAAGTGTGATTTCAAATATATCAAGATTCAAGATTCAATTTATTTGTCATTTTTACGCGCATATAAAAACGAAATACTGTTTCACAGAACCCTTAAAAACAGAATAAAACTGCCATAGATAATTAATCATAAATAGCAATAGACATAAGTAGTCATAAAAAAATTTAAATACTATCCTTGTAGTACTAAAAAGATGCTAGTCCAGAGCGGCCTTTCATCAGCTGCAGACTCAGTTCATAATCACACCCACAGTCCATTCACATCCACACTTATATGACTTTCTTTTTCTATAATCACGCAGTCCAAAATTGTCCTGTAGTCACTTTTCAACATTGAGAAACAAAAGTTAAAATGTGCTGCTTGTTACAGTTATTTATTTATATCAACAAGTCTTATTTTTGTAACCCATGTAATTATTATTTATCTTGTGTTTTTTTTTTCAATGAAGAAATAGTAATTACAGATCTACATAATTTAGAGCCTTAGAAAAGATTGGCCCTAAAGTAATTTAGTTGATATTCCTGTGAAGTCCCTAAAAGGAAAAGATAATATTGAGGACAGTAGAACTAGTAGGATGCGTTCATATAATATTGTTATTTATTCATTCATTCATTCATTCATTTCTACCGCTTAAAGAGAAGCTAAACCCTAAAATAAGTTTTTTTGGCTGTTAAACTATGTATATGGTGTTTAAATAGCATTGTCTACTGTTCTGAGTCATTTTTTGGCATTTTCAGTGCAAACTGATCAAATTAGCAGGTTTCAGGTCAAAATAGTCACAAACTGGCTGTGTCTCTCATGTCAGCTCCAGGTGCTATGTGACCTCAGCGTATACTGTCCATTCAAATTAAGCACTAATTGCAGACACCTGCTGTCAATCCAATGACACAGCTGCTTTCATCTCTGAGCCCCTCCTTTCCCCTTTTCCCCAATGCTTTTCAATGAGTTTGCTGTGTTTGAAATGTGTTTGTGGGTGGAGTTTAGGGGGTGAGCTTCTCTTTAATCTCGTTAGGGGTCGCAGGTGACTGGAGCTTATCCCAGTAACTTTGGACCTTAGGCGGGGGAACACCCTAGACAGTGGCCAACTTGTCACATGGTTAGACAGACAATCATTCACTCTGTCATTCACTCTCATTCATTTGGAGGTGGGAGGAAACTGGAGTACCCAGAGAAAACCCACGGTGACACAGGGAGAACATGCAAAATCCACCCAGAGAGATAGTGAGATATGGTCTGACCCGAGCGTCGAATCTACAACCTCCCTTTTGGGAAGCCAGAGCTCTAACCACTCTTCTACTGTGCACAACCATTTAATATGGGAAAAGATAATATCGCTACCTGGTCCTAAAATACTTACACGTGTCTCATGTAAATGATAATTAGCACTTTTCTTTTATAGTGCAAGCATAATAAAGGTGCACTCTGTCACTTTTTGACCAAAAATAGACTTGAATAAAAACATATTTTTGTAATTTAATTGTTGTTGTTGCAATAAATAATAATACAAATCTGCATTTTAACTTGTTTTTCATCAAAATTGACCTGGAAGAGGGTCGCTTCTGTTATGTTTCCACAGAAATGGCCGTTTCTTTAATTATATTGGTGTCACATTATGACATAAATTGTATCCACATTCTGAATGTCCCAAAGTATGGATTTAACTTTCTATATCTACAGAACTGAGTAGTTGACTTTTCCCTCCAGTAAATTACACAGTGCACCTTTAAGGATAATATTTTTTAAAAACAACAACAGAAACAGAAAATAATGAAGTGCATTACATATGTTAGCTCTGTAAATTGAGTAATAAAGGCAAACTTTTCCACAAGAGGGCAGCATCACAGCACAGCAGGCCCATGTTTCACCCTCACTCCCAAAGTGATTTGACTCTTATTGCAGTTGAATATGTACAAATTTAGCACAGAACTTAAATGCTGTTCTGAGGGCATTTCTGAGTGATTATTCAAGTGTCAATACAAAATTCTTGTGTTTGTGGTTATGAAAAGTTGTGTCTTGTTATTTGTAGGTTATCAAGGTTTAAATAATATAATCAAATGCCATATTTAAATTGTAGGTTGTTTTATTTATTAATTCTGGAGCATAGCAACAATTTAGGGACCCCTGGCCTAGACCTTAGCATTTGATGATGATGGGTTTTGTTTATATAGCACATTTTCACAGACAGATGCCTTCTAAAGTGCTTGACACCGCAATTCCCATTTGTCAGCTCTGTGCAGAGTTGTACTATTGCGGAATAAGAGCTATCTCATCTTGAGCGTCTCAATGGGACGTTTTTAGAAGTGGTGATTCTGAGTGCATCCCAGATCAATTAAAGTACTGATTTTTGGAAGATCAATATGTATTTTAGCCTAAGTAATCGTCTGTACTATTTAAATTTAAATCAAATATTGTAGCTATTTGGAAGTGACAATGAATTAATATAGTTGTAGATTTGACATCTTTAGGTTCTTTTTTGTTTGGGTGTTCCCCTGCAGATCTAAAATTGCTATCCTTAATAAACCATTCAGCTGTAACTTCACAAGCAACAATTACACTGAATCTGTAGAGTTCCATTTTGCACTGAGTGATGGAAATGGTGCTAAACCGAAAGGCATTCTTTGTATATATGTACATACAGTATGCATTGTAATAGTATATAGTTTGTAATTTTGAAATCACCATTCATCAAATGTGTAATATGATCATCTTCCTGTAGCCTACTGTGCCTACTTTGCACTTGTGTTACTAGTTCTGTATCAGATGGCGACACTTTATTACTCTTAATTCCCCAGGCCTTCTCTAAGTCCATTTAACATGCTGACAACTCTGTTTTCCATGCAACTGGAGTTGACCAAGAAATGAGGTAAGAGCTTTGCTTAATAGGCTAAATGAGCATTGTTGTAATGGGGCTTGCGGGAGCAGCTTGATTTCCACTCTTGGCCCTGGTGGATAATTCATGATGGTGTAGACAAGGACATGGTGCACCGGTCTTTGTGCACGTCCAAGGTTAGGTCCTCTCAGGTCTGCAGGAGGGATGAACTGGCACTGCAGCAGCCTCTCCGGTACAAAATGATGTCACCCATGTTCTGGGTGACAAAAGGACAAAACTAAAGCATCATTGAAAACTGTGCTTAATTTCTATCTGTAATTGAGAGTTCAAAGCTCAGCTTTGTCATCATTCTGGCACTAAAAGTTTGTTGGTTCCAGGCTGAACCCATTCATTTCAGCTTCCCTGCTGGGCTGGGGACACCAGCAAATATTGCTCTTTTATTAAGCTGGTTTACACCTAAGCAATGTAGAGAACGAAGCCATGTAATTTGATTTTTTTGTATGGTAGGAGTTTTGTATTTAGATGACCATAATGCACCCCAATTCCTCTTTAGTGTTCATGTCTGCTGTGAGAATTGGTAGCTTATTGATATTTAAAAAAAAATTGAAATTGAAGAAAAACTTTATTTAACTAGAACCAAAAGTATTTTCTGTGATGATTCTTGCTTGACAACTCAAAAAGGATAAAACCCTCTGCGCGGAAAAGACACACACAGAGTCACACAGTCTGTATGCAGCAGTGACAGTGGAGTTGAAACTCTTTAAAACACTACAGATTTCACAAACCTGGAACTGTCTGAACTCATGTTTAGTATCACTTTACCATCTCCTGTGTCCTAGGATATTGAAAGATATGCCAGTCCTGGGTGCAGCAGATCTACGCAGGTGCGGCGTCTCACTCCCCTGTGTCAGGTCTGACTGTAAGTGATTTCAGGTCGGTGATAAGGATCTGGGGGCTGGACAGGCCCACATATAAGTCTGGGGCACAGGCTGTTGCAATGTAGCAGCTGAAGGTGCTTAGTGTTGTATAGTGCATCTCACACAGTGGTGACCTCTTCTCCTTCTTGCTGTCTCCACAACGCTGCCCTGGGCAGTGCCCACTTTGCTTAATCCAAAAACTGCCACTAAGTAGTTTAGAAATGAGTCTATATATTTTATGTGCTTGTTTTGTAGAGTTGGTGAGAAAGCAATTCACCAAAAACTGTATATTTCGCAGCCATTTGCTATGGCTGTTTGAGACCTGCACTCAATTTAAGGTGCACTTTTAATTTTTGTTAGTGAGAACCCACAGCATGTTTCAGTGAAGAAGCAATTACTTTTCGATCACAGCTAAAACTAATGTGAATAAATAATATGACCAGTTGCAAAATATTTCTTATCACTCTATGCATTTTCTGCTACAGCTGTCCTGCTACAAGTCTAAATACAGTATATATTTACACTCAATCACTGCTATTACATTAGCTTATATGTGTCCTCTGCTCTTTCTCCTCTAAAGTGAACAGTATAAGAGAGTGCTTGTGCTCCGTCTGGACCTTCTAATTGCCCCTGATACAGCGAGACCCTGTTCCCAGCAGGTCAGCCATGTGCATGTGTGGGTGTGTGAGAGAAACACAGAGAGAGAGAGAAGGAGAAGCTATTACTCAGGTGACGCTTCTGGCTTCAGCTGAATGCAAAGACTCAGCTACAGAACACCATTCATTATCGGTCATAATAATACTGTATTTGCAAGACAGCGAGGAGTAGATGTTTATGTAAATATTTTTGTTTGGTTGTTTATGAGAAAGACATTAATTTTCCATTGTGCCTATATTCTATATATGTGCCTTTAATCTTTATTTTTGACAAGTTCTTTTTTGGTGTATAACTTTAACTTAGCTTTACTTAGCTTGTCACTAAATATTCTCATTCAGTGACAAGATCCAAACATTGTCTTGTCCAGGTGATAATTTCTAGTAAGTGCATAGAATATCTTTATTTTTCATTAGTCATAGTGTTTGAGAAGTGTTCAGAGCTACTGAGGATCTTATCTGAGGCCTTCTTTCTTAACGGGAGTGTCATTTAAGTGTGAGAGAAGCTTCATAAAGTTAAGTTTACTAACTGATTTAAGTGTGGGGAACAAATGCAGTTGGGAGGAAAACCACAAAGATGATGATGATGTTCCTCTGAAAGTAAAGTGACACATTTAGGTGATTTTGAATTTCAGAGCAGCCTACACATCTTGTCATATCACCTTCCTCAGTCCTGTGCCTGGTCTGCTGCCAGACGGACTTATGAAATCTAACTCGAACCATGTTACAAAATCCTCTCTGTGGCATCTGTCAGGAGGCAGCGCATGTTGACAGATGGGCATAGCATTCCTGGCTTCAGACCTGGTCAGCTCTGTGCCAGGGGCTGCGCTGAGGCAGACTGGCATTTCTTTGCACCTATGTGTTCCATTTCTGTGGCAACCTGGAGGCACGTACTACAGGAGCTGCATTCCCCAGATGCCACTGTAGTGAGCAGACAGAGGAGCAGTGGCGGGCGTTCTTGAACAATGACCTGCCCCATCTGGGTGTGGGTGCTGCCAGGCATGCAGCCACTTAATGAATATATTATTATTAACTTGCTGTATAATAAATATGTTTACAGACATTGTTATTTTCATAGAATACTGGAAAAACATGGCTTTTCTTAGGCTGTTACTTTAATCGTTTACTGCAGTGTTTCCCAACCAGGGGTACGTGGACTGTCATAACAATTATGACCTCAGAAGATCATATTTGATATCTGATTTTAATTGTTTTTAGGTATCTATTTGAATATTTTGAAGATAATATAGTTTAGTAATTATTGTCATGTGTGACGGTTGGTTTGCTCTCTGCGTTGTGTTGTGTCCTGAGCGGAGTTGAACCCGGGCTCCCGCGGGCAGTCGACGACAACTCATTGAGCTAAAGGAACGCTCCCTTGGTCAGTTTTTTGGCTTCTTATACTGAGGGAGTAGTTATCCATACCACCACACACTTCTCCATACTGGTCCTCGTGTGGCTACACCGTTACACTCACCCCCTAACTCACACCATCAGGACAATCGGTCACCAAGTTGACGATAGTGTTAGTACCGTCCTAGCGGAATCGAACCAGATCTTTCGTTCGCAGGCGACCGACAAACACGTTGAGCTAAAGGAACGCTCCATTAGCTCAGTTTGTTTGTGGTTTTATACCTGAGGGAGTGAGTTTATCCATACACCACACACTTCCTACTGGTCCTCGTGTGGCCTACCCGTTACATAGTTCACTATAAACACTAGAACCTTATCTTCACCTAAAATTCGAAATGAGATGGTACTCAGAGTGTTACACAGCTGTCTTACAGTTTGCAGTGAATAGTTAATAGATTTTGCATTGATTATACATTATTGCTTTCTATTGCTGATTATTGCTCTAATGCGGCACAAAATGCAAGCTTGTCGCAACATTTTCTTGTTGAATCTAAAAGTATATTCTGTATCAAGAACATTTTCTTCATTAATTACCTTCTTAACTCAAAACAAATTTCTACTTCAGCACTCGATTTAAACAAATGCAGTGGATGAAAAGTTATGGTACTTTTGGCTTCCCGTGCGCATAGGCAGGTGGGTCGTGGTGCTGTCCCAGTTATGTGATCTGTGAAGGCAGGGCAGCAGCGTTTGACCCCCTCCTCAGTGTCATTTCCACA